>CM021101.1:615846732-616071589 GCA_007115665.2 Sequoiadendron giganteum
ATTTGGAGGAGTGAGTGTATTAATAATGATGTGACTTTCTATGATGTGATTTGGCCGCATTCTAGAGACTTCGGGCCGGCTAGTTTAGCAAGGGGTTCCTTTGGCTTATTTTGGAGGTTTACTAAAATTAGTTTATTAGTCCGTCTACATGGGGTTTCATGCTTTTCCTACATCTCTGCCAACTTTTGCCCTCTCTACTGTAATCATAAATTCATTAATTTTTGAGTCTTTTCTCACTGTGATAGGTATGCGGGGTTTAATTTGCTTTGCTATAATCCATACCTTAACTATCTTTTAGATATTATTGTTCGTGACTGCTACTTTTGGTATTTCTTGCATTTCTGTGAGCTTCTTGTCAGTCTGGCAGTATGGGTGGTGATCACATTCGGATGAAACCAGACAGTTGCGATGAATTTCAAAACAACCCACTGGTCTAGCACATTTGTGTGGAGGGAGGAATTGCTCCGCTCATGGAATGCTTAGTCGGCCATGATCCCATTTTATCGGGTTAGTTTGCTAGTTCGTGGAAGGACAAGAGGGTTTCCATTGGTGGGATTTCATTCGAAATCAGTGAGGATATTATTGTGCAGGCTACGGGTTTGTTGTGTGAAGGGAAAAAATATCCTAAACACACTAAAAAGCTAGACCACGAGATCCTAAAGGCATTTTTTAGAGGAGAGGAGACCCCGGTTAGGAACCAGGCAGGGTTTGAAAGGGAAGAGCTTCCTAAGTCATGGAACTTGGTTTGCATGGCGCTGATGAAATACGTTACACTGGAAGGTAGATACAAAACTTGTTTATTTTATCATTTCCCCTTGTTAAACCACCTTAGGAATAAAATGCTTCTTAGTTTTCTGCTTTTCCTTCTAATGGACCTGGAATGTTCTATGGACAAGTGTAAAGCGTCAGCCAGCCAAAATCCCTATGATCTTCCACCGCTCCCGCTCCATCAGGGGCTAATCCTCCGCCTGTATCACTTTCATCTTGCCCTCTGCCCGCCTAAAGCCATCACCATTTTCCGCGTTGAGAACATTGAACCCCTCTCCACAATGCATATCTCCCCGGCTGAGTCCAAGAGTCCTCCTCGAAAGTCTAATATTGATAATTTGGGGAACGCCAAAACCAATTTTTCCACCAAAAAGCCTAAGGCCCATGCCAGTGCGGCAGAAGGACTCTGTGAGCTAAAAGCCACTCAGGCTAACACAGCTGATACTAGAATTATGTCAAAAAAAGCTAAGGAGAAATGCATGCAGGCTGCGACTATCAAAGATGGCAAGGGTAAGAATGCAGTTAGGAAAGATTCCAGAGGGGATACGATTGTGGGGAACACGGAGATGACTAGAGGGGAAAGTGTTAGGAGGAGATCTAGGAGGCTAGCTAAGAATAGCAAGAAGAGGTTAATCATTGAGGATTCAGAGGAGGAGCAGTCGGACAACAAGGGTTACAAGGAAGAAGAGTCTAAAGAGGTGGAAGAAGATTTGGTGGAGAGGCCCCAGCTTACTCCAGTGGACAGCAAGCTCCCTTTTGATGGCTCTAGCTCGCACTCTTCACAGCCGCTGGTGGATGAGCTTGGTGAGGTTCAGGGTGCTATGGATGTTGGGGTGGATTTGGACAAGGTGGCGAAGAGATTGGACACTCTGGACAAAAGATTTCGGGGGCTAACCCGCTTCACCATGAAACTGGGTCACTTTGGTACGAGTACTCTATCTAATGCCTTAAAAGAGGAAGTGGAGGGGAACAATAGCCAGGAAAATAAAAAATGGGTGGGAGACGAGGTAGTGGACCTCCTGATTAAGAACTAGGATGATGCTAGTTAGTTGCTCCTGGTGCTGGTCTGTCGGTTGTTTCTCGGCTGTTGATGTGTTGCCTTTGGGTTGTCTCTGTTTTTTCCTGTTTATGTTAGTTGTTTAAGACTTTTCCTTTTTTGGCCCTAGTGGCTCGTTGTGTAGGGTACAGTACCCTGTAAATGTTGTTTAACTTTGCAAAAATAGTATGTGTGAAACTATTAGCATAGACTTGTTTTGATTCTTTATTTTTGACAAGAAACATCAAACAGAATACTATTTTAAGATTGCAATCTAAATTAATGATTATTTCAAAATGTATGCAAAAAATTTAACATAAGTAAGCACATATATGTGTATGCACATGGACTTTTTTTATGTACATACACATACTTGTGACATAATTTCTTCTTTTTTTAGCACATTTTTAAAAATGAAAATGCTTATGGTGAAAAGTATAAAATATTCATAAGAATGATATGACTGATTGTTGAATTACTTTGTGAATAATAAATCTTATTTTTGTTTATAGAGTAAATTAGTATTCTGATTCTTCTTTTTAAGACATTTATGAAAGAATATTTTAATACTTGAACAGAATAGTGATACCTTAGTTGACTAGAGCACCTCATGGTAGATAGTTGTTATGAGATATTGTATAGTAGAAAGTTACCTTCCGAGATGGGTGCTGAAATTGAGTTTAGAGAGTATAGGTTTGCTTTACCAAAACCTATTGTTTGTTGTTTTTGCAACACATTTATTATGCTTGGCCAAGCAATATAGCTTATTATGTATGTATGAACTTTGTGATTTCACTCTCTACCATTCCTAGCATAGATCTTGCACTTTCTTTTCTAACTTATAGACAGAAATTGCATGTTGATGTATGGGAAAACACCAAATTTCACCTTGTAGATTGTTCTCTTGCTAAACATTTATGTTCAGGGTTTAGAATTCTTCAAGTCAAAATAATATCAAGGAAGCGTAAGCTTTGTGGTTGGGCAGTAAAGTGCTTCAACCATGTTCTTGTCCACTAGTGGAGGAGAGTGTCCAAGAAGAACCTTAGTTGTTCACAATACTATTATAGTCTAAGATGTAATTCATTCATGTACTTGACGTAAAGTGTATAATGTAATGACTTTGTAGCCTTAGGAGCCAAGTCAAACCTGATATTGTAATTTTCCTTTTGAAGTGAATATATGAATCTTTGACTCATTTTAAATGGACATGTGTAGCTATGATTAGCTTTAGCCACTATTTATGTCTTTTTAATTTAGAGTATATTTATGTGTCATTTACAATAATATTAATTAAGTATTAATTTTGAATGGTTTATTACAAAGGAGAAATAATTATTGAAGACAATGATCAATATTCAACCATCAATGATCACATTGAAGATATTTCTACCTCATCCAATGAGATAATCAACATACATCAAAAACTTCACTTCCCAATCTTGATCAAAATCCTTCACCAATATCTAACGATGATCAATTTCAAGAAATATTAACATCATTTTATCTCATGGTTGAAAACATTGACAAGGTCTCTACCTTAATTGTTGAGGATAACCTTCAAGATCCATCCACAAATGATCATGTTGGCAATGTTTCAACATCACTCAATGAGTTAGATGGCATACCTCAAGAATTTATTCCAAAGCATGATCAACATCTTTCACCAAATTCTAGCAATGGTCCTTTCCAAGACATATTGACATCATTTGACCTCATGTTTTTTAATATTGAAGAGATCTTTAGTTCAAAACTTGATCTAAATTCACTCGAAGATCAAGAGAATCTTAAACAAACACCCATGCATAATGAATATATTCAGAACCCTTTGCAAATAATCCATTGTTTGAAACTGACCCATGTCAAGAACTTGATCCAAAGCATATCAAAAGAAATTTTGAAATTAGTCCAACTCAAGGATCCATGTCTTCTCAAGGTCTAATGGGTCTATTATAATGTGATACTAAAGATAACTTTGATAAAATCCAAGATCAAGGATCCATATCTCCAAGATACAACAATAATTTAATGGGTATCTTCCAATCCATACGAGATTTCACAAATGGTGATCATATCCATATATCACATACTCCTACATCTACCCATGATATGCTTACTCCTAACAGACACGTAGATGATCTTCATCCACAACAAGAGTCTTCTACTCTCAACATCATTACCAATGAACAAGGGTCTCCTACTCTTAACTTCCTAGCAAATGATCAAACCTTAGCATAATCAATTGAATTTCATGGTGATCCTGGAGAAGATCCTTATAGTAAATTTGAACCATCAACACCTCTTGAAGGAGCATCAAAATTTGGCATATCTCAAATTCAGATTGAAGATATCGAGTATTATCAGAGAAAATGGTTATGTTTACAAAAACACGGTATCTTAGAATCAATAAAGATAATTAACAATCTTGAGCAGCAAGGTCTTGGTTTTATAGTAATCACATAATCTAATCATGTTAATGATACCTCTATAATACTGGGGGCAACTTTATCTAGGGCAAACACCAACGGGGAGCACAAAGGGTCCTTATGATGGAAACATTACCAACACTCCAACTATTCATATCATGAATCATCATCCACGCATTTTTCCACCCTCTAATTTGGACCAACCACAAAATAAATTTCTATATCAAAGAAAAGAGAAATTCAATGAAGCAAAAGAATCGGTGAAGCTAAATGGACAAACAAAATTCAAATGGATACCAAAGAAAAAGCAAGAAAATCATCCATATCAAACTCCATTAGTCAAAGAAACTATGGGGAAAAATAAAAAAGGGAACTTCTTCCATCAAAGATGTCCATCGATGCAAAAGAAAGCTTCAACAGCGACCTACAAAGAATATGAAGAAGTTGGTCCTAATCAAATCTCCATATCCACCCATCATTTCTCATCCTCCCAAGTTTGGAAAATCAAAGATTCCAAATTGTCGACCAATCCATATGAATCTCATATCCCTCAACATACTTCACCATCAACTTCGATATCTGTGAGACCAAACCCTCACATTGACCATGTTTTGGAAACAGCTCTTTATCATAAGGACTTTAAGGGCACTCTATCACGATGTGCACATCTAGGTAAGGTTAACTCTGGTATCAACAAAGAAGATAAGAATGATCAGGGGTTACATTCAAGCACCCGTATCCTAGAAAAATAACTCCTCCAAGTGGGATATCATTGGCACATCATGATAGAAACAACACCTATATTAGCACCACTAGGTGGTTCAACATGAGCATAAATCTTCAAAAAATAAAAAAAATAAGAAAATAATTAAGATAAAAATCATCCTCCAATGAAAACCACTATGGTGGCACTTTGGATAAGTACCATGATGAAAACTTGGAAAATAGGCATCATGTGTAGAAGCGAGCATCTACGTGTGCCATTTTAGGTGGAAGCATCTCATTACAATCCATTTTCATCCAAACCCACATTATCTTGATCTTAACAAAGTTTCGACGTATACTTCAACCTTTATCATGGAAATACTCTTGACATGGTCTTTACCGCAAATCCCATAAAGTCCCATGGCCTATCTCTAGCATTGTCTTAATGGTCCTATTGCTTGATACAAATTTGTTGAACAATCTTTGTATTCTTATCTATTAACTATCTTGAGTTGATCATAAAACATTACTAGACACTGGGGGCAGGTTCTTGCACTCATGTTTTTAAATAATTATTGATTCATATCTTATATCTCACAACATGACATTGGCATCATGATCTAGGTATCATTTATATTTAAAAATCAAAAAATATCAAAAAATCTTCAAAAATCCAAAAAACATCCAAATATTTGTAAAGTTCAAAATCCAAAAAAATCCAAATATTTGTAAACCTCAAAATCCAAAAAACATCCAAACATTTGTAAAGTTCAAAATCCCTAAACATCAAAAACGTAAAGTTTAAAAATCTAAAAACATCAAAAAAATCTCAAAAATCTCAAAAACATCTAGATCACTAGCCCGTGGCACATTTTGACGAGAAGATGTTCCTTATAAAGTTATATCTTTTATCAAACATTGATCCAAAATCAATATCAATGACATCTAACTTGTGCTTCAATGTCACATCAAATTATTCCAACAGATTTTGTTCCAAGCCTAGTTTTAAAATATTCATCTATCTTATTTGATCAATCCATCATCATTTCAGGATATCCTTCTCAATCCTTGTGTTGTTCAACACTATCCTTGCATTGTTGTGTATCCTCAACAATCTTATCACTATCAGTAATCTATCTATCAAATCAATCAATCCTAGCTTGGTCTTCAAAAAAATCCCAAACACATCACTGATATCGCCACATATCCATATAGACTCATCAACATCATGCAAAAAATCCAAAAACATCCAAAACATTTACAAAAATACAAAACCATCCAAATCAAATCAAAACCCCTAAACAGGTCTAAAAAATCTAAAAAACTAAAAACACTTGTCGAACTATGTTATCTCTGCACTTACATAGGCAAGGCCATCATCAATGAGCCCCTGAGGCATTAGGTCAAACCCTCTTAGGTCTTATTCTTGGTCTAACCTTTGAAAACACAAAAATAGTCAAAAACTTTGAAAACCTTAAACAGTTGCAAAATCTTGAAAAACTCAAAACAATTCAAATAATCATAAACCAAAAAAATAACCTCAAAAATATTTTGAAACATCGAAAACATTAAAAAATCCCAAAAAACAAAATCACCCTTCCCATCTCACTTTCACCCATGATAAACGTTCAACCATAATAAATTGATCATCACCCTCACCCTTTGACAAAGCAAACGGAAACAAGTACAACAATTAGCAAAATCAAACTTCAAACACAAAATCAAAATCAAAAATGGAAATGTAAAAAATCAAACTATTGGTCATTACCAAAAATGTTAATTAAACTCATATCAATGGCCTCATCAGTTAACACATCATTATCCAATGCATGTCCTAGGATATATTGTTCCTACAATGGGCATCATTTCAGATATCATTAATGGATATTAATCCTCAAAACACATCCTTTGGCCAGAGATATGAATAATATTGGTTGTTTGTTCATTTTGATCTTTTCTTATGATTTATCTTATTGGTCCATTCTGATGACCTCTCAATGATTTCTATCAAAATGATTTAGAGATAAAGGAATGGGATGTTTTTATATGGAGCCTAATCAGACTCAGAGATTAAATTTTCCCCTTTTATCGATGTGGTTTCCCCCCAAATTATTTAATGGGGGTTTGGGGGCAACACCCTCAAGATGGGTTCAAGGGGCAGTTCCCTTTGCAGGGTCCAAGGGAAATTCCCTTGGTGTGTTCCCTATCGTGATACAAGGCAAGGTTGAGGGGAAGCACCCCCGTGGGGGCTTAGGGGCAGCGCCCCCGAAAGCTCAAATGACTTTTATTATTTTATAAAGGCATCGAGAGTTATTTTTCTATTGGCCAACATAAAAAAACTCTATTTTGTAACCGACATAAATCTTGATAAAATGGCTAAGGGTTAGGGTTTTCATTGATATTGTATTGTAGCATTTGCAACAGTATTAAGTTGAAAGGATTATTGGTTGTAATTAGTTTGATTTGTTGGATAATAATTGGAATATTTTTTGGTGGATGTAGCCCGAGTTTGCGTGAACCACGTTAAAATTGTCTCTCGTTGTTATTATTTATGTGCATTTTTCATTCCTCTATTTAATCTTTATCTACATTTAATTGATATCTTCTACATACAATTCCTAACATGGGGCATTGATCATTACTTTTGTTTGTTGTGCTTATTGGATGTTGTTGTAATACGACCTCAGCGAATACTTTCCTTGTGTGTATGGGGATGATCTCAAGTAAAACAATGGCTAGGACATATCAAGTTATTCATACCTTTTATGTGTTAGTCTCCTTACTTCAATGGCTTATTCTTTTACATGGTCAAACAAGGTTTTTATATGTCAAGTATGAACAATGATACTCCTATCTATTTGTAGAGTCAAATTCCATCATGTTAGATACAATGCCATCCTAGTTTTCAATACCTTGATGCATCGTGTCTATTTGCTATATCAAAACTAAGGAAGGACATGATGAATTTTCTCCTAACCCTAAAGCAAATCAATATCATATTTTTCATCACCATATCCAATAAAGTTTCAAATAATCATAGGCTTGTTGTACTTCTAAATCAATATAAAAAATAATGGTTAATCAATATCCATTTCATTCTTTTACTTCTATCCATTTTATTCTTCTATCTTTACTAATAGTTCTATCCAAGTATCAAATTTGTCTGATATATATCAAAATATACATGAGGCTACCCATGGTTGATGACTATCTATACATCATAAAATCCATCTACATCAAACATTTGATCTTTCTAAAGAAGTATCTTTCATCCTCTAGTCGATTGAACTAATCTTGCATACTTGTCGTGATCTCAACCTAAAAATTAGAATTTTCGCTCAATCTCTCGAGGGGGTAGTATACCAACATTCATTCCTTCTGCTAGGGCACAGTGGAGCATCTAGAAAAAATGTAGCATAAATTTTTTATTTGAGCAACAATTTTGATTTGAGAATCATTAGTTCTTTGAAACAATGTAGTGAGTACATTGTTTCAAAGAGGGGCAAAATGTAGACACTTAAAATTGTCCTAACCAATATCATGCATTTGATTTGATTTACTCACCATTTTCATCCTGATTTCACCCCTTTCATCTATTTAATTAAATAATCCTAATTGTTTAATTAAATCGTCATTTTCTCTTATTAATCAAATAATCAACATTATTGGATTATTTCACCTCTTTCATGTTGATTTTCATCCTATTTGATTAAATAATGTGAATTATTTAATTAAATTCCTTTAAGTCCTCTTGTTTGATTAAATAATCTTAAATTAAATGTCATTAATCCCACCCTTTCAATTAAATGAGCTATTTGTTTAATTAAAATCCTAAATTCTCTTGTCTTGCACAATTAAATAATATCTTAATTATTTAATTGACTAATATCTTCTTATTCCTCCAACTTCTTCCACTTGCAAGAGAATATTCCTCCAATTTGAATTCAAATATCCACAAATCATTTGAGCACTCTTACGTTGTAGGAATTCATACTCACATCCATCCATTTTCATCAATTGAGAGCAATTGTGAGCATCTTTATGGTTCAAATCTCCATTATCACATCAAATCAAAGCTTTGCATCAATGGGGTTAGGAAATAGTTGATCCTTCCACATCAAGTCAATACTAATCCCCCAATGGGAGGAGGTTTGAGTGTTAAATAGGTTTTCATTTCATGATTTCATGTTATTTTGTGTTTTAATGGCTTCTTAATTGATATTTCAAGAATTTCATTAGGAACTTGGGTTAATTAGGTTAAATGATTGATTTATTTATTCAATTTAGTTGTGTTTAGCCTAAATAATATTCATGTTCACATGATGAACATCACCTTGAGGCTTTGAATCACTTACAAGCCTATCAAAACTAACTTAAAAGGAGCTACAACAAGAAGATCAAAAGTCGGTCCTTCTAGGTGGGAGACCTTGTCTTGAAAGAGAATCTGAAGAATATGTTGGATCCAAATAGCAAAGGGAATTTTGAACCTAATTGGTTAAGATCATTCATTTTCATAGATAGTTATGGTTATGGAGCTTATCAATTGTCAACACTTGAGGGAGAACCCTTGCAAGAGCCTATCAATAGCATGCAAAAAGTTTTATGCCTAGGTCCTGAAGTGTATAAATCCAAAAAAGTCAAAAAAATCACAAATTTCAAAAAATCCAAAAAAAATAGAAAAAGGATTGAAAATAATAAAGAGAAAAATCATCCTCTAGTGAAAACCACTTTAGTGGCACTTTTGGAAAGTACCTTGGTGAAAACCTAGCAAATAGGCACCTTGTGTAAATGAGCACAATCTCCCATCCATAATTGGATCTTTGGCTTGTCTGACATTCATCGTCCATCACAGTCATCCTCCATCCTATTTACCCAATTTATTCCTTTATCCATCTATGTATGTTTCATAGCTAGATATTGAGTAAGTATCATGTTCCCCTTTAGTACTACTTAGCACACTCCTAAGGTCAATTTTTCCTATCTATATTGTAGTAGTCTATCACATCACTTTGGGGGAATCTTCCTATACTTGCATTGGATCAGGTTCTTGTATATTCCCTTAAAGTTATTCCTAAAATTTAAAAATCCAAAAACAGTTGTACAATCTCAAAAATCCCAAAAACATCCAAAACATCATAGAAATCCAAAAACATCCAAAAACCTGTAAAGTCAAAAACTCAAAAACATCCAAAAACATCTAAAAACTTGTAAAGTCAAAACCTCAAAGACATCCAAAAACTTGTAAAGTCAAAATTTCAAAAACATCCAAAAATATCAAAATCCCTAAATAGGTCTAAAACATCAAAAAAGTCAAAAAACACTTGTCAAACTATGTTGTCTCTATGCTTACATAGGCAAGTCCGTCATCAATGAGCCCCTGAGGCATTAGGTCATTCATTTAGGAGTCCATCATAATAAAGTGGCAATTCATTAATGTTCATATCACATCAATAAACGGTTACTGGTCAAAGTCAGTCGAACTATGTTGTTTCTATGTTTATGTAGGCAAGGCCATCACTGATGAGCCCCTAAGGCATTAGGTCAATTTCCCCTTAGGTCTCAATCTAACCCTTAAAAATGCAAAAAAAATTGGAAAAGCTTGAAAACCCAAAACATTCATAAAACATTTGAAATATCAAAACAACATCTAATATCTTTGAAAAAACCCTAAGTAGCCTCCAATAAATTGAAAACTTAAAACATTCACATAATTTCAAATGATCCAAAAAGACTCGAAACATTTCAAAACATCAAAAACATTGAAATATCCATAAAAAAAAATCACCCATCCCATTTTCTTTCACCCGCAATAAACTTTCATCCATAATAAATCAATCATCATTTTCAACCTTTGGTGCACACAAGTGGAAACAAGTATGAAAATTAATGAAGTATAAACTTGAAAGTATAAAAATCTAAAGTCTTGATCAAGAGTAAATAAGTTGGTTAACATTTGTATCAATGGCATGTCAAATAGTTAGTCTTAGCTAAAAATTTGATAACATGTCCTACGAATACATCTTTCCTACGATGGACATCATCATTGGAAATCACCTTAGTTACATTACTTTGGTAAGAGATATGAATAGAATTGTTTGTTTGTTTATTTTGAGCTTTTCTTATGATTTATCTTATTCATCCATTTCGATGACCTCTCGATGATGTCTAACAAAATGATTTAGAGAGAAAGGAATGGGGCATTGATCATTGATTTCATTTTTTGTTCTTGTTGGATATTCTTGTAATACAACCTTAGCAAATACTTGCCTTGTGTGTGAGAGGTAGTCTCAAGTAAAAAAATGGTTATGACATATCAGGTTCTTCATACCTTTTATGTGTTAGTCTTATTACTTTGATGGCTCATTCTTTCATATGGTCAAACAAGGTTTTCATATGTTAGGTATGAACAAGGATACTCCTATCTATTTGTAGAGTCAAAGTACATCGCATTGGATACAACACCATCTTGGTTATCAATACCTTGATGCATCACGTCTATTTTATATATCAAAAATAAGGAATGATATGATGAATTTGTCCTAATCCTAGAAGCAAGTAAATAATCTCTCTCATCACATATCTAATAGTCTTGAATAATCATAGGCTTGTTGGACTTCCGAATCAATCTCAAAAGAAATGGGTAATATCCATTCATCTTATTCTTCTATCTTCTTTTCATGTTAACATTTCTAGCTTGGTATCATGATAGTCAACAAAAATAAATCATCATATAAATGCATCCATCCTGCACCCACAAACCATCAATATACATCCTGCATAATCATAGCATGTCACACAAAAATACACACAAAGAAATGCATCTCATAGAATATACATCTTTCATCATCATTGCATATCAAAAGAGAAAAGATATGAAAAAGATAAAATATCCATTGCATGTGCATACATTCATATTGCATCATACCATAAAACATTCATGTGCATCATGAGCAGAATCATAAAGTATATATACATAATAAAGAATCATCATATAAGAATCTATATCATAATCAAGAACATCCATATTATAATCATGAGCATCCATATCATAAACATGTGCATCCATACATACATATATCAACATGAGAATAAAATAAAAACATCATATCATAATTGCATTTGAGGGTCATCTCATATATATATATCAAAATAGTGACTGTCAAGATACAAATTGAGAGTAATGTGTAATATACATCAAAATATATACACGAGGCTATCAAAACTAGCCAATAAATGAATATACATCAATAATCAGGTTGTACATCAAAAATGTGTCTATATGCATAAGGCTATCCCCTGCTCTGGCAGTCATCCTAGTTGGGAGACTAGTGATGTCCTCCACTTGAAGATTGCCCTACTAATGGCCCACCTTCTGACCCACTCAATGTAACCCTAATCCTATGGGAGAAATCTAGCTACCACCACTATCGAGGGACATCCTTGTGGTACAAGGTCCTATAGTATGAAGCCTTTGCTATGGCCTATCTCTAAAGTGTAGTTGATACCAAACCCTACAACTATGTAGTCACCTCAAGTTGTTGTCTTTGAGCGGTCTCCTATGTGAGCTACAGTGCTAACTATTGGCTCTGTTGGCACTCTCGATCGTACTTTATCCTGTAGTGGTCTTAGTTTATCTTGGTTGTATCCCTCTCCTAAATGGAAGCCTCCTTCTCTTTCCTAGTGGTGTCTCGCTCCTAGAGGGCTTGGTCCCTCTCGGTTGTCAATACTTGTATCTGTTGATCCTTAGGATCTATACTCTGTCGCTTGGTGGTGGGGGAGGAAGTGGTCCTGCGTGTTGTAATGAATTCACCAATGGAGGCTAATGTGGGACTCCCACATTTTTTCCATCCCTTGAAACTTGACTATCATAAAGTGGTTGCTGCAAAGGTTATTGTGGTATTTCTACCATCACCTGCCCTCAAACTGTACCCCTCATTTTTGTCCTTGTCCTACATCATGACCCCCTACAAGATTTGTCAATTTGATAGGGGCATGCTGAGTAAACCAATCATCATAAGTAGGTGTGGTACCTCGATCATCAAGTCATCCTACGTAAACCCATGGCAATGGTAGAAGGTGTGTAAAGTCTTGAATCACTACCTGAGGATCCATACTCTCCCCAATCTATCTCTCTAGTAGTATGTGAGTATATGTCTTTGTAGGCAGGAGGTAAGACATTTTGTTGGTGACCAAACTATCTGGCAACCCTGTCTGGGAGGTATCTCTTAATGATGTGGTGATGGTGGACCATGATCCACTATGTCTAATCATCAACCCATGGATGGGCTTCGAGCTAGGGTCTCCACCAGATTGATGTCATATCATCAATAACTCTCCACCAGTGTGTTATCTTGATAATGCTTGTGTGGTGAAGTGTGGTCATGGCTTGATATATGTACACCACTGGCTACTCCTCATCTATGTCTGCTAATGTAATGACTGGTCTGAGCACAACAATATGCTCCCACGCCTAGATGTGCAATAGAGTTACATCGATCGATAAACTGCATCCTCGCATATACACCACCTGGTGCATATCATGGTATAGGGAAGCTAATATCATGGGACCCCATGCATATACTATCATATCATTGATCATCCCCTCTAGCACCAAACCCCAATCGACATTGAAGCCTCGATTGCGCTTGTCCAAAATCAAAACCCCCATGATCAATCCAATGATGACCAAGATCAAATCATTGACACATCCTCGGTGTCAATGTAATTCGATCTGGTAGCTCTCCCCTATAGAGAATCAACATCCAGCACTAAAAATAGGGCCTCTAGGCTGAGATCTGTGTCATGGATAACCCTCGCATCATGAATTGAAACTCGAAGGATGCACCAAATGTTCTCCAATGTGATAATCGCCTCACTAGTAAGGAGGTGGAATGAAGAGGTCTCGAAATGCCAACACTTCATGAGCATCATCATCATAGTGAGGTGGGTCTGAATCTTGAGTATATTTGCAATGAATCCTAAATTGATGGATCCTAGAAATAAGTTTTGATCATCCCTAAAATGTGTTAACCATGATAGAACACTAGGTATCCAATCCCACGACTACAAAGGATGGAAGGTTTCTTGCATGCATCACGTGCATAGTGTCAAATTCGCTAAAATTTAGAAAAAATCTAACTTGGGAATCCTAGAAAAACAAGTGTGCCACATTACACAAGTGTGTTGCATTGTCAAATTTACAACTACGCGAAACTTTTACAAGTGCACTGCTAAAAAACAAGTGTGTTGATTTATACATGTGTGTTGCACTAGATCATTTAATAGGTGCCTAACACTTTTGCAAGTGTGTTGACCTAAACATGTGCATTGCTCTAGTAAGTTTCACAGGTGTGCGGTTGAGAAGCATATGCACAACACTTCTACAAGTGCGCTTAGGGTTTAACATCTATGTCACAACAAGTGTGTCGCTCTAGTAGAAAGCATGTGTGTGGGGTTTTGACAAGTTTGTTGCACTTCTACAAGTGTGTCATTGGTAGCATAGGTGCACTTCCAACCATAACAAGTATAGCATTGAAATTGCAATGCACTTGTTAACCATTTTTCACCTAAAAAATCAATGCATAAAAAAGCATGCAAGAAATTTTTTTTGCTATACGTACCCAGGGTTATGCATTGACTGGTTGTTGGAACTTACGAACTCAATCTGCAATGTGCAAGGGAAGCTCACGGTCCACCACGTGTCAGGTGCTCTGAGGGGTCTCTCTCACAATTTCTCCAATTCTCAAACTCAAAGTGTGCAAATGAATTGTAAAATGACTCCTAGCCCCTATTTAAGCATGAAAATTAGGGTTTTGACCTACTTGCATGGATAAACATAGGGTTTTCCTCTTTTCTCTCCATTTTCAAGCTTGGAAGGCTATTTGAAGCATTTTATAGTGTCTTAGATCTTATTTTCATGTCCTCTTTGCAATTGAACTAATTTTAAATCCTTGTCGCAATCTTAACCTAAAAATCAAAAATTTCACTCAATCTCTCGAGGGGGCAGTATACTAGCATAAATTCCTTCCATTGGGGCACAGTGAGGTAGCTAGAAAAATCATGAATTTTTAAATTTTTGATCTGAGTGTAGCAATGTTGACATGAGAAGAGTCAGTTATTTGAACCAATGTAGCAGGTACCTCGCTTCAAAGAGGGGAAAAATGTAGACACTTAAAATTGTCCTGATCAATATCACACATTTAATTTGATTTACTAACATCATTTTTTTCCTAATTCAACCCCTTTTGACTATTTAATCAAATAATCATGATTGTTTAATTAAATTCATTATTTTCTTCTATGAATCAAATAATCAACATTATTAGGTTAATTCACCCTTTTCATACTAATTTTCATCCTATTTGATTAAATAATGTGAATTATTTAATTAAATTCCCTAAATCCTCTCATTTGATTAAATAATCTAAATTATTTAATTAAATGTCATTAATGACCCTTTTGATTAATGAGTTGATTGTTTAATTAAATCCTTAAATTCCCCCACCTTGCACAATTAAATAATATTTAATTATTTAATTTGACTAATTTCCCACTCCATAGAGATATTCCTTTAATTAAAATTCAAACAATTTCCCTCCAACATGGAAATATCTTGCACATTCCTCCTAAAATTAAGGATTTGTGTTTGCTTAGATCAATTGCAACCCTTGATTAACTTTATCAATCCATGTGATCTTTCAATCTCATCCATGGATTTGATCACTGATCCATGTCAATTCCTCTCATCCATTTCTATCCCTTGATTAACCAAATTGATCCTAGCCATTCATTCACCTAAAAATCCTATAAATAGCCCCCATTTCATGAGTAATTCATCCACAAAGCCTCAGAGTAATTACACTAGCAATTTTTAGAGCCATCTTTGAGATCATTTGGCCATTTTGCATCCATTTCATCCATTTATCCATTAAAGCATCACTTCAAAGCTTGCTTCAACAATGGGATTGGGAAAAGTTTGATCATTCCACATCAATTCAACACCAATCCCCAGTGGGATCAAGTTTGCAAGTGTAATTAGGTTTCCTTTTATCAAATTGCTTTCAATTTCATTTTAATGGCTTCCTAGTTAGATTTTCAAATATTTCATTGGGAATATGAGTTAATCTATCTAATTGATTGATTTGATTGTTCATTTTATTTGTATTTAGCCTAGGGGTGATCCCACAATATTGGTTTACAATTTCTGGTCAAACTAGACACTGAACTGATTTTTTTAAACTAAATCTTCACTTTCAGGCTCCTATAGCTGCTAAATCATGAGGAATTTGAAGATGATGCAAACATGACATTTGTGAAGTTTTTTCTATATATTCTAGATATATTTTTTTCAAAATATTTGGAATCAGATTGCACTTTTTTTTTCATCTCCTTCAAAAACTAGTTTTTATCAATAAACAACATTTTTAAAGAGTGATGCTCACCATATACAACATAATTTTTTTTGTATGAAGAATAAAATTCTAATTTTTTCGAATTTAGATTTGCAACTGTGATATCTAACCAGTCCATTTGGTTTCATAGTGTTTTATTAAATATTTTTTCCTTAATCAAGTTTTGAAGTCAAACCAATTACAATTCAAACATAGGCGAACTGTATACAACATAACTTTTTCGTAAGTACCAAAAAAAAAAAAATTTAAATGGATCAAGGACATCAATACCTAGCCTAAACATATTTTTCAAAATTTTATTTTGATAATCTACTATTTTTCCACATGTGTAGAACAAAGAGCTTGATTTTTAGTGAAAAACCTACATTCACAAGAAATAAAAAATAAATAAAATAATCAAATTTAATTTAATTAAAATTATACTTTTTTGGAAGCTTATAATAAGGAATACATACTTACAAAAAATAAATTTTAAATGAATTCATTTGATCTCCCAAAAGGTAAATCAAAAGTGGTTTTTTATCAGCATTTTGATAGGTGTAAAGGAGACTCTATTATAGTTATGGTTTAAAACTAGTGGGGTTCTATCCAAAGGGGCTTGGTCTAATGTGGTTTGATCAAACCCTCTTCAATTGGAATCCTTTAAATGGAACTTTTCAAGGCTTAAATCATTATATTTTCTAAAAATATGTGATTTGAGCAAAAATCAAGATCTCCCAGAAAGTGTAAACCACTATTGTGGCAGCACCCCTAGTTAATATTCATGTTCACAACTACTAATTCCAAAAAAAAAATAGTGAATGGTGTAGGAAAAGGGTCATGAATGAAAGCTTTATTTAGTTCTCTAAAGTCAACACAAATCCTTATTTCACCTGTTTTCTTGTTTTGAATTACCATAAGGCTAGTCCACTCTACATCTACTTGTTTGATTATCCCAAGTTCTAACATATCTAGTTCTTCTTTAACTTTCTTCTTCGTATTTGGTTTAGTCAGTATGGTCTTTATCGTATCGTTTTAGCTCCTTATTTTAGTTGTATCTTCATGAATCCTTCTTCCTCCTTTATGCCCTTTAGGTTTGTAAATTTTTTAAGGAATATTTCTTCAAATTTTGATAAGATCTCTACAACTTGCACCACTAATATGTCATCCTAATAGTCTCCTATTTTATCCAATTTAGGACCTCCTTCTTTAGTATTTTTTTCTTCTTTTAGTTTGATTGGTTGGTTATAATACTTCTATTTGGATTGTGTTGGAGATTCTAATTCTCTTTCTCATTGTTGGACTTCTATATCTAAGTTGTGTGAAACCTCATCATTCTATTTTGTTAGGTAACATCTTTTCTCTGGTAATGTAGATTCTTTATCGAGTCATTCTATGTATTTCCATATGCCTTCTGATTGTAGAGGTAGTGTACAGGTTTATGGTACCACCATTTCTTGAGTTTCATCTGGTTTAAATATTATCTCCTTCATTTTTATTAATGTGGTATGTATGTTTTTGTTTTCATTATAAAAAGAGAAGGTGTGGTTGAAGTCCTTTGCTAGTTCTATCCAATTGTTTATTTCTCCTCTTTTCTCTTGGTTGATGTACCAAGTTTGTGCTACCAGTATCAGTGTCTGATAGAATAATTGTACATACATTCATTCATCATACTCATTTATTGCCTTCCATGTGGTAATACAAGTGGTTAGATAATACTCTAGTGAAATTTTTCCATTATACTTTGGTATTTCATTGCATTCCCCTTCCTTCGATAGGCATCTTGTTTTAATTAATATTTTTAATATTTCCCATTATGTTAATTATTCCTTATGTGCATTGCACCAACATGTTGTGTTACAGATGAGTGTATGTTTTAATATATCAAGTCTCTTTTCTTCAATTTGAGAAAAAAATTCTATTTGTGTGATAAATGATTGTAAGTCCCAACTCCTGAGTATTTGGGTAGTCTGATGTGTGAAATCCCTCATGAAATGTGATTTATATGGTGATATTTCTCACATTTAGCTTCTATAGTGTCCTCTATCTTTTCGTAAGTGTTTTGTGGTTTATTATATGTAAGTGTGATAGAATGTGGAGCATTCTCTAATGTCTTTCTAATCATGAATATCCTGCATAATCTGGTAATTCTCTTGGAATGGACTTTTGGCTCTTTATGTATCCATGCATCTAACACCTCCTCACTATTTGTGCTATATGTAGTTCTTTCAATTTCAACTTCTTCTGAATTTGGGCCTTCTAAGTTGTCATTTGGTGGTAGTTGTGAGATTTTGTATAGGTTTTTATTCTTAGATTCATTATACTACTATGAGTTTACTTTTATATATTCCTAGGGGGATATGAACTATTTTATCTTCATCAACAAATGATATCTCTTCTTTTCTAGAGTCTACAATCCCATTGGCATTTACAAACCACCTTAGTCTTAGTAGGGCAGCGAATGAATCAAAGGTATCCTTTATTGCTACTACTTCAAAGTCTACTATATGTTTTACTCCTTTAACATTGAATTTCACTTGTTTCCATGTTCCCAGGGTTTTCATTCCTATGTCATCTACTAGGCTGATATTATAGGGTGTTTGTTCTAGCTGTGGCTTTCCTATTTGTTCCCACACCCATTTTGGGAGCATCTGTATATTGGCTCTTAATTCCAACATGACATTGGTTATCTTTTTGTGGTTTATACTTACTGTAATCATAATTGGTTGTGTTTTCCATTGGCTACAAAAAAATTTATGGTTATGATTTGTGGTATTTTATTTTGTTTATTCTAATATTTGAAAAATTATTGTAGGTTGTCTATTAAGTTGGCTTGTTTAGATATTTTGATTAATTATTAAAGTATTCCCACTTCATGTTTAGAAAAGTATTGTTTTTTTCTTTTTCTTATTCTCTAGCGACAATTTTCTCTATTTCTTTTACTATATGATCATGTTGTCTCTTAGTTGGGTGGAATATTTCCTCATCTGAGGTAGTTTCTTCTATTTTCATGTCTTATTTATCATTTTTGGTATTGGTCCCCTATCTTTTTATTACTATTGCTTTATTATAGGTATGATTTTCTCTTTCAGAGTTACTAGTCTCCTGAGGTTCTTCTTTTTGGCCTCCTTCCTCTATCTCCTCAGGATCTTTTGGTATTTTCCTTAGTAATCTTGCCCCTCTAGACAAGTTTAGATTTTGGAGCTCGTCACTTTTTAATTGTAATGTCACATATTTATAATAGGTTTGGGATTTTTCACAATTAAATATGTCATGCTTTGTACTTCCACAAAATCCATAGGGTTTCTTCATGTCCCCCCAACATTTTGTCACGAAGTTGCTTGGTTTACTACATTTAAAGCATGTGGCATCCATTTGTCTCTCCTCCTTCCTCTATCTCAACCTATATCTCCTCAAAATTAGACTCTTTCAGTGTATGAGTTGAAATTTAGTTGATTTTGAATAGAATTAATATTTCTATTATTTTTCCATTCTAGTACTTTATATCCATAGTTTTGATGATTGAGTGGTCATTCTGCCAAGCCTTTTACATATGCCAGTTTTTTGTGGTCACTATGATTTTCTATGGTTGGGTCTTCTCTCAATTGAAATAATTGTGAGGGACAATCCTTTGTTCCATGATCGTACCACTCCCCGCAAATGCCACAATAGATTGAGTTTAATTTCTTGGGTAATACCCTCAAATATACTCTTAATGTGTTAGCTTTATTTTCTCCAATTTCCTTCAAACATTTGTTTATTATATGTCATTCTCTTCCACAAAAATATCAAATATTAGGTCTTGGTGAAAAAATGTCTTGCTTCACCATAAGTTCTTGTTGGAGTCTTAATTGTTCTATCCCTAGTTTTAAATTCTCCATTTCCTTGTTCTCTTTTTCTCTTTTTGTTTTTGTCAGAATTGGTTTTCAATCCAACATACCAAAGTAGCAAGTTTCAGATAGGTATCAAAATTTCTCTTATCTAGGGCTGCTCTAATTTTTGGTATTACTTTGGAGATGAATCATTCATCTTTTTGTTTATTGTTCAATGGTTCTTCTAGTCTCCTACTAATTTCTTTGAATCTCTTATCGAATTCTTTTATGGTTTCATCCTCATTTTTTCAAGTTACCAAAGGTTTTTGACTCCTTCTATAGGTAGTTATGGAGTATCAAAGTTGGCTAAGAATTCTTGTTTCACTATTTCTCATTCTTTGTCACTGTTAGGGCATTTTTTATGGTACCATTTTAGGGTGTCTTCATCAATTGATCCAATGAAATCAAACTGTTTTATATTATCTCTTGTTATGTTCTATCATTTCCACATATATTCTAGGATAAAGACATGTTTCATTGCTTCATTTGTATCTTTTCAAAAAGAGGTAACTTCCTAGAATTATTCATGTTTGTTTCCTCTTCACTATCTATATATCCTATGTCAAATTGACATGTCCCCAGATCACCTATGTTATTATCCTCTCCTTCCTATTTTCCTATATCTTGCTCACTTAAGGTGTTTTCTACTTCTTCTATTGAAATTCTTCTTAATTTTAATGGCATTAAGGGTGACTCTTAGTCTAAGGGTTGTAACTATTTAAAGTTCCTTTTCATCTATGGATATGCTCATTATTTAGTAATTTTCATTTAATTATTTGCTGATGTCACTTCATTAGAATTTATTAAACTCATGATATCCTCTTTATTTTCTACCGCAGCTCCTCTTATTCTCAAAACACTCTTGGTTGCTAACTCATCCAAGTAATCGGCATGAAATTTTGTATTATGAAGATTTTATAAGGGAGTTCCTACCAGTAACTATTCCTCATTTATCCTTAATTGTGTATTTGTCCAAATTGGATAAGTAGACGGTGTTCGGGTGAAGGGTGGTGTCATAATTCTTATCACTACTTGTTCTAAATCCTTTCTAGTGTTTCTATAGTATTCAATCTCTCCTTCTATGTTTTGTATAATTTGGTTTATTTTCTCCATGCTAGAACTTAGTTGTGGTATCCTTTCTCTACACTCTCTGACAACACCCATAATGGTGCACTATTCTTCTTCTATTGTACCCACAATGGTATGCTTTGAAACACCCTCAATGGTGTATTCTTCCTCTTTGTTTATATTTTCTTTTGGTAACTCTATCTTGTTCTATTTTCTTCTTTTCTGCTTCTTCCATTCTTTTGTGATATATTTCCTATCATTCTTGAGCTTGTTTCAACCTTATTTCCTCTATATTCATATCCATTTCCAAATTAATCCTTTCAACAATCTCCACCACTTTTCTTTTGTTGTCTCCTTTTTCCATGGATTTTTTTAGTTTGTGCTTCCATTAATCCTTATATATCCCATGGGTAGTTTGAAATTTTGAACAATTACATCTTTTTAGAAATATTTTCAGATTCCTCCCCCTTTTCCATCTTTCATCCCTTAAGTGCCTACCCCCCTCTCATAGAGGTAGTACCTAAGAGCACCAGCACGGTGTTTGGAGAAAAAATTTCCCTTTTTTATTGTTAATTCTTTTCTACCGCTAATATTCTATTCTTTTACTTTGTATTTTCTTCATTTTCCTCTCTAGATTCTCAATAATAGAACCAATGTTAGTAAGAGGATTTAGGGAATTGCAGTCCAGAGATCTATACCTTGATATACCTTATGTAGTTAGTTTATACCCTAGATGGTGCAATGATAGAAGAGAGTAAGTTTTGTAGGAATCTATATATCTTATAGTATATCATATATATAACTTAAACTTGAATAGAAATCATCCATAACACATATATCCATTTAATCATTATAGCTCCTTATATATATTTATATAACCATTACATTATTAGGTCCTAGTCTTTGCTTTGTATATACGATCTCTTTCTCTATTTCTATCTTATCTCCCATCTTCCTAATCTTTCATCTATTGCATACATTTAATAACGTGTATTTTCTTATAGAGATGTGAACCTTATAGGGTACCCCTTAATCTATCTTATTTTCCAGCTTGATGTTCCATAAGTATTTTGTGGTGAGTTGTGGTAGCTTTAACTCTCTACCTTGTACCCTACTAAGAGGGATTTTTACATAGGAAATGGAAATATAAAAATGTGTTGGATAGATAAAACAATTGTGAGGGGAGTTACACTTGTTGACCAACTTATGATGTGTGATATGACACATCATAAGGCATCTTTAGTTAGAGATAATGGAACCAAAATGAAATTCACAATTTGGTGAGTGAATTATAACAAGGTTATGATAGGTAGAAGGAATATGTTATTTTTAGCCTATGGAATCATCTTGAGATTTAGATGAATTTATGAAATGGTGAAAAATAGGTGCATCAATAGAAATGAAGGGGAGTAAGGTTATGATGGACCTATATTTCTCAATTTCATTAGGAAATGAGATCCACACAATGAAAGAACTATCAACCTTAAGGTGAGTCAAGTCAAGGTGTGAATCTGCAAATTTCCTTTTTTTACAAGGACGGGGTCCTAATTAAACAGCACTTTGGGGAGAAAGATTTAAAATAGCAAACTAACTCCAAAATTTAACCTACAAAGTGCATCTAATAGATTAAGCTCAATTCTAATGGAACCAAAAATCAAAATGCAGATTTGAGAAAGGGAAAATGATGTGTACCAATCACCAAAAGTACTTTTTTGAAGCTAACTAAGGACCCATTCGCCCTATGGTAAATGGGTCTTGGCTAGGGCTCTATAAAAAGGGTTTTTGGGTTCTCTTCTTCTGTGTCTACACTCCCAGATCCTTGATTTTCACAGTCAGACATCCAAAAATAAATCTTGTAGGTGATTTTCTATGAAATTGCAAGAATGATGACAACAAATGCAACTTTGACAACTTTGCAATTTTGCTCTTCAAGAGATCTTCCACCTAAAATTTGCAAACACAAATCAAGATGGAAAAATGTTTTTTTGTTGGTGAATGGAGGTTTGCCTTGGTCAAACCCCATTTTGGTAATTAAACGTTGAAATGAAACAATGAAACATGAAGGAATGATGAATGTACAAAACAATGTCACAACTCACCAAACCCTTGAATGCAACTTGGAATGTAGATCTACAACTAGCATGAAATGGCTTCACTGAATGTAGATCTTGATCTTGGAACTTGATTTGAAACAATGAATTTGAATTCTTGAATGCTTGAATGGATCTTGAGCACTACATCAACATATTAGCTCAATAACATGCATGATGCAAGAAAACTTTGACATGATAATAGGATCTTGATTGCTGCAATAGATCTTCAATGAATTTTCTCTTGAATGCCTTAAAAATGCTCTGTTAATACTCACTTGAATGCTCTTAGCTTGCTTGAAAGTCTTAGGATTAAATTTCTCATAAAATTGCTAGATGGAACTTAGTGAAAATGACCTTATATTTATACATATGTAACATTAATTCCAAAAATTCAAATAGCACAAGCTGACATGTGAATATATATTTGAAATCCTTAAAATACCATAAAAACTATAATTTGAATTTAGGTCCTAGCCCTAAGTGAGGACCCATTCGCCCATGAGAAAATGGGTCCTAGGTCACTCACCTAGGACACACATTTCTCAATGATAAATGTAATGTTAAGGCATTAATGAATGTTGAATTTTCCTCTTTGGAAATTGCAATTAATTAGGCTTGGATTTGAATTAAAGGGGCCAATTAAGGAAAATTAACCTCAATTAATTAATAAAGCCCTAGATAAGTGTGAACGTGTAAAGGTACTCTTTACAACACCACAAATAAGGCACAACTAAGTCAATTTTATTTAATAGGGCCCTAAACTTAATGTGAATATGTAAATACATATTTTTTTTAGGCAAAAGGCATATGAGCCTATATATATAGGCTCATATGCCTTTTGCCTAATGTATATATATATATATATATATATATATATATATATATATATATATATATATATATATATATATATTATAAAATATGATTTTTACATAGTTTCATACAATCCCATTTCAGAAAATATATGAGAATAAGTTGATAGTAGATCAAAATTCAGCTTCAAATATCAAATATTCTAACTTGACCATCACCCTTATACCTACTTATGCTAATATCTAGACATACATTTTTATCAGCTAATTCTTAAATCCTTGAGGAGCCAAAAAATCCAAAAAACCCTAGAAACTACACATACTATTCTTCCATAAAATCTCCATCAACCAAATTTTCATCCTGATACTCCAACATTTCATATTAATATTACAACACTAAATTAAGGCATAATTTAGTTCATTTTAATATTTAATTCCCAAATTAAGTGTGAAAAAGGGATACTTTTTCCTACACTACATTTAGCCCCCACTTTAGTGAGAGTATGACCCCATGTCAAACTCACACTAAAGTAGACATTCAAGACACATATGTATGTAGCCATGACAAAGATACTCAATCATACAACTTCAAATTCCTAAAGATAAGGGAGGTGGATCAAGCTTTGACTGTCCAACACGATGTGGAACACGTATAAGTTGTATGTCCAAAAGGGAGGATCAAGCCTTAGTTGTCCAACACGATGTAGAAAACATCTCAATTGTTTTTCCAACACATTCACAATCAAAACTTGATGTCCACTATACAAAAAACACACACGCTCACACAAGCTAATGAAACCTCAGGTCGTCCACTAGGTGAGCCCACAGGAAAGTGGCTTAGTGAGAAAGTCATGCCAAGTCTACAGGCTCTCACTGTACTTACCATACCAAAGTTATCCCTCTGACAACTCTGATAGGGTGCCACACGCATACTATTTTTATGCTAAGCACACTATGAACAAGGGAAAGGCTCTACTGGCAAGTAAGGTGTGCTATGCTTGGTGGCCTTATAGAGAGGGTTCAAGCTTCACAAGGTTAACAAGTTGTATTATGCTAAACACTTATGAGCAATATATATGTAGGTTTGTTCAAAGGGACTTTGCTTAATTCATGTAACGTCTCTTCTAAAAGATCATTGTGCCTAATGTATCCAAGAGAGGACAAGTCTAAGAATAAGAGAATCACAATTTAGGGAATGCAATCTGTAGCATCACCAATAAGAGGAAAGTCATACACTGAGAAATGTTGCGCTCTTAGAGGACATCAAACCTAATGACACCACCAAGAAAATGATGCATCACAAGAAGAAATAAAATCACACAATGAAACATGAGTTTCAATGTATTCCCCCACTTTAAAGTGATTGCTAACACCATTGTTGTGAGCAATCAGCTTTAAAGTAGTCAATGAAGAAGACTTGAGAGCTTATTCAGAAATCCCTATGCCAAGTCATATTTTCCTGAATGAAACTACATCATGTAAAAGGGGAAGGGGTTGGCCCCAAAATACATAAAGGATCTATAGATTCAAGGTCAATATGTATTTTCTACAATGTTATTATAGAGCTCGAAAACATCATCATTCCCCAAATACTCACAAAATAGGAAGAATGACACATAGAGAGCAAAACTAAAAAAAAAATATTTCAAGTCAACATGGAAGAGACCTAAATATCTCAATGCCTTGCTTCATCCCCAAAAGGAAAACACAAGACAAATGAAAAGATAAATGTTCGTGACATATAGAATAATGTAGATACAAATACAAGAATGCACATAAAGAGAGAGATACATCAAACAAAACAGTATAGGGGATCACATTACACACATGCAATTACATAAAGAACATGAAAAAGAAAACAAATAAAAATACTAGTAAGGCACATGCGATTCAACCTATAGAAATTTGTCTACATCCCAATCTTGCTTAGTATATATGGAAGGCGGAAAACTAGCCAAAGGGACAACATCAAGTGTTGAAACTAGGACAAGGCTATCTAACCCCTTGTCCCCACTAAGTGCAAGACAAGGATGAGTCGAGATGAGTGATGAGAATGAGCTCCTTGCAATAAAGAAGATGATTTACAGTGAATGTTAAACATGTAATAGTAAGCATGCTAGGATCCTACAACTATTACATGGAAAGGGGCAAAGCTCATGTTTTTAGTCAAGATGGATCCCTAGGGGATCTAAATTTCTCTAATATTCCTTTTAAAACATGACACTTATTGGTGTGATGTCCAAAGAATCTATGATAGGCACAATATGGTTTATTTCGATAATTTTTCTTTTTAGTTAGATTTTCACGTTTAGGTGGTAAGGTGATTAATCCCTAATGTAAAAGAGTATAAAAAGCCTTCTCAGTCTTGGATATCTTTAATATGTCATCAAAGAATTTAGGTAGATCAAATATCTCTTGTAGTTGAAATTTTTGATGTGCATGCAGTTTTGGCTTTTTCTTCTTTTGTTTGATAATAGTTTGGTCATCACTTTCCTCTTTTAACTACAAGTCCTTTCCTTTTTCAGAAAAGGATGTGTTAGGAGTTGTAAAGTGATCGAAATGTGTGTTTTCTTTTCTCTTATGCATGGGAGATATTTTGGAAGTTGGTTGAGGGGGAGAAAAATTGTGTTTAATGATATGAAACAAGGAATATATAAATCTATTCCTTGCTCATGCTTAAGCATCGTTCGTATGTTCCCTATGAGAGGAATGGAATTAGTAGCAATAAGTTTGGTTCTCACAAAGTATTGTAAACTTTTTAATTTTTCATTCATCCCTCTTATGTTTTCTTGTGGGATATTAGTGACATCATGCACATTATTTGTAGGTATGGAAGTCATTGGAAATAAGGTATAAAGGCTATGATCCATAGAGGGTTGATTATCAACACTATTAGTGAAAGATTTGGAGAACCCAATATCCATGACAAATGGTGTATTGTAGGATGACATGAGTCTCGAACTACATCTCACAACAATATTACTAATAGGAAACCAAGTTGTAAATCTCATACAATTTTCACAAACTCAATACACACCCAAAATGGAAAGAAGGTGAAATGAAATGCAATGACCTAGAATGTAATATGTAAATACAATTTTTAGATTTTAAACAAGGTAATTTTCTGATTGCACAATGCAAAAACCTAAAAATGATGTCTTGTAAATGCAATTTTGAAATCACACAATGCACTAAATTTATCAAATGATGCTAAATATGATCAATTTCTCCTAGCAAAAATTTTGCAAACTGAAACAGAAAATTGAAAACAACAAAATAGAATACATAAATAGATGTTTTAATGCCCAGAAAATCAAGAAATGACCTTAATCAGGGGACTCATTCACCCAGGGGTGAATGGGTCCCAGGTTAGGGTTTTTAAAAATGTTTTTATAGATTTTTGAGTTGATTCTAGTGGTTTCCATATTTTGATCTAAAACAGTAAATTATAGTTTGATTTTTTTATGAAATTAAGGTTGAATGCAAATGCAAAATATGACAAAATGACAAACTAGGAGAACTAATTTGATATGCAATTTTTTTTCAATTTTCAAATGGAAATGAATGATGATGCAATGTTATGTAAATGATATTCAAAATGACTTTTTTTTTGTATTTTTTAGATTTCAAGAATGCAAAGATGTAATCCTAAAACCCCTAAATGAAATTAAAAGTTAATGCAAGGTAAAAAAAACCCTAAATGAGATTTAATTCAATGCAAATGAATGCAAAATCTAGATCTAGGGTGCAAATGGACTCAAAAACCAAAAAAATGCAATGATCAAAAGTCAAGTTCACCAAAATGAAATGGTGAAAAATAGGTGCATCAATATAAATGAAGGGGAATAGGGTTATAGTGGACCTATCTTTCTCAATTTCATTAGGAGATGAGATCCACACAAATTAAGGACTATCAACCTTAAGGTGAGTCAATCCAAGGTGTGAATCTGAAAATTTCCTTTTTTCACAAGGACAGGGGTCCTGATTAAACAACACTTTGGGGTGAAAGATTAAAAATAGCAAACTAACTCCAAAATACAACCTACAAAGTGCATCTAATAGATTAATCTCAATTTTGATGGAACCAGAAATTAAAATGCAGATCTAAGAAAGGGAAAATGATGTACCAATCACCAAAAGTGCTTTTTCAAATTAACTGAGGACTCATTTGCCTTATGGAAAATGGGTCATGGCTAGGCTCTATAAAAATGCTTTATGGGTTCTTTTCTTTTGTGACTGCACTCCCAGATCCTCAATTTTCATAGTCGAATAGTTGGAAATAAATCCTATAGGAGAGTTTTCATGAAATTACAAGAATGATGACAACAACTGCAACTTTGACAACTTTGCAATTTTTCTCTTCAAGAGATCTTCCATCTAAAATCTGCAAAACAAAAATCAAGAGGGAAAAAAAATAAAATTGGTGAATGGGGGTTTGCCTTGGTCAAACCTTGTTTTGGTAATTAAACCTTGAAATGAAACAATGAAACATGAAGGAACAAAATAATGTCACAACTCACCAAACCCTTGAATGCGCCTTAGAATGTAGATCTACAACTAGCATGAAATGGATTCAATGGATGTGGATCTTGATCTTGAAACTTGATTTGGAATAATTCCTTTGAATTATTGAATGGATCTTGAACACTACATCAACATATTAGCTCAAATAACATGCATGTTGCAAGAATACTTTGACATGATAATAGGATCTTGATTGTTTTAATAGATCTTCAATGAATTTGCTCTTGAATGCCTTAAAAATTCTCTTGATAATACTCCCTTGAATGCTCTTAGCTTGCTTGAAAGTCTTAGGATCAAATTTCTCATAAAATTTCTAGATGGAACATAGTGAAAATGACCTTATATTTATACATATGTAACATTAATTCCCAAAATTTAAATGGCACAAGCTGACATGTGAATATAGATTTAAAATCCTTAAAATACCACCAAAAACATAATTTAAATTTACGTCCTAGGCCTAAGTGAGGACCCATTCGCCCATGGGAAAATGAGTCCTAGGTCACTTACCAAGGACACATTGCTCAATGATAAATGTTATGTTATGAAATTTATGAATGTTGGGTTTTCCTCTTCGAAAACTGCAACTAATTAGGCTTGGATTTGAATTAAAGGGGCCAATTAAGGCAAATTAACCTCAATTGATTAATAAAGCCCTAGATAAGTGTGAAAATGTAAAGGTGCACTTTACAACACCACAAATAAGGTAAAATTAAATCCATTTTATTTAATAGGGCCCTAAACTTAATGTGAATATGTAAATACATATTACAACACTGAATTAAGGTATAATTTAGTTCATTTTAATATTTAATTCCCAAATTAAGTGTGAAAAAGGGATAATTTTTCCTACACTATAATTTATAAGATAAGAATTAGGGAACCATGTTTTAGTAGTTTTAGCTAGTGGTTTTCTAATTATCATTTGATGGTTCCATGTATTTTATCTCTTATATATTTGGTGCTTGAGATAGAGGTTGTGTGAGATTTTTGTAGATATTTTTAATCTATTATAATTCCTCTATATCTCTAATTCTTTATACTTTTGTGATTTTTTTCTCTACAAGTTTATTGTAACTGAGTTACTAAATAATACATTGGGCTAATTTGGAGTGTGAGGTTTTTCTCCCAAAATGATTTTCCCATACACCTATGTTATGTTATATTATTTATTTATTTTTTTTTTTTTTCTTTCTATAATTATTAAAAGATTGAAATATCCACAACACTCTTCTTAGAATTTAAGTGTAGCAAGCTTTTTTATATACCTTTTCTTCCTTTCAAGGTTCGAACTTGAAAGAGTTGCATCTCAAACTTTAGAAATTTAACTCATTTTCTCACTATCTTAGGCTTTATCTTTTGGTATACACAATGCCTCAAACCATTTGGAATTTATATTTTAAACTATAATGAGTAACTCGCAAAGGAAGAGACCAACTTTGATCCCTAGCAGACACCCACTTTAACCTGTGGAGGTCAAATTACAACATACATTTTAGACTTTAGGGTCCAACAACAATAAAAAAAACACATGTAAAATTTAATTTTAAGTCTAAAATCCTATTGTTTTGTAACTTTCACTTTGTAATTTGATTTATGACTTACAACTCAACCTTTAGAGCCTAATCAACTTCTAACAACATGAAAACTCCAACACAAGATCAAAAATTATATAGGCTCACTTTTCAAAATTTGGGGTCTTAATGGAAACTAGGAACCATGTAAAACTTTATGTCAAGTCTAAACTCTCATTACCTTACAACTTAAACTTTGATATCCAAATTATAATTTGCAACTATGCAACTGAATTACAACGTGGGGATAGAAAGCTCTATTTTTGTGATCACTAGAGTATAACTTCCTCGGTTTTCTTGTTGTAAAAAAATGGTTTACGCCAAGAATTTGAGAACCGATGGTCTCTGATAGACTTTCAAAATTTTAACATTTTTTTTGGTGAGTTCCTTGACATTTTTCATAATCTTTCACCTTGATGTTCATGGTTCACCCTAAGTTTTTTGGGTTTAATACCTTGGCTTCACATTTTTAAAATTTTATTGGGCCCCAAAACCCTTGCATTATGTTTCTTTGTTGACCCTCTTACTAGTTTTCTGGTTGTTTTAGTAATAACTTATGTCATTTGCTTCATTGTCATTACCGGCCCCTTCACCTAAGCCCACCGGTTATCAGTTTTTTATCAAATGTTAACATTTCATTGGTTGACCTGAAATATTTCATCTTTTTAAAAAGACTTATGTCCTAAGTATTTATTTCTTGTTGAAGGGTCATTGCTCGTTGCCTAGCTCATGGCCCCTTTCTTTTTAAAAAACAAGCAATACACAAATGTGCATAAAGTCTGAGCCATCAGATCTAATCCTAGACCTTTTGTGCACGCCACGTAGTATTTAAAAATTATATTTTGGCTAGGTCATTCAGTGTGCACGATTGCGCCATGTGTCCCCAACTCAAGTAGGACCCAATCTCCACTATCGGCAGGGTCTTAGCTAGAGGTAAATCAACGGCTTCAAATGTACCATCCGATCAAATATGGGTCGTAGAGCACGTGTTGTGCAGGTTATTAAATAATGGTACCTATGTCATGTGTGGTATGTGCAATGGTGCCACGTGGATTCGGTTGGCGGCATATGAAAGTTGGATGGGGCCCATGGGTGATGGATGTGTTGTCTAACTAGGAATGACACCATTGGTCGATGGACTGTCCATGCGACAGCATGGAATTTTCAAATATCTTTGACTCCATCTAAGTCACCTGAAGTGCCATCTCGACGATTGATCAATGGCTCATATTCAAAATACATAATTGGCCATGTGATGATCATTTAGACGCTGCAAATAGCAAGAATTAATGGTGTATGCTCTTCAGAGGATATTAGCCTGATCTCCATGCATGTGAAGAACCACTTCTTGGCAATTATGATGAGTGGTAAGTCGATTTCCATGTACTTGGGAATTAACGATGATGAAACAGATGTTAGGGAATAATCACTCATTTGCTCGTGCTCTTTGGGAGCATTGATGGTTGACATCATCAATCGGCTCATAAATATGGATGATAGCTCATATTTTACATCATAGCAATTGGGAGTCTGAATTTTCTGTGGTTAGCAATTACTCTTGTGAGGTTTTTGTTTATCAGTGCAAGATGACTCAGTCGAGCACATCTCCATCAACTATGCATAGGTCAGCCAGAGGTAATGTTCAAAAATCTGGTAATGACTTTCCATCACATGAACAGGTTAGTCTTAAGGCTCTCTTAGCCCGAAGATAAAATGCACGAAGCCCATCCCAGGAGTTACTAGGTGTAGCTCTCGGCTGAAAAGCTTGGCTGCAATTATAGAAGATTCAGTGCATGGCTGGGAGGAAGGTTCTACAAGGTTCAAATGAAGATCGAGGGCTAGAGTAAGGTATAGTCGAGGTTCTATGGGCAAGCAGAATTCGCCCATTGACATCTCTGATAGCTTTGGTGATAGCGACACAGAGACCGACTCTTACTATGGAAAATTCTTGGTGGTGCTGATTGAGATGGCAAGAGTGAATGAAGAGGTCTTTGCAGTTTCTCTATTTTTTGTGGTGGTACCATGTGATGCTACTAGTTCTGGTGTTGATAAGTGTGTTGATGATGAGGAAGGAGTAGTGGTTTCACCTCCTACAGTGGCCAAGGCATGAAGCAAGCGTAGATACTGTGGACCTGGTGTTGGTTCGGTGTGATGGTGATGGTTCCCTATTTTTGTCATGATGTGTGTTGGGTCTCCTTTTGGTTCAACATGAATATGAATGATGAGCCTTAACAGAATTTTGAAATGGGTGGGGTAACATCAGTTGGTTGTTACGAATTTTGATTCTCCTACATGGTACATGATTGCATCTAACCGTCTGGGATTTTGAAATATGAATGAAATTTTGTTTCAAAATGAAATTATGTTGAAATGTGATTGGAATGAGCCCGATGCTTGTTGCTCTCTTGTGTTATAAAAGAGATTTCAAGGCTCATTATAGTGGTCGAATTTTTGAATCCCGTAAGGTCTAGGTAGGGTATAGTGAATGCACAGAATGTAGAATTCTTGATGAATCTACCACAAATCATCCTTAGTAGGTTTTATGTATAAAATACTCTTAAATGGTTCTATACAATTACTGATATCGAAACAAATATAAAAAAAAAAAGTATGTGCTCTCTTGTGTGTTGTTATGACAGACTATAAATGGAAGTATCAAGTGTAGTTTCTTTTATCTTTCAATGGTTCATTTGAATGTATGATTATATTTCTTGCTTCAACTTAATGAGTTAATCAAATGCTTGAGAAAGAGTCGTAGGTCTCTGATAATGTACTAAGGATTTTATAAGTAGTGATACTTTAAGTACTGTGAAGTTGTATGATGTAATGCATTGTGAAAATCATTCACACATGTCAAGATAGAATATTGTGTATGACTGAATATTTCATGCTTGACTCTTGCCTAATTTGATGAGGCACTAGCTTATTCATTTAGAATTCTTATAGTTTAATGAAATCAAAAAATACCCATCTATGGATTCAAGGTTGGGACACTACTTAATTCATATTTTATCCAAGCTGAGATGTGAATCTCATAAATACTAAATGTCCCTAGCAATTTGGAGGTAATTTGTTTGAAGGTCAGCCAAACCCTTGATGAGTAATGTTTGAGTTGCATTTAGTAGGGATAATTATGTGTGTGGAAGTGTTCTTGAGGTTTTGAATATCATATGAACACAATAAGGGACACCCTCCTTGGTTTCACAGAGCCTAAAGAGTAGGAGTAAAGACTTTAGAATATTTACTCATTTTGTTGGTCTTCTAGCCTAGGAATATATCAACAATAAGGCATGGCATCCCTTTAGAGAAGTCTAGGGTCTAGCAGAAAAAACACCAACAGTCTCCATACTGTTTAAATAATAAATTACCAAAAGTCCAAAAAAATAGACTAAATCTAGTGTCAAGTTCCATTTTTGTATGAAACTACCCATGCTAAAGAAGTGTTAAGGCACTCAATCACCACAACTACTTGAGGTGAAGAAGACATTTCCAACACCATAGCCTTATACCTTCATATAAAAGAATAATTATATCCTCATTAACCCAATGCATGATTAGTATTGAATGGAACATATACATCATACACACTGACCATATTTTTTCAATTAAGCCATCATAAGAAAATTCATTGTAACAACCATAAAATTATGAATTCAAGGTAGGGTAAATCACAATGATTGATAGATTTTAACCCACTACAAGGGTTGGTTACAATACAAATTATTGTTATCCATAATTAATATTATAATGTACATACAAGGAAATCAAAGGTTCTAGATTATACATATTTTTATAAAAATATAGAATAACAAATGCCATATTTACAAAGTAGGGAAGTCTTTGTCTGTTATCCCAAATACACTAGGAGATTCAAAAACCTTAGTAGTGGTTCAATTCCACCCAACCATGTCGAACTATTATTCCCACACCATTAAACTAGGATGCAATTGAATAGTAGTCCAACAACATGCCAAACACAAGGGTTAAACATATGTGTAAGACCACATCATATACATAGAGATTCCAAGCAAGCATACATGAGATATATACCCAACACCATAAATTTATGCACATTAAATTTCAACACGTCATACAAGATACAACTACACATGAGATTAGTAAGCATACCAATCATCCATATAACGAGATCACAAGAATGCGTTGATATTCAATCCAAAGTACAAAATAAAATAGAGGTTTTGTGTAGGTCCTATTAATGGAGTGTCATCATGGGTATCAACTATGTGGTATTTGAGTAGTATGCCCTCATAAAATAGAGGTCCTCAATGATGTCAGTATCAAAATATAAGTTTGTTCCAAGTTCCATGGTCTTAGAAATATCACACCATCATATATATCCTTCATGGTCCTTTCCATGTATCTACATAAAAATCAAATGTATCTCATGATTACCTTTAATTTCTCATTAATTTAAGTGTTATATTATCTTAACCTATCCTTTCATCAACCTTGCTTAACATACAAGAAAATGGGCATAATATTCTAATCCATTCTATCCTAGAGTCATCACCTATTATGGCTACAAATTGAATGCACATAAAATAAATGAAATGAAGAATGAGGTATAAAAAAGAACACACAAGACCAATAGTTTCTCCATCCCATTTCCATTATCAATGACCATTCTCATAAAATACAACTCACAACCAAGGTTTAAATTTCCTTCTTTTTTTACAATCATATACACTTTTATAAAACTCCAAAAATGAAGGCAAAAGATAAAAAATTCAAGGTTCCATATTAAAATTTCTAAGGATACCATTTGGTAGATAAAATGAGCAAAATAAACTTTGGAAAGCACACACCCTTTTTATGGAGATTTTGATAGCATTGTTTTTAAATTTCAAATTTCTCAAAATATTTTTATAAAAACCTAAAATATTAATAATATCTTGAAATAATAATGTTCTTTTAATGGAATGGACCCTATAGAAGGGCTACCATATTATCCACCTACTATAGGTTATCGATAACAATAACCAAATAATTTAAAATAGATTCATTTGAAACAAAAAGAGTATTGCCTATTTACCAAGAAAACCCTAAGGAGAACAATATTTTATTTTCACAAGCTTAGAAAATAACCAATACCAAGGCTCACTAAGGGGGAAGGGAGAGGAAAAGTGGAAAAAAATGTAGCCAAATTTTCACACCCAAATTAGTCCCTAATTCTAACACCCAACAAGGAGGAGAGAGTAAAAAGAGAAGAAAAGAGAAAGAAAGAAGATTTTTCCAAAAAAAATATACATGCTCAAATGGGTTTTTTCCTTTTTTTTATTCTCAAAATATTTTCTAAAAACCTTTTTTCAATCCCAAAGAAAATATAACAAGATATTTTATTAAAATAAATTTTGTAATTCATTTAACAATATGTGTTTGTCATGCCTAAAATTTCACTTGGTCATAACACGCTAAAGATAACACAACCATCTTTTTCTTTTCCAATTCAATTATTAATATGATAACAAGTATTAATAAATGTTGTTAACAATGTACTCAATTTTTCAAATCCTTATGAAATAACCATAAGAAAATCAAAAGATTGAATACAAAGAATACAAAACTAAAAGAATATTTTTTGTTTAAATTACAAGATAATAGAATATTTCAACAAAGTCATTATTTAACTAAAAATATATTTAAAGTCTAATTAAATCCAAATATTAGATCATAAAATTAAATTTATTTTTCATTATTGTTTTTATTGAATTTTATTAAGAAGTTTAGAGATGTGGATACAATATATGCATATGGGAAATTAAATCTTAGTATTGTAAAGAATGTTGTTATGAACCATTTTTTAAAGTGATAAGTGTAGATTATATTAGTGTTGCAAGTATGTGTAGTTGGTGTTGTCATTGATGTCAACAAGCTTTGGTGTTGTCATTTGTGTCAGCTGTAGGAGTAGGAGATTATTGTAAGAGTGTGATCGGTTGGTATTGAGTTGATGTTGTCTCTAATGATGCTTTGATTAATTTCATTATGTTATCATTAGTAAGTTGCTGGTGTCAACCTCTAGTGTTGCTTTGATAAGCTTCTGCTTATGGATGTATGGTTGAGTTGTTATGTTGCAGTTGGCTAGGTGGTGATAAAAAAGAGTTGAATGTGTTGAGGATGTGTCTTTGGTGCTTGGTTTCCAAGTGCTTTTGAGAAAATTTTAATAAAAAGAGGAAACAATGTGTTGTAGTGGTGTTATGTGTTGCAAAGTAGCAATATGGTTTGGCTCCTCATTTATTCTATGTTGAAGATCTGCTTGTGTGGTTTGGATATGTTGATTAGAGGTGTTAAGAGGTGTTGCATCCAAAATTTGGTGTGATTGATCATTGTATAGAGGAAGTTATGTTCATCAGTGTGTGAATTGTGTATTGTAGAGGTGTCTGGGAGAAATGTTTTTGCTCCACATTTCTCTACAGAGTGGTTTTAGGTTTTATGGATCTGGAAGGGTGTTGAGAGTGTTTGTATCTTTCTTCAATTGAATTTTTTTGAGGTTTGATGCTTTGGAAGTTGATTTCTTGGGTTGTAGTGTATGGTAGAATTATTTGAGTGTATTAGGTGTGTTCATTCTTTGGGTGAAATTTGTTGCTAAGGAATTTGTTGGATTCTAGGGTGTTTATGAAATTTTCTAGATCATGTTCAAGCATGGAGTGTGGTTTGTGAGTTATCCTTGGATTTGAGGAAGCATGTACTTAATTTTTTAATAGTGTTAACACAGGTTTGACCGACCTTGGGTGTTTACACTAATTCTGAAGTTGCTTCAATGTTTGTGGAAGTGTGGAATGGTGTGTATGAGTGGATTTAGGTCCTAGCTAAGGTGTGTTGTGGTCTTCCTTCATTCCTTTCCACTGTGGGAATGGGATGGTGTTGACCTAATTTGAATTTGCATGGTTGAGGTGCATAGTCGACCTTGGAGAATGTTTTCAAGGTTGAAGATGGTATATATATGAGTTGAGTTGTTGAGGGATGATAAGATAGAGGTGTGTGATGTGAATGATGTGAATTATAGAGTTATGAGGTATGAATTTATGGAGTGTAGTGTGAGCTTTCATGTGTTAGATTACTAGATGCAGTGAGCAGAAGGTGTCTACACTCTTCAATAAGACTGTGAAGTTGTTGGTGATACTATGGTGGAATTTTTTGTTGCATTGAGATGGATTTCTCATTGTAACACTCTTCTCTATCTTATTTTTTATTCTGGCAGTGAACCTTTCTTTCTTTTGGGTAGTGAACCCTCTGACAGTGAGCCCTTTGTAATCGGTATTGATATTACTTTATATTGTGAGCTAATCTTCATTGTTTTTTTTTCCTTCTCAAGTTTTCCACATAAATTTGGTGTTTCTTTGTGTATGGTGTTGATTTGGTTATGTTTTGTTTTTTCTTTCATGATAAATCACTCTAATAGATTAAGGGTTAATTGAATTAATGTAGATCTAAATATTTGTGAGGGTTTTGAAGTTTTAAGGTACAACTGATTCACCCCACCCCCTCTAAGTTGTCTTGTGCATTCAAAAATTAGTATCAAAGCTTGGTTCCTTGGAAGAAATCTTAACCACTTGAGGTAGATCCGGGATGATGCACAAGAAAGATGTTCCTTTGTTTGATGGATCGGATTATGCATACTAGAAGACAAGGATGGAAGGTTTTCTAGTTTCACTTAGATTTAAAATTTGGAAGTTTGTTAAGACTAGATATACTATACCTGCAAATGGTCCAAAGATTGATGATGAGATCAAGGCTTATGAAAATAATGGTCAAGAAAGGTATTCTCTCTTAAGTGGCCTTGCTAATCCTAAATTGGTGAAAGTTATGAATCTGAAAATTGCTAGAGAAATTTGGATAAAATTAGAAAGAATTTATGAAGGAGATGATAAGGTCAAGCAAGCAAATATGTAGAATTTGAAGATCATGTTTGCAACCTTGTGAATGTTCTAAGATGAAAACATCACAAGCTACTTGTAGAAGGTGGATGTTGTCAACGACATCAAAGGTCTTGGTGGAGAATTGAAAGAAGTGGTAAAGAAGGTACTCAGAACTCTTCCTAAATCTTATAGTCATAAAAAAATTTCTATTGAGGAATTACAAATTTTGAACCAATATTCCAGAGATTAGTTGTATGGTTCTTTGACTGCTTTTGAAATGAGAGAATTTGGTTCAAGTAATGCAAAATTTGAGATTGCTTTTAATGTTGGCAAATCACAGAATTCTATGGAATTAGATCAAGAGGATCTTGATGATGTGGAAGCTAACTTTGTGAGAAGAATGAAAAAAGGTACTCGAAAGTATAGAGGTAAGTTTCCTTTCAAATGTTTCAGTTATGGAAAGATAGGTCATTATGCTTCAAGATGTCTAAACAGAGCTTTGAATGTCAAAAATAGGGAGAACAAGGGTAATATGATTAAGAAAATTTATTGTTTTAGAGAAAATGCAAGTATATCTAATGATGAATCTGATTATGGGGATGATAAGGATAGTGAATTCTTGTTCATGGCTTTAATTTGTGAAACCTATAAGACTTGAGATGATAAATGGTTCCTTATGGATGAAATTGCATCAAGAAAGGGAATGATATTAGTTCTTTTCATACTTATGATGGTGTAATATGTAATATTAGTAATGATATGAGGAGTATGTGAATTTTACCCTTAAATAGTTATTCCCTGTGAAATATCAAGTAGAAGTATACAAGGCAAACGGTTTTTATCATGCCCTCCAAGGAATTTTGTTATTGAAAGGTATATGCCACTGGATTTTAGTGGTATTAAAGTTTTTTCGAATCTGATTCCTAAAAATATTAGGAAATATTTGCCCAAGTTCACAAGGCAGAGTTCTAAATTAGCTTCTAGGAATTTGCTTACATTTATGGATTTGATGAGAGATTATGAGGTAAATCATGAAGATGTTGTCATGAAACATTTTGTTCAATCTCTGAAGGATGATGCTAGAGATTGGTTCTCATATTTACCAACATGTTCTATAGTTTCATGGAATCAATTTAAGGATGCTTTTGCAAAACAGTTTTGTGAAAGGATAAATCTAGGTATGGTAAGAAAAAGTTTTATGGAAATCTATAGAAATGAAGATGAATTGGTCCCTGATTTCAATATTAGGTTTACAAAGGAAATAAGGGATATCCCAGAAAGCATAATACCAAATGATGTAGAGTGTCTAATTGTATATTTAGGCGATTTTGACAAGAATATGGGCTACTTATTGAGAGATAAAGAGCATACAACACTATGCCAAGCATACCCGAATGTTATGGATATTGAGAAAAAACCTCAAGTATTCAATGATGAAGGGATGTCTAGCTACTAATGTTGGTCATTCTGACACACCTTGTGCAACTGTGATTGATGAAGCAGCCATTGAAGAATTATGCCAAGAAGATATAGCTCATGTTGTCCCAACTAATCTATTACCACAGTGTATTGATCTTAGTGAGCTCCAAGAGAGGGACCCTCCGGTGTTAAGAAGCATTGATCATGTTTCTCATGTTAGAAGATTATGTGATATAAGGAGAGGTCAAGGTGAGTCACCCCATGACCTATTTCATAGGTTTATGGATGTGTTGTTGGAGATACCAAAGAGTGTCAAGCCTAAAGAGTCAATGTGTATCGAATTGTTTTGTGAAATATACTTGTTAAGAACAAGTATGTTTCCAAATGAATTAAAGCCTGGAACTTTAGGCCAAATGGTTGATTGGATACAATTGGTAGAAGGAATTGTGAGAAACTATGCACAACATCAACTGACCAATAGCTATAATTTTAGTGTTGATAGTGATCAATCTTTTTCTAATGATCAAGATATCAACCGTATATATTATGATATCCAGTCTGAGGGACCTGAATGCAGCCTCACTATTGATGAATTCCCATGTTGTATTGGTTATGATGATATAGAGTCATGTCTCTCTTTTAATGACTATGAGTACTCCTACCAAATGAAGGGAGACCCTCTTTCAAAAGTTTGCAAGAATTATATGGGTGATGATAAGTTACAAAGGCTACACTCTCATATAAAAAGGACAAAGGATTTTTGGACAGAAATAAGTATAATAGAAAACCCTCTCTTTGATGAACATTCATCTATGCCAATTGATAAAGATGAATCCCCTGGTTGGTGTAGGGATAATCCACTTTTTGAGGATTCTGATGACACTTTGGATGTATGGTCAGGATATGGTTGTGAACAGTGCACTAGAAAGTTTATTGATGAGAATGCTTATGAAACTTTCACTTTTCGTACTACTGTGGAAGATGAATTTGAAGACCAAGAGAAAATTAGAGCCCCTAATTTTTTCTCCCATAAACATAATTTGTTTGGTGGAAATCAATTGCAAAAGGGAAAAACTGTGAATGTAATAATGATGAAGGATGTGAGAACATTGGTGTCACTTTTCAGGGTGTAAATGTTGAATCAAAAGGTAAATGCTCCATGAGTGATGTGTGCACTATTAAAGAAAGATCTGCAGCAATTAGTGTTGGAACTATGTGTTTTGATATACACAAATATTTTGCATTAGTTGTGGGGTTCATCTATGATGAATGACAATTTGCCTCACATGTTGGGCATCTAAAAAGTGTTGGGTATGATGAAAACCAACATAAATTTGTGGTTGAATTTTTTGCTGATACTCCTCACCTTTTGGGAATTATCATGAATTTGTTTCCATTCAACAGGAATGGCATTCATGTAGGGTAGGGTGAAGAAGTGTTTGAATCTGTGTCTCTCTTATCTAATGTTTCAGAAGATTGTGGTCTTGTTTTGATGCATAGTATCCTTGAAGGTTTTAAATTTAATATGTAGAGTGAGTGTGATCAAGTGGAATATGGATGTTTCCTTTTTCCACGTCAGCTTGACAAGCCTAAGATTGGTAAACAAGACAGTGTTAAGATATGGGGGATTATTGGTATCCATTGTAGTAATACATATTGTTTGGAGTTGTTTGCTATGAGTGTTCATCCAATGCAGGTGAGTATAAAGATGGCCCTGGATAGAAGAAAGGTTTGGTTCCAAAGCTTGGAAACCCTTGATGCACCAGGTTTACAAATTGAAGCTAGTGGAATTGGATGAATGTCACTAGTAGAGGGGACCTTGTACAGCTGTGTAAATTTTTGTATATAGGTGTGGTTTGCTCCTTTTTTGTCGTGTACGCTTGTCTTTTCTAGATAAGTTCTTGGTTTTGTCTTGTTGTGTTGATCTGCTTCTACCTGAGATCTGGATTCTTGCCATACCCACTAGGGTTATGCATCCCCGAGCTAGAGCCACTTATGGACTTTTTAAATTTTGACATTTTTTTGGTGAGTTCCTTGACATTTTTCATAATATTTCACCTTGATGTTCATGGTTCACCCTAAGGTTTTTGGGTTTAATACCCTAGCTTCACATTTTTTTAATTTTATTGGGCCCCAAAACCCTTGCATTATGTTTCTTCATTGACCCTCTCACCAATTTTCTAGTTGTTTTGGTAATAACTTATGTTATTTGGCCCATTTTCATTACTGGCCCCTTCGCCTAAGCCAACCGGTCATCGGTTTTTTTTATCAAATCTTAATATTTCATTGGTCGTCCTGAAATATTTCATCTTTTTAAAACAACTTATGTCCTAAGTCTTTATTTCTTGTTGAAGGGTCATTACCCGTTGCCTAGCTCATGGTCCCTTTCTTTTTTAAAAATGAGCAATACATGCATGTGCATAAAGTCTGAGCCATCGGATCTAATCTTGGCCCTTGTGTGCATGTTGTGCAGTATTTAAAAATTATATTTTGGCTAAGTCGTGTAGTGTGCACGATTACACCACATGTCCCCAGCTCAAGTGGGACCCAATCTCCACTATCAGTAGGGTCTTAGCTGGAGGTGAATCGACGGCTTCAAACGTACCATTTGATCAAATCAAGGTCGTAGAGCGCATGTTGTGCAGGTTATTAAATAATGGCACCTAACGTCGTGTGCGGTCTGCATGATGGTGCCACGTGGATTCGGCTTGCAACATATGAAAGTTGGCTGGGGCCCTCGGGTGATGGATGTGTTGTCTAACTCGGAATGACACCATTGGTCGATGGACTAGCCATGTGACAACATGGAATTTTCAAATATCTTTGACTCGATCTGAGTCACCTGAAGTGCCATCTCGATGATTGATCAATGGCTCATATTCAAAATATAGAATTGGTCATGTGATCATCATTTGGATGCTACAAATAGCAAGCATTAATGATGTATACTCTTCAGAGGATATTAGCTTGATCTCCATGTGTGTGAAGAACCACTTCTTGGCAATTATGATGAGTGGTACACTGATTTCCGTGTACTTGGGAATTAACAGTGATGAAATAGACACCAATGAATAATCACTCATTCACTTGTGCTCTTTGGGAGCATTGATGGTCGACATCATCAATCAACTCATAAATATGGATGATGACTCATCTTTTTCGTCATAGCAATTAGGAGTCTAAATTTTGTGTGGTTAGCAATTGCTCTTGTGAGGTTTTTGTTTATCAATGCAAGATGAGTCGGTCGAGCACATCTCCATCAATAGGATGAGTTTTCTTGCATAAAAGAAGAAAAATATAAGGAAAAATAAGTGTAAATTGAAGAGGAAGAAGCTCTGAAAAAAGATTCCTAAAACTCCCTAAGTATGTACGAAAGAATCATTTTGAAGAACTGATCATTGGTGATAAGAGCAAAGGTGTACTGACAAGAAGGAAAGTTGTTGAAGAACATGTAAATATATGTTTACTTTTTGAAGTTGAATACAAAATAGTGATTGAATCATGCAAGGATGAGTATTAGATCAAGGCTATGGAAGAAGAACTAATGCAAATTAAGAAAAATTGAACTTGGGAACTTGTCCCAAGACTAGAAAATAATAATGTGATTGGAACTAGGTGGGTATTTTGGAACAAACTGAATGAGAGTGGAGAAGTGGTAAGAAACAGGGCAAGGTTTGTGTGTAAAGGCTACTCACAAGCAGAAGGAATAGACTTTGAGGAGACATTTTCTCTATTGGTAAGGATGGAAGTTATCAAGATGATTTTGGATTTTCTAGCACATAAGGATTTCAAAGTATATCAAATGGATGTGAAGTTTTCTTTCTTGAATGGTGAATTGGAAGAAGCAGTATACATAGAATAACCGAAAATATTTCAGTTATCAAATAAACCGAATATGGTTTGCAAATTGAAGAAGGCATTATATGGTTTGAAGAAAGCTACCAGAGCTTGGTATGTGTAGACACGTAAAAAGTCCTAATTGATACTATGCATCTGATTATGATAAATTAACACCATTTCTTCTGGAATCACTTTGAATTAACCAATTAATTGAATAATCAGCATTATTTAATTAAATTTGGCAATTTCAGCTATTAATCAAATAATTAAATTTATTAATTAATTCACCCTTCTTCTAACTAATATTCATCATATTTAATTAAATCAAATCATTTAATTAAATCCCCCAAAGTCTTCTCATTTCATTAAATAAATCAAATCAAATGTCGCAATCCCCTAATCCATCCCAATTAATTAATTCTAAATTAATTAATCTTAAATCACTTTCTAATCAACATTAACAAATCCTCCAACTTTTAACTCCTCAAGAGTTAAATCAACTCATGGTTAACTAACTAGGTTGCACATGAAATTCATTTCTTTTAATTAACTAATTCCTCTAATAATCCTCACAAAGGCATATTCTGAGGAATATTCCTCTCAACCACCTCTCATTTAATTTCTCTCCAAAGGTTTTCAAAAACTCATCACATCCTCTTACATTTGCAATAACTTCTCTTACATCCTTTAAAATCCTCTTACATCTCCAACCACATTCAATAAATTCTTCTTACAACCTTTCAAATCCTCAACCATTCTCATTTATTTCTCTTACATCCCCCATTCCTCAACCCATTTCCCAAAATGTGCTTCACCTTCCTCCAATAGAATTGTGACACTTAGCACATTCTCATTGTCTCTCATTTTATCCCACATTCACCAAATCCTCTCATTCTTCAACCCTTGAGTTCTATAAATAGAAGCATTCTCTTCATAATATGGATCCACAACTTCAAGCATTATCATTATAGGCATTTCACTTCATATAAATCCATCATTTTCACCATTTTTAGCTAAGTTATCATCATTTAGAGTCATTTTCATACTTGGAATCATCAACATCATCAAGCTTATCAAAGGGATTGGGAAAGGGCTTCATTTTCACATCAAAGGAGCACCACTCCCCCTATGGGATGGAGGTTTAGTTATTTCAATTAGATTACATGCTATCTTTGTTTGGTTTATGTTCATTTTCATGTTTTCTTCTTGTTTTAGCTAAGAATTTCATAGGGAATGCTAGATTTTCCTTTCTAACAGGTTTAACAAGTGTTTTTTGATCTTATGTTAGCTTGTTGTAGGTTTGGTGTTCACATTTTGGCACTAGAAGGAGGTCTTGACATCTTAACTTGTGGATTTTTGCTTGATTTTTCTATTTTTTGTAGACACTGGAACGCGATGTCGCCTTTGTTCATTTGCGAACCTGCATAGCGTCACTTTTGCTCTACAACATTGCCATCGCCATCACCTCGTCATGTCACATTTTCTTGCCTCTATTGCATTGCATTTGTTTCATCATCACAATCAAACTTTTTGTCTTCTATCTAAATTATAATCTGATAGAGTGTCACCTTTTCTACCGCGTCACATTCATGCTCTCTACCTTTTGTAGAGCACCACTTTTTCTTTTATTAGAGTGTCACTTATGTTTTTCAACTCCACATCTGACAGTTGCAAAGCATCACATTTGCAGAACAACGTCACCTTTACAGGAAAAATATTAATACTAATTTGAAAACCTAAAAGCATTTTTTAATGCTCGTTGTAATAGCTTAGGCTTTCAATTTCTGCATTTTATTTTCTTCTTTAGGACCAACTAGAGTTATTTTGGGCTTAAAATTTACAAACAACTCAAGCTTTGTCAAAATTGGTTAAAATTGAACATTAGGAACTTACTAGACTTTAATTTTGGGTTAAAATTAAATAAGGCAAACTCACACTCAATTTCAGTGCTTAAAATGAATTCACTATTGCTTTCAAGGCTAAAATGAACAAGTGATTGATTTGTGTGATCTTGTCTTTGTGCATTTTTTAGTGTGTATCCTCTCCCCTTACGCTTCATGCGATCTTGGGTGCAAGAAGAACACTCAAAGTGTATTTTATGCTTTATTACCCTTAAGAGAGGGTTTACTATGAGACATACCCCACAACGGGAAAATCATAGGCAAAGTTCTTGAAGCATAATTACCTATGGGCTATATCAAAGGTTGAGAAATCATGAGAAAGTACCTTCTATTTTGGACATTGTATGTCATACTATATCTAGTACCATGCCTTAAGTGGAATGGGAATGATAGTAAGAGCCTTAAGTGGCAAAGTGGGTGAGCATACGGTTGGGTGTTCTCTATTTGTTACTAGGAGCCAAAACTATTTAGTTGCCAAAATCCTTAATACTTTTTGGTGCAAGAACGATCATTTTGAAGCCGCTTCACATCTATACTATTTAGTAGTAGAAAAAGAAAAATCCTTTTAATCTCTGGATTTTAAGGATTTTGAGATTTGGTGGTCCTGAGAAGTGTGTGTCGTGGAGGGGAGCTAGTGTCACCAAATCTCTAACTGTTCACTTTGTCTAGTGTTTAGAGAAATCCAAGTGAGGACTCAACAAAGTATAGCCATTTCTATCCTAGGATTGTACAATCTGTGAGTCAGTTAAAATATATTGCTTGGATCTTAAACTTTGAAAGAAAACATTCAACAAGTCATCAAAATTTCAAACCCTTTGGAAAGAGAAAACATCCTTGAAAATTCCAAGTATTACTGCTTGTCCCTGGGAATTTTATCCTTAGAGGCTTCTAAATATTTGGGCCTATATCTCAATTTGTTCTCTCCAAAGTCAACTAAAGAAAACTATCTTTGACCCTTTGATTTTCACATAATGGACCTTGTGGAATGAAAAGAGTTAAGACATAGACATTTAGTTTAAACTTAATCAAGACAAGTGTTGATGTGGTAAAAATAATCCATTTAAGCAAGATAAAAGAAAATTTAATGCCACATATGTGCTTGTTCTCATGATTTCCAAAAAATTCAAGATCCCAAAGCAAAAGTCTTTATGCAAGAACTTCAAGTTCAAGTGTCACACTCAAAAGGTTATCAAGAAGTACATTAGGAAGTGCAACCTCAAGCAATACACCAAGATAAGAAAGACGTTCACGATGTTTTATAGACTCGTTCCTTTGAACAATCTAGATATGTATACTCAATTTGAACCACTCATCTAAGTCAAAGTTTGGACTTTTGGATTTGAACACTTTAGAAGTATAGCATGTTCTTCAATACCTTGGTCTTGAAAAAAATTCTATCTAGGTTCATCTAGGATCAAATCAACACTCTTATCCATCCTCATTATCAACCAAATCCCATCTGACAAATAACTCTTGGAACTTTGGAAAAATCATTCATGCTAGACTTTTGGTAAATCCTTCAAATCAAAATCAAAAATCACTTTGTTTAACTAAATATGTGTGGAAGAATCCTTCTTCACATGTCTAGTTGAATTATCACCTTTGTGGACAAGTCTACTCCAAGATAACATCTAACATCTTGGGATTTATGAGTCCATTATCCAAATCAAATCAAAATCAAAATCCAGAAATCCTAAAGTCTAATATTCCTCCAAGGTCCTGAAGAGTTCAAAAATTCTGTCACGTACTGATTTTTGTCATTTATTTAAATGCAATTATTAATCGTGATATTTTTAATAATTATGTTAGATTCAAAGAAAGCATTATTTATCAAATTAACAATCTTAGTATGTTTAATTTGAATCATTTTCTTTTATTTTTGTATTTTATCAAATGGAAACCTGTCACTATTTTTGTCAAACTTAGAAAGAAGATTAAACACCAGACTGTAGTTTTAATATAGAAAATGTAGAACAAGCTTGAACAGAAAACAATCAAGAAACAATAGATTTTGTTGTTTAGTAAATTATGTTTTCTTTGCATATTTGAAGAGATGCACATAGAAAACTATACGTTTTTAGATACAGAAAACCTCCTACAGAAAATAATAATCGTTATCAGTATAGACAGAAAATTGGAAATTACCAGAAAAGAAACATAAAAGATAGTGTTTTGAATTAAATAAAATTGTTGAATGTTTTCCAGAATGATAAGATTAAATAATTTTGTGTAAAGATTTATGCTTGAAAAGTAAGAATGAAACTTGATAATTCTCTAGAAATGAAACTAAAATTACTACGAAACAAAAGTAAATATGAGGTGTTTTTCCTGTTTTTGAAAAGATAACATTTTAGAGAAATATGAAAAACAGATTAGAAAAGGAAAATAGAATTAAAAATATAATTACTTATAAATAAAACGAATTAGAAAATACTATATTGAAGTGTGGTTGAATTCTCTTGAGTAAATGAACCGAAAGAATGTGTGCTCATTTATTCATTTCTTGTTTTGATATGTACTTAGTTACATACTTGAGATACACCTTCTTTAATTTATTGATTTTAAATATGAACTTAATGTTATTTTTTATTTAAATCGGTGAAATTTCTACAATAAAATTGTGTTTGCTTGAATATAAAATTGCAGCTCATGTGTTTGAGAAAGATAATTATTGGTTTTTAAATGGAACCATATATGCTTGATATGGAATATGCATGACATGTGTTGGGAAATATTATTTATTTATTTTGAAGGGAACCATGCATGCTTGATAATTGAATGTGCATGTCGTGTGTTTGGAAAGTTACCTTCCGGGACGGGTGCTGAATATGGGTTTATAGAGAGCATAGTTTTGCTTTTCCAAAACTACTATTATTTGTCGTGCATGACATTTTACTTGGCCAAGTAACTTAAGGACCATTGAAATAGATGGAATATATTTAACTCTCTACCATATCCTAGTAACGAACTTGCTTGTTTCTTAAATGAATTAGAAAAATGAAAATGCTTATGGATTTACTAGTTATACCAGGCACGCACCAGATTCCATCTTGCTTGTTGACTACTTTTTGCTAAGTGATTCGTGTAGGGTCAGGTATTATTTGAATGACTAAGGAATTCCGGGGAAGCGTAAGCTGCGAGGTTGGGCAGAAAAAGTGCCTGAACCTTGTTCTCGTCTTCATGTTTGAAGATATGCTATTGGATTGAAGATCAAATGAATATTTCTTCTTATACCTATTATATTTCTTTATTGTATGATTATTGTCGAACTTAAGGTGACAAAATTCCTAAGTCTTGAATTGTAAATTTTCTTTTACAATGTATTTGTATTATAAATGTCGTGAAAGATGACACACATTTATGAATGTATTTGGATGTATTATGAATCTTATTGTAGACTTTAAGTCAATATTTCTTGGAATCTTGTGGATTAAACAATGTTATTGAATGGAGTTACGATATTATATGGAATGTAATGAACTTATTACAGGAATTATAAAATTGTTTCGAATTAAAGACTTTCGCTCTTTACATTTGGTATCAGAGCTACTAGGTTCTGCACTAAAACCTATGAGCTCATTACACAATAATGCGTAAACCTTATCAGAAGATAAAGGTTGAAAAGTTCTTGTGCCAGAACGGCAAGAGAAAAGAACTTAAGGAAGTGAAAAGGAAGATTCAAGTCTTAGTAACTTGTGTAAGTTGGGGCTAGTTAAAGATTTGTCCCTAGAATCAGAATTCCTAAACCAACAACTTATGATAAAACCTAGGATTGCTGAAGATTATGCAATCAAGTTATGTAGGAAGGTTAGGAAGAATAACTTGTACATATATGACTCTAATTAAAAGAGAATGAGTAGGAATGAGATAAATTGAATTGTAGCAACCTACAATTGTAAAAGAGTTAGGAACTCTTGGATTAGTGTAATCACTACAAATCTATGTATGCAAAGTCAGCATAAATTAGATTGTTCAAAGTAGGATATGGACGAAGGAAGTATCCTCAAGGTTGGGGAACTCATGATTTAAACTCTTGTGTTAAGATAAAGATCTTGTTAGAAAAGAGTTAGTACCGAGGAATTGAGAAAAGACCAGAACGGTCAGAGGAAACAATCAATGAGGTTATTGAAGTTTTTGGAATCAAACAACTTATGAATAATGGTTCCAAAAGGGAAAAGGGAATGGAACATGACTCTATGTGTCAGGACACTAGAAGTTGCAAGGAAAGCAACACTCTGAGTTGAGAAGTACATCAACAAAAGACGTTTGTCAGCATGGATATTCCTCCATAAAAAAAAAAGAATATTAGGAAGAAGATGGAATGTTATTTGTTGCTAGTTATTCATTGGATCTCCTACTGAATGATCCAATATGATGAATCTGTGAGATAAAAGAAAACAATGAAAAATCTAACTTTGAGAAAAGTGAATTTAAGGTATGCCATGAGGTGAGGGAAGGAAATGAAAAGTCAACAAGAAGGAATGACAAACCCTTTCCAAAGAAGCAAGTAAATTGCTACAAGTGCAACGTAAGAAGAACAAAAGTTGCAGAAACACTATGGGGGGAAAGGAAGAGATTGGATTGACTCAAGCTAAGTATCCCACCCAGAAAAAAACTTGGTTATGACTTCTTTGCAATTCATAAGGACAATTAAGTTATACATTTTATGACCACAAGGAAAAAAGGACAAATGGAAAGGTTAAGAACTATGACCTTTATACCTTATGATTATCTAATTTAAAGATCAAAGGATATTATTATCAATGCCTTAGAAAAGGATAGGTAGATAACTTGATCATGATAAGGGAGATCATTGTCTATGGATTGACAAGGAAAGACCTAAGAGACTAGTGATTGGAAGAAAGTGTCTCTATACTCCTATATACTTTATATAGAGAATTTAAATAACGATGTTATTTCTATATGAAATATATCCATGTCGTGAAACGACTTGACATTGAAGCTTACTATGCTAAGAAACCTATGGATGAAAAAAATGTTAGCTATTTAAGCCATTAAGATGGAATGAAAAATAAAGTAAGATGTGACATTATGTGAACCACACCAAAATCTCTTAATGAGAATGATTAAATCACTTAATCACTGCCTTACTCTTGAAAGAAACCTTGGGTTAAAGATAACCTAATTGGGACAAGAAGATCATTCAATAAAGAGAGAGACCTTATGATGAGACTAAAACCTATTGAGTTGGGTTACGTACTGGATTACTCTTTAACACCTATAAGTAGGAATTAAACTTGAATGAGTTGTATATTGGGTTTTGACTATAGCCATATAGAGTGGGGAAATCTATAAACAATCGGAGTAGTCAACAATTAAGGATTCCATCCTAAGAATTGGAAGGGAATATTGGGTTTAAGATTTGCCCATGCGATTTAATATCATTAGAGTTAATGAAACTCTATAAGGATAGAAGCATAGGAGGGATGCCTAGTAAGTTAAAAGAAGTCATATTATTGACAAGACTTTACTTTAAGTAGCTCTTATATTAAAATAGAAACACTTAATAAAGGAAGCATCTATTGTCATGACAGAACATCATAGAATTTTCACATAGTAAGAAATGCTGAAAATCTTACGGAGAAGAATATCATAATTGTTACTTGTGCTCAAAATGGATATATTGAAGTTGAGACTCTCCTATATAATTAAGAAATCATGGAGTTAAATGTTCATGCTTGATGATTAGATATGCAATTAAATTTGTCATTATCTAGAGCTCAACGTGATTAAACGAGGATCAATACTCAAAATTAGTATCAGATTAAATCAAGGAAATTAGATTGAGTTAAAAGATGAATTGCATTTTTTAAAATAATCCAAGGACAAAAGAAAATCCACGGTTTGGATGTCCTGAGATAAATGGGAATTATCCCCACAAAACCTATAACCATTTACATGAAGATTAATAATGGTGTAAGATCAAAATAGGTTATCACTTAGTCAAAGGAAGACTATTGTTGGATATAAAAGAACAAGTGTGTCCAAAATTTGGAAGATTTGAGAATGGAACGAGGAAAATAATGTCAGAGTTAGGACATCGGAATGACAATGAGGATCCACTATCATTCGAAAGAAGAAAGAGTAAGAAGTTGCACGAAATGTAGCAAGGTAATGCCTAGTATGCCAGGAAATCAAGACCAGAAGTCATCATTGGTAGGACATGTAATTCTCTTGAGATTCTAGAAGGAAAAAGGTAGAACACGAGACAAATTGATCTGTCGATGTTGGTAGAATTAACATAATGTTCTAGTGGATAGACTCATCAAAGAAATCAACAGTTTTTGGAAACTCGACTTATAGGATTTTGATCCTAAATAATATATTGTGGGTAAGCAGTTGCTTAGTAAACCTGAAAGGTTATTTCAGTTTAGCAAATAATGATAGGGTTGAGTAAACCAAAATCATACCATGAGACATTCATTTGAATAAATGTGAAATATGTTATTTTAGTCAAATAAGTAAAATGGTGGACTAAATCTTGAATGATTTGTAAACTTCTAAAATTGAAGTTTGGACTATTATATGGAAAGAAAGGAAACTCTATTAAAGTTGAAGAAGGCTTGGATATAATCATAGACTTGATAAAATGTCAAAAAGGAATAATAGAATGAAGTGATCGATGAAACTTAATTGATAACAAAGCTTAAGTGTGGAGCAATATCAAAATTGACAAGGGTCTAGGAGCAAGGTTATGCTCGAGATAGACAAGTAATCAAGGGAAAGTACTTTATGGTAAGGATAATGAATGTGTAAGTGGCAGATGGACTCAATTTATGAGTTGTTTAAAAGTGTAAATTCAAAGGAAAAGGATTGGACCCACGATGTAGTGTACAATACATCGACATTCCTTTTCCATTTGAGTTATACTAAGGATAAATTCATGGACCAATGAACTCTGATCACTAAGTATAGTTATTATTATATATTGGATGTATTTATGGAATAAAGCTCTTTGGGAGAGTAAGTATGTGTGAAGCATACGAGATTTCCCTATGTGATAGTAAGGACACTTGAAGAAAGGTCTAGAAAGGACAAAATTACTACATAGGATGAATGTTTTGTAAATCTTACGTATTTTGGGAAATCATCAAAGTTGGCTCGAGATTTGTGGGACCCTTTGATGTACTGAAAGTCATGAATCCAGTTTCTTATAGACTAGCGTTAACTGGGATAGTACTCAGTACAAGGTCCAATGGGACCAATATACTGAGGATAGTGCTACATGGGAGGATTCTGAGACGATTGATCATCATTTTCCACATTTGTTTTCTTAGAGTAGTATTTGCTTAATGCATGAGATACTTGATAGTTTGGTTTTTGATTCACATGTTGTGAACTTGGATAATGTGGATGCTACTATGGATTGCTTATGCTTATGTTTTAAGAACTATGATTTTAGTTATTATTTCATTATGATTGAGATACTATGCTCATTGATTGATTAATAAGACATCAAGACAGTGTCTCTTCCAAGAGGGGAAGGATGTCACGTATTGATTTTTGTCATTTATTTAAATGCAATTATTAATTGTGAGATTTTTAATAATTATGTTAGATGATTATTTAAATTGAAATTGATGATTATTGAAATTGAAATTTAAATGCAAATGAAATGATTTTGAATTCATTATTATGAAATTTGGGGATTGTCATTAATGATGAGAACTTGAGTGCAAGTGAACATAGGAATGGGTGAACGAGAATGAAGGCGAGAACATTGTTCAGGTAGAGTTGTTTTAGCCATTAGATGTTATTAAGGATGATGGAATCTCACACACCACTTAATTAATTAGAATGTATTTTGCATGATTAAATGATTAAATTTTAGTTATTATAATGACTATGCATTTGTTGAACGAAATTGAGAAAAAGAAGATGTTTGTTTTAAATGGAAATTTAAATATTGTTGTGAGAAAATCGTTTAATTATATATAATGTATAATTTGTGTAATTGATTTATTGTTATTTTAGCAAATAATAAATGAAAGAGGAAAGATTTGTTTGAAGGAATAGATAAATATCAAAATAAGTTATTGAAAACAAATATCTTGCAATCAATTTTGCATGCAATCACAAAAATGAAACTTGGAGTTTGGCCATTTTTGCTAGAGATCAGAGCTAAGATTGTGGATTGAACTTTATTATCAACTCCACCATTTTGCATGAGAAGAGGGTGAAGAAATTCGAATGAAACAAAGGAGCAAAAATCCATTTTTAAAGAAGAGAGCTTTGATTGTTTTGAAATAATTCATTTTCCTTAATTCCTCACGGGTGTGGATCAGTCTTGTTTTTTTCATTGAAGGCTACTTACCTTCCATACATCTTATCTCCCAAGGCGTGGTAGGAAGAGAGAGGCACGGTCGGGACAGGAGAATAGTTTTTTAGTTCTCTTTTATTATTTGTTTACTCTGCTTATGGCATGTGTGGCCTAAAGGAGGCAATAAGAATATTGTCTTTGATTTTGAGGTGAGGCTACTTACCTTCAAAGTGTGCAAGGAGAAGGGAAGGAAAGTGTGTGGGTTGAAGAAGGGATGCAGCCAACTAGGGAAATACAAAACAAAGAGTTTTTGATTGAGATTTGATTCTTCTTTACCTCATGCGCAAGGGAAAGAGAGGGACACGCAACTAGCAAGGAGAATAGGGGGAGTTTAATATAGAACAGAATTATGCCCTCCATCTCACCCAAACAATAGAAGAGAGAAGGAGAGCAATCAACAGGAAGGAGATAGGAGGAGAGCATAGGGCGCGGGCAGGAGACAGAGGAAACTTTAGAACAGAGATCTCTCTCTCCACCACATGCAAGTAGAGTGAGAAGGAAGGTGTGCGGCCAGAGAAGGAGGGAGAGTAAAACAAAAAGAACAGAAATCTGCTCTCAAGTGAATGCACACAGGCTGAAAGGGAAGTAAGGAGAAGAGAGGTGTGAGGTGAGTGGGAAATAAGGGAGGAGAGACCCAGACAGAGGTAAGAACATAAAAGAGAAGGTCGTTGCCTGAGATACATGCACAAACATAGACAGAAAAAGAAGAGAACATAAGAACACCAAGGAAAAATTGACAGAGGAAACAAAACAAACCAGATTCAGGAAATTACCAGGTAGATTCAAAGAAAGCATTATGTATCAAATTAACAATCTTAGTATGTTTAATTTGAATCATTTTCTTTTATTTTTGTATTTTATCAAATGGAAACTTGTCACTATTTTTGTCAAACTTAGAAAGAAGATTAAACACCAAACTGTATTTTTAATATAGAAAACTGTAGAACAATCTTGAATAGAAAACAATCAAGAAACAGTGGATTTTGTTGTTTAGTAAATTATGTTTTCTTTGCATATTTGAAGAGATGCACATAGAAAACTATATGTTTTTAGATACAAAAAACCTCCAACAGAAAATTATAATTGTTATCTGTATAGACAGAAAATTGGAAATTACCAGAAAAGAAATAGAAAAGATAGTGTTTTGAATTAAATAAAATTGTTGAACGTTTTCCAGAATGATAAGATTAAATAATTTTGTGTAAAGATTTATGCTTGAAAAGTAAGAATGAAACTTGATAATTCTATAGAAATGAAACTAAAATTACTATGAAACAGAAGTAAATATGAGGTGTTTTTCCTGTTTTTGAAAAGATAACATTTTAGAGAAATATGAAAAACAGATTAGAAAAGGAAAATAGAATTAAAAATATAATTACTTATAAATGAAACGAATTAGAAAATACTATATTGAAGTGTGGTTGAATTTTCTTGAGTAAATGAACCGAAAGAATGTGTGCTCATTTATTCATTTCTTGTTTTGATATGTACTTAGTTACATACTTGAGATACACCTTCTTTAATTTATTGATTTTAAATATGAACTTAATGTTATTTGTGATTTAAATCGGTGAAATTTCTGCAATAAAATTGTGTTTTCTTGAATATAAAATTGCAATTCATGTGTTTGAGAAAGATAATTATTGGTTTTTAAATGGAACCATGTATGCTTGATATGGAATGCACATGACATGTGTTGGGAAAGATAATTTATTTATTTTGAATGGAACCATGCATGCTTGATAATTGAATGTGCATGTCATGTGTTTGGAAAGTTACCTTCCGAGATGGGTGTCGAATATAGGTTTATAGAGAGCGTAGTTTTTCTTTTCCAAAACTACTATTATTTGTCGTGCATGAAATTTTACTTGGCCAAGTAACTTAAGGACCATTGAAATAGATGGAATATATTTAACTCTCTACCATATCCTAGTATCGAACTTGCTTGTTTCTTAAATGAATTAGAAAAATGAAAATGCTTGGGGATTTACTAGTTATACTAGGCACGCACCAAATTCCATCTTGCTTTTCGACTGCTTTTTGCTAAGCGATTCGTGCAAGGTCAAGTATTCTTTGAATGACTAAGGAATTCCGGGGAAGCGTAAGCTTTGAGGTTGGACGGAAAAAGCGCCTGAACCTTGTTCTCATCTTCATGTTTGAAGATATGCGATTAGATTGAAGATCAAATGAAGATTTATTCTTGTATCTATTATATTTCTTTATTGCATGATTATTGTCGAACTTAAGGCAACAAAATGCCTAAGTCTTGAATTGTAAATTTTCTTTTACAATGTATTTGTATTATAAATGTCATGAAAGATGACATGCATTTATGAATGTATTTGGATGTATTATGAATCTTATTGTAGACTTTAAGTCAATGTTTTTTATGAATTATAAGATTATTTGGGATTAAAGACTTTCGCTCTTTACACATTCACATCATTCACCTATCAACATCTGCACCACCATCATTTGATCCTTAATATCCTAGATTTTCTTTTTGTGCCTAAAGTTTAGACCAACCCAAGGAGTTAGAGGTTTACCTCCTATTCCCAAAATTTGATCCTTATTTTATGGTCCAAACAAGATCTCAACACAAGAAAATCATGGAGAAAAACAAAGAAACATCCACTTCAAGTGATTTGAGCCAAACTACATCAGAATTCAACCCCAAGGAATCAGTCAACCCTTCACTTAATCCCTCTCAAATGCCTCAAGATCCTCAAGAGGGAGATTTCCAAGTGGAGGATGTCACCAACAATTTCCAAGGGATGACCCAAGATGAAATACTTGAATTAATCCAAAATCCTAAAACACACAAGATTGTCAACACAGTCATGAGGCTCGATCCCACACAATACATGTTGGCATTAGCAAAGGAAGGAGCTAAAATCCCTTATGATTTTGATGTAAGCACTATTGTGAAACAACCTTTTGGGAGTATACCTCAATCATCATTCATACCTTCATTCCCAAATGTCATCCAACCCATCACACAACCAACATCATCCCATGCTCCAAGTCAACCAATGATCACCAAAGGGAGGTCATTACTCCAAGCTCTTCAAACACATCCACTTGTCAATAACCAAAACTTGGAGACAAACACGATCTTGGGTATGCCTAGCACTGTCCCACAAGACCCAAAACATCCATATGTACCACTCATCTTCCATGACATAAACAATCCCTCCACCTTTTTCAAAACATCGACATACCCTCTTGATACACAAAGTTCTCTCCCCATGATATTGCAAGGACAAGTGGATTTGTTTACACAAGTGGGAAATTTTGATGCACCATCCTTACTTTTTCAAGGGAACACACCACCAATCTTCCCATCAGTCCCACTATTGCCATCATCATCCACACCTAATCAAGGTATGGGGAAAATCCTTCCATCCAACACATCAATCACAAACTAGACAAATAAAATCAATCCAAGCATAAGTCAAATCAACAAATCCATCATACCAAATCCTCTGGCTATGCCCCCAATATCACAACACCAGGTGGTGTCAATCCAACCAATCAAAATACCAACTACCAAATCCAAACATATCAAAATGTAGTCTCACAAGTACTAAGCATACCAATCATCAATCTAAACCTACCATCCACCACCCAGTCCCTCGTCATCACTCAAACACAACAACAACCACCTCAACAAAATATTGCCACCTCATCCCACACTATTCCACCAAATCCTCCATCTCCACCACCAAATCCAAACATATCAAATCAATATAGCATCACATTGAAACTAACCCAACAAGCATACCAAAAATCACTTCAATAATTCCAAGCTCAACAAGTTGCACAGGAATCCGCACAACAAACATAGCAAGCAGCATAACAAGCTCAAGCACAAGTGTAGGCATTACTACAACAACAAGAAGCTACATAAGCCACACAAGTTGCTCAATAACTCAAGCTCAAGCACAAGCTCAATACCAAGCGCATCAAGCACAAGCACAAGCTTTAGCCTATTAGCAAGCCTTGCAACAATACACACAACAACAAGCATTGATAGTGCAACAATAGCAAACCACACAATAACAAGCACAAAAATAGGCATTATTGACCCAAAAATAACAACAACAACAACAAGCCCAACAACAACAGGCATATCAACAAGCATTGGTTGCACAATAGATCTTTCAGAAACCTCTCATGAACACAAAAACCATCCCTCCTGCTACCCAAGCAACCATACCACCATCTCAAAACACATTCATCCCACCACCCAATCCACAAACTGATTTGTCCGCACAAGTTAAATTTCTCTCGCAGCAAGTACTGGACATACAATCAGGAAAGATAAAGAAAACACAAGGAAATGTGTGCCCCTATTCAATTGACAAAAGCATTGCAATGGTTTCATTTCCACCAGGCTTTGAAATACTAGAGTTCGATAAATACCAAAGAACTAGAAATCCTAAATATCACATTAGGGAATTCCATGTACATTGTATGGAGGTCACATATGATGATTCTTATTTAATGTGACTCTTCCCTCGGAGCCTAGCTGGTCCAACAATGGAATGGTTCTCTCATCTCCCCACTAGTATTAAAAAGTTCCAAGAAATTGTGGACTTATTCATTGAGAATTATTTGTTTAACATGGGTGTGAGCTTGGAAGAGTTATCCAACTTAAAGCAATCCAAGGGAGAAACATTCACAACCTTTCTGCAATGATGGTGATCCAAGGCCAACAAGAGCAAATGGTCTATGCTGAAAGAACAACAAATCGAGACTATCATCCCTAACCTTGAAGGGACCTTGGCCTTCCATTTGAAAATGCAATGCATAACCACATATGACCAATTGATTCCCAAATCTCTCAACATCGAAAGATCCCTTATAACACAAGGGGGCACACCCACATACCAAGACAATCGACAATCAATAAGTTGCAATGATAAGCCTTGCACATGGGCTAAGAACAAGAACGTCACCAATGATGGTATCGTTGATGCTAAATTTGTTATCAGTGCTCCACGGCCAAATGTGCAACAACAAACATACTAACAATCACAAAACATCACCCAAAACACTCCATAAAACAACACATCACAACATAAACCCAATAATAAAAATGTCAACAACCTAAACGCTCAAGGGGGACCACCCCCAAAGAACAGATACCCCCATAAATGAAAATACACACCCCTTGGGGAACCAATCAAATATGTTATGCAACAACTCATTCAAGAAAACATCATCACACTCCCAGTCATTGAAAATTACCAAGAACCCCAAGTTAAACCCTCGTGGTATAACGATAAACACCTTTGTGATTTTCATAAAATCAAGGAGCACACAACAACCAGCTACATTCTACTTAAAAACCTAATCCAAGATCTCATTGATGATAAGACCATAACCATTGAACAACCCATTGGGAATCAAGATCTTGAAATATACACAAATCTAATGCTAGATCACAATAAAGGAAACAACAATGGTAAAGGCAAAAAGTACAACAATGTAAACCATATTTATGACCATGTTGTCGCATTTATGGATGAATGGGTAACCGTTGTCAAATATCAAAGGATCCAGAGCCAAGTGTGGAGTCACCACATGTGGCGATAGAATTACCATCCCAGGACCTTCACAACCATCCAAGGCACTCATCACGAATCTGAAATCCATCCTTAATGGTTACAATGTCCTAGATCAACTTAAAAAGACCCCCGCCTAGATATCCATCATGGAGTTGCTGAAATCTCACCCGCACATAGGGATATCCTAGAGAAGGCATTGACTGCATCATCCATTCCCACAAACCTTGATGCAAACCAATTTCAAGCTATGGTCAAAAATATCACTACACCACATCTCCTCACTTTCTCTGAACATGATCTCCCAACCCAGCCATCTCATAACCGTGCACTCCATCTTGAAGTCCTAGTACACAAGAACAAAGTCAAAAGAGTCTTGGTGGATGGAGGTGCGGGTTTAAAAATTTGTACCCTGAAGTTGATAAAGAATATGGGATTCTTAGAAGATGTTATTGAAAAGGGAAAAGGTAACATAATCGGAGCCTATGATGATCAAGAACAAGTGTCCCAAGGCACCATTCAACTCCTAATTCAAGTGGGACTAGCAATCATGTAGACCACTTGCCAAGTTCTTGACCTTGAACTTCCCTATAATATTCTCTTGGGACACCCATGGATCCATGGGATGCAGATTGTTGCATCCACATTCCATTAATGTGTCAAATTCCCCTATGAAAACCAAGAAGTCACAATCCATGGTGATCCTGAGCCTTTTATTATTGTAAAAACCTAGAGGCCAGGTATTATAAGATCCCCCAAGTCCTGAAATGATGAGGGACCCACATCTCCTTAAATTAACCCATCCACCTTAGCTTCCACTTTTGAGAGAAAAAAACCCTCCATTCTGAACATCCCATATATTAAGGTTATTATCCAAGATAATGGATATGGGGACTACAAAATGAAAAATGGTGCCTTTGTGGTGGGAGAGTTACCTCAATCTCCTAGAACCCATGGAAAACCACAACTAATTGACCTAACATTTTAGACCTTCACAACAGCACCCTCCACTTTCAAAAGATGGGAAGACCTAAGTAAAGAGGTGGTAGATGAGAAAGATATATCAAGATGAAAGACCCTTGCCAAATCTCCCCATGGAAGAAAGCAACAAAGGTTTTCAGCTAATGCTTGGTATGGGCTACAACAAAAATGAAAAGCTGGGGAAAAATGATAATGGTCAGTTTGAACCTATCATTATTGAGAAACATCTTAAGAATCTTGGTCGTGGATGTACCCCTCAGAAAATAAACATGCTTGGAAAAGGTGCTAAGGTTAAAATAGTCAAAGCTCCTCCTTAGTTACTAGTATCCAAAGGTCTTCCCCTAGACAACTACACATTCAATATAACCAATGTATGTGATGAAGATCCCATCTTTGACCTGCCCATGTTATTTGAGGACTCCTCCCTTTTTATGATCACAACCATGTCTTTCGAGTCGAGTAACCAAACCACTAAACTAAATCTTGTTTACCCCCAACTAATAGATTGTGGCCAACAAGGACTGCCAATCTTGGACACATTAAAAAATGATGAGGCTCTCTCGAAATTCATGGGACTCGGGGATATGCTACCATGTGGAGATCACAAAGCAGGGTTTGATATTGAATTGGACACACATGCATACTATGGGGAAATAATTAAATCTCTTAGTCTCAAAATAGAAAAGAATAACATGTAGATCTTTAAGTGAAAACCACACTATGGCACTTTCTAATCCGAAAATAGTAAAAAGAAAGGATGTATCTGATGTGAAAACCTCTCTGAGGTGCCAAAGGATGAGGGATTCAATCTTCCCCTTAGTTCCATCCATCAGGAAAAATCAACAGTATTGGTAGAAAAATGCAACCCAATCAATCTAGAAACTGAAGAGACACCACACATCACTTTCTATGCAAAATCACTTATGACCAAGGAACAAGAAATTCTAGCTACATTTTTGAAAGAAGGGAAAGTAAATTTTGCATGGACCTATGTTGACATGCCAGGTCTTGATCTAGAGGTCGTAGTCCATCATCTATTATTCTATCCAGAGAAAAAACCAGTAAGACAAAAATTAAGAAAGATGCATCCACAAATCGCATTATTGGTCAAACTTGAGCTGCAAAAACTCCTTGATGCTAGTTTCATATGACCCATTGATTATCCTGAATGGGTTTCCAACCTTGGACATGTTTCTAAGCCAACTAGGGGCATCTGCATCTGCACTAACTTCAGGAACCTAAACAAAGCATGCCCTAAGGATTATTTCCCTCTTCCCAACATAGACATGATTATAGATTTAACAGCAGGACATGAGATGCTATCATTAATGGATGAGTTTTCAGGGTATAATCAGAGTATGATAGCAAAGGATGATCAGCATAAAATAGCCTTCACTTGTCCATGGGGCACCTACTGTTGGAACATGATGCCATTCAGGTTAAAGAACGTTGCAGCCACATACCAAAGGGCTATGACTCTAATTTTTCATGACATGGTTCACAAATCTATAAAAGATTATGTGGATGACATACTATCCAAATCAAGAAAGCGTCAAGACCACATAGCAGCATTAAGCTCTATCTTTGACAAACTAGAAGAATAAAAGGTAAGACTAAATCCTAAGAAATGTGTATTTGGTGTCACATCAGGAAAACTCCTAGGGTATATTATATCAATGGGGGGAATTGAGATAGACCCTATAAAGGTCAAAGAAATTCTTGAAATGGAGGCACCACATACATTGAAGCAGTTAAGGGGCTTGCAAGAAAGACTCTAATCCAATCACAGATTTATAGCACAGTTAGCAGACAAGGCTATCCCGTATTCTCATCGACTCCACAAGGGGGTAGCATACAAATGGGATGAGAAATGCGACCAGGCATTCAATAAAATCAAAGAATACTTTTTGACACCGCCAGTCCTCATGCCATCGACCCCCAACAAGCCATTGATCTTGTACATATCGACAACAATGATAGACCTTGGTGCTCTTCTATCACAACACGATGAAACAGGAAAAGAGAGTCATTTACTACATCAGTAGAACCTTAGTGGGCCACAAACTCAACTATACATTCATTAAGAAAGTTTGTATGGTAGTGGTGTTTGCCTCATACAAATTTAGACACTATATGTTGGCTCACCAAATAAAGCTCATTGCCAAGATAAACCCTCTCAAGTATCTACTCTCTAAAGCAACACTCATAGGATCAATGGAAAAATGGGTTATGATCTTAACAAAATATGATATTGAATATGTAGAATGAAAGGAAATCAAAGGATAGGTAATTACGGATCAACTAGCCAAAGCACCAATATATGCGAAGAATCCATTGGTGTTAGAGTTCCCCAATGAGTCAATTTTCAATCTCAGTGTAGCAAATCATTGGAAGGTATATTTTGACGGGTCATATACTCAACATGGGTCAAGAGTCAAAATATTCTTTATCACACCACAAGGATATTGCATCCCAAAATCATATAAGCTATCTTTCCCTTGCACCAATAATATTGCAAAATACGAGGCTCTAGTCATAGGACTCTGGATTGCAATATAATGGAAAATCATGGCACTTAAGGTCTATGGACACTCACAACTGATCATCAACCAAGTCAATAATGAATACCAAATGAAAGATGACAAACTTACCCCATATAAGAAATTGGTGGAGGATCTCAAGGAATTCTTTATCGACATCACATTTGAGCAGATACTGAGGGTAAACAATAGAGCAGTAGATGCCATGGCTACAATCAGATCATTATTAGATATCCCACACAACATCCCTAAACATGAATTCTTGGTAGAGCAACTTCTCATACCAGCTTTCGAGGTACCATATTTTGAGTTCGTGTGTGAAATCATTGGTCCTAATGATCCTTAGTACCATGACATATACACCTTCCTGAAAATAGGAGTCCTTCCTGCCGATATCACCCCAAACCTCAAAAGAACCTTTATCAAGAAGTCATCTCATTTTGTTATCTTAGGTGACACCCTGTACCGTAGAAGTATTGAAAGAACCCTTTTGAGATGCCTTAACCCTAGGGAAGCTTTGACCGCTTTAACTAAGGTACATAGTGGCATTTATGGATTGCATTCTAGTGGTATGACCTTGGCTAAGAAACTACTGAGGATTGGGTATTATTGGCCTACAATGGAGAAGGAAGCTCATGAATATGTCTGAAGATGTTTGCAATGTCAACAGCATGGGGACCTCATCCATGCACCAGCTCAGGAGCTCCAGCTGATTATAACACCTTGGCCCTTTTCACAATGGGGGCTCGATCTCATTGGAAAAACCTCTCCCACCTCATCTAATGGACACAAGTTCATTATCACTGCTATGGAGTACTTCATGAAGTGGGTAGAGACCATTCCCATGACCTATATCATACGAAAGCAAATTGCCAAATTCATCTTGAACTACCTTATTTGTCATTACAGTGTTCCATAAGCCCTTATCTCAGATAATAGAACACCTTTTAAAAATTAGGATGTCCAATAACTATGCCAAAAATTCAATATCCAACATCGCTTTTCTACCCCATAGTACCCCCAGGGTAATGGCCAAGTTGAGGCTACAAATAAAACCATCTTGAAAATCCTAGAGAAAATAGTCAATGAAGTTGGTCATGATTGGCACTTATAGCTAAATCCTACCTTATGGGCCTATCGAATGAGTATCCGCATGCCAATAGGTGCAACACCCTTCTCCTTGGTCTATGGATCAGAAGCCATACTTCCCATTGAGATCGAGCTCCCATCCTTAAGAATATCATTGCAAAATCTTATTACTAATGAAGAATATCAGATGTCACGGTTGAACGAGCTAGAACTACTAGATGAGTGGTGCATAGATGCTTTGAATCACCTATAGGTCTACGAGACTCGCCTTAAAAGGAGCTACAATAAGAAGATCAAGAATCGGTCATTTCAAGTAGGAGAGCTTGTGTTGAAAGAAAATCATAAAAATGTGCCAAATCCAGATAGCAAGGGTGAGTTTGAACCCAACTGGTTGGGATCCTTCATCATTACGGAAAGCTACAAGTTAGGAGCATATCAACCATCTACACCCGAAGGTAAGCCTCTATAGGATCCCATCAACAACTCCCATCTCAAAAAAATTTATGCCTAAGCTTGCTAGGTATAAATCCAAAAAATATAAAAATATAAAAAATCCAAAAAAATAGAAAAAGGATTGAAAACGATAAAGAAAAAAATCGTCCTATAGTGAAAACCACTTCGGTGGTGCTTTGGAAAAGTACCTTGGTGAAAACTTGGCAAATAGGCACCTTGTGTAAATAATAACTTTCTATCCACCAGGGATTCTTTGACTTGTCCTGCATCACCTACCATCACCTTCCATTGCATTCCATTGATATTTCCATCCCCATCCTCATCTACATCATAGCTTGATCTTATGTCGGTATCATGTTTCCTCCTAGTACTACTTGGCACATTCCTAAGTTAAGTTTGTCCTACCTATATCGAGGTAGTTTATCACATCATGCTGGGGGCATATTCTTATACTTGCACTGGATCGAATTTGTGTATATTCTTGAAATCTTCCTAAAAATAAATCCAAAAAATATCCATAAAATTAGAAAATCCAAAAACATCCAAATCATATCAAAATCCCAAAATAGGTCAAAATACAAAAAAAAAGGTCAAAAAATAGAGTCGTCATGTCGAACTACGTCATCTCTGAGCTTGAATGTAGCTAAGGCTAATCATTTATTAGCCCCCAAGACACCCTAGGTCAGTCCTTTAAGAGTCTGTCATAATAAACTCACAATCCAACATGTTCATTCTTTCATCAATAAATGAGTCTATGTCAGTTGAACTACGTGGTCTCTGCGTGTATAACATAGGAAATGCTAATCTTTGATCAGCCCCCGAGACCCCTAGGATAGGTCCTTAGGTGAGGTTCTTGGTCAAAATCTTAGAAAATACCAAAAACATTGGAAATTTTGAAAATCAAAAACATTTAAAAAATCTCAAAAATCCCAAAATAGCCTTAAAACATTTCAAAATACCAAAAACATTCCAAAAACCCAAAATCATCCATACCATTTCAACATTGACCCCCAATAAGCATCCACTCATAATAAATCAATATTCACTTTCATCCTTTGGCAAAACAATCGGAAACAAGTTTAGCAATTAAAAGTGAAAACTCAAATGTCAAGGTCTCAAGTCTAGGTCAGTAGGTGAACAAGTTGGTCAACTCTTCGCACCAATAGTCTATCATCAAATTAGTTCCAAAATCACCTGATAACATCATTTCCTAGGATGCATCCTTCCTACAATGGACATCACCATCAGGCATCACCGTAGTTTAGTCTTGGCTAGAGGTAAGAAGAACATTAGCTTGTTTGTTTACTTGATTTGTTCTTTTTGTATTTATCTTATTGCACTCATTCCAATGACCTCTCGATGATGTCTAATAAAAATGGTTTAGAGAGAAAGGAATGGGGTATTGATCATTATCTTTTGTTTGTTGGGCTTGTTCGATATTCTTGTAATATAACCTCGGTCATGCAAACTTTGTTTGGTTTGTAGGGAGGGTGTTTTGGATGTCTTCTTGACTATTGCATTGTTAGGTTTTACCTTTCTGTGTTTTGTTTCAAGATGTTTTAAATATTTGAAATATATCCTAATTAGGTTTGTATGTCAGGTGTGAACAAGGATACTCTTATCTGATTGTCGAGTCAAAGTCCATCTCACTAGGTACAATGCCATTCTAGTTTTTCATACCTTGATGCATCGTATCTATGTGTGTAATCAAAAATACGAAAAGTAAGCCCTTTATGTCCCCAATCCATGATAAGCAACAGATCATCATCACTCATCATTAATCTAATAAAGTCTTAATGGTTCATAGACTTGTTGGACTCCTACATCATCTCGAACTCAAGGGTTGATCCCTCGTTCTTCTATCTTCTCCATATAGTAATACTAGCACGGTATCATGATATTCAAATAAAAATCCTTTTGCATCCATCCTGCATCCACAAACCATCAACATACTGCATATCATACATAATAGGAAACATTATCCATCATACATAGCATTATCCTTAAGATGTTTAACATAATATAGATTTTTTATTCTAAGCATCTCATAAATAACACATTTGCATTTTCATCTATCACATAACTATTATCATCACATCATGCATAAATACATACTGCATCATCATATCACATATAGAAAAGATATTGAAAAAGGAAATAAATATAACATTACATTTCACCCATCTCACATGCATCATCATCAAGTATAATATAGATTTGTTATTCTAAGCATCTCATGGCATTATAATATACATTGCATCCATACATATGCATTACATACATCATACATCAATAACATCACATATATCCATATAAATCCATCATACATAAGCATTCATATCATCATATCATATCACTTCATAAAGCATAAAACATCACATCATAATCATTAATGCATCCATCTATAGAATATGCATGGACACAACACATAAAGTAAAATAAAATCACATCATATAATCGCATTGCAACCATCTCATATATATATCAAAAAAGTTGAATGTCATGATACATCAAAATCAGATATATAGTGTCATCATTGAATATACAAGAGGCTAATCAAAACTCAACCAATGAATGTATAAACATCATAAATGAGGTTGTACAATCAAAAAAGGGGTGTTTAGTGCACCATCAGTACCCTAAGCTGCCCTCGCTTTGTCTATCACCATGGTGGCTTCCACAGCTCTGGTGATGTGACCCTGATGGTCTACCCGATGGCCCTACTTGAGGGGTCCTGCTAGGAGCAACCTGGCTGATGTGGGAGAAATCTGGCTCCCGTCGATCCTATGCCACTACTCTGTAATATAAAGTCTTGTAGTAGGATGCCTCCTGCATCGCCCTTCCATACATCTCTACTAGGACTGTGGCATGCCCCTATGCCTATTGTATTGCAGCCTCTAGTTGCTACCTCCATCCTATCTCCAAGGCCAATAAAAGATCGACATCCTACCTCATTTGATGCTCCTGCTACACCTCCTGTTGAGCTTGATCCCGCTCCTAGGTCAAGGTATGTATCTTCCCCTATGCCTAATGCAGTTGCCCTGTCAACACCTATACCTGTGCCTACAACGCTACTATCTATTCGTCCCTAGGATCAAGACCTGGTGGTGGTGGTCATGGGGTTTGTGGGTGTCCCTATTGGGGTGGCTAATGATGTGGCTACTAATGTGGCTATTGTGGTGGCCTCTGTCCAACAAGTGGCACTAATGATGGAACTTGTCCATCATGACCTACGTGTATACCACCTTGTCCATCTTGTGGCTGATGACCTGGCTACTGTGGAACCTATCTGATCTGTGGTCCTCGACCCTACCCCACTGGCACAACTGGTGATGTCAATATAATCGACGTGTGGGCCTACCAATATGCATCATATGCCTATGTAGTCCCTGTGTCTATGGAACCATCAAAGTATACCGAAGGCTACACCACCAACTGCCTGAACTCATCAATGGCCACCTACGATTGGATACTCTATCCCCAAGCTATCTCCCTTGACTTGTGTGCAAAGATGGCTCTATAGGCAGCATTTGGTGCATCTTGCACCTCTTTGAACTAATGAGCAACCCTATTAGGAAGGTATCGCTCTATCATGTGGTGCTCTCAACCCTAAATGTATCTAGTCTGGCAGTAGTAAAATATCTACCCATCATCATCATGCCATCTATGGGCATGGATCCAAGGTCTCCATCAAAACACGATCATCTCATTAATCACCCACCTCTAGTGAGGGATCCTTGTGATACCTGTATAATGAAGGTTAGTCATCCCCCCATACCTATAAACCACAAGATCATCGCATTATGTCTAAACATTTGTTATAGTCGGCCTCAAGATGGCTATGTGCTCATATGCCCAAACATGCAAAAGTGTAACTCTCACTCTAATGTTGTGGGCGCCAGAGTACACAACCTGGTGCACATCATGATATAACGAGGCTAGGACAATTGGCCCCTAGGTGTATATAGTCATCTCCTCCATCATCCGAGACCAAACAATGCTCAATCCAACGTTGCAGCCTCTAGCTCGGCGATCAGGAAAAATGACTCCCAAGATCAATGCACCAACAAAAAGGGTCAATTCAGGGGAAATCCCCTCATAGCGAGTAAGGTGGATCTAACCATTGTCTGTCTCATACTCATCAATGCCAAACAATTAAAATATAACATTACCACTGGCCTCCACATCATATATAATCTGCTCATCATGTATGGGGATCTGCAGGATCCGCCATATATCCTCTAGAGTCACAGTAACCTCTCTGGTCAGAAGATGGAACGATGAAGTCTCACTTTTCCATCTCTCCACTAAAGCAATCATCGTGGCTAGATGTGTCTGCACCCCGGGCATCTAAGCCACATGCTTGAATCCAATCGCTCCCAGGAAAAATAGTGCATCATCCAATAAATGCCTTGCTTGGTGTAGAATCTAGCCTTTGTGCTCCTTCGATTTTTGCACTTGAAGGACCTACTGCATCTAGAACGCCCATGACATTAAAATTCACCAACCTAGTGTGTTTTCAAAATTTTAAAAAATCCTCCTAAGGCAAAGACGAGTTGGATTTTGCAAAAGTGATGCAATGTCATTTTGCAAAAGCGATGCTCCATGGCAAAAGTGAGTTGGTATTCTTGGGTGACGCTGGACTCTTCTAGGGTCGCGCGATGCCATCTTGCAAAGGCGAGTCGACATTTTTTATGTGACTCTCAGACCCTATAGTGTCGCGCAATGCTATGTTGCAAATGCAGGTCGACATGGTCAAAAGCAACGTCGACTGTAACAAATGTGATGCCCTAGGGGATCACTTTTGATCGACCTATTTGGACCCTAATAAATGCATCAAAAATGTGAAAAACGAGAAAAAATTTTGAAAGGTGTACTAGGGGTCCTATGTCCTGAGGTCACTGGAACTCGCGAATCCGATCCATCCGATGTCTAAGAAGCAAATGAGTTGCCATTTCGTCAGCACCTCAGAGCAAAAATTTAAGGTTTCTAGAAGGTCAAGTGCACAAATGATTTGAAAATGACCCCTCTAGCACTATTTATGCAATTTTTTTAGGGTTTTTGGGGGAATTTTTAGGGTTTTTGATCCCTTTAATCCATTTTAAGGCAACCGAACCTCATTTTAACTCGGTTTCATCATTGTAAGCTAGTTTTCGCATCTCGTGGGCTATTTTCCACGCCTAAAACCTTGTTGAAACTTTTTCGCCAACTCAACCTAATTTTGTAATTTTCGCCCGATCTCTCAAGGGGGCAATGTAGCAGCATAATTTCTTCCACTGGGGCAGCAATGGGGCATCCGAAAAAATCATAATTTTTTTGAATTTTGATCATGGCAATGTTATTCTTTGAACCAACATAGTAAGTACCTCGCTCCAAAGAGAGGTAAAATGTAGACACGTAAAAAGTCATGATTGATACTATGCATATGATTCTGATAAATTAACACCATTTCTTCTAGAATCACTTCGAATTAACCATTAATTGAATAATCAACATTATTTAATTAAATTCAATAATTTTAGCTATTAATCAAATAATCAAATTTATTGGTTAATTCACCCTTCTTCTAACTAATATTCATCATATTTAATTAAATCCCCCAAAGTCTTCTCATTTCATTAAATAAATCAAATCAAATGTCACAATCCCCTAATCCATCCCAATTAATTAATTTTGAATTAGTTAATCCTAAATCACTTTCTAATCAGCATTAACAAATCCTCCAACTTTTAACTTGTCAAGAGTTAAATCAACTCATGGTCAACTAACCAAGTTGCACATGAAATTCATTTCTTTTAATTAACTAATTCCTCTAATTATCCTTACAAAGGCATATTCTGAGGAATATTCCTCTCAACCACCTCTCATTTAATCTCCCTCCAAAGGTTTTCAAAAACCTATCACATCCTCTTACGTTTGCAATAACTTCTCTTACATCCTTTCAAATTCTCTTACATCTCCAATCACAGTCAGTAAATTCTTCTTGCAACTTTTCAAATCCTCAACCATTTTCATTTATTTCTCTTACATCCCCCATTCCTCAACACATTTCCCAAAATGTGTTTCACCTTCTCCCAATAGAATTGTGACACTTGGCACATTCTCATTGGCTCTCATTTTATCCCACATTCACCAAATCCTCTCATTCTTCAACCCTTGAGCTCTATAAATAGAAGCATTATCTTCACAATATGGATCCACAACTTCAAGCATTATCACTATAGGCATTTCACTTCATATAAATCCATCATTTTCATCATTTTTAGCTAAGTTATCATCATTTAGAGTCATTTTCATACTTGGAATCATCATCATCAAGCTTATCAACGGGATTGGGAAAGGGCTTCCTTTTCACATCAAAGGAGCACCACTCCCTCTATGGGATGGAGATTTAGTTATTTCAATCAGATTACATGCTATCTTTGTTTAGTTTATGTTCATTTTCATGTTTTCTTCTTGTTTTAGCTAAGAATTTCATAGGGAATGCTAGATTTGTCTTTCTAACATGTTTAATAAGTGTTTTTTGATCTTATGTTAGCTTGTTATAGGTTTCGTGTTCACGGTATGCAAGGTTAGACAGGTACTTGTTACAACAAGGATTCAATAAAGGTACCGCATATAGCAATTTTTACTTCAAAGTTGAAAAATATCAAATCTTGATTGTGGTTGTGTATATTGATGACATAATTTTTGGGAGAAATGAAGCTGTGTCAAAAAAATTCAAAGGAGATGTAGAAAAAAATCGAAATGTCAATGTTTGGGGAGATGAATTTCTTCCTTGGGCTACAAATCAATCAGATAGACAGAGGTATTTTTATTTCACAATCAAAGTATGTCAAGGAAATGTTGAAGTTTGGAATGGAATATTTTAAACCGGTATGTACCCCTATGGTTACTAGTTGCAAGCTAAGAAAGGATGATGAATCTCCTAAGGTTGATCAGAGTAAGTATAGATCAATGATTTGAGGGTTGTTATATCTAATTGCTACTAGACCGGATATCATGCATGCAATTTGTCTTGTGGCTAGATTTCAAGAAGATCCTAGAAAGTCACATGTTGTAGGAGTGAAGAGGATATTTAAATACTTGAAGGGCACTCTGGATCATGGCTTAAGGATATTAACTTTACTTTGACTTCTTACATAGATGTAGATTGGGATAGTTGTGTAGATGACAAGAAAAGTACAAGTGGAGGTGCATTCTTTCTTGGATGAATATTGGTGTCATGGCTAAGCAAGAAACAAGATCCAGTGTCTTTATCTACTGCAAAAGCATAATACATTGTAGCAGAATCTTGCTACACACAAGTGTTGTGGATGAGGCAAATATTAAAGGATATTAGAGTGGTATATGATGAACCAATTTCTATCTTTTTTGATAATACAAGTGCTATCAATATATCAAATAATTTGGTAATGCATTCGAGGATAAAGCATATCTCAATCCAGTGTCACTTTTTGAGAGAGAAGGTTGTATAGAATGAAGTGAAGCTTTAATATGTGCCTACAAAGGATCAGGTTGCTGACATATTCACTAAGGCTCTTCCTAAGGATACTTTTGAGTATCTCTGGGAGAAGTTGGAGATTATTGCCCCTCCTTTTTTAAACTAGATGCATAAGGAGATGCATTAGTCCAATGGATCTCAAGATCCATTCTTTGGTTTAGACTGATGTTGGTGCCTACCTCTCAGGGGGAGTAGGTAGTGGAATTATTGATTGTTGTCGTCAGGATGAGTGAGAGTTTTCATTGTGTAGTGGTTGATGATTGATACAGTTTGGTGTGTGATCCTAAGGGGAAGTATGCGGATCAATAAAGGAAAGGAAGTTGTAAAGTAGTGGTGAAAGGGGGAGAATGAGTGATGAAAATATTTTTTCCCTTTTCCATTGATGTCAAAGGGAGAGAGAGTCATGTGAAAAAGAAAAGCCACAAAGAGGGAGTGAACAATATGAAAAAAAAAGTGTCAGTTATCAAAGGGAGAGAGAGAGTAATGAGTTAGTTGTGTAAGGGGGAGAAAAGAGATAACGAGTTGGTATGGATCAGAATATTGAGGTTAAAAGTTGTTGTGTTTATTGTTGATGGTTTTTCACATCATGTGTTGCCATCAATGACAAAGGGGGAGATTATTGCAAGTATGTGCAATTGTTGTTGTCATTGATGTAAACAAGTTTTGGTGTTTTCATTGGTGTCAACTATAGGAGTAGGAGATTATTGCAAGAGTGTGAGCAGTTGGTATTGAGTTGATGCTGTCTTTGATGATGCTTTGATTAGTTTCATTATGTTGACATTAGTAAGCTACTGGTGTCAATCTCTAGTGTTGCTTTGATAAGCTTTTGCTTATGGATGTATGGTTGATGCTAGCTTGCAATTGGCTTGGTGGTGATAAGAAAGTGTTGAAGGTGTTGAGGATGTGTCTCTAGTGCTTGGTTTCTAAGTGATTTTGAGAAAATTTAAATAAAAAGAGGAAGCAATGTGTTGCAATGGTGTTTTTTGTTGTAGTGGTGCTCTGTGTTGCAGAGTAGCAATTTGGTTTCGCTTCACATTTCTTCTATGTTGAATATTTGATTGTGTGGTTTGGATATGTTGATTATAGGTGTTAAGAGGTGTTGCATCTAGAATTTGGTGTGTTAGATCATTGTGCAAAGGAAGGTGTGTTCACCAATGTGTTGTGTATTGCAAAGGTATTCGAGAGAAATATTTTTGCTCCACATTTCTCCATAGAATGGTTTCAGGTCTTGCAGATCTAGAAGGGTGTTGTGAGTGTTTATATCTTTCTTCAGTTGAAGTTGTTTGAGGTTTGGTGCTTCAAAATTTAGTTTCTTGAGTTTCAGTGTATGGAAAAATTATCCGTGTACTAGCTGTGTTCATTCTTTGAGTGAAAGTTGTTGCAAAGGAATTTATTAGATTTCAAGGTGTTTGTGGAATATTTTAGATCATGTTCAAGCATGGAGTGTGGTCCATGAGTCATTCTTGGATTTGAGGAAGAGTGTACTTAATTTTTTAATGGTGTTAACACAAGTTCAACCAACCTTGGGTGTTTACACTAATTATGAAGTTGCTTCGATGTTTGTGGAAGAGTGGTGTGGCGTATATGAGTGGATTTAAGTCCAAGCTAAGGTGTGTTGTGGTCTACCTTCATTCCTTTCCACTGCATGAATGTTTTGGTGTCGACCTAATTTGAATTTACATGGTTGAGGTACATAGTCAACCTTGGAGAATGTTTTCAAGGTTGAAGATGGTATAAATATGAGTTGATTTGTTGAGGGATGATAAGATAGAGGCGAGTGATGTGAATGATGTGAATTGCAACATTGTGTGAAGTTGATTATTGCACCACTATTCTATAGAGCAATAATTGCATAAGAGGACACAATGAGAGTCAACAGATCATCAAATAAAGTAGTGCTTTATCCTTTAAAACGTAATCTTTTGGTAGTTGTACCTCTCAAATACCTAAGAATCCATTTTACAATATTTTGAAGTTTCATTCCTAGATTACTCATATACTTGCTCACATCTCCAAAAAATGTATAATATTTGGCCTCATGCATATCGTGGTGTACATTAAATTACCGACAACTAAAGAATATGGAACCTTAGAAATTTTTTCTTCCTCCTCTTGTGTCTTTGGACACGTCTCAGTCAATTTAAAATGATTGGGCAAAGGTATACTAACAAATTTTGCATTTTTCATATTAAACCATTTAAGATAAAGTTAACTTTATATTTTTTGTCTCATGAAATCCTCATACCAAGGATTTGTTTAGCTGCACCCAAATCCTTCATAGCAAAATATTTTGCTAATTTCTGCTTAATTTCATTAATATGCTCCAGGTTAAACCATGTAACAAGCATCTCATCTACATATAATAACAAGATAATATAACTACCATCATTCAACATCTTAAAATACATACAATGGTCATAATGGCACCTATTATAACCTTGTTCAACCATCAAACTATCAAATTTCAAATACCATCGCTGAGGTGCTTGCTTCAAGCCATACAAACTCTTCTTTAATTTGCACACTAGATCCTCCTTATCTTTGACTTCATATCCCTATGGTTGTTGCGTATATATATCTTCTTCCAAATCTTTATGGAGAAATGTTGTTTTAACATCTTGTTATTTTCACATCTAGTTGTTTTCACAAATAGTTGTTCAAGATGCAAGTCTTCTACAACCATAATACATAAAACAGTTATAATTGAAGTCATTTTTATTACCAGAGAAAAGATTTCATTAAAATCAATATCTTTCTTCTATGCAAATCCTTTTACCATGAATCTAACCTTAAATATTTGCTTACCTCCTTCTTCTTCTTCTTTAATTTTATAAACACATTTATTTGACAAATCCATTTTACCTACAGGTAACTTGACTAAGTCCCAAGTTTGATTTTGTAGCAAGGAACCATTTCTTATTTTATTTATCACTCTCATTATTCTTTGGTATCCACCTGCATTGCTTCTTCATACTCATCAAGTTCACCAGTATCAATTAATAAAATAAAATATAAAGGAGAAAATCTTTCGAGAGGTCTACTTACCCTTGTAGAACGTCTAACATTTGTAGGAGTCTATAGTATTTTTTGTTGTTGTTGAGCATTAGGTACCAATGATATTTTATTCTCTGGAATATCTTCCAACACCGCATATTCTTTTTTCTTGTTCATGCTTTTTTCCCTATAGTTGTTCCTTATACATAACCTTTTCATTGAATAAAACATCTCTTCTAATTAATTTATCTAATTATCAAAATCCCATAACTGATAATTAAATTCATCTATTCCATACCCAATAAAGGTATAGATTTAGCTTCTAGCTTGGATCTATCATCAATATCAATGTGTACAAAAGCTTCACAACCAAAGGTCTTTAGAAAAGAATAACTCACCTTCTTACCTACCCACACCTCCTCTAGAATACCACAACCCAAAGGAATTGAACGTCCTTTGTTAATTAAATAAACAATAGTATGTATAGCCTTTGCCCAAAAATGTAAAGGCAACCCAACATGCAACCTCATACTCTTTGTAAATTCCATTATTGTTCATTCTCTCAGCCACACCATTTTCCTATGGAGTTCTTGGAATTTTTTCTACCTACAAAATACATTAAATAAATAGTAATCTTCAAATTCTTTGTTGTAATACTCACCTCCATTATCAAAATTAAGAAATTTTAACCTTTTCCCTATTTTTAAAATTTTCAAATATATATGATTTTTGTTTTAGGATATACACTCATGTTTTCCTAGTTACATCATCTATAGACGTGACATAATAACAAGAGCCATCAAGAGAAGATACCTGAGCTAGTCCCCATACATTTGTATGCACAAGCTCCAATTTCTCGTTCTTCTTTTATTTCCCATCTTTGAGAAATCTCACTCTCTTTTATTGCCCATAAATATAACTCTCATAAAAATCCATGTTGATATGTTTCAAACTAGGCAATAACTTCTTAGAGTGGAGAACTTTCATACCTTTGTCACTCATATTCCTGAGTCTACAAGGCCATGTTGTTTTTATAGTTGTAGCAATTGTTTCTATAACTATTGTTGAACCTACAAAACTAATCCTATAGAAGCTATTGAACCCACAACAATTACATTGTAGTTATTCCTGTAGCAAATTTTCCTATTGTAAATTTTCTTGCAATAACTAATGTAGAAGGAATAGTATTATTGGTACAAAAATATAAAAATGCATATTTTAACACCTTTAGCTACTATTAATGTATTTTTAGTGACCTTCTAGAATTTTTTTGTAAAAGTAACTATGTAACCTTCATCTCCTAGTTGCCTTGCTAAAATTAAATTCCTACTTAGCTTTGGAACATGCCTTACCTCTTGCAGTAGCCATTAATTTTCATATTGTAATTTTATTTTTATTTTTCCCTTTCCAACAATCTGACAGGGTTCATTATCACCCAAATATACCACTCCAAAATCTCATTGGACATAATCAAGAAAATAATTTCTATGAGACGTAACATGAAACGAATCCCTTAAATCTATTACCCAAGAATCATTAGCATTATCTAGGGAAAGAAGTACAACATCATCATTTGATCTACTTATAAAATTTGCTTCTTTGTTTCCATCTTGTTGTTTGTCTCATTATTTGATTTTTTGAGACTAACAATATTTCTATAAGTGACCTAATTTTCCATAATACTAGCAATCTTTCCTTCCTTTGGATTGAGACCTTCTAATCTTTGATCTCCCTCATAACTTCCCACTATTTCTTGGGTTTTTTCCCTTCACCTTTGATCTTCCCCTATCCTCTACATTCAAAACATTATTTTATGTTGAAGTCTCACCCATGCTCTTCCTTTGAATCTCCTCACTCATAATCTCACCAATAACATCATAAAATTTTAATGTAATTGAGCTAGAAACAAAGTTACTTACAACCATAACAAATTTGTTCCAACTTTCTGAAAAATAATATAAATTAAGAGGGCTCAAAATTCTTCATAAAAACTAATATTTATAGAAGTTAATTGATTGGTATCTGTATTAAATTCATTTATATGGTCTATATTAGAACCTTCTTCAACCATTTTCATATTAAATAACTTCATTCAAAATACCTTATTTGAAGCTGAGGGTTTTTCATATAATTTTTCCAACATTTGCATCAAATTTGTTAGTGTAAATAGAGTCATTATCATACCTAGTTAGCTAATCACCTTTCTAAGATTGACCTATTCACACCTAGCTTAAGTTTACTTAGGTTTTTTTTGCTTTTGTCTCACTTTATATGGTTGAGACATGTCTCCTCATAACTTGAGACACCTATTGATACTTGCTCATACACTTTTCAAGTGAGCTCACAAGTGTCCCATCTTTAGAGGGGTAGTCAGAGTTTCACTCCTACCTTATCATCTCTTCATCCTTGTCTATATATGCAAGGCTTCATCATTGTATTATACACTCTTCATTATATATTTATAGACATACTATTATGCTTATTTTGTTCACTTGTCTAAGTTTGTTTCATGCTCTTGATCTTAGCATTCTCCGACATGGTATTAGAGTCATGAGAGCACATTCCTTCCCACATCAAGGTCACTCCCACACATAACCCTATTGATAGAGCATCATAAAGTCAAACAAACACTGGTATTGCATCTAGAAGGCTTGGGAAATGAAGAAAAACCTTTCATTTCATTAATTTCGACAATTTTAAATTTTTTGCAATTTTTTGGGCATTTGTGTGAATTATACAAAATTTGTAAAAATTAAAAAATAGTAGAGGGGCAATTTTCCCATCTACCAATTTCACCATCTAGCCAATTTTTGTTGCAAAAGCATTTTTTTTTAAATTAATTTTTTGTAGGTTTTGTGTAACATTTTACCAACAACATACAAGGGTTTTAGGCAAGTTTTTTCTAGTTTTTGTCTTTATGCCCACATCTGATAGTTTACGTTCAAAATAATTTGTTACATATCAACACAAAGGCATGGACATATACGCCACATTATGTGGCATCCTTATTGCCTCCAATGATTAGCATGGAGAAAGATAAGGGAATATATGTTGCACTTAAGGGGGGAGTGTTAGTGTAAATAGTGTCATTAGATAACTAGTTAGTTGTAATGACCTTCTAGTTTGATCTATTCACATTTACTTAAGTTTAATTGGGCTATTTTAGAGTTTTGTCTCATCTCATGTGGTTGAGACGAGTGTGCTCACTTTGTGAGACACCTCTTGCATGGTTACTTTTCACTCACATAACACTTGTCATATGAGTTAACAAGTGTTCCATCATTGGAGGGATGGTTAGTCATTATGTTTGACTTACCTGCCTTCAATACCTTACCTACATATGCAAGGCTCCTATGTACATTCTATAGTGTCAGTAATTGTACTCCCTAAAGGTGAAAGTACAATTTCATGCTTTTATTTGGAACTTTCTTTAGTGTTCATTTTATTAATGAATTTTAGAGACACTCCTTAGCCTTGACCTTTCCTATCAACCCAAGAGAATGTGTTAGAGTTACCCTAAAAAGTGCTTTCTCGATCATATTTCACCAAATTAGCCCTCACAAGTGTTTATTTTTTGAATGAGTCATGATTAAGCAAACCTTAAACATATAAACCAAATTTGAGTGTGTGCAAAAGGGCTAGATAGGGGCGCTAGCACCCTAGTCCAAGTGTTTTTCTCGATAATTTTGATTTTTTGTTTATGTTAGTCTCTAACTTCAAAGATGTGAATTCAAATTCGAGACTTGGCAATAAATCAATCCTAAAAATTAAATTTAAGTGAGTCGACCTACACTTTAATTTTTTCCTATGTTCCACTATAAATATATGAATTATTATGTCAAATGAAAAAGGAAAGAAATCACAATTACAACAAGCTCTGCCAAAATACATCCATTTTTACAAATTATAAAGTGAATTTCAGAATTTATCAAGCTAACACAATGATTAGAGTTTTATGCTAATGGAAGTACATGATCAAATCTAGGTTTTTGAGATAGCTTTGGCTTCCTTCAAGCACTTAATGAATTTGTTTTAGTATGTTCTCGTCTCCATACTTTGATCTCCTTGTTGTCCTAAGTAAGGTGTTTATGTATTTGGATTTCCCTAGGGTATTTGACTTTCTCTTGGGTTGATCTTGCTTCTATCATTTATGAATCCTTCTCTAACACACTTGAGTAGGGTTTTTATCATGTTAGCTTGTTATAGCTATAAAAACACTTAAGGTTACAAGCACATACTTTTTATCTATCAATTAATCAACTATTCATGGAGGTAGAAATACCAAAATGGGGGTTTGACCAAGATAAACTCCTATATAGACACCCCTTTCCCTCCCTTTGTTATAAATCTGCAAGTTAAGATCCAAAGATGAAAAATTATAGAGTAGAACATAGTATAAACCTATATGTTATAGGCCAAAAAGTTACAAATCCGGATTCACATTTCTTAGACAAGGGTGACATTTCCCTTATCCTCCTAGTTTGGCTTCAAATTTATAAGATAGGTGCACAAAATTCTACCCTTCTCATATCTATCTTCAATCTATTGTTTTTTAATTTTATTTGTGTGAGTAAATTGTTTTTTCAGATTAGGTTTCATAGTTAGATAAAGTCAACAAATTCATATAAAAATCCAATAATTTTTCAAGGCAACAAAAGAACCGAGTCTAGAGAAGATTGGCTCTCCTTTTAGGTTGTTAGCCAATATTATCACCTTGTCAACTTGGCTTCTAATGTTGATGTGAACAAATATTGATCCAAGTAATCTATTTGGGTGATCCTACAATAATCAGTCCCACTTTTTGGCCAAGATACATTTATATCAACATTTTTAACTGAATCTTCACCTTTTGAGACCTATGGCAAATAAATCGTTAAGAATTTGAAGATAATGTGAACTAGTGATTTGTGACAATTTATGTGTAGATTTTAAATATATATTTTTAAATTTTTTTGAAATAAATCATGAATCTTTCAACATCTCCTTTAATAACTAGATTTAAATAGAAAACAACATTTTCAAAAAGTAACATTTATGTTGTCCAACATAAATTTTTTAGAAAGGATAAAATTCTAATTTTTAAAATATAGATTCTTAACATCAATATCCAAGGCATGGATATTTTTTCATAATTTTTTGTTACACATATTTTTTAAATTATTTTTTGAAGTCACTATAACTATAATTTTGACATAGGTGTATGTTGTACGACATAACTTGTGTATATATCAAAATTCAATTTTCTTTTTTTTGGTGAAACAAGGACATCAATACCTAGGGCAAAGGTATTTTTTGATTTTTTACAATGGTTTACTATTTTTCCACCTCTGTAGAATGAAGAACTTAATATTCGATGAATAACCTATGTTCAATAAAAATTAAAAATTAAAAATTAAATACATGATAAAATGAAAACATATCAAAACTATACTTGTTGGAAAGCTCATTTTGAGGGATACGATCTTGTCAAGTTAACTACATTTAAAGGTCCAACATGGGGTTTAAAATTGGATTTTCCGAGGAAAATTTGAAGTAGAGGCCAAAGTTGTCATACTCAACCCCTTTGTTTGAAGGCTAAACCTTCACTCGAAGGCCCCTTTGAGCGAATATCACTATGTAAAAACATGTTTTATGGCCTTTACATTTGCTCAAAGGTGTTAAGCTACAATATTTTCCTTCACCCGAAGGTGTTCTCTAAAAACATCCCTCCACCCCTAAAAATATTCATTGTCCCAAAAGTGGGACTCAATATTGTGAGATTACCCATTCACTAGGTCTAGGAACTCTTTTCCACATTACACATTCAACTCATCTCTTGTATCAATTCTTTGATAATACAACTAGGTTTATTTGTGTGCATGTATTTTGTTGAAATTTTTGGTTTTTGATTTATGCCCTTGGAAATCATAACATGACATCAAAGCTATGCTAGCAAAACCATTCCCAAAATCTCTCACCTAGCCTAGTCAAGAGTTCCTCATAGAGCCAACTTTTAGCTGATTAATAGTTAGGTTGATCTATGAGTTATTTTTTTGTAAACTTAGGTTCACTTGTCAAATATCAAAGTTATCATTTGGCACTATGTGCCTAGGATTTTTCCCAAAATTTTAAAGCTCATATTAGCAGTGTGAAATGATGTTGGCTTGTAACTTGAGCTCATCCAAATATTATGGCTTGAGAGATTTTCATGCTTGATGTGAGTTCTTTGAAGAAGAAGAAAGGGCTGGAGATGGATCTCACAACCCCATGGAATTGATACCTAGATTGGCTTTATATGCACAAGGAGCTTGGATTGTATGTCAATGTTTATTGAATTAGATTCACTGAAAAATTTGTGGAGGAGATGGAACCCAACTTTCAAGTGCTTTTAAGGCCATGGAAGATCTCAAGGGATGTAGTTCCATCATCAATCTAGACGAGGATCACATGGTCAGGCATTATTGGCTCAAGAAATCCAATATTGCTCCCAATCCTTCTCTAAGGCAACAAATTGATATAATGCTTGACACCATCTACAACTTTATCAATGGTGTCATCAATGACAAGATCAAGCCACCATGCTCTTGATCTTGGAATTCTCCAAAAAAATCATCCATTATCTTTGCTTTGGATATGTTAAACATTGCAGATGGTATCAGGTGATGAGCTTTAGAATTGGCTAGTTTCCTATTGTTGTTTCATACTATTTATCATTAGTTTTTTCTAAGCTATAATATGTTACCAAGGCCTTTCATATCTTTTATATAACTTTGAGTAGTTTTAAGCATTTGGAATGGAAACATGTTATGTTAATATGTGTATGTATGATTTTTGAGTGTCTATGAAGATTAGTAGGATTTTATGTTTAATTTATGATTGTTAATAATGAAAATGCCTTATGAAATAAGACTAACATTTGCAATGAGACATCTATCAACCTGGAACAATGGGCTTTCCAACCTATAGTATAAAGATTATAGTTCATTGCAAAGAAGGAGTCAATTGACTATAACATGACCACTTTCAAAGGAATATGGAGGTGATCATTTACTAATTAGTTCATGAATTGCCTAGTATTACTCTTATCTACCAATAAGACAACCATGAGAAGAAGTTTATTCTCAACAAGACTAATTTATGACATAGCATGTTTCTGTTATAAATGATTAAGTATGTTGGGCATATAATCCTTGTTTGATTTCAATACTCCTATTTTAGTAATTATTACTTTCTATTTTATGACTCAGTCCTCTTTGTATTCTTGAGGAAGAGTTGACATATACATTCTTTAGTTTGTTTTCAGTTCATGAATAATGGGACTCCCTCATAGACCCTATATAGTGGGATGCCCTATCGAGGTTGAGATCTAGTAGTAGTAATAGAAAAATAATAGAAGATCATGTATATTATTGAATAATATTTCCAACTAATTTCTTGTTAGATTTTGTGTAACAATTTTGTGTTTAGAATGCAATAAAAGAGAATTGATTTGATAATATGTTTTGCTAAATAAGTGAGTGATTGATAAAATCCCGTGGAAGTAGCAACTCAATCAAGGGCCACTTGAGGTACTACTGAACCACTTCAATTTAAGTTATTAGATTAGATTATGCATTGATTAGTTCCATTGATAGTTTTTAGATTATATGATTATGAATAAATGTGTTTCAATTCCTAAATTAGAATCTATAGATTGATGTTTCGTTTCATGCTCTAGAGGATAACTAAGTTAGGACATACTATAGTGTGATGGTTAATAGTTATAGTCTTAAGCATTAGGTACATGTAGCAAAAGGTAGTTGTTTGTATTCCTTTGCTCTATTTTGAGAATTAGCAGTTTATTATGATTTTATAGCTTTTACTTTATTTTCATGTGTTTATTCACCTATACTTAGTTGATGTAGGATGTCCAAAATCTGTGAATGCATATACACTACCAACACTATCTAAAGTTTTACGACTCCTTGATTGATAATTTAATGCAACCCTCTTATGAATGATGAACTACTTAGTTTAGGGATCCCCGGGTCCTCTGAGTTGCGTGCATAACTAGTAGAACCAAGTTAATTAAGCATTAGAGATGGCTCCACACTAGGCACAACCAAATACTTCATAGTACCTTTCTATCCAAAATTTTCCATTCTTCGTCTAACATTGCTGCCAGTTTCTTTGTTTTTCCTTGCAATGGATGCCACAAATATTTTTGATACAGATAATCTTCCATCTACATTTTCCATAACTAATAATTCTGGTTGTTGAAATTTTTGACCTCCAAATTTCCTTCTTTAGACATTTCTCCCACTCAAGCTTGAACCTTTACCTACCAAATGATCGAACAAAAGTGCTCTAATACTAATTATTGGGATGTAATAGCAAGATGGAGCAATTAAATAACCAATTATAAATGCAGGTCATATAATTAAAAAGGATGGATTACATAGAGACAAATTTTTTAACATGGTTCACCTAATGTGGGCTACATCCACAAACAACCATTTAATATTGTTTAATATCTAGCAAAGTACAAGTTACAATATTTTCATTAACCCACAACACTATCTATAGTTGTGTGCAACTTCACGTTTACAACTATGATTTGTGATCAACACAACTCTCCTATTGTTACGTGCTCCTTTTCCCAAAATCATGATATCTCACCTACACAATGTTGAATGTTACTTCATCCTCAGACCATGACTCTTCGCATTCAATTTGTAGCCAGCCAAGAAATAGTCAATTTTTGGTAGTTACAAAACTATTTTTAATTTTAATTTATTAAAAAAACTCCTTTAATAAAATTTTAAAAAATTAGCTTCGGGGGTGCTACCCCTAACAACCCCCAGAACCCCATTGTGGGCTCTACCCCAGGCCCTCACTATGGGTGGTCCCCTAGACCCTGTAGGAGGGGATCCACCCCCTACACTCCCCCATTAATTAATTTAGGTGAAAATATGCTGCCAAAGTCACCAAAATAATAACTCAAAGCATGATTAGGCTCCACAAATCAATAGGATGTCCCTCCATCTTTTCACCTACTTTATTTTACCATGAAAATTACCTCCTCACTAATAGATCATTTACTTTTCCATGCTTATCCACGATATGTGCCACATACCATCTAGTGTCATCATCATCTCCCTTGTCAAAAGATGAAATATGAGTCTCAAAGTACCATTGCTCCACTAGGGCTATCAACATTGTTATCTCTACATGCACCTCTGCCATCATGGCCACATCATGTAATTGACTAGTTATAATACACTCTTGATTTGTCTCACCAAACCCCTACAATAATTATAGTAAAATTGAGTGGCTTCCACACCACTAACATGGAAAAATCCTCCTACACTAAACTCAAACCTCATTAGCTTCTCTCTTTTTTCTCTTATTCTCTCTTCTCTTTTATGCTAGTGTTACCCCTACGATGCGAGCCCCCATCTATGCCTTCCCATATTGACCATGCATAAGCACCATACAGGGCCATCACATCTTTCTCTTTCATAAGTGCTATATAGGCCCACCCCATCTTGCCCCTATGAAAGCACCACACAAGCCATCCCCTACCCTTGTGCAAGCACCGTGCATTTTGCAAGATTTTCCCTCTTGCCCCAACGCTCTCTTGAAAAAAAATTACTTACTTTTCCCTCTCTCACTTGCGTGAGTACTAGACATACTAAATAAACACCCCCTAACCTACCTAAGGCCTTTCTTCCTTCCCCCTAACTACCCAAAAATATAGAAAATTAAAACAAACATAATATAAACATAGTTGGGGGAAAACATCTACAATTGCTCTTTGTATCACAAGCCATAAATACTCCCACATTCATTCAATATGAATTATATATCATTAATGTGACATGTGGTATGAGTTGAAATAATTTGAAATATATTGAAATGGTGACCTAAAAATGGTGTAAAAATAGCTTTCATCTAAATAATTTAATCACTACATTCAATACAACATGGCGTTCTTCATCATCCACCATTGATTTTGAATTTGGGTTCGTACACCCTTGGGATAAACAAGGTTTTTTTGGTTGGGAAATGTGTATGTTAGAAAGCGTAAATCAAATTGAATCTAAACTAATACACCAATAAAACATTAGATTGAAGAAACTAATTAAGGAAAGCAAAATGCAAACTCTAAACCACAACTTCTTCAAATTCATCCCATTGTCGTCTATCTCCAAGGATTCGTTTCAAGATGCTTGCTCTCAGTTTGTTTAAAACAACAGCTTGTAGAATGGCAGCTTGAGAGAATGAGATTAATAAAATGCATATGCATTGCTACAAGATTAAGCTTTGTGAAAATTGAAATGCTATGAATGCGACTATAGTGACTACGCATGAAAATTTGAGATTCGAGGTCCTTTTCAACCCACAAGAGGGTTGTATTTATAGATTTTTGAAGGCTGGAATTCAATTGGCCAAGATCAACAGTTGAGTTCAAACCTGTTAAAATGAACGGTGAGAGATCGAGAATTCGAAAAGGAGGTGGAATTCTGAGAGACAGATGGAAAATGAAGAGACAATTGAAAGGTGTCTCTCATAATTAAATAAATAAATATTTAATTATGTGTGAGAGAAATGAAAAGACTTTAATTAAATATTGCAAATATTTAATTATGTGAGAAGAGAAAAAGCCTTTTAATTAAATATTAAGAATATTTAATTTTGTGGGAAGAGTGAGAAATTTGGAAATGTGTTTTAATTATATATTGAAAATATTTAATTAAATGTGGAGAGAAGAATATCATTTAAATTGTGAATTTAAACTTGTGATAATTAATGTGAATAAATTATAAAATCTATTTAATTAATTAAGAGGAAGGATAGCATTAATTAAATAAACTTTATTTATTTAATTAAATTAGAAGAATTGGAAAATGAACAATATAAATAAATAATTAAATTTATTTATATGTAGATGACTTAAGAACATTAATTATATAATTCATATTTAATTAATTAACAGGTTCGATCAACCGTGACCAATTTTAGATGTGTACATTTTGCCCCTCTTTGAAGTGATGTGTTTTATGCATTGCTTCAAAGAATTTGCCCCTGACTTTGAAAAATTTACTGATGATGCTCTATGCCCCCTCGGGTGATGAATTAGATAAAGATGATTTTTGGAAAAAAAATTACTAATTTTCTATCTGATTCATTGACCGATAAAGATGATTTGATGAAAACCCCTATTGAAAGATTGATATGAAGATGAAGAACTTTGATTTTGCCCTGATTGATGATGCTTTTTGATTGATAAATTTGCTTGCATGCAATATGAAAAACAAATAGTATAATTTAGATTTGATTGATAAATTTGCTTCCATGCGATATGAAAAACAAATAAAAATGATAGATTTGCTTTTTTGATTGAAAGTCAAATAGATTGAGTCACGATGACCGTTAAATTTGTTTCCATGCGATATGAAAAGCAAATAGTATTGATAGATTTGCTTTCCCGATTGAAAGTCAAATTGAGTCATGATGATTGTTAAATTTGTTTCCATGCGATATGAAAAACAAATAGTATTGATAGATTTGCTTTCCTGATTGAAAGTCAAATAGATTGAATCACGATGACTGCTAAATTTGTTTCCATGCGATATGAAAAACAAATAGAAATTGATTTGAACTTGCTTGATGTACTGATTGATTGATGATATCCATTGTTGATTGATTTGCATGATTGCTTGATGATATTGATAGTGTTGTTGATTAGGGAAGGATACATCCCAGAACAACACAAGGATAGGGAAGGATACATCCTAATGATGATGATGATGATCGAGGCTTGCAGTAAGGCTAGGAACAAGACCAAAGGTATGATTAAATGATTTGTGCTAGATTGAATTGATTGATGAGATGAGATTGGAAGAAATGATTGGATGAATTGATTGAGATGATGTAGATGAGATGTGATGGATATGATAATGAAATGAAATGATGATGATAATGAGATGTAACAAATGTCCAGTCATACTCAACCATTGTCTGTAAAAGATATTCAAGAATGTGGTCCACCCTCAAAATCTATTTAAAAAGAACCTCAAAATGCAAATGAATTATGCAGTCCTAAATGAATTATGCAATCCTAAATGAAATAATGATCCATTCTCCTTATTGCCATTTCCCGCTGTGTTTAGTTGTCATCATTGAACCTTTTTTTTTTTTGATATATTGAAAGTTAGTACAAGCATCAAAGGGTATGTTAGCACCAATGATGACCTGAGTACTGCTTTCATAATGTTTGATATAGCAAGTTAATACAAGCATCGAGGTATAATTGAACCAAGATGACCTGAGTATTGCTTGCATAAACAGACAAAAGCTAACCATTTTCTTATGCAAATTCTGAAATGTCATCAATGATACTTTGTAGAGCATGTCCCATGACCAATTTGCATCATACTAAGGATTAACATACAAACATCAAGCAAAGAAAAATCATACTTCTTCCTTGTGATTCTAGTTCAATACATCAGTGAACCACTCCAAAGACATGATGTCATCAAATATCAAAACAACAATTGTAACTTATTGCTTTAAGTTTTCCATTCATTGAATTCAGATTAAGATCATCAAGTTTATTTCAGTTTCAAAGTATGACATGTCTCAAAGTCATTTTGACCAGGCTTGATTGGATATTCGATTGTTGATCTGATACTTGATAATTGACACATGTTGCTTGTTTGCTCAAACAAAGTTGATTTCCCCCAACGAGTTCAGGATTTTTCCCCTAGTCTAGGGTGAGACACGACCATTTTATTGATGAAAGCATATGATTTATTGATTTTGCTTTGGATTTTAGGAATTTTTTGATTTTTTTGAATTTTGATGTTTTTTGATTTTTTTTTATTTTGATGATTTGGATATGGACATGCATGACGATATTAGTGCTTTGTTTTGAGATTTTGTTGAAAACCAAGCTAAGGTTGATTGATCAGATTGATGGATTGATAGTTTGACTAAGTGTGTTAGGTCAAACGAGGTGATAATGGATTTGTTAATTTGGCGAAGTGTGTTAAGCCAAACAAAGATGATAATGAATTTGTAAACCCAAGGAAGTTGTGTTATCCTAGAGTAAACTCATTCACAAGATGATAGTTTGACTAAGTGTGTTAAGTCAAACAAGGTGATAATTGATTGGATTCAATTGATCAAGATTGATGAAGCTTGATTTGGAACAAAATTATTTTGATGATTTGATGTGACACTAACATGCAAGTTAGACGTGATTGATATGAATTGTTTAGATTGATGTTCGACGAAAGATAAAGCCTGATAAGGAGCATCTTCCTGTCAAAATATGCCATGGGCTAGTGATTTGGATCTTTTGGCTCGCAAATGCTTGACCAATTTGATTTTACGTTTTCCAATGTTCAGATCACCACATAAGTTGGAGGATATATATCAAGATTCATTCATGAAGCAAGATGTAAACATTTGCCCCCAATTTCTAGCAATGTATGGAAAGGCCATGGGTGAATTCTTGAATAGGTGTATGGATAGATACTATAAACATGCAAATGATGCCAAGGATTATCTTGTGACAAGATAAGGTGTTCGAAAAGAAGAATGCTCATTCGGATAATGCTTCAATGGCTCAGATAACGTTTGGATTGGGTAGGATCAATGAAAATGACCCATGTCAAGATGTTTACCATAAACAAGTGTAAAGTGTTTACCAACTTTTTTCGAGATCAAGATAATGTAAATAGATGGTAATGGGCTAGATAAATGGTTCATGGATGAACAGATGATATGGTTGGAATGTTGGCTTTATTATGAATGCGATAAAATGCTTTCTCCTGAATTGGCGCACGTAGATGCTCGATTCTACACATGACGCCTGTTTGCCAGGTTTTCATCATGGTACCTGTCCAAAGCGCCATTGAAATGGTTTTCGCTAGAGGACGATTTTTTTTCTTTACTATTTTTAATCTTTTTTTTGATTTTTTTTTGATTTTTTGTATTTTGGATTTTTTTTGTTGTCACCAAGACGCCTGTTTGCCAGGTTTTCATCAAGGTAACCATTTTTTCAGGACATTTTTCTGATTTTTTTGTATTTTCTGAGAGATTTTAAGTCGATGTTGAACCACCTGGTGGTGTTGATGTTGATGCTTTTGTCATAATGTGCCATCGATATCCTACTTGAAGAAGCTGCTTTGCCAAGATACGTGCACTTGAATGCAACTTTTGAGATCCTTGATTTGCTTTGTTGATATTGGAGTTAACTTCATCTTTGTGCGCACATCGCAATAGAGTGCCTTCTGAATCCTTATGATGAAGGGTTATTGCCAATACATGGTCAATGTGAGAATTGGATATCATGCATGGAGGCGTGGATGGAGTGTGTTTAGGAGTAAAAGATGGATTGGTCGATAGTTTGGAACCTTTGACTCTCCAAACTTGGGAAGATGAGCAATAATGGGTGGATATGGAAGTGTGAATGGAATTTGGACCAATTGCTTGATACACTTTGTACGTTGCTTGAGAAGCCTGCTTTTTCCTTTGTGGACATCTTTGATGGATACTTTTCCCTTTTTGATTTTGCCCCATAGTTTCTTTGACTAATGGAGTTTGATAGGGATAATTTTTCTTTGTATTCTTTGGTATCCATATGTATTTGATTTGTCCTATATGTTCTTTAGCTTCTTTTTTCTTGATAACATTCTTCATGCTTTGATTCAAGTCTTTCTTTTGATGTTGGTCCCAATTCGTGGATGGGGTGATGGGTGGATGAAGATTCATGATGTGGTGGGTTGTAGTATTGACATCGGTTTCATCATAAGGATTCTTCATGTTCCCTATGTTGACGTTTACTTGAGACGAAGTTGCCCCCAATTTTGTGGAAGTATCACTGATATGTTGAGATCCCTTGATTGTCGAATAACCAAGGCCTTGATTCTTAGGATTTCCAATAATCTGCACTGGTTCTAGGATGCCTTGTTCATGTAGGCCTAATCCTCTGCCTTGATAATTCATCTGTTGAAAAATCTTATTTGCAATAGGATATGATTTACCTTGGAAACAAGGTGCTAATTCTTCTCTGCTCTGTGGTGGATCTTCAAAAGTGACAACTTCCTTATTGATAAGATAATTTTCCCTTACAAAGGTGAGTGATCCAAGTTTATAAGTGATAGGATCTTCCATAAGTGGGATGAATGCCTGATTGGTATGTTTATCTTGATCTTGTGAGATATCGGATTGTAATGCTCCTTCAAGAGGTGTTGATGCTTCACTATCCTTGTAAAAGTGTTCCTCATGATGCATTCTTGATATGCTTTCACATGATGTTTTTGATTCACAACTTTTGTAGAAGCCTTCTTCATGACCCATTTCTGACATGTCTCTGGATTTCTCTATATTTTGACCATGTGTATAAATTTTAAGACTAAGAGACTCTTGTTCCTTGGTAAGAGTATGAGACTCTTGTTTTGAATGACGATCATCTATGTGTCCATCCAAAGAAAGCATATTATGGGTAGATGGAGGAGTATGTGTTATACGGATATGATCATCATTTGTGATATCTTGTATAGATAGGAGAGTGCCCATTAGATCATTGTAGTATCTGGGAGATACAAATCCTTGATCTTGACTAATTCTGGAATTACTTTTGACATGTTTTGGATCAAGTTCTTGACATGGGTCGATTTCAAAGGATGGATTTCTTTCAAAGGGTTTTTGGACATCATCATAAGGCATGGAAAGTGGCTCAATATCCCCTTGATATTTGAGTGGACTTGGATCAAATGGTGAGTTGAGGAATCTTTCACAATTCACAATCGTGAGATCAAAGGATGTCAATATGCCTTGGGAGGGACCATTGCTAGATCTTGGTGATAGTTGTTGATCATGCTTTGAAATATGTTCTTGAGATATGTCTTCTAACTTATTAGGCATTGTAGAGACCTTTTCAATACGATCATTGGTTAATGGATCATGGATTATGTCAATAGGATCAAATATCGTCAACATTCCTTGAAATAGATCTTTGTAGGAGGGGTCTTAATCATAACTAAAAAATGGCTCTTGATGAATGTTGATTTGATCACTAGATGGGGTGGACATATCTTCACAGTTCTCATTGATGGATTGATTTTGATCATTGTCTCCAATAGTTATGGTGGATAAATTTCCAATGTTTTCAACCGTATGATCAAATGATGTTAGAATTTCTTGAAGAGGTGTGATGAGCCCTTGACATGAGGATGATGGGATACTTTGATCTCGACTTGGAAAAGAATCATTAGATGAAGGAGATGGAGTAGCTTGATCATTAGATGGAAGGGAAGCTTTGGATAGGATGGAAGAATTGTCATGCTCCTAGGATGTGATTGAGTCATGAGAGGGTATGAATTCATAAGATGGGGTGGAGGAAGGACTTGGAAGAATATTTTGTTCTTGAGATGGAAGAGGATTATCATGGGAAAATAATGAAAGGAGGGGATCATCATATGATTCTTGAGATATGGGATCTTGATCAAAGATTGGAAGGGTTTGTAGAATTTTGGTATCATGGGATGGAGTGGAAAGAATGTTTTGATCGAGATGTGTAGATTGAAATGAACCATTGGATGTAGAGGATATGATAGAAGAAGGAAATTGAATGGGATCATTGAATTGGGTGGAAGAACCATGAGGTTCATTTTGAATTATGGGAGATGAAGATAAATGCATGGCATGACAGGAATGGTCAATGTTACTTGATGGTTTAGATTTGGGCTTCCCCTTTAACCTTTGCAAAAATTCAAAAACATTGAATTTGGTTGATGTTGTTTTTGGAGGAGAAAGGGTCACATTCATAATTCTGTCAAAGGACTTTTTAGTTGTGCCCCCTTTTATTTCCTTGATTTTCCTTTGGAGTTCTCTTACTTGTTGGGTAAGAGTACTAAGATCATTTAAGGGAGTTTCATTCTTTTTAAGATTCTCTTTAATTTTCTCCATATTGTAGTCAAAGGGCAATTTGGCACCTTGGTTTGCCAATAAAAGAAAGTATCCTTCTTTATTTTTCTCTAAGATCTTTTCCACAGTTAAGAGAAAATGTGGATCTTGTTCAGCTTCTTGAAGCATTTCTTCTGTTATCTCTTTATTTGAACTATTTCCATAAAGCCTATGAACAAGATTTTCTTCCCTATGACCCATGTTTTAAAGTTTTTGGATGATCTTAATCTGATTTAAATGTGAAAAACACGGCATAGAGAAGCAGACAGTTGTTTTGTTACTCCTAGAATCTAAACAAAGAGTGTATGTTCTTTGAGATTTCCACAGGTTTGGAACAAGAGAAACATATCAGTCAAACTCACTCTTAATTTGTCAAATAGGTCATCATAGTAATCACAACCTAGAACTTAATATCGCGTTGACTCACACAGCCATGTCACCCCCTAGAGGGCGCCCGTGTTTTTGTCTTTTCCAAGTGCGTACTCAAAGTGACGGAAGTGGATACCGAATCCCTTGAGCAAACAATCTGTGGCGACTATATGGTGAGTGTCTTGGGGGAAAATTATTCCCTCCCCTTGCACCGTGATTAAGATGATGTTTGGATACTGACTCGGCTAGCTTTCTACACTATGGTTTGTAGTAAGGGTATCCGTTCAGTGTGGCAAATAGATAGACTCCCTCGAGAGACCTCCCAACCTTTAGAACAAAGGTTTTGGGGATGGTTATCCTGCACACTACTGTCAAGTTGGATTTTCATCAACAACTTGCTTTTGATTAAAGTGGGTTGGAAACCTTGGCTTTAGGTGTTCCCACTTAGGTCGTTCCTCTTGGGTGAGTACTTTTTCCCACAAGAGTAGGCCTTCTAAAAGATGTAATAAAGCATTAAATTGCAAAAAATAAAAGGTAAGTTTGGTGTTCTAATCACCCAGTTAAGGGGAGAGCATAAACCGATTACCCACAATCACAACAAACAATAATGGTTCAATTTTAAATCCCAAATTGACAATTCTCTACACTAAGTGAAGATGTTGCTTCACCAAAAACATGGGATTCATTTTAACCAAAAGAAAATTTATGTTTGATGACTATCCTAGGATTGGTTAATTCAGACTTAAATGTCTATCCTAGGTTTGCTTCATTTTATTCCCCATACATCAAAAAAACCTCTGGCCATGGTCGCGTCGAATCCAGACAACAATTTAAGAATGAGATTATAATTGCTCCCAAAGTGTTTAAAAACACTTGATACAATAGAAAGATGATTTCATAAGAAGCTTTTCCTTTGTTTCCTCTTTCCTTTTTATTCTCTAACCCAGATGCGCTAAAATAGGTGCCAAATGTGCTAAAACAGTCTTTGGATGAGCGAAAACAGTCTCTGGATGCGCCGAAACACTCTGTGGATGCGCTAAATCGAGGATCGTATGCGCTATAGTGAATTTTTCAGTCTGTCACCTGTAAAAACATAAGATTTTCTGCAAGAAAAAGATTAATACGGGGGGATGCCCCACGGTGGACGCCAAAAATGTGTATGTTAGAATGTGCAAATCAAATTGAATCTAAACTAATACACCAATGAAACATTAGATTGAAGAAACTAATTAAGGAAAGCAAAATGCAAACTCTAAACCACAGCTTCTTCAAATTCGTCCCATTGTCCTCTATCTCCAAGGATTCGTTTCAAGATGCTTGCTCTCAGTTTGTTTAAAACAACAACTTGTAGAATGGCAGCTTGAGAGAATGGGATTAATAAAATGCATATGCATTGCTACAAGATTAAGCTTTGTGAAAATTGAAATGCTATGAATGCGACTATAGTGACTACGCATGAAAATCTGAGATTCGAGGTCCTTTTCAACCCACAAGAGGGCTGTATTTATAGATTTTTGAAGGCTGAAATTCAATTGGCCAAGATCAACGGTTGAGTTCAAACCTATTAAAATGAACAGTGAGAGATCGAGAATTCGAAAAGGAGGTGGAATTCTGAGAGACAAATGGAAAATGAAGAGACAATTGAAAGGTGTCTCTCATAATTAAATAAATAAATATTTAATTATGTGTGAGAGAAATGAAAAGACTTTAATTAAATATTGCAAATATTTAATTATGTGAGAAGAGAAAAAGCCTTTTAATTAAATATTAAGAATATTTAATTTTGTGGGAAGAGTGAGAAATTTGGAAATGTGTTTTAATTAAATATTGAAAATATTTAATTAAATGTGGAGAGAAGAATATCATTTAAATTGTGAATTTAAACTTGTGATAATTAATGTAAATAAATTATAAAATCTATTTAATTAATTAAGAGGAAGGATAGCATTAATTAAATAAACTTTATTTAATTAATTAAATTAGAAGAATTGGAAAATGAACAATATAAATAAATAATTAAATTTATTTATATGTAGATGACTTAAGAACATTAATTAAATAATTCATATTTAATTAATTAACAGGTTCGATCAACCATGACCAATTTTAGATGTGTATAGGAAATACTAATTTGGTAGTTGTAAAATTCAAATCAAACATTAATGACACTTCTAGGAAGATTGAGGAGTGCAAGAAGCAATTTGGAAGAAATGCAAAAGTTAGAGGTGGAGCAAGATGGGATAAATAAATCTACAGGTTTTCAAGTCAAGGCTAGAGATTAGAACTAGATGAGCGAATGAAAGTCTTGAAGTCCAGAGAAATTTTGCAAAATGGAGGAAAGGAATGAAGGAGGCACCATGGAGGAATGCGAGGAAAATATGTAGGATTGGATATTACGACATGATGTCCAAGTGGATAAATGGATGCTCAAAACTCAGTTGAAACTCCACACAAGAGTAAATGAATGGAAAAAGGTGTTAGGAACCTTTGCAAGAATTAAATATGGGAGTGAACATTAGAACTAGAAATTTGGAACATAAAGTATGAAAGACCACTGAAATTCCACATGAAAAGAGATGACGGAAAGTGAGAAAACATGTAGACTAGATGGAGGAAGTGGATGAAGTTGAATGTTTGATAACAAGAGGAAAGTCTAGAAAAGAGTAGGGGAAGAGAATGCAAGGTAATTTTGTGGAAGTGGACAAGGGATTAGGAGGGAAAATTATTAGATGAATTTATTTTATCATCGAGCCTTATCCCTAAAAAAGATAGGCTCCCTATTATTAACATTGCCATTGTGGAAGTGGAAATACTAACACGGGGTTTGACTAAGGCAAACCCCTAAATGACACAACCCTTCCTCTCTCTTTGAATGTGCAGGTTTAATATATAAAGAAGATTTGGAGAAGTTTGAAGTTCAATTATTAATTGTTGCAATCAAGCCCTACACCTTGACAACTCATAAAAACTTAGTTACAAAATTATCCAACAATGATCTGATAGTGCGACAAGTGGAAAATAGAAGCTTTGATTTGGCTCTTGAGGACTACAAAAGTATATCTAAATTTGGTCAACAAATAAAATGGCACCCTGGGTGATTTAGTCCTCCAAAATCAGACTTAGATTCTAACCACAGGTGCATAATGTCCTGCTTTGTCTATTTTTACAATTTGAATTTGTCTGTGAATTTTTGTGTTTTTTGTATTTGCACCAAAATAGTAATTTACATCATTGGGCTAGTTAAATCATTGCATTTCATCTCTAGATTCATTTCATATTTGGTCAATGGAAAGCTAACTCACATTTCAGGTTGCAAGTCAGTCTTATACCTTGTCCAAATCCATCAAACCCCCACTACTTTAAATCTCTAATGAAACACCATTTGGAAAAGTGCCTAAACCCTATAGTAAAATCTTTAGGGTTTCACTTTCTCTATGTTTCATTTTGGTGAAATCGACATGTTAACATTAAATACCTTCTAAAATTTGAGGCAAATCATCCTAGATCTAGGGTTAGCATTGTATTACTTTGCATTGTTCATTTAGGCATTCATTTTTGCATCATAAAAAAATAAAAAATAAAAAATTTGCATACAATATTGCATTATAAATTGAAATAGGGTTATTTTCAGTTATCTTAGGTCATATCTACATTCCAAATGCATTTAAAAATTTGCTTTAGTTCATTTAAAATTTGAAAAAAAATTGAAAGTGTCATTGCATGCACTTAGGTATTTTCATATAGCTAAAAAAGTGAAAATTTACATTGTTTTGTTTCAAAAAGCATATCAACATCATCATTTTTAGATTTTGGCATATTAGAATCAGTCAATTTTTTGCATCTTGACTCTAGAAAGTGCATTTACAATTGTCTTTTATTGCTTGGAAATTTTGCAAATTGTTACACACTTTCATTTTGAATGATATAAGCATAAATTGGGAAAATTTTGGAAAAATATTCACTATCACACCAATATGCAAATAGAAACAAGAACTTCAAACAGTGTTGTACATAGTCAAATTTTGAAATTTTCAAAAATCTATATAGGACATAAGTGCCCTAAGTGCCCTTGTCCTATCAGGTTGAGCTAAAATTTTCTGTGCAGTTCCCTGTCTGTGTCCTCTATTTAGATTTGGTTTTTGTTTTGTATTTTGTTTTCAAATCTATCTAATTTTGATCATTTTGATCCATAGGGAAAGTAGAAACATGTTTCCTTTTTAAAGATGTGGTTTTGATATGGTAACACATAGTTTGTATAATTATAATCTCCCTACTTATGAGTACATTATGAGGAAATAAAATTAAATCATTGGCAAACAGTCATTCTCCCAAATATCTCTCCTAACAGTGAGAGTATATTAGTGCAAGAGAATGAAATTATTGAGACATTTATTAATATCAATTTGCCTAATCTTCATTTATCTCCCAATATCTCTCCTAATAGTGAGATTATATTGGTGCAAGAGAATGAAATTATTGACACATTTATTAATATCACTTTGCATAATCTTCATTTATCTCTCAATATCTCCCCACTTGTGAGAATGTTTTGGTGCAAGAGGATCCAATCATTGACAATCATGACAATCATAGTTATTATTCTCTTGATACTTCACCTACTTGTGAAGAAGGTATCTTGGTGTTAGAGGATCTAATCATTGTCATGAGAGTCTTGTTTGTTTCTCTCCCAATACCTCTCCTACTTGGGAATATATTGTGGCACAAGAGGATAAAATCATTGATACATTTCATTCAAAATACAATAAGATATATTGCATAAATGAATATGCTAAGGTGAAATTAGATCCTCCCTCAATAGAAGATCATCAAGTAGATAACTCAATCGAGGTTATCAATGCACGATTGGCTATTAGATCTCCTCTAATTATTGGACTTCCTAAAACTCCTTTAATTATTGGACCTCCTAAAAGTCCTCTAATTATTGGACCTCCTAAAACTCCTTTAATTATTGAACCTCTTAAAATTCCTCTAATTATTGGACCTCTTAAGTCACCTCTCATTATAGGACCTCCTAAACCTCATGGCCACATCCTAAACTTTATAAAACAACTCCCTAGTATTATATGTCATAGCAACCAAGTTATCACACAATTGCCACACATATAACACTAGAAATAACAAGCAACCAAAAAAAATGCCAACATCCATCCCATTACCTCAACCATATCTCCCACCTACACCTAACATGCCTCAGTGTAGTGGTAAGGAGTATGTTCTTGTAGAACAAATTCATAATACCCCAACCAAGATTTCTTTGTGGGATTTGATTCAAACATCACTTGTTTATCATGGCATGCTTTAAAATGCTTTGCAGAAAGTTGTTGTCCCTCTTAATGCTCAACCAAATGATGTAGCAACTTTACTTAAATCTATGAATAAAGATAATTTGGATATTTTCTTTCATCAAAATGAATTACCCCCTTTGGAAATGTAAAACAAAATGATGCCTTGATGATAATGGTTACCATCAACAAGAATGGGATTAAGCGTACCCTTATTGATACTGGTTCAAGGCTTAATGTTTGTAGTGTTCATCTTTTGGACAAAATTGGAGTGGACAAAACCTTAATCCAACCAACTGCTTTATCAATCAAAGGTTTTAATAATGTGGGAATACAACCACTTGGTGCAATAACATTACTAGTCAAAGTTGGTCATGTTATGTTACAAGCTCCCATCCATGTCATACTCGATGATATTTCATATAATATTCTCTTGGGTAGACCATGGTTTCATGAGGTGAAAGGAGTTCTTTCAACACTTCATCATTTAATGAAGTACACATACAACAATAAGGTTTACATGATAAAAGTTGATCCTAAATTTGAAAATTGTTTACAAACTAAAATAGGAATAGAGAGTTCTTTTAGAACATTGATACCAACTTCAAAAGTGGAACCTTTACAATTTGAAGACAAAGATGAGTGTATTTCATTTGTGATAAAGTTGTTGGATGATGATTGGGGATCATTAGATTTCACATCTACATTCATGGGGGAATATAAGATTACACCATCAAAACCAGAAAAAGAGAGAAGATGCAATGATATCAACACAACCTAACATTTCTAGCAATGAAGAAAACATAAATTGCACATCCACTTATGATGAAATTGATTATGATAAACCACTTCTTCGAAAGAAATGAAAGCCATTATGGAAGAGGTTACCAAATTTTAAAATATTTTGGCTATAATGGAAAAGAATGTGGTGTAAAAGAACAAGGTGTTTGTGTCCACATAGAGCTCAACATGGAAGAAACAACAAGAGGTCTTGGCTATTATCCTTAAAAAATAACAAAATCATCACAAATATCTTTACTTAATAATGCAAGATTCTCCAAGGACAAATAGTATTAGTTGTTGCTCCTTGCCATGTGGTAATTGTAGTATCACACAATACTCATTACCATGCATGGAGGTATAAATTAAGTTTTATGCAATCATATTTCATCTTGCAAGGAGCAATATATCATCATTAAGTTTTGGGCTCATCTTTGTCCCTACACTTGGGGGGTCAGGGATTAGATAGCCTTGTGTTAGATGCATTCCTTCTAGCAAGGGATCCCTTTATGTCTCCTTAAAATATTAGTGTAGCAAGTACTCTAACATTTTAAGGGGGACATATAGTCCCTTGCTCAATGTTTGCATAAAGAGTGGTCCCTTTTTAGTGATGATAACACACATCTTCTAGAAAGTGTGACCTTGTCAATAAAAGTGTGGCCTTCTTAGTACGTGTTAACATCTTCTTGGTGGTGATATTAGGCTTGATGTCCCTTAAGGGTGTGAATTTTCTTGGCATATAATGTTTACTTTAGTGGTAATACTATGGCTAGTATTCCCTAAAGTGTGAGATTTTATTCCACGACTTGTCCTCTCTTGGTGGTGATGTCATGCATGATGTTCCCTAAGGTGTGACCCTTCATTTATTGATTAACGCCCCTTTATTATTTTTGTAAAACACCTTCGGCGATGGTGTTATCTATAGCACCCATAGATGTTTGGCTTTGTCATTTATGCACCTTCTTAGATGAGTTTATGCACCTTCTTAGGTAAGTTTTTGCACCTTCTTAGGCGAGTTTGTCATTTATGCACCTTCTTAGGCGAGTTTGTCACGTATGCACCTTCTTAGGTGAGTTTATGCGCCTTCTTAGGATTTTTTTTTGTTTATGCACCTTCTAAAGTGAGTTTGTACACCTTCTTAGGTGAGGCTTTGGTAAGATAGTTCATGGATTCAACATAATGCAACTCATTATGCCATGAACTTGAGCACCCCTTTTAACATGGCCATCGAGCATAACACAACTTTCTTGACAATGGATCTATGTGTTTCATGAGTGTTTAGCATAACACAACTTGTTAGCCTTATGGAACCCATCATATTGCATGGACACCTAGCATAACATAACTTGCTAGCCAATAGATCCATGTAGCTCATGAGTGATGTGGCATAACACAACTTGCTAGTCCTCATGAGAGCATTTCCTTTCTCTAACATTCATTTGATGGATGATGTTTGGTATTTGAGACATATTTAAGATTAAGGTCTCTTTGCCTTACCGAATCTAATCCCTTTAGTACTAACCTTGTGTTTTGTTGGGTGTCTTCTGTGTGTCTTCTTTGTGTTTGCATTGTGTTTGTTTTCATTTCATCATCTTTATGTTATATCATGTCATGTGTTTTCATTTTGTATGATTCATGTTTTCACCATGTATGCTTTGTGTTGTCTTGTTGCATTACATACATGTGTGTTCCTTTGTGCTTATGTTTATTTGCAATGGGATCTTAAATCTTGGGGGCTTACACACTCCCCCTAGATTTATAGTTATCCTATCTCTTCAACATTCACACAATCAAACCCCTCTTGACATATTTTTCCACTTTAGTGTAAGTCTAAGCATAAGTTCATACTCTCACTAAAGTGGAGGCTAAATATAGCATCATAAATTATCACCCTTGACAATTTCATGCTATGTTCTGCTCCTCCTTAAGTTATTGGACCTAATTGAACATCCAATTTTTTAAATTATGCATTTTATGGCCCATTTTATCGCTTTTTGATAATTTGCAAGTACAAAACAAATGCATTCATCTAATACTTTGCCCCCAACTCCTTGATTCCCCAAAATTAGGTATGGGACACTAGCGCCTATGGTGCTTATGTCCCCCTATTTTTCCTCCAAAATGAAATATGTTAGTGTCAACATTTTATTATTTGAATTTCAAATGTCTAAAGTTGATTGTTGAGATTTAATTTTCATGAAATTAGAATAATTGCATATAAATACCTAGTTATTGTATCATTTGAAATCATCTAAGAAATTATTATCAAGGGCATTATCAAGCAAGTTGAGAGTAGCATTTTAGAGATTTATTGAAGCAACTCAAGATCCAAGAATCATGTTAAGGTGTATGTAAATTTGTTCATTTTCATGTTATCATATTATTTATGAAACCTAACCCTTGTAGGTCTTCAAGCTAATCAAGCAAGCAACATTCAAGCCTTGATGAGATGTGCATGACTTCAGTCCTTTGAGGAAGCTATTGATGAGTGGTGAGTTGAAATCCATTAATTGATTCATCCTTCATTTTATCATTTAGCCTTATCCCTCAAAAGGATAAGCTCCCTATTATTGACATTTCCATCGTGGAAGTGGAAACACTAACATGGGGTTTGACTAGGGAGAGCCCCTAAATGGCACAACCCTTCGGGTCTCTCTTTGAATGTGCAAGTTTCATATTGGAAGAAGATTAGGAGAAGTTTGAAGGTCGATTATTCATTATTGCAATCAAACCCTGTACCTTGACAACTCATAGAAATTCGGTTTCAAAATTATCCAATAGTGATTCGACAATACGACAAGAAAAAAACAAAAGCTCTAATCTAGCTCCCGAGGACAGCGAAAATGAATCTAATTTGGTCAACAAGGAAAATGGTGCCCTAGGTGACTTAGTCCTCCAAAATCAGGCTCAAATTCAAACCATAGGTCCATAATGTCTTGCTTTGTCCATTTTTGTAGTCTAAATTTGTTTGTGACTTTTTATGTTTGTTGTATTTGCATCAGAACAATAATTTGCATCATTATGCCAATTGAATCATTGCATTTCATTTCTAGATTCATTTCAGATCTGGTCAAGAGAAAATTGACTCACCTTTCAAGTTGTATCTCAGTCTTATACCTTGTCCAAATCCATCAAACCCCCACTACCTCAAATCTCCAATGAAACACCATTTGGAAAAGTGCCTAAACCCTAAAGTGAAATCTCCATGGTTTCACTTTTTCTATGTTTTTCGAGTCCCAACATGTACAATTTATAAACAAATAAATGAATAAATGCTAGCTAATATATAAAATTGTTAGTGGTTAGTTGTGTGGGAATAGTTTCCCACGAGGAGTTATTTGGTTTGGGTAGTTGCATAAGAAGTTGAAAAGTGAAAAGTGTTGGTGTAAATAGGTGTTTTACCTATCTAGGTCCTATTTACATGTTAAGTCTGCTTAGGTCCTAGAAGGGAATCTTTTTAGATAGTGTTAGTTGTCACTAGATCTTATCTTATATTTTTGGCATTTAATGCTTGTGTCCTAAGTCATTGAATATTTGTTGAGGTAGTTGTCTCATTATACAAGATTAAGACACATGTCAAGATCTTGTATAATCCTATCTCACATTTTTCTTTTATAAGCAAGACATCATATGTACATCACATATTCAATCTAGCAATCTTGCATCCATAATCATAGTATGATATTTCTATCATTTATCTCTTGTGAAAGTTATTGTTGTCTTGTAGGTGATCCTAGGGTGTTGAAGAGTTTACCATTAACTCCTACATAGTATTAGAGCTTCAGTGTTGTAGAATTCTTCCCAGATCTAAGGGACCTATTTTGGTTTGAAAAAATTGTCGGGTGTGAGTGGGGGTTTCAAGGAGCCCATGGTTGAATCTAGGGCATCAAATAAAGTCAGGTTTGCCTTTCATTTCACTAAATTTCATTGTGTTTTGATTAATCTACAAGGGTTTTAGTTGCTAGATCTTGGAGGTAGTTAATTTTTTGAGGCACTTTGGGCCAAATGTGACCTTTCCATTGCGTCTGAAAGGCTCAAAAATCTAAGGATTGATTGTTAAATGGTCAAATTTTGACATTTTTTTCTTAGGGGCCTTAGGCACTTTTTTTTTGTTCATCTCCATTTCCATATGATCATACCGTATGAGACCATCATCTACAATCACACAGTCAAGTCGTTGAAGAATACTCCTATGATCTCAGGCATATTTGATGCATATTTTGGTACCTCTTGCGTCAATTAATACTCCTGCTACATCTGGTCAGTGTACTATCTGCTATGGTAGGAAACTGGCATAGTTTTTTATTTGTTAAAAATCTTGTGTTTTAAATTTAATCAGCCATTATGTATTGTTAAGCGGTTGATCAAGTCGTGACTCACGACTATCCACAAGGGGACTAAGCCCTAGGCAACATGGCCTCAGCCTGTCGCCCTTGCTACCAAGTGGCGACATCGACAGTCCAATTTTTTTTTTTAAAATTAGCATTCTGTCTACAGTTGTATGGGTGCCAAGGGGCCTGAATTTTGCCTCCTAATACCCAAATCATTTTTTTTTTCAAAATGCCATAACTTGCAATCCGGGAGGTGTTTTTTGGGAAATGAGATATCATAAAAAAGCTAGCTCGATGAATTTAATAGTTGTGCAGGTTATTTTCCAAAAGTTTGTTGTTTGGTGGCATTTATTTTTGTTTGAAGCTAGATCTTCATTTTTGATTTTCAAGCTCATAATTTTTTTCCATGATCTTCAATTTTTGTGATTCTTGCAACATTGGAAAAGTATTGAGGAGCTCTATCATGCCATCCATGTACTTTTTTTGAGTTCAGTCCAAGGTATTTTTTATTTAGATTTGTGCATACATTCACATTTTGGTTGATCACTTGGACATATGGGAAGGTGCAATTTTGATCTTTACACTTCGTCTCAGTTATAAAATGATGTTCTATATCCTATTGCTTCATTTAGATTCTAGGGTTGCTCCATATTGAGAGTGTTCCAATGTTCCTTGGCATTGAGATTGGTGTTGATTTATCATGATTGCATGAGTTCTCCAAAGAGATTCCAAGGTTTCTAGCATCGGACTCATTTGTCCTTTGTTGCTTGGATTAAGGTTCTAGTGTTTCTCCACCAATGTGTTTCCAATGTTTTTGGTAGCAAGTTATCCCATTGAGGGGGGTTGAATGGTCTCTCTTCGTCTCTCTTATGTAGGGTCTTTTTCCTCGCATGGGGTTTTGTCTTCTCATTCTTCATGGAGAGCATTATTGTATCTTTTTCATGTTTTTAGGGAGAGTTTTATCCCACAATATTTTTTCCTTTTCTCTATTTGTGAGAGATTGCATTGCATATGTACATGAATACCTAACATGGCCTTATAGCTGAGATCCATCTTTGTATATTTATATAATAATACTCCCTAAGTTGTACTTAAGGGGGGTGTTGGTGTAAATAGGTGTTTTACTTATCTAGGTCCTATTTACATGTTAAATCCACTTAGGTCCTAGGAAGGAATCTTTCTAGATAGTGTTGGTTGTCACTAGATCTTATCTTATATTTTGGTATTTAATACTTGTATCCTAAGTCATTTAATATTTTTGAGGTAGTTGTCTCATTATACGTGATTAAGAAACATGCCAAGATCTTGTCTAATCCTATCTCACACTTTTCCTTTATAAGAAAGACATCATATGTACATCACATATTCAATCTGCCAATCTTGCATCCATAATCATAGCATGATATTTTTGTCATTTCTCTCTAGTGGAAGTTATTGTCTTGCAGGCGATCTTGGGGTGTCGAGGAGTTCACCATTAACTCCTATAAAAAGTCTTTATAAAAGCCATTATATTCTATTGAGGTTTATTTCAAGATGAAATCAATACAATTAAGTCTTTATGTTATATGCATAATGAAGTAATATATAACGTTTTTAGCTTTAGTTGCTCTACCATTTTAAATATTAAGTAACATCATAAATAATTAGAAGGCAAAAACTTGCACTTAACTTCCTCATCATTTGATCCCAAACTCTAATCTTTTCTCTCCCCTAATGAACTCTTTCTTGGTGTACTAAGTCCCACCATAATGATGCATGACCCTTGACTTTAGTAACACGAATCTTGATAGTCTTAGGGCCTTCAGTTTGCTCCAAATCAAAATAATTCTCCATGTTTAATATCTAATTGAATAATTCTTTTGGATCTAGACTACTAAAATAATTGGGTAAATCCATCCTAGGCTTGCTTCCCATTGTAGCAACTACCTTGATTACCCTTTCTTTATGTTCTTCCCTTTCCTCTTGTCCTTTTGCTTCAATTTTCTTTTGAATCACTCACTCCTACTTCCACTCTTCTTCATTAGGAAATTCCCATGGCTTCCATTCAAGCTTGTAAACCTTTGATGCCTTCCAATAATTCCACATTTCTAACATTTCTAGGGCCTCTTACACCCCAAATAGGTACACCCTTTCTCTACCTCTATGGGCCATTCTCCAACTCCAAGATTCTTCAACAAGCTCCAATACCACTTGGTATAGTAGTTGGAGTGGGGTAGATGTATACACAAATGAAGCTTTTAAAAAGAAATAAATAATAAGATAATTCGAAGTAAACATAGAGTTTATATAAATATCTAGATTTTAATAACGAAGCAAGTGAGATTCAACCTCAATACAAAAGACTATTATAAACAAATAGGAAATGACAAAAAGGTAGATTTAGAAAACAAATTCAAGTTTCAACAACTTAGGTTCACAACATACACTGACATTTCTCTCTAGTGTCTTACATCTTCAAGACCACAAATACTCTACTTAGTTACCTAGACCCAAGTAGATTGCTATGTGACTAACAAAATATCTTGTGTTAGAGACACACATGAAAACAACTCTTCAATTGTTGGAAGTTTTTCTCAAATAACTACAAGATTATCTTTATACAAGCCTATTTTTACCAACTCTCAACTCAGTCAATAACACTATGAACCAAAACAATCAATAATCTTCGAACCAACAAAGACAACCCATCTTAAAATTAAAATTAATAGACTATATCAACCACCTAAAAATAAAATTAAATAAATTAATACAAAACCAATTATTTTCAATTTATACTAATAAGACTCCCCTAAACCTTAAAATATTCTTGCATCAACTAGTCATTACATTCAAAACAAACAAATTACGCGAAGTCCAAAACATTACAGACATATTTAGTTATGCCCCAAAACCGTAACCATCAAAACTCTTAAAGCAGTAATTTCCTAAGCATGCCGAAGTCAGCCACAGGCATATAAGGCAAGGTTGTCTAAAATGAGACTCAAACATCATTAAAGGGTAAAAAGGAAAACATTGGAAAAGCCATACTAAATGCGTTTTGCGATATATTAGGCGATTGGATAAAAACTACTGTAGCGGTCTTGTCTCCTCCTCTTTCATTCTTTCTGTACGACATTAGTAACAAATACAGCTCTATAAAGTACCAGCAAAGGCAAAGCAAAACACGAACTCTCTGCAACTTCAAACGACGAAATCATCCCAAATCAGGAAAGAAAAACCAAACCCAAACCCAAAACGCTATTGGCATATGGTATTACAGTTGGATCGAATGGTCTTTGGCGATTGAATCAGGAGGCAGTGTGTTGTTTTGGCGGGGTTTTGAACTAGTAACTTTTACAGTTTTGAATCTTTTCAAACTTTTGAGTTTTCAGCTAAATGAATCGGTTTCAATGAATGGTTTAAACTGGGTTTTGATTCCCTGACGTGGATCTTTATAGCGCAGCGTGTTGTTGGCGCAATCGTTGTGGCGGAGAGAAGGTTTTTGAAGGAATATCAAGCCTGGTCTGGTGAAGAAAGCCTGCGGTGAAGGGGGCCTGGAGTCATATAATTGGGGGCGCGGGTGCTTGGCTTTCCTTGCACATTTATGCAGCCCCTATTTTGCAAAGTATTTACGGAATTCTCCCGGCCAAGGCAATAACATCGGCAACAACAATATGACGGATGTTACGTCGCTGCTGCCTGCGTCCGTGCTGCGCAATCTCGCGGACAAGCTCTACGAAAAGCGGAAAAATGCGGCTTTGGAGGTAAGTGTTTTGAAAAACCCTAACCTGATTTTGTTATCTATGTGCATAGTCCTAGGTTTTGATGTTATTTAGCACTGTAATTCATATTGATGACCTTAGGACGGCTGATCACGAAATTTGAGACCTCAAACCCTTAAAAATTGAACCTTATTTCTTTGGGCACGAGTGTGATCCGTGGTTTTCTGTACGTACACTTGTTTTGTGGCAATTCTTAGGACCTTTTATTGTTTGGTCTTATTTGGACTCGGAGATTGCGAAGGGGAATAGATTAAGGACCACACTCTAACAGATTCAGGGTCACTTTGCACATTCCCGAACTTGAATTGGAAAGGTTGGGATCTTGGTCACGAGTTCACAATCTACGAGTAAAAAATTTGAACAGTATAGAATGCAGATGGAAAAATAAATCCCCTATAGATGGTCTGTCAAATTGGTGTATGGCCGGGCCGTGACCAAAAACATTACCTTTATCTTGTATATAAATTTACATAATTTTGTTGTTGAAAGATGTTTATTTTAGATGATGTTCTAATGTAAAGTCTGCAGCGAAAGGCCACGCTGTGCATCCCTCTACTTGTATCTATAATAGATTTTAACATATGTGAAGCAGCCTAAAAACTCTATCTAGAAACACAATTGCCATGTGGAAGTTGTGATTAATGTTAATGTTCATTATAGTATCGTTGAAATTGGTAGGCTTACAGATCAGTTTACAAGGTTGTGGTGTGGCTCCACTGGTCTTTTGCGGTGAAGAGTTATGTTAAAACTTTAAAAAATCATGAATATCCAGGGCTCAAACTACCTCATTAATGTGAATGGAACACTTGAAAACTTATGGATTGAATATTTATAAATTATATGCAAAAATTGAGTTCATATGCCCAAGTTACGACCTTCAAAATTTTTGGCATGAAAGAACCCTCTTTCAGCTTTGCTACTAGTGTTATCATAAATTTCCAATCAAATTACGATTGGAAGCAGTTGAAGACAATCACAGAAAATGCAGAGTTTGGGCAATTTTAAATACTCCATATAGCTTGAAATAATTATTGTAGTAACCATTTGTCAAAATAATTGCAACAAATCTTCACTTAACCCAAGGAAAGAAAGAATTGTATGGTAACCTATATAGAAAGCATTTTATTTATAAGGCCCTCGGATAAATTTAGTTTGATGAAACATGGCAGACTTGAATGGTAGGATTCAGCACAAACCCCGAAGTATAAGTTCTATATTTATTTCATGACCTGTTGGTAGCTTTGCATCGATTCTATATATTATGATCATACTCCCTGTTAGTGATATTAAGGGTTGTGTAATCAGTTATAGGAAAAAGACTCAAAAATTTGATTGGCATCTGCTGCCATGTAATCTTCTGAGCTAGTCTTGAGGCGGTGTTTCTCTGAGTTTTGGATACGACAAAATATTTCTTGAATTTGGGGATGGTTGGGGATGGCTATTAAAATATTATATAAAATTAATATTTGAGTTTTTTAATAAAAATATATTAAATAATAAAAAACTCAAAGATGACTTGAACAAGCTTCAAAACTGAAATTTTAGAAACTCAACATTTCAACTAGAAATATAAACATTAGCCTTTACAAAGTATTTAACTCATGAAACCTTTTCTACATCTGGATGGGAGCAACCATGTGGATGTCTTGAATCAATTTTATAAATTTATTCTGATGTAAGATTAAACAAAATAAAATAAGTTTGAACAGTTCAATGTATTTCCTCCAGATCCAACACTTGAGTAGTTTAATGTTGACTTTACCTCCATCTAGAATAATTCTTTTAGCTGGCATTTGAATAAACCTTTGACTGCCACCAATAAGATGAGATCACGAGTTTGCTTTCCATTGAACAGGTCCTATATGCATGTGTGTTTTAACTTTTATTCCTTGTTTTGAACCAGTGATGCCGTTCTTTGTGCGTTGTGGCTATTGTATAGAAAAATAGAAGCCAAGGAGTTGATGTTTATTATTTTGTTTGTGAAGCATTTTAACTGAACTTGAATTTTTTTGAGGAACGAGTCTTCCCAGTTCCCGTGTGAAGGGACTGGAATCACATATGATAAATTTGAGTGGGTGAGCACTACCAATTTAGCTTCACTAGATCTGGAAGGCTTAACCTAGATTCCTCATTCTCCTCTCTACTCCGCTTGAAAAGACTTGATTACAGTCACAACAAGCTCACATGAAACCTCAATGTGTTTTTGTGCTGTTTAAAATGTGCAGCTATGGGGAGGATGCTATTTCGTCCTGGGGATACGAGGGCATACCCATTTTTGGCAAAAAATAATGGCACATCCCACTTTCACTTAAAAGAAAGGTGGATTTGGTGTCTAGGCCTAGGGGATGTGTCCTTAGGTAAGACTGGTTTTACACATTGTTTCATCCAATACACCGAGCAGTTTCTAATGGACTGAGTGGCGACAAGTGACAAACAACTTAACGTATGAGCCAAGGTAGTCATCAGGAGATTGACCTTTGGAATGTTTATTAAGTTTCTCTCTTGTCACATTGCTTTCTATAGTTTCTGTCAGAAATATGAAAAATTCAAAAAGGCAACTAGATGGATTGGATGTCATTGTCTTTGACCTCTTGGAGATATGGCCCTGGGTAACACTGGTTGTACAAGGTATATTATCCAATACTCTGAGCAGTTTTTAATGTACTGAGTGGTGGCAAATGACAAACAAGCATAACTGATGAGTCAATGTAGTCATCAGGGTATTGAATTTTGGAATGCTTATTTCCTATGCACCATGGCATTTTTGGAATGCGACATATTTTGTGGACAGCAAGGGGACAGCTATATAACATGGTACTGTTAAATGATGCTGGATGATGTCTGCAGAGAGAGAGAGAGAGAGAGAGAGAGAGAGAGAGAGAGAGAGTCTCAAATTCCTAGTCTGCAGGAGCCAGAGACAGAGAGCGAGAGTCTCAAATTTCTACAAGTTAATGCACAGCAGTATATCAGCAGCAATATAAACGACCCTGTTAAAATGATGCTGGATGATGTCTGCATGATCGTGCATGCCAACCACATTCCAAAGAGAAATTGTCTGTCTGCACTTCTCACACAATACCACACTGTACCAGACCATGGCCAGTGCACCTTTAATCTCTTTTGCAATTGACAATAATTACTGACTCTAATACGATTAGAAAATTTTGAAGTTTGAGAATCTTGAACAATGAAATCAGAAATCCAAATTATTGTTGTTAGTGTTAACTGTTATATAACTTATATCATTAGCTATGAATCTGAATCATGATATATTTATTGCTGTTATACTATTGTTGCTGCCGTCACTGTTGTCATGATTAATTTTATTGCAGCTATACTGCTGTCATGATATATTTAACAGTCTTTTTCTAATGTTATGAATGATTCTCTTTTTTAAACATAATAAAAATTTGCCTTGCCATTGGGGATGTCTCTGTCTGGCCGACCCTGGGACAGTCAAATGTCCCCATGGTGTTTCCTATTTCTGCAACAGTTTTCACAAATGTTTCAAAGATTTGAAGATTTTTTGGGATGGCCAGGGGACGTCACCTGCTGTCCTGTTGGACCTGAAATGACATTGGGGATGGGGACAGGGGTTTGAGGGCTGGGGATGCATGCATGTGAAATGCAGGTTATTTTGCTTCTCTCTTGTTACATTGCTTTCTGTAGTTCGTTTAGGAACTTTCAAAAGGCTGACTAGGCAGACTTGATGTCCTTTTGACCTGCAAATGGGGAGGGTGGGAGAAAATAATTTAGATTTCCGTACAAAACCATCCCTGTGAGGATAGTCTTTATGGCATACCATTTGAAAACAATAACCTGTAAATGATGACTTTTATATCTCGTTTGTAAGTTATTGTTTTCCAATTAAAGACAATGCCTAGTTAAAAGATAAAATCATGCGACCTTTTTTATTTTCCTTCTGAGAGAAAATAACTTTCCAAATAAATCTATAACAAAGCAAAATATTAGGGTACTTTTTATTTTTATTTAGGTTATTGTTAGAGAGCTAAGTTACTGGATTGGGTCTGGGTTCACTGGTACAGCACTTTTTCCCCTGTGTTTGTTATGGCTGGGTACAACCATAATTTTATAGTATTAAAATAAAAATGTTATAAAAATACCCAGAACTTGAAAAAGAAAATTTACAGAATTGAAGACACATTCATAATTATAAAGATAATTGAAATCTGTCATCCAGATAAAAACTATACAATAAAACTTTATCCTCCTGACTAGATATGAAACATTAAGAGCAAAGGATAAAGTATAAACGATATAAAATTTTATAAGCTCTATATATATGATAATGTTTTAAAAGTAAACTAAACCCGAAATTTTTATGATGTGACACTGTAGGCTTCAAAAAAGCTTTATTTGTTTTAATTATTTCCTATGAAGCAATGGTGCCATCTGCATCTGATGAAAAACTGGAAAAATGGATGTATTCTGCCAACACATGAAAATGTTGCTGTCAAATGCTGTGATTTAATTATCTGAAGAGAACCTGTTTACCAGGAATCACTGTTTGGAAGTTGCAGTCACACTCATGACCAAAATTTAGAGAAAAGATATTGATGCTGCTGCTACTGCAACTGAAAAGCTGCCACTGCTACAATGCCTGGCCATAGGCTCTCTGTCTCACTGTCAACATGCTGCTAGTGCACAAGAATATGTTACAAAGGCTGTGCCCTTCATGCCATTCTGGGAAGTTTATTTTAAAATCTGGCATGGATTCACCTGGGTTTCTGGGTGTGCCCAGGATATGGCCCTCCCGTCCTGGGTACCCTGTGAGTACGTGATGGATCCATGCCCATACTTGTACTGATGCTGTTTGGCATGGTGATGATGCCCATATTAGAGGAATCTGGTAACATAGTTATAGAGAGACGGAAAGTTGCCAAGTGGTAAATATGGTATTTCTTTCAGGATTGTCAATCTCGCTTTCTTATCCCTAGACATTCCCCTATAAGCATTCACAAGTTTTTCTTGGTCCCATTTGTATTGATAGAAACCAGTACTTTTGTTTTTTTCTGGTCTGAGACTTGTCCCATTTCTCAAGGTGTGGGATTTAATGGTATCTGATTGAAGTTTACCCTCTCTTGGTTTGTTTACCTTTTCCTTGTTTTTTTATGCCTAGTATTTCTGTTTTATAACTGCTTGAGTTCTGTTGGCCTAATTTGGTTATTTGTCAGCATTAATCTAATTTCCTTCTTTCTTTCTTTCTTGGTTGGGAGCATGGGAAGGAAGGAGGGAGAGATGGAACAGTTGGCTGCTAGATTGACCAAATTCTAGTCATTTCACCACCTAAAGTGGCTTCTTAGATATTTCCAAAATTTATTATTATGTGCTCTAATTTATATTTTGAAAATTGATTTTCTTTATTGCCTTGGTTGTGAATTCCTAATATTTGCAAAGAATGATAATGGAAATAAGAGAATGGCAAGAAGAAGATTTAAGAGGGGCTTCCTTTTGATCTTGCCTTTTTTCACCATTTATTCCAGTTTAGTTCATTCCATAGCCATGTCAGTCCCATGTTAGCCATTTTGGCATCACTCCACCTCACATTATTAATCTGGGATAATTGTATCATTAACTCTGAATACAGGCATTTAGAAAGTAGCTTGTAAGCTTAATTTAATTTTTGAATTCCCCAGCCAAGAATGCACACACAAATCGTAATTATGTTCGCATTCCTTTTTTCATGGTTTAGAAGACTGAAGCATTTTTGAGATGGGTAAATGTTTGTAGGTTGCAAAAATTCCTTAGAAAATGAGCTTCTAATGGTGCACAACAACTTTAAAACTGTTTTATAGAAAGAAACTAGATACTGCCTTAGTTCTGTTTTGTATGATTTCTTTGAAGTATCATAGTTTGTCTGATAAAATTGTTGCCCTTGCACTTTCCATTTATCTTGGTACTCAATTCCTTATTGCCAACCCTTATTTGCTTTCTTTCACCTGTTTTGCATATATCATAGTCCTCGTGGTTGCTTGTGAGTGAAAAGGGCTCTGCGAGCCACTTATTGAAAAACTCACCACCAAGTTTCAGGCAAATACTCACCTGAAAATTTGTGAGTTCTGCCGAGTCTGTGCAGAAAACTGGCCTGCTGGGAAAAAAAGAAGTCAGCAGCAGAAAAACACTCAATACCCTAATGTTTTGGTATTTCTAATTTACACATGGTGCCTTTGACTTTCTGACAAGATTGCATTGATTTATCAATGGTTTGTTAAAAGTGATAAAGTAATGAAATTGGTATGCACCATGAAGGTTTCCGTGGTCTTGAAGGTCTTAATTTGCATTACCTCCGGACCCCACGAGTGGCTTTGTCCCTTGAGCTAGAGATAAGGGATTTTTGCAGCCTTGGGATTTGGGATTCTTAGAGAAATTTTTATCACGACTCTTGGGATCATGAAGCCTTGAAGGTAAGGTTGGCGAGAAGAGGGAGGCATGTAATCAAGTGAACGATTGCAGCATACAAGGGTAGTCGCTAAAAGGTCTAGATGTCAAGTTAGGTAGGTGTAGTTAGTGTTTTGTATTGTAAGAGTGAAAATAGAGTAGTTCTTTTTTTTCCAATGTATCTTTTCCTTATTGTTTATGCATGGGTGTACCACAAATTTAATGAAGTAACATTTTTCTATATGGTGTACTTGCTGCTTTCAATTCCTACGATTTGTTGTGCACAGTGATTGGCTGATTAGTGATGGTTGTTCAGATAATTTAAACGTGGGTTTCTAAACCTTCTTAGTGATTAGCTTTTTTCCTTGGCAGATTTCCAAGGTTCCTTATAGCTTATTTTCGAGTTCTATTCTGATGTTTCTCCTTCTTGGCTAGCCTCTAGTTGTGATCTGGTTCATAGCATGTCTTTATCCTTGGTTTGTGGCCAGTTTTGGCTCTGATAGTGATTAACAGTTGGAAGATTTTAAATTTAAGGAGGTTCTCGAAATGAGTTCATTTATGCGAGAGAACCCCTTGATGTCTTCGCATAGAAGATGTAAATATTTTTGTGGTAGCGACCAACTCTTGAATTTGTTTTGGCTTCTCTCTATATGTCTTGAAGTTATCAGTTTGCTTTCCTCAGCTTGGAGATGGTGTTTGTGTAACCTCACAAAAGCTAATCTTGTTGGTCTCATAGCTATATGTGATTTTGCTTCAACTAATATAGCGACAAATTTTCTTTTATTTAGCTGGTTTGCTGCTTAGCATTTATCTTAACTTGCATGATTAGTTCTATTTGTATGAGTAAACTAACTCTACAAGCTTGCATTAGTATCAAGTATTTTGACAATACTTAATGCTTTGATTTGTGGGCTCTGTTTGATGCAAAACAAATGTTTATTCCTTTTACAAAAGTTCCTGGTGAAGGCCAAATGTGGAAAGTTAACCAACACGGTGATATGTTCTTTTCTACTTGTTAATCCCATTTTATTCAACTGTAATTTTGCATAATTTTCTTGCAAAATATTGCCATGATTCAAGTGTAAAACCTTTGTAATGGGATTAATGACATGTTCTTTTGTTTTTGCATTTGTCTTGGTTGTTTGAAATGTACTGTCAGGCTTTATAGCAATGACATGCAATACTACTTTTACTGGTTTTGACATTTTTATTACTTGATACAAAATTTGAAGTCTTAAAGGTTAAGAAATGTCCATTATTCAATTACAATATATTATATATCCATAATTTTTTAGGACTAGTACATGATACATGCTTTGCAAGTACAATGCAGTTCTGAAACAGGAACTTTGTTTTAGCATATTGGCCGAAATGGAAATGTGGATCAGGATAAGTTTTTGGTTTGGGTTCTCTGTCAAATTTTCTCATATTTGTACTAATAGTTTTCTTGTGAAATAGCTTGAAGGAGTTATAAAAAATTTGACTGCTGCTGGGGACCATGAAAAGATATCGGCGATAATCAATGTGCTGACAAATGAATTTGCTCTCTCTCCTCAAGCAAATCACAGAAAGGTATGTGACAGAGAGCTTTTTGCACGTGTATTGGACATGCACCTGGACACGAATAATAGTAATTGCGTTAAAACAGATGCTGGACATGCAAAGATTGTGTCATGCTAATGTTTACTCTATGCAAACTTGACAGTTTTTACTCAACTTTTTATCTACATTAAATAACCAATATTGTTTCTTAAGTGGTTGTAAAAAATACACTTGTTAATATTAATACAACAGCACATTTGGCATCTGTAGGGTGGCTTAATAGGGCTGGCTGCAGCAACTGTTGGTTTGGCATCTGAAGCTGCTCAGCATCTTGAGGTGAGTGTAGCTGATGTGGTTTAATACATTTGCGTTTGTTTTTGTACGAAAAGATAGGAAGTCAACAGGCATACAATATGAGAAGTATTAACCAAAGTAATTACTAAATGTGAATTCCTTGTTAATTTGTGCTAATTGAGAAGTAATGTCCCAAATGAATTCATCATCTGGTCTTACCCTGTATCTTTATCGTAGATCATGAACTACTTTTATTTGACATGACCATTTTTTAAGGAGTTGTAAATTATTTATTGAAATAATCTTTACAAATTAGTCGTTAATTGACTATGATTAAATTTGCTTGGGTTAGGTATCACAGTCAGGTATACTATAGACTGTGTCATGTAGATTACCAATCAAACAATTTGCTGCATTGTTTCTAGAATTTTGTTGCAAGATAAAGAATAACTGTAAGTGTTCACATTTTTCAATAGCTGTAAGATATACTGATGCCCAATTATGAGACATGACTTCTACTTGATAACAATTTATTTAGACATGGAAGGTGAAGGTGCGATTCATGTACAAAAAGGAAAAGGTGTTGGCTGTGTGTTATTCCCTCATTGATAATAATTGTGAGACAAGAAAGGTTTATAGGGCTCTACATGCACTAGAAACTTTGCCAATCTGGAAGCAGGATTAGAGTATAAGTCTGTGGTTGGTGTGTAAATATCCCCCTTTCCAGTACTAATATCACTTAGAGGTGCTTGTGTGTTTTGTAGGTCCCATTACCTTGTGATTATTGCCAATGTCATTTTTGTTCCAAAGAATTACAAAGTTTGTTTTCAACAAAGTGTCTTATCCTTGCTTATGCTTCTGTTCCACCATAATATCTCAACTTTCTAAATGATGATATTCTTTTAAAGGTTCAAGTGGTACTGATGCCTATATTAACATGTATATGGGGCTTGTTGAAATTAAATTTTACAAATCTATGCATTGGTTTTACATGTGTTTGATATTGCACATTAAAAAAATCAAAAGATCATTTCATTGCTGAACATAGCAAAAGAGGTTCTTGAATCTTTTTAAGGCTTCTGCAAGTAGCTTGGCTTGGGTCCCTTTGTTTTCATATTTGTCTTTATTTGTTGAAAAGAAGTCAAAACTCAACAAGCCTCATACTTACTTTGAGGTTTTGATCAAACTGAAACACACAAAACTTGCAACGATGCCTGCCAACCCAATACGAATTGAAAATGAAAATAGAATTGGTTTTCTCCATACTTTCAAAATATTTGCCAATGCATGGAAAGGTCAATAATAATATCTTTGCACTCTGTAAAACACCACTTCAAAATCCTTAATTACCACAAAAACAAATTCAATAATGATTTGCTTGTGCATGATGAAAGTAACACTATTTCTTTAACTTTTGCTATTGGTTAAAGAAATGCTGTTACTTCCATTGTGCACAAGCAATCCATTATTGAATTTGTTTTTTTGGTAATTAAGGATTTTGAAGTGGTGTTTTCTAGAATGCAAGGATGTTATTATTGACCTTTCCATGTATCAGCAGATATTTTGTAAGTATGAAGAAAACTGGTTTTAGTTTTATTTTCAGCTTCTGTCTGCATCAAAGTAGGCAGATACGCCCCTGCCCCTCCCCAGGCGCACGTATCCCCATATCCAATACAGATACGGGTACAATACACCGCAAATACACGTTGGATACCGTACCCACATGTGCTAAAAAAACTTGATTTTCCAGCCGTGCCGGATACTATGTGATTTGATTTTCAAAAAATCTGATGTGAATCTTCCTAAACTTAATCTTAAAAAACTTCAATCGTGCAATTTTTTTTGTTTTGTATAAACAAAACTTACACCAATTCAGGAAGACAAATGAAATGTTTTTCTATTTCAGCGACCCATTTTTCTAGGTCTTCTTCTACTGCAACCCCACTATTTTTTTGGTGTTTTAATTTATATAGATTTAAAAAAGTTAATTGTTTATAATTTTATATTTATATTATGTTGTTTAAACATTAGAGATTTAAAAGAAATTTAAATTTATTCTTTAAATATAAATAAAATTTATTAATATTATTTAATTGTTTATTCTTTACTAAATTATTAATATTTAAATTTTAATATTATTTAATTTATATTTACTTATTTTCTTTTAAAGTAATGAAAATCTCCTCCAATAACTTAGAAAATATGCATGTATGTGTTTTTTATGAATGTCGTATCCAACCGTATCTATATTAGGGGTCTTAAAAAATGGCTGTATCCATATCTGATACCGTATCTGTATCCGTATCCATGCAACTCTGATCTGCATTGGAGTGGTTGGCATCTTTTGCAAGTTTTGTGTGTTTCAATCTTGTGAAGCCCCAATGCTTCTTTTTTGATAATTATTGTTATTTTTGGTTCAGTTCTCGAATTTCTCCTTCTCCATAAGCTCTTAGAGCTAGGATTCTAACTTTTGTCCATATTGTGAGTAGAATATTAGCTGAGCATTGTATGCAAGGAAAGCTGCATGAGTATTCCTTATACACTGCCATCCTAATGACAGGTCAGAAAGGAAATGATTGAAGATTGTTGCACTAATGACAAGATAGATTGGTGAAAGATTACTTTAAGGGAATCTATCAATGATTGGGTTGGTTGGATAGGCATAACCCTACCTAAAGATGGGTCAGACAGGGTGGGTAGCATAAGAAAGTGAGAGAGCAAGTTCTTAGAGTAGCTTCGTTCCTCTAAAGGCTAAACTAAGTCCTTGAAAAGCAAATTTTAATCTCAAACAACTAGCAAACAAATTGCCTAATTGCTAAGACAAGCAATGGAATATAGAAGCAAGTAAGATGTATGTTTAGATCGGACCCATTAATGATGCTATGATGTTTGGAAAACCCAGGAACAAATTTAAACAAAGTATGAACGTTGCAAGACTATTAATCCAATGAGTAGAATGATGTAAAATATAATGTATGCAAATAGAATGATGTAAAATATAATGTATGCAAATAGAATGATGATAATTAACGAAGATGTAAAACTCAGCAAGCAAAGGACGTGTAGACATAGCAAGCTAATGCAAGATCTGTTATGTAATGACAATGAAGTAGGAACAAAGCAAGAATGGCAATGCATTCATGAAACACTTTAAAAGTGAATTGAAGTGGATGAAAGGATTGAAGAATATAGTTGAGAATATAACAAAGTAGGAATTGGAGAAGGTGCTAGAATGTTGCAAATTTGTTTAATGTTGTCCTATGGGAAAATATACCTCAATGGGGTTAGACTAAGTATGCAAGAAAATATGATTAAAACCAGCATGACACGAGACCAAACATAAGAATTAAGATTTGAATGAAGAGCAAAATGTTATAGAGAAGAATTTGTGACAAATAAAATTGGAAAATTTGAAAAGTGTGACAAAATCAGAGATATCAAAGGAAAGGAATAATTTGTACAAGTGGAAAGCAAGTTATCTCAAATTTGAGGTAGGAGGGATAGAAAAATCAAACAAAAGCTAAAATTAACTAGGAAAGTGTGTGAAGGCTTGTAGAAACAAGAATAATGATGGGAAGGAGTGGCTTGAAAATGCAAGTGTGTAAAACAATAAGTAGAATAGGTGAATAAGTAGATTTTTTTTTTGTTTGAATGCAAGAGTGAAAATTTGAGGTGAAAATAGACCTCGGGCAAACAAGAGAGAGAGAGGCTCAATTAATCGAATCAAGCCCAAGAAAGAGGCAAATAAGACACAAATGCAAGAGTCTTTTTCTCATGCACTTGATCTGCAACTATGATAAAAAAGGTATGGATGCAAACTCCTACAAAATAGACCTACTGATCCAAGCTAAGAAGATATAAGGATGTAAGAAAAGTGTGTGGCAACTCTATGGTATAGCAAAGTGAACCTCCCAAGTCCTTGGATGTCAAATATGATATGTGACGAGCATGTTGAAGATATTTAATACAAACCTAGATTTCAAAAAGATTTGTGAAAGCATCCTAGATGGTTGAGTATGAACGATGAAGAATTCAAGGTGATTGCCATCGATGAACAATACTTGACTCAAACCTTTTAATTCTTCAAATGCTTACACAAACAAAGAGAAGGGAACAACGAATACACAATCTGGAAATTAAATGGTAGTATGTAATGTCCCCTGTTGGGTATATCTCTATATTTTGCCCTAAAACCACAATTTCAATTAAAATATAATATATTTAATAATAATGAAATTACCAATTAAATTGTCCTTTATAAGATAAATCTTGGTTTAGGTCTTGCACACAATATTAGTCACTAGAAATTGACATTAAATCGTAAGTCATGATAATATATCTATGTTCCATCGAGTTTTTGCGACAAGGGGACGTGTTTTGGAGATGAGATTTTTTTAGGGGATTTTTGGGGATGACAGGGGATGGCAAAGGGGACGTCTATATATATATATATATTTAAAAATATAGGAAAATTTCAAATTTTAGACATTCATATGAATAATGATAACAGTGAACATTGGTAAAGTTGCAAATGTAATCATATTGACACACATTATAGAATCAAAAGTACTTAGTAAAACACAACAATAGAGTTCACATGAGTGATGAGAGTCGAACAAATTAATAGTACAACTACTTAATTGCTTTCATAATTCATGTCAAACAATCAATGTGCATATGATATAAAATTTAAAAATAAAATGCCCAAAGGCTACAAGTTTGCACTACAAATGTCAAAATGACACTCACAAATGTCAAAAACATAGTAATAGAAAGTATGATGGCTGCCTCTAATCGGCATCTACCAACATTGCATCAAAATCAGACCCAGAGTTTAAGTCATTGCCAATTGAGTATGAGTATGAGAGTCTGAGTCACTTCTCTTGCTGGTTGCTGCCTTTATGCTCTCCATTTTTGCTATTGAATGCTGGTTTTTGTTGGTCCAACAGCTCCTTCAAACCCTCCTCTTTCTCTTGCTCACTTTCCTCTTAGCTGCAAATTTTTTTTGGAATGTAAAAATGAACTCGAATGGATTTGAAAGCAAGTTTTATGTTTCATATTAGGGTTGGGAGGGTGTGGGGTCCACTTAGAAAGATTGAAAAAATAAGCATTTAAAAATTCGGAGAGTTTTTTAATTGTAAAAAGCTGCTGGAAAAAGGGGATGGCCGACTGTCCCCAGGATGTCCCCGCTGATCGGGGACGTCCCTTGTTGAAAAGAAAAGTTGGGAACGTCGAGGAAACGTCCCCAAGGCGTCCCCCGTCCTTGGAACGTCCCCAAGACGGGTACGGGGGCCAAAACCCCAGGGGACGCGTCCTCGTGTACCCCTATAATATATATATTACTAATCATTATTAAACATCATGATATCCATGTACATAAGTCACATCAAAATCTAATGAAGGCAATAACTATTCCAATGTGGATTCCCATAGTAATCTTTTTAGGAATTCGTTGAAATGCTTGCAAACTGTAGTCTCAAGGTTGGTTGCCCTTGTATTGTGAGAACATTGAAGGTGGGTCGCTCTTCCATCCCTCAGTTCACCTTGGATGGAGGCTGGTCGTCCTCCCTTTGGAAGGCCAGTCATCCATTCCACCTTTTGGTCCACGAGCATGGAAGGCCGGTCTTCCATTCCATCTCGGGGTGGCGTACTTGATAAGAGCATGAAGACCGGTCTTCCTTCACCTCTCGTGAACCCAAAAGGTTGATCGGCCTCCCTATTTGCAATCCATTTCTCTAAATTCAAAATAGATTATTATACGAATCCCTTATCACATACAATAAAGAGAAGCATGTAGATTATTCACAAAGATCATTAATTTTCTGCAAGTATCACTATTGCACGATCACACACACACACACATATATTCCTAATTATATTTATAACTTACTTCCAAATAATATTCTTGCTAAAAATAATATTTATTATGATAGATCTCTTATAATTTCCAATTCTTATTTCTCTCTTTTTCAATCTGCCTTATTGGTCCAAAATTCATGCTTTCACAAATGATTTGACCAACCTTATATATCCTCATACCTTCATGAAATGATGCACCCTTTGGAATAGACATCTCCTTTTCAAGGGTTATGACTTTTTGTCCAACCTTAATATTGTTTTAGTTTATTCCCAATCGCTGCCTCAAATCTCTACTAATTATTATTCATTTAATTCCTTGTGGAATCGTTGCATGTTAATAAGGGGTGCAGGTCTTGTTTAGGAATTGCTGCCCATTAGTAGGTATTGCTGTCCCTATCTCCTTCGTCCAGGTTGCGATCTTGACAAGGCTGCAATCTCCTTAGAGGGGTTTTGTGATTTATGTCGGGGCATGGCATAGTAACACAAACTATCACTAATTTACTTTAAACTTGAAATTTTGTGAATAGGTTGAAAAATTGAAAGCATATATATTAGATTTTGAGTATTATAGACTAGTATTTTATTGCAAAGCATAAAAGCCATGCCGAACAAGATAGAGGGTGTTGCTTACATAAGGGTAAGAACCGGGACTACATTTTGGGATGGATGTTCTGCCAATTAAAAAGAAGAAATAAAAGTGAATAGTTAACACACTTTAATAATAAGATGGGTTAAAGGGATATCTCCAGGTTAAGGAGAGACATTGCCATAGGAGCCTTTATCAGTAGAATCAGAAAAATAGTATCCCACATATTGTCGATTTGTTTGTCTTCTAATGATGCTGTGTAAAGGAGGTGAATGAGTCAAAAAATCAGATGTTAAAACAAAACATGAAATAAAAATGTTACGCAGGCCATGCTTTAGAAGCAGGTTCATACTTAAGAGGAATTTTGAATTGTCAGTTTGTGAGAAATTCTCTCTCTTTCTTTTTCTCTCTCTCTCTCTCTATATATATATATAATATATATTAATTCAACTATGGATCTTAAAGTCAACACTCTTCTACACCCTCAATAAGCTGCCGGGAAGGCTCTTCTCATGCCTGTAGCAGTATTAATATGCTAGAACAATAAACAAAACAGCAGGCAAGCAAACAATAATAGAGCACAATGCAAAAATCAATCATATGACACTAGTTTTCCTTGGAGAAAACCCATGAGGGTAAATAAACTACAGCAAAGTATGTCAGTGGCATCTCATTCACTATAAGGTGCAAATTCAGGGAAACCTTGCCACATTAATGGTCTTTTTCAGAATGTATGACAACACATACAACTACCTTATCCTACACAACTTCCTACACCTCTCCAGAACTATGCAATTCACTGTCCATCTATCAACACAGCAATAAGAGTATTCTGCATATTCCAACTGGACTCCTCAATAGAGCATTTGATACCATTTTATGTACTTTTGAAATGTTCCAGTGATGGGAAGATAAGGTGACCCTAGAATGGCATCTGACAGTCTTGTAACTACTTCACCTTCTAACCATTCCCACAGGATCTCCAACTCTTGGCCTTCCAGCTTAATGATCTTAAGTAGATGATCACTACCAATACTTGCCTGCCATGCATGCATAAGTCCATGGCTCCCCTTGGAAACCAATGGTGATGGTTGTTGCTGAACAACTGCAGCAACAAGTGGCATTTGCCACCTTGTCGCTGCCCACGTGGGTAGAATCAACAAAACATGACTGGTGATGGCTGTTGCTGAACAACTGCCAGCAAAAAGTGGTGTTTGCCACCTTGTCACTGTCCACATGGGTAGAATCAGAAAAACACGACCCCTTCCAAGTTGGTGATTGGCAAAGACCAAAATGTGCACCTTGGCAGCATCATGTGCTCTTCAATAGCACTTAGACAAGATCATGTCCACTTTTGCAGCACAATACTCACTTCAGCAGCAAGCTCCCATGACTTCGGCATCACTCTCATGACTTTTGTGGCAACCTCCCATGACATCTGCATCAAGCTGTCATCTTCAGCAGCAGCTTTCACCTTCAGCAGCAGCATGCACTAAAGACATGACCCTGATTGCCCAAATGTCAAAATCAGATCTCCACTTACTCAATTTTGGATTTTATATATATACATATATATAGGCATGCACCCTATGCATGCAGACCCTTTCTTAATTATGCTTTTTGAGGATTTCTTGTTGTGACATCCTACTAGGCACATTCACAACCACTAATGAACTCTAGAATGGAGCTATTTGATTTTTCATAAGATTTGAAGATACTATAGTTGCAGAAATGGAAGAAAGAACTGAAAATAATAAATATACAAAACTACAAGGAACAGTTAAAAAAATCAAACAAATAAAAGAGAAATGGAAGAAAATATTCAAAGAAATGGAACAAGAAGAACCAGTTCAAACAGAAGAATCTTATTCCTTCTTAGAGTTGGAATTTTTCAAAGGATTGTTAGGTAGATTACTTCCCAAGGTGTCCATCTACAGATGTTCATACTTTTTGAATTGTCCATATTTAAGAAAAATCCCTGTAAATGTAAGATTTTATGTCTATTATGTCATGGTATTTCCTTATAGTCGTACTCCCTTTGCAAGGATGCACTTCTCAGAAACCAATAACAAGAAGCATGTGGAGAGAGAATGTTAAACTAATGGCCATCTGTTCTTGGGAGCACACCTTGAAGTGAAAACTCCTCCCAAGTTCCTTGCTTCCCAGATCTCTCCCTTCCAATGCCGTCTCATACAATTTGACAATTAATATTCTTGTGGGAATACTTAAACAATTGGTTTGTAGTAATATTTTATGTTGGCGTTCTGTGCCTTCTGATTTTATTTTGCATATTGAACAGATTGAATGCTGTTTAATAAGTTTCAGCCTGCTCATTTACTATTCCCCAATTTTGTTCATTGTACCTGGGCACTCGAGCATTGCTTTTATGCTGTAATAATCTTATAGTTGAATTGTTTTCTGAATAGTTTAGCATTATATAACTTCACGCTATTGGTCTTCTGATTTTTCCACATTTTGTGTATGATATGATCTCTTTGTCTTGAATCAGCAAATTGTTCCCCCTGTTCTCAACTCTTTTACTGATCAAGATAGCAGAGTCCGATATTATGCCTGTGAAGCCCTCTATAATATAGCAAAGGTATTGCACTGTACTGGGGAGCTTCACTGAAGCTGGGTTTATACTTCATATTCTTAAAGGCATTATCTCATGTATCCTTACGTTTTCAGTATGATGAGAAAATGTATTGATTTTGATGCATACAGGTTGCAAGGGGAGAGTTTATTATCTTCTTTAATCAAATTTTTGATGCACTGTGCAAACTCTCAGCTGACTCGGATGCTAATGTGCAAAGTGCTGCACATCTTTTAGACCGCCTTGTTAAAGTGAGCAACTGAAGCAGCAGTTGCCCTTATTTTAATTTCTAAGTGAAATGGCTTTGAGCATATCAATTTTTGCTTCTTTGTATAATATATTTGATGTTGAAGTTACATTTGAATTTATTCATGTAGGATATTGTTACAGAAAGTGACCAGTTCAGGTATGCTCCTTGTTTCTTATAAGGAATATGAATACTTGTAAGAATTAGGGTTCTTTTCATTCCAATATCAGCATAGTAATCACTTACTCTCTCGTGGAGCATTTTTGTTGATATTTGGTTACTCTGGGAGAGGTTTTGTGATACTATAATTGTTTTTCAGCATAGAAGAGTTCATACCACTCTTGAGGGAGCGGATGAATGTTCTAAATCCTTATGTACGCCAGTTCCTGGTTGGATGGATTACAGTTTTGGACAGTGTTCCTGACATTGATATGCTAGGCTTCTTGCCTGATTTTCTTGATGGTAGGGAATTCACTTCAAATACATTTTTATTTGGTGCATGCCTTTCCTAAATTACATTTCAGAACTATTTTTTTGAAAATATGTTTTGTGTTGATAATTCTATTTGATTGGTTAGGTCTTTTTAATATGCTGAGTGACTCTAGTCATGAAATACGACAGCAGGCAGATTCTGCACTCACCGAATTCTTACAAGAGATAAAAAACTCTCCGGTAAGAGCATTAATACTCACAAAACGGATGGTTCATTTTTCCTCTATCAAGCTGTATGATAATTTTGTTTTTGTATATGGCATACTATGCGATACTGCTATTTTTTCATGTTTATTGCACATCTATGCAATATGAATCAGTTGATTTTGTTGGTTTAGAATTAGCTTTTCAAAGCATGCCTCTTGTTACAGAGCTTAATCTGAAGAACGACTAGTCATTGTACTGGCAGAAAAATGACATGCTGCTAGTTTCTATTACAATTGTAGTCAATGATTTTCTCTTCTTATAGTTACTGTTTCTTCTTTGTGAAATTAGGAAGTTTTCTTATAAGAACCTCTTATACAGCGACATTGAAGTTGCAGCTTAAAATCCAGGATTATGTTGCGTCCTTTATCTTATGGGAAAATATTGTTATTTTGCTAGCATTGCAAGCTAGCAGAATGTTGTCCTCTAGGGAGCAGGGTGCTCATCATTTTGGTAGTCATGTACAACACTACTCTGATGTATTGGCTTGCTTGCTTTGATCTTGTGTACTTTAGTCAGTGGATTATGGACGCATGGCTGAGATATTAGTACAGAGAGCAGGGTCTGCTGATGAGTTTACTCGGTTGACGGCTATCACTTGGGTAAGAAAATTAGTTGTAAAGATATGTAAGACTACACTTAAAATACAACGGTTTATTTCATTTTAGTTATTTAAAGAATGATATGCCTATATATTACTTTTAACTTATAGCTTAATTATGACTGCTGCATGCAGATGAATGAATTTGTTAAGCTTGGGGGAGAGCAGCTAGTTTCTTATTATGCAGATATATTAGGAGCCATTTTACCATGCATTTCTGATAAAGAAGAGAAAATAAGAGTGGCAAGTCACCGATTCCCATGTTTCTGTTGTTTCTTTAGATATTGACTTATGGTGGAGTTCTCCAATGTTGATTTAGAGGGATTTTCTGTAGCATTGAGGTGCATACTTTTGTTGTTGATTACAGGTCGCTCGTGAAACAAATGATGAGCTTCGAGAAATTACACCTGTACCTGGAGAGGGATTTGACATTGAATCAGTGCTTAAAATTGCTAGGAGGTGCAGTTTTTACTATCTGGCAGTACAGATTGGTTTAAAGGTTATTGGAATTTCTATATTTTGTCGATTAAGTGATCTGTTGTGCCTTACAACAAGCACACTAGATCTGAGAATTGGTCCCAAGTTCCATCAACCAGTAAATATTTTAATAAAAAGTTTTTAGCTCTAATATCACTGTATGAGTTGCAGCTAGATATGCACTAGGTTTTCCTAATATATACTGAAAAAGTTAAAAACATACATGTATGGTTCTTCAAATAAATTGAATTATATAATTCTACTATTGACAGGGAATTATCTAGTGAATGGGAGGCTACTAGACTTGAGGCATTGCATTGGCTGGCAGTTCTTCTGGATAAGTATCGAACAGAGGTATGATGTTCTCTTCCTCGGGTTTTACCATTTTAGGAACAAAGCATTATTAAGTTGGTCCATCTATTTATCTATTTGTTGCTAAAATATATTCCCTGTGAGTTGCCAAGAGTATAATGATGTTGATATAACATAATAGTTGTGGAGATACAAGAGTATCAAAACTTTATTTGGATGGATTTTCATTGCATTAGTGGAGCATTAACTATTTGTCACAGTCCTGCCTTTTATCTGTATAGACATCATTAGTGATGAATGCTTATGGGTCAAAAATGGCAATAGATGGCTATTAGCAATTTATGACTTACAGTTGTCAATTTCAAGGAAAGAGCCAAAATGTCATATGCATTTTGGCACAAAAGGCTTTGATAACGGATTAAGTAAATGGAGATGTATGAAAAACATTCCTCAAGGTTAATGTTGTGAGAAACCTTGTTGATATTAGTATAGTTGGAGAAGGATAAAATATTCTTTATTAAGGTTAATGTTGTAAGAAAGTCACCTTGTTGATGTTAGTATAGTTGATAAAGGATCCGATTCTCCAAGTTCAAGTTTTCTTTATTTTTAATACTTTTTGACCAGTGAGGCATGTGGCTGTTAGACGAAGAGTTACTATATTTTGTGCTAGGAATTTCATAGGAAGGCAACTAATCACATCCCAGAAAGAGGCCATCATTGCTTTCTTATAAAGGATAATTCTATCTGCTTATTTTATTTGTGTTTGATAATTAAGAATATCACTCTTGTTAAAACTTTTGATATTGGACATCTAGATTATGTGACCTATCTGATGCAAATCTTCTGTGTGGAAATAACTTGGATAAGATGGTGTACTTCATTGTGTTGTACTGTTACAGATTCTCTGGCCAGGGCACCTTGCGTATGATGGCAAAACATCTATACACCACCAGCCTCACAACTGTTAATAACACACAATATAATCATCTAACATGGAGAAGAGTCAAGACCATCACCAAACTTCACCCGAAGATGGCCATCCTCTGACATGCTTTGCCAAGAGATGTCGGTGATTAGGAACTACATTTTGGGTTATCTCCTTGTCTAGCCAAAATAAGTCATCCAATAGAAATAATAAATACTCATACCAAATGACACTTATGAAAAGATCTTGAGAGGTCATATTTGAAGGACTGCTTTTACATGCATTTACTTAGGCAAGCATACTCATTCACCGATTTGCCAGCATGAGCTATTAAGAGGTGGTTTGGAGTTGTCATTCAATTTGATCAATACTCAAGTATACCCATAGGACAATTTATAGGTGTCACTGACAAGGGATTGGTATAAATGTTTACCAATAGCATCAGTTCTAATCATTGTCTGTCATGACTTAAAGGTGTTAACTATGTTGCCCAGTATGAAGTTTATCGAAATTCAGTGAGGATAAGATTCATAGGAAATTCACTCTAAGATAATTGGCGATAAACTTTGTGATCAAGTCTGATTAAAAGAAACAGGCATTTTTTAGTATTGTAAATTTCTAGATTAAAAGATAAATGCAGAAATAGATTTATATTTTATATAGGAAAGCTTGGCAAATAGACACAAGACTCTAGTGGAGGCATGGCAGGAGGAATATCAATATAGTTCGATGATAATTTTTAAAGCCTAATCTAGAATATTGAATATAAGTAAATAAAATAGTGACACTGATTAAAATTAAAAATAAAATGTTTGAAAGAGATAGTAAATAGTAATGTTTAAAAAGTACATGCATATTTGCAAAGAAATCCATATTTTATATATGGAAACATTACAATAAGGTACAAGCTACTAAAGGATGCATTTCAGCAGGAGTATAAATGTACATCAATGTCAAATTGATCTAGAATATTGGATATAAATAAACTGTGTTGGTACAGAGTAGTGCTAAATCAATAAACCCTGTGTGTGTTTATTGATCTAGAATAATGATAGTGTATGCTTATTAAACACTAATAAATGTTTAATAGAAGCTAAATAAAATTATCATAGAAAAGCTTACAAACTATTGAAAAGGAAAATCAATAATATATACCAATTAATAAACCTAGAATCTTCACCAAGCAACAAAAATCTATTTAGAAGCTGCTTCATAAGATCAAGAAAAGATAAGAGATAAACAATACATAGCAGCAAGATATTGCTATGGATCCAATTCTGGGATGGCTGGAGGGTGTTGATTACTGACTCCAACAAATCCTTTGAGGGAAAACAACCACAAATAGAAGCTTGTTGTGACTCTACCGACAAACCCACAAAGTATCACTTATGGACACAAATGAAATGAGGGACTTACAATGAACAGGGAATCCAGGGCAGGAACTAGAGTGGATTTTGAGGTTCTCATGAATTAGGAACTATCCATGAACAGGGCAGAAGGAGATGTCCAAGAACAGATTGTCCCAATTGAGGGTGTAGGAGATTCTTTGTCAATGAGTAGACCTATACTCATTCCATGCAAGAGCATGCTGCAGACAGAAAAATGAAGTAACACTAACATGTCCAAGGAGGAGAACATAGCAAAGTTTATTCATGAATTTAGGAAAACTACTGTGGCCTTTTTGTAAGGGAGCGTGTTTCTATATAATACACTCTGGTTCAGAGTTGATGTTTTGATATTCTTGGTTGTTTATTTTCTCTTGCAGTTTCACCCTTTTAGTATCATTTCAAGATTGAGATTGAGATTGAGCATACTCTTTTATCAGCTTTTCCCTTCTCTTTTCTGGATTATTGGCTTCAATCTAAATTCGTCAAAATTTAAGGACCCTACATTGTCCATCGTTAGCCAACTTTTCTCTTTAAGGGAAGCATAGAAATGGTTTTAACATTCTGGTTTGTATAGATTTCAAGGCTATCATTTTCTAGGTGATGTTTCAAATTTTTGATTGTATGGGCTATTGCCAACAGTTTTAGCGCAAAAATAAGGCTGAGGAAACTAATCTTTTTTATTTGTTGATGGCCTTGCATTTTATATTTCCTTAATTTGCTTAGAGTACATTGATATTCTATTGTTGGAGTCATGTCCTACATTTACAGTTTGTGTCTTGAAGAAGCTGCATTTAGGTAATATGGCATTGGGTTTTGATCTCTAAGGAGTTTTTGTTCTAGTTACAGGTTGTTCTTATGTTTTTCCTATGTTTTAACTTTAAATTGATGCCTTTGAAAAATATGATGATGAATTGTCCTTTGGTAGTGGTTAGGAAATCTGTTAGTCTTCTTTATGAAGTTTGATTGAGTCTTTGCAATTCTAAATGGGATTACCTGGATTTTGAACAAAATATTTAACCAATGTAAATTTTGTCTTAGGGATGTGAGCTTGTTTAATTCTAACGTAGGGTTATCTACTGCTTAAATCTATCTTAGGAAAGGAGCATGCAAAGATCACACTCTTGAATTATCTTGAATGGTATGCTTGCAACTCATCGAATATAGGTAATGCTCACTGGGGGAAAGTAGTGGGATTGAAACTAGTTAAATTTGGTAATCTGAACTTCCATCAAATGCACGAAAGCAAGGAAAAGTTGATGGCAGCCAACAGATCTTCCATCTCTCATCTACACTCTGTCAGTTGACTTCCAGTTATCTTGGATGCTGGAACTATAGTGCCAATATATAACATGTATAAGGCACCACATTGGAAATTTCTTCTGTATTTTAGTCAAGGCAGGGCATATTGACCATAGCCTTTCCTTCCTTTATCAGGAAAAATTCTAATGAGAATAATGTTAAGCTGACCTGATGTGGTACTTTTATCTTTATTTAAAAGGAAAAATTCAAAAAGATGAACAAGGCAAACTACAGTTTTAACAATGAATTTGTACATCACTAAGTGTCCAAAATAGGGGGATTATGATGCTTATTGCTTTCTATGTATAGATGCGTTAATTTTTAGTACAAGTTCAAGCAACAATGGAAAGCGAGTTACTCTTGTAATCTAGGAGTGCAATTGAGTTAATGCATATTTAATGCCAACTTGCACCTAATTATTTTCTACCTGTTGTTGTCAGGTACTATCATTTCTTGATTTTATCTTTCCGGCTCTTCTCGAATCTCTCTCAGATCCATCTGATGAAGTGAGTTTTTCATCTTTGTCCAAGTTACAAGCTTTGACATGTTTAATTAACAGTTGCATTGCAATGGTTTTCTATTTGCACATTTGTTTAAGTTGATAATTTTTATGAGGTGATGCTTTTATAATTCTGTTTTCTATCTGTTTTATTCTCATCAACAGGTGGTCTTACTTGTTTTGGAAGTTCATGCATGCATAGCAAGAGAAGCAATACATTTTCGTCAACTTGTTGTTTTCCTTGTCCATCATTTCCGGATAGATCACTCACTTCTTGAGAAGTATGATATGTACTTATGCTTGCTTTGCATTTCCATTTCCTGCTCATTGAAGACGTGTAGTGTTCATGTGCATGTTGAGGAGTTTCAGTTACTTAGGAATTCATAGATCATTAGTTAAACTCTTTTTGAGGATCTTCCCTTTGTGTAGGCGGGGAACATTGATACTACGGAGGCTATGTGTTCTTCTAGATGCTGAAAAAGTGTATCGGCAGTTGTCAACTATCTTAGAAGGAGAAGCTGATTTGGATTTTGCTTCAGTCATGGTTCAGGTTGATGCTATACTCTTTGAAATGCTGTAAATTGAAATTGTAGATGATGTCTTAACTAACCATATCACATTCTTGGCTTCTGTAGGCACTAAACTTAATCCTTCTTACTTCGTCAGAGCTAGCTGAACTGCGGGCACTCTTAAAACAGTCTTTGTCTAATGATGCTGGCAAAGATTTATTTGTAGCTTTGTACTCTTCATGGTGTCATTCTCCCATGGCAACAATAAGTCTCTGCTTATTAGCCCAGGTTAGTGATCATACTTGAAAAACTTCCCAGTACATGCTACTCTATCTTTATCAGCAAGGAATTTAATATTTCTTTCAAACAGGCATATCAGCATGCTAGTGCTGTAATTCAATCATTAGTAGAGGAAGACATTAATGTCAAGTTTTTGGTGCAACTGGACAAGCTGGTTCGTTTGCTTGAGACACCAATTTTCACATATTTGAGACTACAGGTTTGCTTCAAATATTATTCACGACTTTTGGTCTTCATCTCATATATTTGCTAAATTAGATGTGCTGTCTTTTTTTTTTTTTTTAATGAGTCATGATCTGTATAGATAAGATCTGAACATGGATCTCCAGTTTTGGTTAAAAAGTATGCACAATGAAAAATCACAGCATGAATTAAATTTATTTTCATATTGCAGGTGCTTATTGGTTCCAGAAATGGAAGCTTATCTATTTCTGGTCATTTATTGCAATTACTAACTGACCCGTTTGAAACCTAATTAATTACTCTACTTACATTTAGACATAATTACCAGGAGACTGGTACAGAAGATGGAGATGGGTACGGGTACAACACTTTTCTATATATGTGTATATATAGCTAGATATTAAATAGATGGCAAGTTCAACAAGAGGAAAAAATTAATTGTGTGTGTGTGTGTGTATATATATATATATATATTTATATGGCCAAAAATAAAAAATGAATATTTGAAATACATAAATATTAAATAGATGTCAAGTTCAACAAGAGGAAAATATTAATTGTATTTATATTTGACTATCAACATCATGATGTAAACATCTAATATTTAAACACTAAATTTAATAACTCATAAAGACCAATAGTAAATATAGTGTCAAGATTCCATTCAAATGTTGATAATTGGGTATACAAAAAACAAAAAAACCATAAATCAAATCACAGGCTATCCAGTGGAACAAGCTCAACTGCTGCATCAACTATGTTGCCAGTCTGTAGGTCTTGAGGTAGGATACTCTCCAGTTACTTTTCACTCTCAGGCTTAGGTTCCTTTGTAGACAATTGAACTGGGGGTAAAACCATTGAGATCATTCACGTCAACTGCTTCATCCTCATGGGTGAAGTTGATCCATTAGGAAGAATCTGTAGGTCTTGAGGTAGGATACTCTCCTTAGGTTCCTTTGTAGACGTTTGAACTGGGGTTAAAACCATTGAGATCATTCACGTCAACTGCTTCATCCTCATGGGTGAAGTTGATCCATTAGGAAGAATTTGGTCCCATTTCATTGAAGGACCCTCCTTGTACCCAAGGTCTATACAAGAGAGAAGGTTAAGTATGTTATGAATGTAGATTAGGTTCTCTGCCTTCTTAGACCCTCATTGGTTCATCATCAGTGAATGCTTGAATGCAACCATAAGTACTCCAATTCCTCTATCAAGATGAAGAGTTGGCTACTTTTGGTGTAATCTTATTGCAAATGATTGCTGTTCAGGTGCTTCATCTCCCTGGTTCTACTACCACTCTATTGGGTCTTTCTTCACACATGATAAAAGGATTTCATGGTAGAAAAACCACCTTGCCTATTTGAATTTGTGTTCCACTATTTCCAGACAATTGAAACATTCTTTCCTTGTCTATAATTTTTTTCACTGCAGTCCAAAACTCAGTCAGTGCCTCTTTATCTTTATACATAGGCCTTTTTTGGTGACTTCTGTATCATTTCACTTAGGATTTAAAACACAGTCAACACAATGAAGATGTGTGTTAAGTTTGTTTCATCTTCCACATATTTTTTAAGGATATAGAGAAGGATATCTAACATCTGTTATTTTTCTCATTCTTACAAAAGTACATAATGACTTTCTTTATAATTGTTTCCCAAACATTGCTTGTCAGAATCTGCAAATCTATTGCCTCACAATTAGGCTGGATAAAGTTAACATTAAATTTAACATTGGCCCAAAAATAATTATCAAGAACCATCTACTCACCTCAATTGTAGTATTTGATGTAGATTGTTTCCAAGCTGACCATGCATCATTGACTACTGTGGAAGACAAAAGCCCCTTTGATTGCATAAAGATGGTCAAAAAGTATGAAAAGGAAGCAAACCATATATGAGCAGTGTGAGGAGTTCCACCTCGGCCAATTCTTGATAATTGGCTTGTGTGATGATGATTACATACTGTCACAAGGTTTGAGTTCGTGTTCGTGTTCAGTAACAACAAAATTCAGATGAACTTCGGCAAGGGAAAAGAATTGAAAAAAAAAATCGTGAATAATTCGCCTTATATAAATTTGATTATTTACAAAATATAAACAATAAATTTAATTTTTAATTTTTTTTTATATATATAGTAAATTAAAATTATTAAAATAAAATAATATTATATTAAATTTAAGTAAATTATAATAAATTTAAAATATTAATAAGTTTAAAATCTAATTTAAATATTAAATATTTTAAAATATTAAATTCTAATTTATTAAGTTCAGGGCCTTCTCTCCTCAATGCCCTCCAACCGGTGCTACTCGCTCGAACATGCTTCCCTTATTTATGTGATTTCTTGACAAGACATGGATCCAGCCAAGACATTTCTATCAATCTACGGTCTGACCTGGCTGCTAAGGCTTCTTTCAACTCGCCACTATAAAACTAAAAGAAATAAAAAACTAAATGAAAAAAAAACCTAAAACCAAGCATGCACTTCTAGGTGTAGAATGCTGCCTGCTCTGAATTGCTCAAGTTTGCAGATGCTTGCCAGGAGCTGCATGCTTGGAGTGATGGAAACTGATCAGATTCCCTAATAGAAACGTGTTTCAAAAATATATATTAGTAAAAATGTGTTCACCATTTCTGTACAAATTTTTAGGCGATTTTTAATGATCTTTTTTAAAATTTAATGTTTGCCGAATTTTGAATTTTATGGCTGAAATTCGGCGAACCTTGTGACTTAGATTACATATGAACATCTGTATTTTCCTGTTTTTACAATGAGCTTTGAAATCTATTGAAACTTGTCAATGTTTTTGAGTGCATTAGTCAATGAATGCACACAACATGGCATCTACAATATATGCTTGTACTTTTTTTGCACCAACATTGGGAAATTTGGTACAGTGGGTACCCTGTATAGACTGCTTATTGGGAAATTTGGTACAGTAGGTACCCTGTATAGACTGCTTATTAATCAGCAACACCAGTTTCTCCAGGATAAGGAATGCAGTTTAAACCTCGAGAATCTAGAAAATATGAGAGTTTGTTAACAAAAATCATATCACTCGACTTAGTGGAAGCAACTATTGCTAGAGTAGCAATAGTGATAAATGTGAAGAATGTTTTGACAAGGCCAGCCATATTACATTAATCACTTTCTTTCAAAATGTGAGAAAAATCACACGATAGTTTTGGATGGATTGTCTATCACTGTAATGACAATGGTTTGAAGGAACATTAATTATAATTGATAATTTGATAGCATGAATCAACACTCAATAGTACACTTGGTCAAGGGATTTGGATTGGTTGTTGGGAAGGTGGAGTTTTGGTCATCGTTTAACTCAACCAATAGATACATACCCTAATTAAATCTACAACAAAGGGTAGTTGTAACTGGTGAGGCAGGGTATCCTAATGTGTACATCTTTTTTAAGCTTTAACTCTCAAGCCTAGGGTGTTATAAGCAGCTTTGCATGATTCTTTTAGATGTGCAACTCTCTAAGCCTTTTGATTAACAGGTGCTAGATACAGTGCAACAGGGGACTATGTAATGTCCCCATCTTAGTAGCCACCTAGAGATCGTTTAGCCTTTATTTATTCCCAAAGGCTAAATAGGAGAAATAAGGGAATAAATATTAAATTAATTATTTGTAAAGTTATCTCAATAAATTAATATCATAAGATAACTTTATATTTAATTAATTTAATATAGTTAAATATTTTATCATAAAATCACTTGGGAATAAAATAATATTATTTTCTAGAAGTTTTTTGAAGGTGATTGAGAATTCTTTATAAGGAGCTGAATGCAAGCCATTTGATCATGTCTTGAGTTATTCTATTTTCATACCTGTGTGGTGAAAGCTTGAATGCTTGCATTGCCTGAGGGTTTGAATACTCTAGGGCACCGGTTTCGGTTGTGGAAGATCAACCCTAGTTGGAGGTTTGAGAGGGAGATATTTTGGTCTTCCTAATTGGGAAAAATTTAATGGTCTATGACCAAATTTTGAGAATTGGAGAAGGATGATTTTGAAAGAAGATAGTTGCAGAAAATTGAAGAGTATTTGCAGTCCTTGGAAGGTTCGATTTGTGAAGAAGTCAATTGCAGATTTTGGAGATCATCTACAGTCCTGGAGGAATTCAATTTTGTTAGCTTTGAGGTCATTTTTCAGTCTTTAAAGGCAGATCGACTTCATCATTCAAGGGCATCTCTTTGCTGGAAAATTTGCGATTTCCCTTTAGCATAGTTGGCGCTGCTTTTGATGGCATGTTGCAGTCATCTTGGAAGGACGATTTTTCATGTCCAGGTGCAGCTTTCAGTCATTCGATCTGGGAGTTTGAAGGCATATTGTTCACATTCATTATTGGCTGGGCAAGTCGTCATCTCAAAGGCGTTAATCCGGGATCCACATTTCAGTTTGTAATCATTGCATTCTTAGTTGCATTTACATTTCTCTTAGTTGCTGATCTGTAGTAGTGAGTTGCTGTTGTTACAGCAGATTGTAATTACATATCATATGATCAATATTCTGAAAATTGCATTGTATCAATTTGGGTTGGCATTGTCTTTATATCATTGTAAATCATTGCCAAAGAATGTAATTTGTCATGAGCTGCAATATACATGAGTTTGGGATTGCATGACAATTGTTTGTCATATTGTCTACTAGCTGTAGCTGTCAATTACTATCATTTTCAGTCATCTCTCAATATCGAAAAATCAGAAAATACATTGCATTGCATCTCTATTTCCATTTCAATCATTTGTAAATTTCAGTTAAAGTCTTTTATGCACTTGACATCATTATTTGCACAAAAATACAAAAAGAAACATCAAACATCAGCTGGAAGAGTTTGCAAGACAACTGTTTGTTAAAATCCCCAAGAAGCAAATTCACAAAATAAGGATCAGATTTTGGCAAGGGTCCTTACAGACTATATGCTTGAACTCTTTTGCTTCCATGATCATGGTTGTGACTATCAGGATGTGTCCTAATCCAAGTCATGATGGTTGTGTTTGAAATTTGCCTCGTGCTTTATGGAGTTTCACAGATGGAACCAAATCTAGATACAATCTGAAGCATTAGACAGCTGCATGTGCTCAAGTAGTTGAAGGGATGTTTTCCAAGCAGCTGAGTAAAGTATGTCAGAGAAATTATACTTTCTCAAGCAGGTCATGTAGTTGAAGAATAATGTTACTAATTGTAATTTTGGTAAGAATAACCAAACTCACTATCAAATAGGCTGGATTCACAAAGGTTAGAGTCAACTTTAGGGTTAAATATGATCTGAAAGTTCCTGGGTGCATGAGCAGGAAGGGTGAGATTGGTCATCATTGGGGAAACCCAGTATAAACTGCATTTTAAGCACCAACACCAGTTCCTCCAATGTAGGGAAGCAGTTAAAATGCCCAGAATTCAGAAAATGTGAGAGGATATTAACCAAATATATATCACTAGACTTAGGAGTAGCAATGATTGCTGGAGTAGCAATAGTAACAATTGGAAATAATGTTTGGACAAGGTCAATCATGTTATATTATATTTGATGGATTGTTTTTCACAGCAAGGAAAAGGATTTGAAATTGGAAGGAACAGAAAGTACAATTGATATCAGGAATCAACATTCAATGGCACACTTGCCAAGGGATTTGCAGTTAGAGAATGATGCAGATTAAAAAAGGTAGGTAGACTGGAGTTTTGGATGCCATCTAACTTAACCAATAGGATTACCTTATGAAGAATAGTAAATACCCATGACCTTAGTCACAGAGTTCAGCGAACTTGAAGCATGGAGTTCGAATTTTTTCGAACTTGAAATATTTATTTAAAATTCGTTCAAATTCGGCCATTTATTCGTGCGGAAAAATGTGCCGATTATTCAAGGTTTTTAAAGCATTTTATAGGGTTTTTGCAGCGTTTTTTTGCAGGTATCCGCCACGATTTCCTTCATTATTGCCACGGTTTCCTTCATTTTCTCCGAGTTGCTGCAATTGCACACCCCACTGCCCCTCCGCCCACCACTATGTAGTTGTATTGTCTCGAAGATGCCTCCTGCGGATCCCGTGTCAAGAACGATGGCCCCCTCGCCGTACCTTCCAACAAACACACATGCGCAAGTTTGCAAATTTGATTTATCAATCACTAGCTAATACAATCTCTTAGGAGGAGGAAGAATATCACCAACACCAGTGTCGGCCATTACAACGGACAAGAGGAGTATGCGTACCAGAATCGTGACCTGCATTAGCGCCCTCAACCTCCGATAATTGTCGGGCTGTTGAATTATATTTTGAATATGTTCTTATAGTTAAACTTAATATTATTAATTTATGTTGTGTTTCGTTATATTTTTAATATTATTTTGTATGTAATAAATGATTTTTACTTATATATATTATTTATTTATTACATATTATTTATTTGTTATATACTTATATACATATTATTTATTTATTATATATTTGTATTTATTTATTTATATATTATTTATTATTTATTAGTTATTTATTTATTAATTATATATATTATTTATTATATATAAAAGAAAATATATAATATTTATTAAATATTATTTAATTTTTTTTATACAATTTTATAGATATATTACTTATATTTATAAAAAATTAAAAAAATTACATAAGGCGAATTTAATCCGAATTTCTTACTTTTCAAAAAAATTTCTTGTCGAACTTCATCCGAATTTCAATGTTGTCGAACACGAATTCGAATTCGAACCTTGTGACTTAGCCCATGACAAAGGATGGTTGTTACTGGTGAGACAGCTTGTCTTAATGTGTTTGGTTACTTGGTGTGCAAGATGTTGGAGCCCAATAATGCATACACAAAAGATGCACAAATTGGGGGCAGGTGGTTAGAAGTTGAGCAGAGATTAGGCACAGGGTAGCCAATAACCAATCAGGATTTGAACTCCAGATTATAGGGATTTACACAACCTCGTTAACTTTAGATTCTGATGTCAAAGGAGGTACTCCTTTACAAGGAACTTATAAAATATAAATGAAAAAACTCAATTCAGGCAATAGTTCTTGATATGAATTACCGAACTAGTCCATTGGCATCTATTTCCCCAAATTTTCTGCCACTAAGAAAATTTATGCATTTTCAGCCTTAACAATGCTGAGATCTTATTGATTGGAAGGGTTAAACTACCTTAAACATTCAATAAAACCTAAGTTGCTGGTTTTGGTAGGGGTCGGGTACGGGTACGAGATTTTGGTACGCCGGTACAGCAATTTCTTTTCTTGGGTATGGTACGTTTGGGTATGCTTGTATATGCAAAAAAATATAAAAATATATAAATTATAAAATTGCAAATACATTTGATAATATTATATTTTAAGATAATAATGACATTTGATCTTTGATTGTATGATACTTCATCATTGATTGATGATATTATGATAGTCATAAAGATAATTGTCTAAGTTGTTAGTTTTGGTCTCCATTCCTAGACCCCCTCATTGTAATCAAGCTTTTTATGTGACAATAGATCCCAATAACTAGTGGGGGTTGGGAGTGGAGGCCTTGGCAGTGGGCGTTTGGTAGCTGGGCTCAGCTGTGTATATATATATAGTAGAAATATATAGAGGTACCCATAATTTGAAAAAAATAATACATAATTGAAATATATATAAAGTACCCATAATTTGAAATATATATAGTAGAAATATATAAAAGTACCCATAATTTGTAAAAAAATATACTTAATTGAAAACACATTTTGATAGTTATAGTTTTTTTTTTCTTAAAATAATTTCATGTTAAATGTCAATCAGTACCAAATTACAAATCAATAATTTTCATATTGCTCTTCATCGAGAGCGTGAATTACACCAATTGGTTTGTTAGAACCACAAACAATAACACCACCAACACCACTCCCACTAGCTACACTATGCAAGTCCACTGTAGCAGCCTCCTGCCCTCATCCTCTATAGAGATTGAGGAAGTTGTGCAACATAAGCATCCAATTCTGCAATCTCAAACATGGTTTGCAAACTTTTTGAGTACTCGTGAGTTTTTTTGGCCTATGAGTACTCGCAAAGTAAACTTGGTGCTGGGTCATGATGAGATTTTGATGCGGGTCAAACATGATTTTGACTTCGAAAAATGCATTTTTTGCTCTATAAATCCTCCATTTGCCCTTCCACACCACACTCAACAACAAGCAAACATTCTTTAGTGAATTGGGAATATATTTTAGGCGATTATTAGGTTAGTTGAAAGTTTATTTTTTCCATTCTTTTCTAGAATTTCAAATTTTTAAAATTTTCCTAAGTCTAAACACATGTTGTAGGGATGCAATTTTCCTTTAGTTGTGGCTGGGGGCTACAACTAGCCCCCTGGCATTTGGGCCTTAAGCCGCACATGGCATGTGTAGCTAATCGTTAATTGCTTTATCAATGTTGGAAGAAATAAAACTAACTTCAAATACCAACATTGAATTGATTCTATTGAAGTGATATGGTAGAGAAGTCATTACCATCAAGTAGTAGGGTGGAGCCGAGTAGGGAGCCGCAAATGAGTGCGAGGACCATACCCTCTACTGCTCAATTTTTCACTAGAATGGGGAAGAGGAAATTGTAAAAATTTGTAATTTTTTTGCTTGCCTATATATGCAATTTATGATAATACAACAGCTATCTAGTATTTGAAATACATAAATAGCCAGCAATTGTATCTGGCTTTGCATGATGATGCAATTCTTTAATCCATATGTATTCGAGAATAAAATCTGATATAAAACACTTCCTCATGGTGTTTTAGACTCATTTAATACATTTTGCATTAAAAATTTGCAAAAATTTGTGTTTTTAAGAGATTTTAGTATTTTATAAGTTGCTGAATCAGAAATTTTGGGCTTGCTGAGTACACGTTGAGTCCAAGTTTGTGAATTGTGATTTCAAAGGTTCAATTGCAATTTGTCATCAACTTCTCCTTGTACTTGACTTGCTTATGTGAGAGGAGGTGTAAGTTAGAATGCACATAGACCAACTCCTTTGCCTTTTTGTAGCTAACTACTTGCACTCAAGTAGTTGTTTAAAGAAGCCAAGAATGTTTATAAGATCAACTTAAAAACTTTATTGAAGAATATCAAGAGTGGTAGTTGTCAATCTTAAGCCATGATAGAGAAGGGGAGATTTAATATTGATCATTGTGAACAAGATGGAGAAGCTGAGAGGCTTTTTTTGGAGGTAGAGACTTCTAGTTGCGAATTTCCTCTATAGCCCATTTGTCAAGGCAATTTACAAATGAGTTCCATTTTTGGGGGCTATGAACAAAGAATACGACTTCAAATTGAAGAGTAAGACGAAGAATATAGTCATCTAAACTTGCTAGCTGCTACAAGGATTGATGGGCACTCTCTCTATTTGGAAGAGAAACCATGATTAAGGAATTTGTTTCACAAATAAATTTTTTCTAGCTAACTCACAAGCTTTTTCAATAGCCAAAAGAATAGCATGGTCTGCCATTTGATTGTTGGCATCATAGTTTGAAAACTCATTGAGTTCATGATTGACTCGTTCCAACTCGCAAGTTTTTCTACTCTTAGATCAATTCTTGGGAAATTAAAATCAGCAACCTTGCCCTTGTATGTGAAATATGGAATACTAGCCCATGGTTGATTGAAATGCTTACACCATCTCCAATAAAGCTTAACTGTGAATGTTTAATTATTGAGAACAATCCTCCCAAAGCCAAGGCCACCATTTGTCTTAGGCCTTACTTATTTGAATCATTAAGGATACTTTTGGGGGTAGATAAAACAAGGAATTTGTAGATAGGTAAGGCTTGTAGAACATACTTTGGCAGAGTCAATTAGCTAACAAAAGACAACCATTAGAAAGTCCAACGACCAAACTTCATTTGAAATCCATCAGTGATCTTCCATTGATCCCTTTTGGGATTGACAACAGATAAGGGAATGCCAAAATAATCAAACAAAAGTTGTCGTATTTTGAAATGAAGAATATGAGCTATTCTCTATTGGATGTTCAATGAGGTATTAAAGAAGAGAAGATTGGACTTGTCCTCATTAATTTGTTGACTAGAACCCCCCTTTTAGGAATCAAAGCCGAAAAGGTGGTATTGAGTGCTTTGAGCATCCACTTGTTAGCTTGGCACTCTTGAACCATGTCCAAAAGATCAATCTTCAAGATATCCCAAAATTCAATGGGAAAACTGTACGGGCTAGGAGTCTTCTCCCTTTCTTCATCTAAAACAGCACATGTTGAAGCTTCTCGAGAGAAATGGGACTCATAAATAAGTTGTTCATATCTGTAGAGACAAGAGGAGTTATGCAATCCATAATGACCCTCTCAGCCTCCATGGTTGGAGGCCCACTTTGTAATGTCCCCTCTATTCGATTTGATATTATTTTAATTTAAATGCTAATGTTCTTAAGTTAATATTTAAAAAGGATACATAAGGCGATTTTAAAAAAGGTGAAGTTGATATTTTAATTGTGGGTGTCCAAATGGGAGACATAAGAATTAAAAATAAAAGTAAATATGCAGAATTTCAAGAAAGTGTGTGGGAGTTATGGGAAAAATAACAAAAGTGTTTTGGGCTCTTTTTTCCATGGGGCATGACTATTCAGAGGAGAAGGGCTTTTGCTGTTTTTTAGACTTTGTGAAGACAAACCCTTGATGAAGAAATATCATCTTCGAAGGTGGAAGATCCTTTCTGGGTGGTTGTTGACAGTTCTAGACATGAATTGCACATGGTTCTTAATCTTGTCCTTTCAGAGATTTTAGGTAATTATATTTCAGTAATTTTCAGGGAGTTTAAAAAGTTATACATATCTCATCGTACCTCAGCCGTACAAACAAGGGATGCTCAGTTTTTATAATAAATGTGATGCAATGTTCTGGAAAAATTGTACTTAATGGAACCGAGCCATTCCGCACGGCATAGAGAAGTCTGAGTTTTTTGAAATCAAATATAGAAGCATATAAATGGGTTCGAACTTGCGCCATACCAACTAAGATGTACATATTATTCTTGGGGAAAGCTGTACATGCTGACTTTGGGAGGTTGCGAATTTGAATAGTTTTTTCTGTTTGGGGAATTTCAATACATTTACAATATTTCCTAAGTGAAGTAGTGAAACAAGGAGGTGCAATGAAAGGAAAAAAAATCGGGAGAGGGAGTTAATAAATGAGCCGTACAATATACAAGTTGCTGCCCCTTTGTTAATGTCTGTCGTGCAGTATTGACTCAGCTGTACAGTTTCTGATGAATTTCTGAAGGTGCCATACCATGTTAAGAATTGCTGGAGAAAATAAATTGGAGGTGCCACACCACGGTCAAAGCTACTGTACCAAAATGCCACCATGCAGTTCGGAGAGTGTTCTAAAAAGGGGCCGTACCACTTGGAATAGTTGGTGATTCAAACAAGTCAGAAATTCTGAGTTTTGTGTTCATTTTATATATATATATATATATCTTGTTTCTACTCAGCAAATGTGAATTGTACTTCAGTTTATCAGAATGAATGAATGAAAGGAAACTTGTTACCAAATTGCAATATATGTTATATTTGTGTTAAATATCATCCGTGAATCATATTGAGGAATTAAATGATTTGCAGAGTACAAAATCAGCATATTAGGGTGTTGCCAATCTGCTTGACAAAAATAGTGCATTCTAGAAGATAGAAACCTTTGTGAGTTTTGGAAAAAAATGGTTTCAGTTTTGGGGTAGTACTTTACACGCTTTCATGGATTAGGGAAGAAAAATGTTGAATTGCTTCCCCACTTATATCATGGAACGAAGATAGCTGATTTTCTTGTGTTGAGATGAGATTAGATATATTATTCCCACTTCTCCCATCTTTGAATGAATTATGGAAGAAGGAACTGTTCCTATCTCCCTCATGTAACCAATGAATTCTCGATTTTTGTTTTTAGATTTCTTATTGTAAGAGCCATTTGTTTAGCTCTTTAGAGGAGGAGGATTTAATGTACCTTTTGGGCGAGCAAGAGAAAATAAGAGGGAAAAATAATATTTTATCATTTTGATTTTTGGCGCCCTAGGGAAGGAGGTTAAAAATAAGATTTAAATTTGAATTTTGGATATTTTATTTGGGGTTGGGCACCCCCTTTGGGAGTTATAAGGAGGGCAAAAAATAATTAAAAAAGATAAAAAAATTGGGCCTACCTATTGAGTTAGCTAGAATTGGGGTTTGGCATCCAATTGAGGGGATACAAATTTAAATAGAAAACAAAATTAAAAGGGGAAAAGTGGTGTCCAAATTGGGCCGACCTATTTGGAGAAATAAGGAGTGATTGCTAACTAAGTCATTTGGAGGTTTTCTTATCACGGGAGTTATTCTGCTTTTTTTAGATCAGTAATTATTGCAGCTATTCCAAGGACGAAAACCCTTGTGAATAATAGAGGAGTTGGATGAAAACCTAACTCTTCAAAGGAGGACTTCATGACGGAGGTTCACTTGTGCTTCAGTGGAGTTTTATGCTAAATGTTCATGCTCAGATTTTCATATCAGCCTAGGTGACTTGAGAAGGGCAGATTTGGTGTTCTATTGACCTAGGGTTTCACCCTAGAGAGTAGCGCCCAAGTTGCAAGAGGAGTTCTTTGTTTGGGAAGGGCGAAATTGGCAAGTTTGGAGGTTGTTGACAAGTTTTCAAGGGTTGCAAACCCTACATTCAGACCAGCAGGCCAGTGCACCCTTGTTGTAGGATTTTGAAGGCATTTCTATCATATATTTGCTATCACCATTGCATTTTTGTGAACTAGAGCAAGTTTGCCCAGCTAGGGTTAGTTTAGGTCATCATTCATTTCATGTTTTGGTTTGTAAGTGGGGTTTCTTCATATTAGCAAACTATTGTAATTGCTGGGCATGTTTGGAGGCCGTTTTTGTGGTGAACTTGCATAAGTAATAGGTCTGATTTTGTAGCAGCAGCACTGAATAAATTTGTAATCAGAATTTGCATGTTTTGGGTGGATAAATTGGTGCTATATATTGCTGGTTACATTCATACTTAATGTTAGATGTGTTCATTATATTCATTGAAGCAATTGGACGAGTTTATGTTGCTGTTCATGCTTGTTTCATCTCAAAAAATTTATATCAGCAATTAAGGTTTTTAGCAGAATTTTTTAAGTGCAGAAATTAGGGCAGAAGTTTGTGTTTCAAAAATAAAATAATTCATCAATATCCCATTTGGGATATTTCAGGGATTCTCTAAGAAGGTGATTCCTAGTCATACTGTCATCCTTGATTTGATAAGTGATGTTATCCAACTCCTCTTGCGTCTATTTCTTTTTCTCAAAAAATTTCCAAAATAAATCTATTCCATTGTTTGAGCTTGAATTTCACAAATTGAATTCTTAGAAGAAAAAATACATAGTAGCACCAAAAGGGAGGTACCCTTCCAACCACTAGGCAATGATGTGTTCAATCATCAAATTCTTGAGCAACATCAATTGAATCTTGAAGGTGGCTTTTCACTTGGGATAAGAGGGAGGAAGAAAACTTGATAGTCCAATTATCTGATCCTTTGCAATGCCAAATTAAAATATCCAAGGAAGAAACCAAATTAACACCAACCAATGAATTAAGAACTAAATATTTGTCAAGATGCTTCGAGATTGAATCCAACCAACACCTTCTAGTATTCCAAGTAAAATGACCAAATATGGGTTTAGCATCCAAGATCAAGAAATGATAAATTTTCTCTTAGCAAAGAGGAAGAAGAATCTAATTGATTAGAATAAGCACGAATTTTCATCTAAGAACAACATTGAAGTCTCTCACCATGATCCATAGAGAGGAAGGGAACAAAGAGTAACCAAATCTAACATGAGTCCAAAGGAGGTTCTTATTTTGAAAATTTTTAGGAGCAGAAACATTGGTTAGGAATATGGATCTACCAGATTCAAAGTACGAGTTGACCAAGGAGATGGAACGTTTACTAGTGATCTAAAGAGGAGTAAGATGGCAAGGATACCATAAACAAGCCGGATTTCCTGAAGATCCTTGTGCCTTGAAACATTGGCATCAGTTGCTTTTCCAAAGCTTAGAGGATATGGAGGCCATTTCTTCTACAAAGAGTTCCATTTCTTGAAGAAAAACGATATCAGGATTATGCTCGCAAATAAGGTTTGTGACAACCTTTTGACGAGGGGAGCTACCCAAACCCCTAGTATTCCTTGAAAACAATTATTTATGGGGAGTAGTGAAGATGTCATCTAGTTTGCAGATGACATAGGTTTCCACTAGGGGTTCCCTTATCATCTTCACCTTTCTTAATCTCTTTTTCTACTAGCTTTGGAATTCTTATTTGAAGATGCCTTTTTGATATTCTTTTGTTGAAGGTCCAAAATAAGAGGAATTTTTTTCTTAGAATCATCTTTTTTAGCCTTGGGGGGGCAAAGATTCTTTTGACAAGGAAAAACTAGAGGTGTCTTCAATGAGACCATTTGTAGTGAAAAATAATGCAACAATCATAGGGGCATCCACATTATCAACTTTTTGATGCATGCTTGTTTCCTCAATGCACTTGTGAAAGGTAGGGGTAATCACATTCAAGGGAACCTACAATTATGAAGCATCACGTTTTTTTTTGCTAAGTGGGAGGATACAACATGATTCGTAGATTCAATTATTGGATTGTTGGGGGTTGCTTAGCCATAATAAGCCCTAGCTCCACAAAATTTTCTAGGACCTCAAATCTTTTATTGAACTGTCCTCTTGATAAGTTTCCTTTTTCACAATTCAATGGCCTTCCTCTATTGTGGGCTTTCACAAGCATGAAGCCATTTGGATCTAATCCATTCGCATGGGTTGGGGCTTTTCCCTTTGCTTTAGCTTTTTGCTATTTTATTGTCTGGTAGAGGTTGGGAGAGAGTTAGAATTCTTTGTAGGTAATTTCTTTGTAAGTGCTTGTAAGCATGAAAAACTCAACAATGAAAGGGAAAGGCTTTGTAGTCAATTTGCTGAATCTCCTTTTTATTTAAATCAAAATAATACTAAACACAAATTTATATACGTCAAAATTAATGATGTATTTTTTCTCAAATTTTATGGGCTGACAAACTTGTTCTTTTTTCTCCTCGCCCAACTTTAAAACAATCATGAACATTTTGACTAAGATCTTATAAGTGGACTGTGGTCACATAAGAAAATTTTCTATGACCTATAAAGATATTGAATATAATCCTCCAAACCCACAATATCTTCAAATTACTAATCTAATGTGAATAACATATAAGCATAATTTGGCAGCATGCTCCAGGCGCTTGAGCTTTGCTTTGATAACAAGAGGCTTTGAAGAGTGTAAAATCTATTGAGAGACAGTAGTGAAACCTTGATTACTCCCGCAGTAGGTAGATATATTGCCATCCCCAAAATGCTGCACAACCTCCTCCTTAATGAAATTTTAAGTCTCCCACTCCTGTAGCTGTAAATTCTCTAATAGAAAAGATGCTCTCCTTGTCTTCTCACAAATCTTTATATTGGTCTTTGGCATAAATACCTAGTGCCAAGCTTCCCATCCAGACATGCTACTATGACGTGTAAGTTTCAAAACAATACTTTTGATAGTGATTTTGTATTTCGTGGCTCATGAAATATCATCTTACACTGCCATTTTATTTCTATTTGCGAGCAAGAGAATGCTTCCAAAAACATTTGCTTGAAAGTTTCTAAAACCTTTTCAATAAGTCTGCATTGTGCATATGCTGCAATCATTGCATTCATTGAGATGGCGCTGCACTTTAGTGTTTTGGGTTGAGGCTTCCATCAAAAAGGTTTGCCTTATCTTGCATATATCGCTCTAGTAAATCCACAAGAATATTCCCAATTTCTTCAATCTATCTTCAGTCTTTGAAACTCAAACTCTAGTGCAAGTAGGGAGGGTGCTATCAAAGGTTGTGGAGTTGGGCTTTTATGCCAGGCAATCCTTGGTGATGGGAGCATGATACACTTACAAGTCACATCAACTCCATGCCTAGTCTGTAGAATGTCTTCAACTTGTTAGAATTACACTTGCCTCTATTTTCACCTTTTTCCTTTGTTTTAGCCCCTTAATTTGAGCCGAACACTGCAGATTTATGGAGGTCGTGAATGGACGATTGCCCAATGCTTCTATTATTCCACGTAACCTGCAAAGTAGGATGGCTCAAGGGCAAGAATGCTATGCTCTATTTACTATGTGACCCCTCTCTGCATACCTGTGTCCTCTCCTCTTTAATGTAGGCCATCTCCCTCCTTAATGCCCTCCTTTGTTCTTTTTTTGCTTTTTAATTTGTCTTTCCCACAATCAACCACCTTTGTGCATGTTGTTTCCTTTTTGGCCCTACTCTTTGAATATGCTTTCATAGCCTCTTGTGCTTGTTATGTACCATTCAAAGGGGACTTTTTGCAACGTTGTACATCATGCCCTATCTTATCTAGCAAATGCCATTTGAAGTAGTTTATGTGTCCATTGCATACAAGCCCACAAAAATTTCATTTCACCTTGTACCCTATATTAAATATTAAATGTAATATTAATGATCATCTTAGCTTTATTTAGTCTTTAGTTAGTCGTAAGTTAACTTGTAGTTAACTTAGACTAAGCTTTAGTTAATGTTTAGTTAACTCTTTTTGTTTAGCTTTAAGTTTGCTTTTAGTTACATTTAGTTAACTCTCTCAGTTAACTAAATCTTCTCCCTAACTTTGAGGGTTTGTAAAATCTATAAGAGCAAGACTCTTCTTTAATAATATTTATCTGATTATTTACGAATTAATATGGTATCAAAGCTCTGGGTTCCTGAACCTAGTTAAAAATATTTTAGAAATTCGTCTCTATTTTTCTATAATGAGAAATCGCGGATTTTTTTTTTGAGCCGAATTCGTGAGCCATTTTCTTTTGGTGAAAATCTTGTGAGGATTTTTGCAGAAAATTGCAACCCGTTTTTTTCTAAAAAATCATTGGTTTCATTAGTGCAAAATCGCGTTTCTTGGTTTCCGTTTGGCATTTAGGGTTTCTAAGGACGACACGTTTTTCTGCTTCATTGTCTTTCTTCTGGAGGGTTTCATTTTGAAAGAGTCTGAGGTATTCATGTTTTGAGTGCGTGTTTACTTCTTTGTTAGTCGTGTGTTTTGGCGACACTACTTTCTTTTGGCCACGATTTGCAGTTTCTTTCTACGTGTTCTGGGGGCGATCTCAAACTTGGCTGCGATTTTTCTGTAGTCTTCTAGGTCGTATTTTTTTAGTATCTGAAAGCGACTTCTCTTATATTTTTGGCTGCGATTTGTTCTTTTTCCGGGCCACTCTCGCGTCATACAGCTCCGTCCCGGGGACCAACAGATACAACTAAAGCCGGATCAAAGTCTCTCCACCCACGAACAAACAATCCAATCTCGCAAACAAGCCGGCAGCAGCCGCATACTTTTTTCGAGACTAGATTCTATATGTAACATGCCCACCAAAGACAAACATTGAGATATCAATTTCAAGCAATAGAGAGAGAGAGAACAAACAAAAACTGGGCTTCGCCCACCCACCCCCCCCCTCTCTATAGTTCTAGCAGGCTAATGAATTCAACCAGATTCTATTCGCTTTCTCACCCTATTGCCTATACCCACCCGCCCTTCGAGATCGACCCGCCTTGCTTTGGGACCCGCTATATTAGTTGCCTCGTAGGGGGGTCGGCTGCCTTCGGCAGGCAACTCACTAGAATCTACCGGGGCCTCCCGCCTTCTATAATCTACCTCTAAGCAGGGGGGGTTTGTTTCGGGACCGACGCTATAGTAGTTGCGAGTATGGTCGGGGCTTGGTCGGTCCCGAAGGGGCATGGTCGGTCCCGAAGGGGCATGGTCGGTGGGGTTTTAGTCGATTTTTTTTTTTTGATTCTAGATTCTTTCTGGGTTTTTCAAGAGGATTTTTGAGTTGTCGTTAGATTTTTTTGGGTGCCTCGAAATCCATGCCTTGAAATTTGTGCCAGGTTCGCATGATTTCATGGCAACTCAAAAAATTCTTCGAGCCAGTTTTGACAAAATTTTTGGGAAAAATACAATTTTTGTATAGAGTTTTCGAAAAATTTCTAAAAAAATTTACAGCATTTCGATTTTCGAAAAATTGGGTGTTGTGCCTGCGGATTGTCTAGTGTTTTGCCAGCTGATCATAGAGTTACCTTGTGTTTCATGCTTTGGAAAACGAGAGGGATGGTGTCTTTGTCCAATATTATGTTGGAAAGTTCGTAGAGGTTCAATGGAAAGAATTACAACATGTGGAAGCAGGGGATGCTCACCATTTTTGAGTATCGGTGTCTAAATGCGCTTGTTCTTGGTACAAAAGTTCGTCCCACCGTTGCTAAGAAGGATCGGGAAAAGTATGATGGAAGTAATAGGGAGGCAGTCAGTCATGCTTCTTAAATTATCTATCGCCGATGAGATGTTACTAGAAATACCATCTAGTTAATCAGCTGCGGAGATCTGGAAGCATTTGAAAAATCTTCATGAGACCTCAGACAAGGGAAGGGCTTTATTTTTGAAGAATATGCTCTTTTCTATTATGATGGATGACCAAGTGTCTTTGTAGGAGCACTTGATGAAAGTAAAAAATATTCGCGATCAATTGGAGGCCATTGGTCGTAAGATAGAAGAGGAGGATATGGTGGTGATCACTTTGAAAAGTTTGCCACGTTCCTACAAGCACTTCATCGAAATGCTCAACATTACATCCACCAATGTTGACTTGAAGTTTGATTTGATGTGCAACAAGCTTTTGCAGTAGGATCAGTGGAAGAAGTAGTTTGGGAATAGCAGTGAGTCTCCTACTGTTGAACAAGCATTTACTGCCAAGCATGTTGGCAAAGGCAAGTCCACTCAGCAGAAAGGACGAGGCGATTCAGAGGAGGGCCTCAAGAAGTCTTTTACTTGCCATTACTGTGGGAAGATTGGTCATATACAGAGGTATTGCAGAAAGTGGTTGGCTGATGAGAAGTCCAACCAGGAAGCATCTCAACAAAGTGCTCACGTAGTGGAGCAGATTGAGCAGGAGGAGTCTGCACACTTTGCATTTTGATGACCAACACAATATGGGTAGACTTAGTTTTTTGTTTGTACGATGACCATTAAGGGAGGGTATTAAATATTAAATGTAATATTAATGGTCCTCTTAGCTTTATTTAGTCTTTAGTTAGTCGTAAGTTAACTTGTTAAGCTTTAGTTTGCTTTAGTTAATGTTTAGTTAACTCTTTCTGTTTAGCTTTAAGTTTGCTTTTAGTTACGTTTAGTTAACTCTTTCAGGTAACTAAATCTTCTCCCTAACTTTGAGGGTTTGTAAAATCTATAAGAGCAAGGCTCTTCTTTAATAATATTTATCTGATTATTTACTAATTAACACCCTAGACCAATTTGCCATATGAGCATGGAAAGACCCTCACATAGCATGATGACCAAATCTGCTCCAAAAAAATGATTTTAGGCTTTCATATGTTGATAAGGGTATCTTTTGGGTTTGATAAGGGAAAATTTCAGCATTTAGAGTTAGGGTTAAGGCGTTTTTGGAAAAAAGAAAAGAAAAAGCCCTAACAATAATAAAAAATGCTGAAAATTTTCAGTGTTTAAAGTTATAGTTAGATTTTTTTCTGGTTTACAAATGCCTTAAATCTAACCCTAAACACTAAAAAAAATCAGCATTTAGGGTTGGGGTCTTGTTAGAAAAAAACAAATATTTAATGAAATAAAGAAAGGAATTTGTTGAAAAAATGTGAACTTGAATGATGAAATCTTGACAAAAATCCTTTGGAATCATTGAAAGTCAACTTGAAACCTGCTTTGCATTTTAAACCTCTGATAATGTTGAAAACCTGCTTGAAAACAACTCTATTTCGCTGAAAAATCATGGCCAAATGAAAAAAAAGCAAAATCAACTGATCTATTAAAACATTGCTGAAATCATTAAAAATTCAGCCTCAACCAGGAGCAATTGCAATTCAGACTGTTAAATTGCAAATTTATTGGCCATATAGCAGCAAAAAGTCTTGGAAAACTTTTTGTGGGTAATTGCCAATTTATTAAAAAAAATTCAAAGAATTGCAGGAAAAAATTAGGGCTGGGTTTGAGTGACAATTTATTGTAATTACTCACAATTTTTTGCCAATTAATGTTACAATGTTCCTGAGAATATCAATAATTCATGCTCTTTGCTCTGGATTATATGAATTGAGCCCATTCTAGCTGCATATATCTTCGTTTCTAGCCACTTTTGATAAAACCCACCTTATCAGTTTTTTTGAACTTTATTTGCTACATGGTGTGGGACTTTATATGCTATTCATTCAGGTCCTTTTAATAAGATCATATGTAAAGTTTATTGGCAAATGAATAAATGTGCTATGTGATCGGTTTAGCACCTAGTTGGATCCAATAATTCTTTTGTTCAAATCTGGGGTCAATCACAAGGCTTTTCTGTCTGGTGGATAAGTGCTATGAACAGAGCACTGCTGGTAGTGGTAACAATGTTCGGCGCAGATCCCCTCTGTATTGGTGGCTGAGAATGAGAAATAAATTTAGATTGGCTGCACTTGAGATCTATAGAAGAAGAGTTTATTTGGATCACATGTGTAATCCGTCTTGGGGAGTAAATTTTGAGAGCATGTTAGGAATCCTAGGATGTATCGTTTACTAGATTTATTGGAGTCAATTTTCTACTGTAAAGTTGATGATTGTTATGTTTGGAATTTATTGAGCTCAGTGATACTCTCCCTTTCTCTGAGTTCGGGCTTTCACTGAAATTAGGGCTGTACAGTCATGTTGACATTGATGAAAGAGCAACTGTTCAATCATATTTTGAACATGGAAATGCAAATGCAGGCAGCTGTTTCTTAATTGCTTTGTTCTATACAATTTCCATTGGAAGCTTTAATCCTACTTTTAGAAGGTAGTAACATGTTCATGATGCAAGGCTTCATAGAGTCTCATTGACAGGTTCTGTTTGCAAGGCAGGGATTGCTCAACATATTAATTAAAGAAGTACAATTTGAAAGTCGATTGAGATAGATTTGGATAAACAAGTGACTGTAGATGATTCATCCTCCTTTTCATGTTAGGACCATCTTATATTGTTGTTTTGGGGGCAAGAATTTTGCATCTGTTGGGAAATATTTTGGTAAAGGCTCCCAGATAGTTTTATCTTTGAATTTTGATGTATAATCTGGAATGAATCCTTAGATAGACAGCCAAGCAGGGTTATCATGATGTTAAATATAAGTTATTTTTAGTGTTGCACAGGGACAACCCAACTGTTTTCAAGATGGGGATGGCTCTGGGATGCGTGGACTCTGAAGAAATGCCCCTAGCCATCCTGCCAATGCCACCACCTGTCAGGGGACATCTTCCTCAAAGAGGGGATGTTTCTGGGGCATTTTCCTGTTCTGGGGATTGCAAGGAGATGCTGGGACATCCCCGGGATCATCAAGGGACTCAGTCATATCTCTTGTCTCTTGAATGCACTGGAAATGCCTAGGCACCTTCATTTCATTCAACTCAAAAAGTGCATTTAAAAAAAAGAATGATTTTTTTCTTATGTTTGTGCCAGTAACCCGAATCTTAATGGGAAAAGTGAGAGCAACAACAAGACTAGGAGCATTTGCCAAGTCTTCATCAGTTGAGTGTGAGCATTAGGAAGACTGAGAACAAGAACAAGTACCAAGTGTTAGGGGACATTCCCTGGCTGCCCCTTCCAACTGAGAAAATGTGGAAATGTCCTGAAACACGTCCTTAAAATTGGGGACGGCAGGAAACACATAGGGGACACCTGGTCATCCTCAAGGCGGGTGGGGATGTCTCAGATGTCCCTTGACCGTCCCGGGGACGGCAAGACATCCTTTGTGGAAAAACAAATTTTTGTAATGTTTTAAAAAAATCATTCATAACAGAAGCAATAAATATATCACGACAGCACTATAACAGCAGTATATCATGACAGCTTAATAACAGAAGCAATAAATATATCATGACAGTATTATAACAGAAGCACTAAATATATCATGACAGCATTATAACAACAATTAAATTAATCATGACAGCAGTGACAGCAACAACTGTAGTAATACAGCAATAAATATATCATGACTCAGGTTCATAGTTAATGATATAAGTTATATAACGGGTAACATGAACAGTAACAATTTGGATTTCTGATTCCGTTGTTTAAAAAAGTTTCGGATTTCAAAATTCTTGATATGGTATTAGAGTCCATTATTATTGTCAGTTGCAGCCTGGTACAGTATGGTATTGTGTGAGAAGTACAAACAATTTCTTTTTGGGATGTGGTTGGCATGCAGGCTTCTGCAGACACACACTCTCTCTCTCTCTCTTTCTATATATATATATTGTGGATGCTAAATCTGCAAATTGGTTAGTCAACATGATAAAAACAATATAACAGACATACACATCCTTATGGAATAATACTCCATGATTCAAATGCAACCAAACAACAAAGTTAAACAAAGCATCTAAACCATGAAATAAACCTATCCCATAGTGGATTGGTGCAACTTAGTTGTGTAGAAAGCTGCCCTTTCCCAATCCATGATAAGCAAGATGCCAAATGATGAACAAGATTGATTCTCAAGTGAAGAGAATAACCTTGCAATGAGTAAGTGTTGTGTGTTGTAGATGATTTGTGTTGAAATGCTTTGCATTTTATAGATTCAAGATTAAGAAGAGTGAAAGATTTTGATGAATGTGGGATAATTCACAAACCAATGACAAGGTGCCACTTGTCAAGTTGTGAGAGGGTGAGGAATGTGCAAGTCTTGGCCAATGTGCCAATTTGAAATTCAAATTTGGATGAAATGACATGTTTAGGGGGGATGAAAGGTGCAATAAATGCCATGTTTGACTTGTGCAAATAGCATTTAAAACCTTGTTGGAAGGGACAAGTCCCTTTTGGGGGGAAGATTCAAATTGGAAGAATATTCCATTTTGAATGTAATTAGAGGAAATAATAAATCAAATAAATGATTTATTGGTGCAAGTGGGTGGGTTAGTTAGGAGTTTGGATTTGACTCTAGTTGAGTCAAAAGCTAGAGAATGATAATCATGATTAGAAGTTAATAAATGTAGATTAATTAACTTGGATGATATTAGGAGGTGACATTTGATTAAATCAGTTTGATTTATTAAATCAAATGAGAAGAACATAAGGATTAAATAATTTGATTTATTTAATGAACCTTAGGAAATTAATCAATAAATTGCTTTAATTGATTAATAGCTGAAATGAATGTTAATTTGTATGATGCATGATTGTTATTTTTGCATGTCTACATTTTGCCCCTCTTTGAAGCAATGTACTCGTTGCATTGGTTCAAAGAATGATTCTGCCGACATCGAAATTAAAAAATTCTTTGGTTTTTCAGATGCCCCAGTGGAAATGAGTACATTAGTACATTGCCCCCTCAAGAGATCAAGCGAAAAGATTCAATTTGAGGTGGATCTCACGACAAAGAGGTTCAAAATGGATATATGGATGATGAGACTATATGATAATGATGATGTAAATGATATGTTTGGAAGATGCTTAGAATAACAAATCTATATTATTTTAAGCATGTTAAATAATTATGCAATGCATGTGAGATGGATGAGATGGATGATGTTGTCCTATAATGATATGACGTGATTATGCAAGATGAGAGGATGAATGCAGCATGGATGCAGGATGGATGCATTGTTAGCGTGAAAGAAGGTAGAAGAATGAGAGGGATGAACCCTTGAATCCAAGAAGATGCAGAATTTCAACAAGCCAACTTTATTAGAGATGATGATGAAAGATGATGATGTATTGCTTATCCAGGAATGGGAGATAAAGAGCGTAACTTTCTTTATGTTTGATAACACACATAGGTGCGATGCATCAAGGTATTAAGAACCAGGATGGCGTTGCGCCTAGTGTGATGGACTCTGACTCGGCAATCAGATAGGAGTGCTCTTGTTCACACTTGACATACGGAAACCTTGCTAGGACGGACCCAACAAAGAAAGTATTCGCCAAGTTATTTTACAAGAACATCCAACAAGCACAACAGATAAAAAGATAATGATCATTGCCCCATTCCTTTCTCTCTAAACCTGTTTTGTTTAGGCATCATCGAGAGGTCCTTGGAATGAGCGCAAAATAAGATAAGTCTAAAAAGACCAAAATAAAGTAAACAAAAAACTAATGTTCTTCGTATCGCTAGCCAAGACTAATTACTGTGGGGTACCTGATGCTTATGTCCATCGTGGGAAAGCTTCATCCTAGGACATGTAGTGATCAAGGTTTTGGTTAGACTGATTGGGTGATAAGCTATTGATACTCCGAGTTGACCAACTTGCTGACTTACTGACTTAGACTTTCGAGACTTTGACGATTAGGCGTTCACTTTAGAACCTGCTAAACTTGCTTCTGACTAACTCACCAAAGGGTGAAAGCGACAATGATTTAGTATGAGTGATGACAATCACGGGTGAAAGCGAGATGAAATGGATGCACCATTTTGGTTTTTTCAAATGTTTTGAGGCTGTTTTTTGAATTTTTGAGATGTTTTACAAATGTTTTTGGTATTTTCGAGATTTTTCAATGTTTTTGGTATTTTGTGTCTCGGGGGCCGATCAAGGATGGCCTTGCCTACGTTTAAGCTCAGAGACGACGTAGTTCGGACGACAAACCTGACTCAATGAAAAGATAGATGGGCAAACGGATTGCTAATGCGACGGACGCCTAAAAGACTGACCTAAATGTAACAAAGATAAGCAAACGAATGCCATTGCGATGGACGCCTAAAGGACTGACCTAACCGTCTCGGGGGATGATCAAAGATCAACCTTGCCTACGTTCAAGCTCAGAGACAACGTAGTTCGACAAGGTGGAAGACTGACAAGACTCAATGATGAATTTTTTTTTGAAGATTTTTTGATATTTCGACATGTTTTTGATGATTTTTTGCATGATTTGGATGTTTTTGGTTTTTTCGCATGATTTTGATGATTTGGATATGGATGTGATGATATCAGTGCTCTGTTTTGGGATTTTGCTGAAAACCAAGCTTAATGTTGATCAATTGGACTGATGGATTGATAGTTTGACTAAGTGTGTTAAGTCAAACAAAAGTGATAATGCACTCATAAGTTCCAGGAAGTTGTGTTATCCCAGAGTAAACTCGTACAAAAAGGATAATTTGGCTAGGTGTGTTAAGCCAAACGAGGTGATTATGGATTTGATAATTTGGCTAAGTGTGTTAAGCCAAACAGAGTGATGATAATGAACTTGTAAACCCAAGGAAGTTGTGTTATCCTAGAGTAAACTCGTGCACAAGATGATAGTTTTGACTAAGTGTGTTAAGTCAAACAAGATGATGATTGATTGGATTCGATTGATCAAGATCGATGAAGCTTGAGTTAGAACAAAATTGCTTTGATGATTTGATGTGACACAGATGTGCGCATTAGATGCGACTGATATTGATTGCTCAGATGGATATTCCATGAAAGATAAAATTTGATAAGGAACATCGTCTTGCTGTCAAAATATGCCATGGGCTAGTGATTTGGATCATTGGTTCACAAATGCCTTGACCAATTTGATTTCATGTTTGCCAATGCTCGGATCTCCACATAAGTTGGAGGATATAGATCAAGATTTATTCACGAAGCAAGATGTAATTATCTGCCCCCAGTGTCTAGCAATGTTTGGAATGCCACAGGTAGATGCTTGGATATGAATTATCTTGCGATAAGATAAGGGTGTTCAAATAGAGGATTCTCATTCAGATAATGCTTCAAGGCTCATATAGCGTTGGGTAGGATAGGATCAATGAAAATGACCCATGTCAAGATTTTTACCATAAGCAAGCGTAAAGTGTGCTCCAAAATTTTATCCAGATCAAGATAACTTGGAGTATGGATGCAGACGGAAAATGGATTGGATAAACGGTTCATGGATGAACGGATGATATGGATGGAATGTTGGCTTCATTATGGATGCGATAAGATGCTTTCTTTTGAACTGGTGCACGTAGATGCTCGGTTCTACACATAATGCCTGTTTGCCAAGTTTTCATCATGGTACTTGTCCAAAGGGCCACCGAAATGGTTTTCGCTGGAGGATGATTGTTTCTCTTTACTGTTTTCAATCTTTTTTCTGATTTGTTTGTATTTTATTTTTTTGTTGTCACCAGGACGCCTGTTTGCCAGGTTTTCATCAAGGTAACCATTTTTTCAGGACTTTTTCTGATTTTTTTTTTGTATTTTTTGAGAGATTTTAAGCTGATGCTGAACCACCTGGTGGTGCTGATGTTGATGCTTCTGTCATAATGTGCCATCGATATCTTGCTTGAAGAAGTTGCCTTGCCAAGATACATGCACTTGAATGCAACTTTTGAGAAATCTGTTCTGCTTTGTTGATAATGGACTTAACTCTGTCTTTGTGCACACATCGCGATAGAGTGCCTTCTGAATCCTTATGATGAAGGGTCAATGCCAACACATGGTCAATGTGAGAATTGGATATCATGCGTGGAGGCATGGATGGAGTGTGTTTAGGAGTAAAAGATGGATTGGTCAATGGTTTGGAACCTTTGGCTCTCCAAACTTGGGAAGATGAGCAATAATGGGTGGATATGGAAGTGTGCATGGAATTTGGACCAACTGCTTGATACACTTTGTACGTTGCTTGAGAAGCCTGCTTTTTCCTTTGTGGAAATCTTTGATGGATACTTGCCCCATTTTTATTTTGCCCCATAGTTTCTTTGACTGATGGAGTTTGATAGGGATAATCTTTCTTTGTATTTTTTGGTATCCATATGTACTTGATTTGTCCAATATGCTTCTTAGCTTTTTTTTCTTTGATAACGTTCTTCATGCTTCGATTCAAGTCTTTCTTTTGATGTTGGTCCCAATTCATGGATGGGGTGATGGGTGGATGAAGATTCGTGACATGGCGGGTTGTAGTAGTGGCATCAGTTTCATCATAAGGATTCTTTGTGCTCCCCATGTTGACGTTTGCTCGAGATGAAGTTGCCCCCAGTATGGTGATAGTATTACTGATATGTTGAGATCCCTTGATTGTTGAGTAACCAAGGCCTTGATGCTTAGGATTGCCAAAAATTTGCACTGGTTCTAGGATACCCTGTTCATGTAGGCCTAATCCTCTGCCTTGATAATTCATCTGTTGAAAAAATTTATTTGCCATAGGATATGATTTACCTTGGAAGCAAGGTGTTGTTCCTTCTCTACTTTGTGGCGGATCTTCAAATGTCATAGTTCTTTCATTGATAAGATGATTTTCCCTTACAAAGGTGAGTGATCCAAGTTTATAAGTGATAGGATCTTCCATAATTGGGATGAATGCCTGATTGATATCTTCAACTTGATCTTGTAACATATCAGATTGTAGTGCTTTTTCAAGAAGTGTTGATGATTCAATGTCCTTGCAAAATTCTTCCTCATGATTTATTCTTGATATGCTTTCACATGATTTTTCTGATTCACAACTTTTGTAGAAACTTTCTTCATGACCCATTTCTAATATGTCTCTGCATTTGTCCACATCTTGATCATGTGTACAAATGTTAAAAGTAGGAGACTCTTGTTCGTTGGTAATGATTTGAAGAGTATGAGACTCTTGTTTTGAATGAAGATCATCTGCGTGTCCATCCAAAGAAAGCATCTCATTGGTAGATGGAGGAGTATGTCCTATGTGGATATGATCATCATTTGCGGCATCTTGTATAGATAAAAGAGTGCCCATTAGATCATTGTAGTATCTCGGAGATACAAATTTTTGATTTTGACTAATTCTGGAACTGCTTTCGCCATGCTTTTGATCAAGTTCTTGACATGGGTCAATTTCAAAGAATGGACTTCTTTCTTGGATATCTTCATTAGGAAGTGGCTCAATATTCTCTTGAACTTTGAGAGGATTTGGATCAAATGTTGAGATAGGGATTCCTTCAATATCTTTAACCATGAGGTCAAAGGATGTCAATATGTTGTTGGAAGGGCCATTGCTAGACCTTGATGGAAGATTTTGATCATGCTTTGGAATAAGTACTTGAAATATGTCCTTTGACTCGTTAGGTGATGTAGAGACATTGTCAACATGATCATTGGTGGATGGATCTTGGTTTATGTCAATGGGATCAAATAATGTTAACACATCTTGAAATAGATCGCTAAAAAGTGGCTCTCGATGAACGACGATTTGATCAATGGATGGGGTGGAAGCATCTTCAAGATCTTGAACATTGTTTTCAACAATTGTGGAAGAGAGATTACCAATGTCTTCAACCATATGATCAAGTGATGTTGATATTTCTTGAATTTGATCATTGTTGGGCATCGTTGGTGAGTTTTGATCATAATTGAAAAGTAGCTCTTGGTGTATGTTGATTTGATCATTGGTCAAGGTTGAAACATCTTCCAAGTGCTTATTGATAGATTGATCTTGATTTTTGATTCCAACAATTGTGGTGGGAATCTGTTGTAAGCTTTGTTGGGCGAGTAATGCCTGTGTTTGCTGCTGAGCCAACAATGCTTGTTGTTGGTCATGTTGTTTTTGTGCCAAAAAAGCTTTTTGTTGGGCTCTTTGTTGTGCTACTTCTTCTTGGATTGCTTGCAATAGTGCGTAGAATTTTGCTTGCGCTTGCGCTTGTTGGGCTACTTGAGCCGCTTGTGCTTGAGCTTGTGCAGCTTGTTGGGCTTGGAGTGCCTTTTTGCGGGAAGCTTTTTGTGCAACTTGCAACATGATGGAGAATGAATTGGTCATGTTGTATTTTGGCGGTGGTGGTGGTGGTGGTGGAATGGGAATGGTGTTGATTGTTGGGGTTGCTTGGATGGTTTCCATCTGTTGTTGCGATATCGATGGAAAAATGGGATGATTTGGTATGATGTTTTGATTTGGCATGATAGATTGAAATTGAACATTGTTGTGGTTGGGAATCATATTGCTTGGATTTAGGTAACTTTGATTTTGCATGGGGTTACCTTGACTTGAATCAACATATGGAGTTGTCAACATATTTCTTGGATTTTGAACAACATTAGGGGGATTTGCAAACATGTCGACCCCAAAGTTTACCAAGTGTGGATTTGAAATGGTCATGTTTGGTAAAGTTGCACTTGGTATGTATGGATTTTGTGGAATAATGTTGTTTGGAAAACTCATGCCTTGAGTGTTTGGTTGATAGATTTTCAGATTTGGACATGGATTTAAATCTATCATTGGGAAAAGTGTTCCAAACTTCAGATTGGGTATCCTCATATTTGTTGTACCATTGATGTTTGTATGAGATAATGATCCCATGTATGCATTGTACAAGCTTTGAAAATCAAATGGTATTGCAAGGCTTGGATAGTTTAGTTGATTTGAATTGCTCATGATGGATGAATCAAATTTATATTCCATGTCCCTCTTGTGTTGAGATCGAGTTTGAACCATAAAATGAAGATCAATTTTCAAGAATGTAAGAGATGAACCTCTAATTCTTTAAATCGGTCTAAACCTTAAGTTCAAAGAAGTGAAGAACTAGGACAATTGAAGGATCAAAATGATGATGAGGATGAGATAATCGAAAGATGAGTGATACGGATGAATGGAACTCTTAAAGAAACTTTGAAGGGAATGCGAAACCTTTAGGACTTGATTGATCGTGATTAGATTAATAGTTTGACTAGATGTGTTAAGTCAAACAAGAGTGATAAATGTAATCGTAAAACTCTAGGAAGTTGTGTTATCCAAGAGTGAACTCCTACAAGATGGTAGTTTGACTAAGTGCGTCAAGTCAAACGAGGTGTTGATTTGATAATTTGGGTAGGTGTGTTAAGCCAAACAAGATGAACTCGTAAACCCTAGGAAGTTGTTTTATCCAAGAGAGAACTTGTGTATAGGATGATGGTTTGACTAGTTGTGTTAAGTCAAACAAAGAGGTTTTGATTTCGCCTAGAAGTTTAGCATAAAAGATGTTTACAAAGTTTCCAAGAGTTGTTGGTGAGGTGATTTTTGACTGATTTTGATGGTTGAAAGATGGATGAAAGTGATTGAAATTGATTCTAGACTTGACCTAGAATAACACTTCTTCTTACAAGACCTCGGTGTTGAAGAACACGCTATATTTCCTATGGGAGGAAAGCAAACCTTTCAAATAATTCAGGATCTCAAGACACTCCTCACTAGCTTTCACACTAAGCTTTTTGAACTTCAGTTTTGGGATTTTGATCATGTTAGAAAACACATGTGTAATCAAATTTGTCTTTTATCTTGTCTTAGTGAATCCTTTTTACCAACACACTTGCTTGATTATGTTTTCACAACTGAATGTCTAATGTCTTGCTTTCGTTCTTCATCCCACACGGTCCATTATGTGGAAATCAAGGAAATTAGGGCAAAAGTCTCCTATGTTTATCCTTAGTGAAAACAAATGACGATAGAATTCGAGCACTTAGAAACCTCTAAGGATATGATCCCTAGGGAAAGCAAGAGTGCTTAAATTCGTCAAAGGTATTTGTTTCCTCCAAGGTGTTTGAAATTTGAGGCTCATGTGAATGTTCGTTTTTCAATGTTTTGAATCCAAGCAAAGTGTTTCTGATTCCAAGCACTTTTACAATCCTAGGTTGATGAGGCAATATCTTGTTGGGTTCCCACTTGGATAAATCCAGCTGCGCATATCTTGTGCGAATGGCTAAATGCTTGACCACACTGGCTCCCCTCCATGGCACTCACTTATTCGGGTCAGCCAAGCATTAGTACCCATGAATCTCCCATGGCATACTTTCCATTTCCACAACAAGACCGCATGTTACGTGGGGCGGCTTCAGAGGACATGACCTCTTGCACCAACAAGATAGACAAGGTTTTGGCCTTTTTCTAAACAAGGGTTTCTAATTCGGGCATTCCGTTCGTGGGGGATTATCCAACATCGACGAGAGTCCATTGCTGTCCATCTCATCGGAATAATCCTTGTGATATTGGCCTTTGTTCCAATATCCACACTTATATACCGGTTGGAAGTCGCTTGGCTTTAGCGTGTTCCCGGTTGGGTCGTTCCCTTGGGTGATTACTTTTTCCCACAAGGCAGGCTCTCTAAGTTAACAAAAGCGAGCTAACATATCCCGTCGTTCACACAACCTTTGTTGAAAAATAAAGGGGAGAACCTCCGCAATATATCGTGCTCACACTCGCATGTTTTGTTCAATTTTAAAATGCCTAAATTGAAGTGTGGAGGCAATATTTTTGACAATTTAATATCATAAAAAAAAACTTTTGATTCTCAAGATCGCCGTGAGGCGCGAGAGAAGCGCATACGTCTTTTTGATGATATTACTTTGTGAAAAAGATTGCAAAATATGACAAACAGTTGTTCATTTTAAGTCCAAAAAGCAGTGATGAATTCGTTTTAAGCACCAAAATCCAAGTGTGAAGGTTGCCTTGTTCAATTTTAATCCCAAATTGAAATCTAGTAAGTGTCTAAGGTTCTTTTTAACCAACTTTGAAAAGATCAAGTCAAGTGGTTAATTTTAAACCCAAAGAGAAATGTGAGTTGGTTCAAAACAGAAAACAAAGGTAGTAAATGAACGCTCCAAGCATTAAAAAATGCTTTGTTGACTTCAAATTTAATGATCAACTCTTTAACTCCAATTTGCTTGATATCTTCTAGATTTTCTCTGCTTTGCTACTTCATTATTTTCAAGAAATCTGCAAAGCATTTATCAACATATTTAAATCTGCAAGTTGAATATCAATGTATTCAAGAAACATTTAAGAGAATACATTGCTTAGAAGAACAAATGCTAAGAAGTAATCGTTCACCAATCCAATAGTTCGCTAATTCTGCACTCAAAGAAAACATCAATATTTAGTGCAAAGGAACAACAAGAATAAGATTGAACAACATTATATTGAACAGTAATGGATAGAAAAACACAATATCAGGATAACAAAATCAATGATCTTTACTGATTTCAAGTTTTTTCTTTAAAGAATTTCCATGACTGCAATGTGTGCGTTAAAAAGATATCTTTGATGAAAATGAATTCTAGTGACACACTTCAAACTTTTTTTTTTTTTGTTTTTACTCCAATATCAAATCATTTTCTAGATTTATAACAAAGAGCATTGTTTGATAGGTTTTGATTAAATCCAAAACATAACTTTTACCTCTTCGAAAATTTTAACAACTAAAATAAAAGCCACAGACTGAAAATTATATGATAATAATCTTCCAAGCAAAGATACCGGATCCACTACAGTTATGGTTGAATTGACCTTCAGCTACCCGCTCTGATTGTTCGATAGGAACTTTGGAGCAGCAAGCACGCAATCTTTGGAAACCAAAAGCATGTTCAATGTATGAATGTTGGAAAACACGTGGATCAAATTGTGGTTAATATCGATTGGCAGAAGTTTGTGTTGGGTCACCAAGCCCCCCATGACAGTATTGATAACCATGCACATTTATTTGCAAATGGTCCAAAGATCACTAGAAATCTCAATGAAATTTTCAAGAAATAGATATCTTTACCGCTGTCTCAACATTGTTCTACTCAAAATTATACCAGCAATAATAAGAAAACAATTTTTGTTTTTGTTTTGTTTAGCTGGTGTCCCACTGTGAAGCAAACAATGAATTTTGAGCAGAGATTTGGACACATCTGTCACACTGTACACATTGATTTTTCATATCCACTAAATATTTTATTGGCATCAGACTGGAGCGGCGTATTAATTACCAGTGACTGTCTGTTGATTGAAAGTTCTGACGAATACGATAGGCGCGTGCGGTAAACTGAACTCTGCAAAATCTGCTATTTGAAATGCACAACCATTCATTAATGAAAGCAACAAGACTATTAAATACAGAATTTTAACCACACTCAACTTCGAGATTGAACAACAACATGATGTTGTCAGTGGTATGAAATACAAAGACTTTTAATCACATTCAATGTCTAGATTTGAATGGCAATTCATCGGCAATATGATATTGTAAATCTGCTCGACCATGATTATGAATGACTTTCAACACAATCTTTAATAATAAACAGTTGAAACAAATCAAAGAAGATTTACTTACGCCTTACCTCTTCCCAAAAATGATATCTTTAATTTTGTGATTAGACATACGAAGTGATCCTTCACAGCAGGAGATCGATTCTACCTTATTTCCCTCACGCAACCAGTGTATGACAAGGCGAAAAAGTCGGAAGAACCGAATATTGTGGATTCGAAAGGAGTCATTAGAGGAAGAAAGAAGAAAACAGCAGCCATGCCGCCTCGTGCAGCAAAGAAGAACGCAGCTTCACCAGCTCCAAAGAAGGCCGCAGCGAAGCCAAAGCAGGTGGCTAAGGTTGAGGAATCTGCCGTTGTCGTAAAAACAGAGGTGAAGGAAGAGCTGAAGGTGACTGCCGTGGAAGAGCTCAAGGAGGACGTGCAGATGGCGGTGGAGTCTACTGTCGAGCCTGCAAAAGGTGACGTAGAAAAATCTGATGGTGGCCAAGAAGGTAATAAGCATGAACTTGAAGAGGATACAAAAGGTAATAAGCCAAGATGAGGAGGGAGATGCTGAGGCAGGTGAAGATGATGGTGCTGGAGAGGAAGATGGACAAGAAGGGGGAGAGGAAGATGAAGGTGAAGATGTCGAAGAAGAACAGGAACGTGGTGAAGGAGATGAGGATGCTCGCCAGGTTAATGATATTCCTGCTCCCTTGAAAGATCGACAGAAACAAAAGGAATTTGAAATTTTTGTAGGTGGGCTTAATAAGGATGCTGATGCAATCTATCTGCCTGGCAGACATACATTAGTTTCCACAACCTTTACCAGATGCCTCCCTGTGTGTGTGTCAAAGGGAGCTCAGGATGTGGACATTTATAAAGCCTCAGAAAAAAAATAATAAAATAAAATTAGATGTTGCAGTCAGTACTGCCATGGTAGATCAGCATGCAAAACAGTTTTAGTATGACTTCTTTTTTTCTTTTCTTTTTTTACAAATGTTAGAAGAAGATTGCTTGTTACAACCTACTGCTTTTACATAGTATGTGACAAATCTAATTTCCATGTATTTTGTGTTTCGTCACCAAGAAATCAAACTACTATCCACATAAATATGGTGTGACAAGAGTGATTCTTATACTGACATTTTATGGATATCAAAATATCAAGAAATCAAAGTGTTATGAAAAACAGATCTTTCAAAAGTATTAAGAAATCAGAGTGCTATGAAATTTTGCTTTTCTGTTATCCTATAAATGTCAAGATATCAGATATTACAGATATCTAAATCCCCATTTTTTCTTTTGAAAGCTATATTTTATTTATTTTTGTTTTAAAATCTTATATTCATTTAGAAAATCATAGTAACATTTTACAAAATGAAAAGAAAGCTATTGAGGAGCCCTCCTTCTAGCGCCATTTTGTGGATGCTAAATCTGCAAATTGGTTAGTCAACATGATAAAAACAATATAACAGACATACACATCCTTATGGAATAATACTCCATGATTCAAATGCAACCAAACAACAAAGTTAAACAAAGCATCTAAACCATGAAATAAACCTATCCCATAGTGGATTGGTGCAACTTAGTTGTGTAGAAAGTTGCCCTTTCCCAATCCATGATAAGCAAGATGCCAAATGATGAACAAGATTGATTCTCAAGTGAAGAGAATAACCTTGCAATGAGTAAGTGTTGTGTGTTGTAGATGATTTGTGTTGAAATGCTTTGCATTTTATAGATTCAAGATTAGGAAGAGTGAAAGATTTTGATGAATGTGGGATAATTCACAAACCAATGACAAGGTGCCACTTGTCAAGTTGTGAGAGGGTGAGGAATGTGCAAGTCTTGGCCAATGTGCCAATTTGAAATTCAAATTTGGATGAAATGACATGTTTAGGGGGGATGAAAGGTGCAATAAATGCCATGTTTGACTTGTGCAAATAGCATTTAAAACCTTGTTGGAAGGGACAAGTCCCTTTTGGGGGGAAGATTCAAATTGGAAGAATATTCCATTTTGATTCCATTTTGAATGTAATTAGAGGAAATAATAAATCAAATAAATGATTTATTGGTGCAAGTGGGTGGGTTAGTTAGGAGTTTGGATTTGACTCTAGTTGAGTCAAAAGCTAGAGAATGATAATCATGATTAGAAGTTAATAAATGTAGATTAATTAACTTGGATGATATTAGGAGGTGACATTTGATTAAATCAGTTTGATTTATTAAATCAAATGAGAAGAACATAAGGATTAAATAATTTGATTTATTTAATGAACCTTAGGAAATTAATCAATAAATTGCTTTAATTGATTAATAGCTGAAATGAATGTTAATTTGTATGATGCATGATTGTTATTTTTGCATGTCTACATATATATATATATATATATATATAATTATATAATAGAACAAATCATATATACTGCTGTCCCCCCACCATCCCCCAAAAATTGCCCTTGGACTGCCAACCCCGAAATGCATCCCCTGCCGTCCCTGTCCCAGAAATGCTGTGGAACATAGGTTTTTTACTTCTGAACATGATAATATGATATGTACTTTTATCTAGTTGCAGCATGCTTGCTTTATGTTAGGCTGGAGTTTTCTTAATTGAAACAAGTGAGATTACTGCCTGACATTGCTATCTTGGTACTCTTCAGCTTTTAGATCCTGGACGGTATCCATGGTTGTTGAAAGCTCTATATGGTCTTCTGATGTTGCTTCCTCAGGTATGTTTATCTTAATCTAAACTTTACTTTGATACGGTGTAATCTAGGCACATGATAAATGGAGAATTTTGTAAATAAGGCGTGTCTCTGTATTAAGCTGTGGCTTCTTTCTAGTTCCTATATTAAACAAGCTTTGTCATGTCTGGGTTTTAAAGATCCGGATCTGTCTGCTAATCTTTTGTGCCTAATAGAACTTTCTAATACAAACTCAAGTGTACCAGTATCATATAATATTCTATAACCAAACCTCATTTGCAGAAAATATTTTGTGTTGTGAATGCTATACAATAATCAATAGAGTATATTTCTGTTCATACAGACTGTTGCTGGAAAAATAATATGAAGTGAATGATTACTAATTAGTAATTTGTGCAAATGTAATGTGAATTTTATGCCACTAAAACAGGAAGCTGTGTCATCTTACGAGAGAAGAAATAGAAAACAAGAATTGTGTTTGGGTATTTGTAGTTTAAAACTCTTGTTTGAATGTATTGTTTAAAATAATGAGTTATTTGTTTTTCACCTACTGTATGCTTTAATGTTGACTGTCCATTTTGTTTGGATCCTTCCACCTTGACCACATAGCCGTATAGTCCTAGTAATGCATTCTCAGGTTATCATGTTTGGATAGTTTAATATCCTGCAAACAGCTTCAGCGTAGATCATATTTGTGCCCTTAAACTTCTGTCCCAATTTGTTCCTTATGTATGCGGATGTACTAATTGGATTTCTATGATAATGTATCTCGGTTGGCACAGTGTTTTGTTGGCTGACATAATAAGCAAAGAAATTTTCTGTTTGAGGAATGTTGTTAATATGTCAATAATGTCTGCTCTATTATGGAAAGTAATCTTCCACTTGTTAATTGCAAGTGAAGAATTAAGCTACTTGCATGGTGTTTTCAGATGCATCAATTTCATACTAGGTATTATGAGATGATTGTATAGAGAATGACAACTTCTTCCTAATAGTTGTTTTTCAGAATATTTTTAAATCTGTACAGACAACTTAATTACCGCTCTATTCCTTTGGCTATGTACAAACTATCTCTGTAAGTTGCTTAAAATCATCAGCTGTCTGTCCTTGAGTTTCTCTATGATTATTGATATAATCCTCCACTTGTTGGGACAGTCAATCATCAACAGAGTTATACATTAGCAAATTGTTCTTATTAATAATGTGGAAGTCATTAAGTCTCATCGTGTACAGGAAGTTATCAAGAATCTTGTACGTTAAAGATGGAAAAACTCATCTACTTACTGCAAAATCTCTTGCATTCTGATGTGCTTATCATGCCTAAGTTTTGCCTGTGAACATCAATAAATTCTCTTATCTGCAAGAATACGACTTGTTTAGCAATAGCCTTGTTGGCAATTTGTAGTAGATAAGGGATTGGCACCTCTATAACTGGAATGATCATCATACTATGACTGTGCTTGCTACTAAGGGCTCTAGTTTATACCTGAAATGCTGTCCAAATCGCAATTGATGCAATAATGCACTCACATTTCTTAATGCTGAACATTCCTAACCCAAAGCAACTTGCTGTCGACAATTAACAATTAACAATCAATGAAAAATACTATTATTTCTAAACTGAAATCTTGTAAGTGACAACTCATTAATGTTCCATTGAGAGCTACTTCCATTCTCATTAGCTTGTGCTTTATATGACGATTCCTTTTCTAGTATTTTCTTCTATGCATATTGTGTTCTTGTTCAACACTAGATTGCATGGTTGTCTGATTACTGTAAATAAGGATTTTAATATGGTTATCTTGGCAGGCTATATTTAGAAAAGAGAGTTATTCGATTCTCAAGTCTTTCTACATTTTGTGGGTGTGACTGTTGTCTTCCTCTTATTTTCTTCATTGCTTTTCGGAATCTCTCATATATCATTTAACATTTGTTCTCAGGACTAAACATGAATTTTGTTCATATTTTTCTAGACATTATTCTTTAGGGGTTCAGAGGCATATATCTTGCATTTAATTCTGGAAAGCCAAATCAAAGGCATTCATCCAGGAGCCTGTCAAATACAAACCTATGCATCCTTACAGCACAGCTGGAATATACACCACTGCCAAGCACATGGAATAAAAGCCTAAATTCCTGCAAGTATTTGCTGCTGTGTCTTGGCAAATTCATCACTAGATGTGCTTCTATAATGTCACATGCCACGAGCTGTTATCATGAAAGCTTTTATTGCCCTTCAATTCCATGCACCATTACTTGCTCCCATAGAAGAGTAAAAGATCAGAAAAAAGGTTGAAAGTTGAACTCTTGATTCTGATCGTCTAATGATTTGCACCAGATATAATGATTTACTGTAAAAGCTTTTGACATACTGCTGGTTATGTTTGCCAAATTTGTGTTCCAACTCCAGAAAATAATTATTTTTTCTGTATCCATTAGATCTCTACCATTAAGTATGTTGGGTTCACTTGATTGAAACAACTATCATGTCTTCCCATCACATATTTAGAATAATTTTTGCTTTTAGTTCAGATTTTGTTCTTCAAATTTGGTTATCACCTGTTAAGTTATAGTGATTTATTTTCATTAATCCCTCTTAACTTGATGTAAATGTGATGATATTTATGAAACACTAGCAAAGTGCTGCCTTCAAGATCTTGAGGACACGATTGAAGACAGTTCCTTCATACACCTTTAGTGGTGACTTTTCAAATGAAGTTAAACGAACAGTTTCTGGAAATTCTTATGCCCAAATCTTGTCCCATATTCCTGTACTCCCAAGTGGTGTACAGAATGTTGAAGATGGTGTAAAAAACATGGACATTGGCAACGGCTCTAGTGGAATCAATTTTGCTTCAAAGCTGCAACAGTTCGAGCATATGCAACATCAGCATCGCTCACAGTGTAGAGCACAATCACAGATGTCCATGCAGCCACGCCGGTCTAATTCAGCAGCTACTGCACAGGTTCTTGATGCTGCAATTCATAGATCTTGTACATAATATTCACTCTTTTCTTTGTTTTTGTTGTGCCTCTTATCAAACTATTGCTGAGTTCTTATTCTAGGATGCACAAAGACCTGATGAACCCCGGAGATCATTAGTGATTGCAAATCCGAGTCGCCCACCTTCCAGATCATCATGGCGAACTTAATGAGAATTATGCCCATTGCTCTCTTATTTTGTTCTTTATACAGAATCCATCTTGCTGTGGCAGGCTTTCAAGGTGCATGCAATTTTTATTGGCTATTAGGGAATGCTGTCTATCAAGCTGCCTGCTACAGTAGACATCCATTTTCCATACAATAAAATATTATTTTCGGCTTTTCCCAGAAGAGCATGTCCCTAGCAATATCTGGTTATCTTGATGACACTGGGGCTTGTAAATGTAAATGCTTATGCTTATACAAATTTTCATGGAGATAGTTGTATAGCAGTTCAGGGTAGAATAAGATTGCTGGGATATCACGTGAACTGATCATCGACGTGAGATTTGTATGTTAATTCAAAGAGCCCAATAATCTTGTGGGCTATTCTTTACTAAAAGTGCCTCATGGTTTTATTTTTACTGACCAAAAGGGCCAAAGAAATTGTTAACAGTTCTTGTTATTAATTCCAGAAGTTCAATCTTGACAAACTATTGAGCATTAATTCCAAAGAACACTGATTGTGCTGTTAATTAGTTGTGTTGTAGCATTTGTATCTTTTGATCTTCATGGCTGTGGATAATTTGACCATGCTAATGAAATTTTGCTTAAATAAAGCATGTTGCTTGTTCTGAGTTAGAGAATCACAACAATTAGACTCTCTTGGTTATCGTGTCTGAAATTTATAGAAGGTTCAAGAACAGTTCGCCAATATTTGGTAGAAACTTCTCAAAGGTTGGGAAATTTTTTCAAGTTATACGACTTCCCAGATCACTCAGAGCACAGGCAAACAATAGAAAATAATAGAATGTTTCATATAGCTTCCAACAATTATGCATTAATTTTGATGAAAATAATTGTGTCCCTGTGCCGCTTCCAAAAATTTCAACACTTACGTATGGTTTTAAATGGCTATAATGAATATATTTAAGTTTCATATTTTCACGAGTGCTATATGAGAGCTACAATAATGTCTATGCCTCGTAATGAAATTTAGGCTTATTTGACTATTTATGTAATTGTATTATAAGGTAATATGTTAGCAGGAATGGGGACAATAGTATTAATAGGTATTATGGAACGCTTGAAGTCCGATGCCTGGAAATATCATATTTACTAAAGAATTTTAAAAGAAAATGCATTTGGAGGCCTTATACTGAGTATTTTATGATGTTCACATTAAATTATATACCCGATTAATTGATTTTGCTTTTCGACCGTAAGGACTCAATGGCCTGTGGCATTATCGTGTTTCATGGACTCAGTTGTTAACTTGTTATGACACAGAAATGTGCTTGCTGGTGTCATGGGTACTAAATAATCGAAAAATTAGTTATGACAATTGCTTTTTGGGTTGATAAATTACCAGATGGATTAACTACTCAAAATAGAAAACAGAAATGATTTACGTAAAATCTATAAGTTGTTTTTAGGTGGATGCAACAACAGTTATTTACACGTAGAGGCACTGCATATTTCAAGAGGATAACTTCTAAGGTTTTAGTTTTGGGATCAAAATAAAATCTTATCCAAGGAGATGCAGATGCCAAGAATTCTCGAAAACAGGTTAGGATGACATATTTTATTCACAAGATTTCAGTGACGAGAAGCGTTTAACTTAATAATCCTCGATGAAATACCAAATGTGACTTGTACCTGTAAGAAACAATTACAAAGTGGATATGGTCTTGCCGTATATGGTAGGTGAGAATTGTAAGTATGATAGAAGCTCATGGAAAAGCAACAAAGACGATATCGGTTGTAGGTTCACCTTATTACATGTAGACGATGATATATTTATTATGTGATATTTGCAATAACATGACTTCATGCAATGAATCAAAGATCTTATCTGTTTTGCGTCAGATTGCAACAAAAATGTCAAAAATAGTCAACATTCTCATCAATTCTAGCTTGTAGAGTGTAAGATTATTGATATGTGAAATCTGGGTTAAGGGCTTGATGAAGATGTCGACACGTACATGTAGTTTTTCATAGGAATGTGTTACAAACCAAAATCTACATTTTGATTAATTGTGTTTAATAGTGCACATGAACCTTCGAATACTTGACATATTAATGTTCAACTGGATTATGAGTAATATGGATTTTTGATTGTTGCACCAAAAGAAAATTGGGTATTGGTGTCGAAATCCAAGTTCTAGAATTAACAACCTACATAAACAATCTTGTTAGCATTTAATACTCTATACATTAAATTGTTATTAGAAAGATCTTTTCTGTTGTATTGCCTTGCCATCATTCAACTAGAATGAATAATGTGGATGGTACTTTGATTGTTGCACCTAATTGTTGTTGAAATCTAAGATTTAAAAATAACATCCTTAGCATTTAAACTGTTATAGAAAAAATTGATAGTAGAAAAATTTATGTTGTGTTGCCTTTTTCTACCCCAGACTATAGGGTGTGGATGAAAATGAAAACTACAAGCAATAGGTTTCTTGTCAACCACATCTCTAGTCCATTTAGATTCTATAGCCAATAAAATTCCCTACATAACAAACAATAATAAGTGTCATATTTATATACACCCAACATAATTAAAGATGCACTTTATTTAAGCTATAAAAGTAAAAACCTAATTCAAACACTCTGTTAGTACTAAGCTCCTTACTCAACATTGGTAGTTGAAAGAGCTTTGGCATTCTACTACTTACTAGCTCATCAAATAGGGGTAGGACAAAGATGAAAAATACAAGCAATAGATTTCCTTGCATCCACATCTTTCTAGAGCCCATTTATACCATAGCCAATAAAATCCACACATAATGAAGAATAATGAATTTTATATTGATATATACTACTAAAATAATTGAGGATGCATTCATTATTTACAATGCTGGTCATGAAAATCTTGCACGAAACAAAAACATGTATTAATAACAAAACAAATGTCAAGTTGATTATGGATGAAGTAAAGAAGACTACACACCAATTGTCTATATATCATAAAACTCATTATCAAATAAGTGATGATAGATTGACTAGGATTAAAATTTAGGTTTACAAGACTCCATGTGAATCGAATGGAAAACATTATTTAAGCTATGAAATGAAAATGTTTTGATTATATGGGAAAAATAGGTTTTGAAGGGACCCGAAACCCTTTACAACTAAACAGACAAGATGTTGCTTAAAGATAAAAAACATTTTTAATCAGCAACAACCAGCAACAAAACAACAACAAAAAATTAGCGACACAAGAAACAAAAGAAAGTAACAAAACAAAGCACATAAAGGGACACTATTTCATTTTCTTTAAGGTGTTAACCACCTCAAGTTATTGGTTTCGATTCAATTCAACCATGTCCATTAGTTCTTTCTTCTCCTCTTCTCCTCCTCAAAGGATTTCCTCAGGTTACCTTTCCCTCTAGTAGTAGGGCCTTTAGCTTCATCCTTTCTATTCTTTTCCCCTTTCCCTTTGAAACTTGGTCCTTCTCCATAAGCTCAGAAAGTAAAGCCGATCTTCTCTTAGCTCACTTATCTTGCGAAACAAGACCTCCAAGGATTCAACATTGTTCTTGATCGAAATGTAGCTTACATGCAACAACTTCTTGATGTTTGCGTTGGTGTCATTAATCTTAGCCTCCATTTCAGAGATGCGCTACTCACATAGGGATTTGAAATCAGTAAAGGAACACTCTAAGTCCACAATTTTTTCAATCAAAATATTCGAGGAAGAACCCTTTGGCATATTTTGCACATTCTCTTTTAGACCCCTTATCTTGATATTCACCTTGTTGAATACCTGAAGAGTCCACTTCGCCAACTTGAATGTACCAGCAGCCCCCGCATGAGCTATGTCAAGGAGTTTGAACATTGAAGTGGTGTCATCATTAAGGTACGAGAAATCCTTAGACAACGGGTTTACCTTAAGAGGCTTTGACTTGCTAGGCTTCAGATTGATCCCCTCCTATTCATGCAATCTTCACACCAGAGAGTTCCACACTTGACGTTTGTCAAACTGGGGAGACATCAATTTCAACAGTCTTCTGCTCAACACCCTTCTCCTTATATTGGTCTTTGGTACCCTTCAAAACATCATTCAACACCTGATTTTTTAACTTAGCAATACGCATGGAAGCCCTTCTAGGCCTTCCTTGGCATCCTTGTCCACGACATTATCTTGCAGGCCCTCCTCCTTGCTACCCTCCACAACAAAATCCTACCCATTAAACACGACATTACCCTTAGACTTGGAATCCCCAAAAACAACCTTCGTGTCGTTGCCAACAGACTGAGACTCTGACTCCTGAAGAATAAGCTTCTTAGCAACACGTTTCCCCTTCTTTCTCTTCTTAGAAGGGGCAGCCACAGGGGAAGAAGACCCACCCTCGTCCTCCTCATTCCATTCCTCCTTCCAAGTTGCATTGGTATTCGACCCAGTTGAGAGGGAAACATCATTGACTGCCTTTTCCTTGCCCTTAATTGATTTAACAGGGACGAGGGCTCTCACATGCTCCATTATAAGTAGAATGAGGTCCTCGTGCAAAACTGATGCCCTCCTACTTTTCAAATGAGCATACACTGACACCTCCAATGAAGACAAAAGAGAGAAAGGGAACGAAATAAACAACCCATGTTTGAAATGATTCAATAAGGTGAAATGGTGCCCTAAAATTGTAGTAAACCTACCATCAAGGGTAATATACTGCATAATGACCTCCACAATGTCAACCCAAATTTTCTTCAAAGATGTCCTTTCGTAGCCCCAAGACAACATTTTGATAAGCTTTTTCCGTTCATCATCCTTAAAGAATTGGTCCATGGCGTCCTCATTGCTCTTCCTCTCCTTGAAGAATTTGCGATCCACCAACGACAAACTAGTAATGGTAGCAATAAAATCCTTGTTAATCACAAACTCCATTCCCTTAGCCTGTAGCTTATGATTATGCCATTAGGAAACAAATTCCGTTGAGGCCTTGGGATCATGGCCATGAAGCCTTTCCAAGAAAGGTGTGAAATTACCATGCTCAAGAATCCTCCAAATTTTACGATTCTTCCTCCATCTAGCACATGAATGGGGCTCGATTCTGCTACGGTCCCCCCCATGTTCACAATTACCATAAGCATAAACCCTTGGATAGAGACGGTCGATTGAGAGCCAACAAGCAAAGGAATACCCATAAAGCATGCAACTACAATGCAGGTACAAATGGTAATATCAATCTAGCAAATGAGCTCACCTGTATCCATTATTTCACAATAAAACCTTAGCATCCTCGGGAAGGAGGGAGTACTCCTCCCATGCCTTTAAATCATTATTTCTGATAGCCTCATTAGCAAAGAAATTCGCTAATGAGTTTCCCTCTCGATAGATATAGGTGAGACGAGTTTCCTTACAAGATCTAAGCATCATATTAGCATCCTCAATCAACTGATCAATTGTCCAACTAGGCTTTTGGATACCATGTAGGCAGTTAATGATGTTTAGTGAATCTCCCTCCACCCAAAGCTTAGAGTAGCCCTTTTCCAAAACAAATTTAGTACTGATGAATGTAACCTCGACTTCCGCACGATGATTAGTTTGGTTTCCCAATGGGAGTGCCACCACGCCCAAGAACCTGCCAATATCATTTCCTCAACACCCCCCACAACCTGCAGACCTAGGGTTTCCCTTGGTTGACCCATCAAAATTAATCTTAACTCACCCTGGAGGTGGGGGCTTCCACTTAGTACTCAATCTAGCACTAATGTTGGACTTAACAACCTCAAACGACAAGAAGGGGATCTTCCTGAAGAGCACAAAAGATTTCTGAGAGGGGGAGGGGGTGAATCAGTAAATCAATCACAAACTTTTATTTCTTAATCTTTTTCAAACTTATTACAATCAACTTTTTGATATGAATCAATTTCCCCAAGTTGACACAACTTTATTGAAATAATATTTTTTCAAAGTAGGCACCAACCTACAGATTTACAAAATGATGATTTAATAGAGTGTAACCTACAAGGAACACCTAGACCTTTACAAATTTAGTAGGCTCCTACCTACAAGGAGCACCAACCCCTAGTGCAAGGCACCAAACCTTGTCTTGATGGATGTATGACAGCCTTCAATCTGATCTGCACATTCCCAACTCTCCAATCTGCTCTATGTGATAAATGATATCACCCTAAGCCCACACAAGGAGATGGGTCTTTAGACTGAACTGCTTATCCTATAACAACCACACCATAAAACTTGAAATGAATGCCAAATATATATCTTGTTCAAGACTTGCATCCCTTGTAGTGAGAGAACACAACTCTTGACTAATCGCACCTCTTCATTTGAGTGTGAACTAGTCTTAATTATTTTTTCAGATTTAAAATACCTTTAATAAACTCTCTCCTTAATTTTCTTTTCAGCCGCACTTGTGAAATATTGAGGATCACGTCTTTTTGAAATTACTAATGACTACTGGCTGAACCTGTTTATTTTTAAGGAATAAATGCATTTCCTTAGAAACGCATCTCTTCAAGTAACTTATGAATGGTAAGTTATGTTTTCTCTTCGACCGCACTTAGTGGTATTAACACACTGGTTAGATTAACTTGTATCCTTTCAAGAATACGTCTTTTACAAACTTGCGTCTGTAATACTCATGCCGTTTGATGAAGATCTGTCCGTGGAAAACAATTCTAACGAATTCCTTAATCAATATGTATCAAAAGGAAATTAAGTGTCCTTGAAAAATCATTTCTAATATAATCTTTTACTAATACGTATTTAAAAGAAAATACACGTCCTTATTATTTAACCCGTGCTTTGATGAAAACGCGTTTCTTTGAAATCCGATTAGATACACTAATCATCTCATCAATCTGTAATACAAATTTATCACAAACTATAGTCATATCGAACTGTCCAGGTCTGAACGAATTTCTTCAAACTTATTCGTTCCATTATTATTTCTTTAGCACCAAACTTGTTTGTCTCAGGTCTGAATAAATTTCTTCAAACTCATTCGTTCCATTATTATTTCTTCAGCTCCAAACTTGTTTGTCTCATATCTGAATATGAAGATGGTGCCATCTTTCTTCTAACAAGATGGCATAATCCATTGCTCAACAATATTTTGACATCAATGACAAATCTTCTTAACACTTCCAATTAGCAGTCACCAATAAATCATACCCAACCAGGCAAGAGGACATAGCACATCACAGAGAGTTAGAGCCATGAAGAAAAAAGTTTTCCAAAATAGCCCGACGAATTTTGATGAAGACACTTTCCATCTTGAGTTTGGAGTCTCGAAAAATTCTATTATTACGTTCTTTCCAAATGCCCCAAGCAATGTGCGGGGCCATGAGATCCCAAAGCCTTCGAAGAATGAGGGAAGACGAGGGGCACTTCCACTGATCTACAAAGCTACTAAGAGAGCCCAAAAAAGCCCAATCAAAATTCCAAAGGGCAAGAAACTTACTCTAGATGAGGGAAATGAAAATGTTACATCCCCTAAAAATGTATTTAAAAAAACCTATGATTAGCAATGATTAACAACAATGCTAGATTACTCTTTGATTATTAAGAATTGTTGATTATTTGGGCGTGATACTTTATTGGTGATTTAATTTAATGTTCTAATAATTGTCATAAACAAAGGGTTTAATACATTTGACAATCATAAATATTTATGATGATTACATGTGAGTCGTAAGTTTATGTATTGGTTTATTGTTCGAAATAATGTGAAGTAATATTTTTATTTCTTTTGTGTTAGGATCATTCAAAGTTGTTTGTGAGAGGGCAATGTGTGATGTTCTCGCGATGGATAGTTATGTAAAACTCACACATATACTATTTATTTAAATTTGCATTACTGTTTGTAATGAGCATGTATGGTGTGTTTGCATTTGATTGATATGGTTAATTCATTTGTATTGCTTGGTGAGCCATTTTGAGCCTATTTTTTCTCACGATTGTGCTTATCGTTCAGTCTACGCTAAAATTAGAAGGTTAAGTTAAAAAGACAAGTCATTTGCAATGAAGTTTAGATGCATAAAATTATTTGTGAATAATGAAAAGGTATGTTAATTTTCATGTGTGGAAAGGGGGGAAATATAACAATAGTCATGTAAGGTGTTCAAAAGATATTTTCAATGATGGTAAAATTTGAAGTGATGAAAGATGTGGCTTTTTGTATCTTTCCATTAAATATTTTTAACAAAATCATGTAAATGTTAGACTAATCAACCCAATTTGGGAGAATGATGATGACTTATGACGGGAAACCATAAGCGAACACACATGCTTGGAACTTTGTTGAAGAGAAAAATTGAGCTAGGTGAAGTGAAGTTGACAAACACTATTCAAATTTACTTGTGAAAGTCAAAAGCATTTTATTTGTTGTCTTGGTATGATTTTACTGAATTGCTTGAATTGTATAGATTTGCTTGAGTGTTAGGTAAACTATAGCAAACACTTAGAAGTGAAATTTATTACATTTAACAACATAATTATGAAAGAGATCAACATCAATCATTACTTCCTTATTCTCTATTCTCAAGATTTCACTCAACCATTATGCAATGCTTGATTGAGATCAATAGATATATTGCTATCATGACTGATCTATCTTGTGGGATACATTACTTGGATATGAATATAATTTATTGGTCTCACAACCTGTAGAGTGAGTGGTTTATTTGTTTTAACCTTGTGCTGTTTTGAATGATAATGAATATTTAGATTTATTTTTTGTACTCTTAATCTTGATTGTGAGTGTAGGGGTTGTGATTTTTATAATCTTCAAGAATGGATGATAATTAATTTAATATTACTTGAAATAAGGATTTTGTAGGTTTTTATTGGATAATCAAGAACACCATGCTCTTCATGATATTTTTTTAGGACAGGTAGGATCTAATGTAAAGGATGACCATAAATTATGTGTAAAGTATTTGACTAATTAGAATGATAAATTGATATAAGATATATAAAATGTTGAACATTCTTAAAAGCAATAGTGAAATAAAGAGTGATGAATGCATTATTATGTATGAACGAATAGGTAGAAATCAAACGATATAACCCTTGATTAATATAAATAGCTATTCTTGACTATTTTGCTTTATTACACAATCAAGTAGATAACATGTTCCAAGAAGCCTAATTTTTTCAATAAAATTTTCCTTTTGATTATATATGAGAAGCATTCCTAGAACATATGGTCTTTTCTTGAGTTTCTAGAATACACTCGGGTTCCAAAATAAGTCTTCCTTATCGATATTGAAACTTGGTTTGTGAAGATGGGAGTGGACCTAACTTTTCTTTAGAAAAGATACATGAGAAATATCATTAATATGACCCTTATTAATAAATTGATTAGCTTTCTTGAATATGAGAAAGACCACATCTTTGGATACAAATTTATATTCTTTTTAATTTCTTTGAAGGGGATTTTTAATAAAGTTACGAAATGCCATCAGTCCAATCTCTTATTGAAACTCTTATTTAGAGTCATGTTACATGTTATTGTAGGTTTGCTCACTTCAACACTTGAAGAAACTGTTGTGATTATTCAAAAAAACTACAAACTATAATCACCCTATTTCTTGAAAGAACAACTCTTCTATTTCACGGGTGCTCATATCTATGCAAAGCAATAATGGAGTCATTTTTGTGGATAACAAGTATTATATCATCATTCAATTAAGTATTGGATTTGTTTAATAGACACAAAACATCAAAGATATATTTAAAAATAACTTGACTCTTCTATGTCATGGAGGCTTATATCCTTACAAAGTCACAAATGGAGTCATTTTAGTGGATACAAATTATTATATCACTATATAGTTAAGTGTTGGATTTGTTTATTAGACATTATACATCAAAGATATATTTAAAGATATTTGTTCACAATCTCTATTTGACCATTGTTTGCGGATGGTAATTAAAGCTCATGTATGATGATATTCATATTTGAATATGTAATTATTTTTAAAAATTATTAGAAAAGAGGGGGTCACAATTGCATATTATCATTGAAGAAAAACATGTAATTTATAAATATTATCCATAAAATTTTGACTAATTTCTTTCTTAAAATTACCTTATTCATTTAGGTAAAATAAACACATTAAATTGAATGATCAATGACTACAAATATTCAATTTTTACTATTAAAAATTGCTAACACATCAACAATATCGATAAAATTTGTTTCTCATTTTAATTTTAAAATAGGTAACGTTTGTAATAAGCTTTAATATAATATTGATTCTTTTATGTTGCTATTTCACATCCTTTTTCATATTGTTTCAATAAAATAATTGGCAAGAGTTATAATAAGTTATGAAAAACCAATATGCAATGCATTCTAGAGGAATCATAATTATGAGTATTCTTCTATGCTTTTAAATAAATTTAGAATCTAAGGGGTTGATGCAAGAAGTTGGGTCCACAAAAAAACTCAAAAAGTGGAAGTGTTTTTGTTGTTTTTCAGAATTTCACACTTGGATTGAAAATTTGAGGCACTACACAATGAATCTTAAAAAAATTCATTAATATGAAATTTAGAACTCTGAATCTAGTTTCCTTAACGTAATTTATTCAAATACCCAGATGATAGAAATTGAATTTTGATAGGGATGTATAAAAACCACTTTTTATAAGTCATTTTTTTACCATACCATGCACATGTATAGACACCACTTTTTGACCCAAATAAAAGTATTTTTCTAGTTCTTTTTAGGGAAAGATAGATAGCAACATGAAGATTGATGAGAATATTTTTGCAATTTTTTTTCTTCTGAATATATTTTTTTATTGAATTTTTATTAGTCTTAATTGTTGTTTTTAAAAATCAACGTGTACAGACATCATAATTGGACCTAAACTAAACATTTTTTTATTTATTTTTCATTGTGTAGAGAATTGTCTAAATATTGATGCCATATAATTTTTTTACAAGAAAATTAACCAAAAAAAGTTATTTAAAAACAAAAAATCTGATATTTCAAGTTTATGGACTAGTTTGCTTAGAAATTAATTAAAAAATAACAAATATAATCCAATCTTAATTTTTTTTATATATTTGGAAACTAGACATCGTGTTCTCTAATGGGTTTAATTTTATAGATTGATTCACACAAAAAGTGTATCAACCATATTGCCAAACTTGGACATTTCTCTTGAACCTGCCTTAGGTTTTTAGTTGCAAGTCAAAGGCTAAGGGTTGGGTTGCCAAGTCTTTCCCAAGTCTAAAACTGAGGCAGCATGTGGGTTGGGGATTCAAAGTGTTACAAAATGCATACACGTTCTTTATTTGCTTGATTATTTAAAAAAATAAATACTTTTTAGAAACACGTATGCGTTTTGTGTTTTAAAACGTGCACGCATTCTTTATTTGCTTGATTATTTAAAAGATTAAATACTTTTTAGAAACGTGTATGCTTGTTGCCTCCTAAAACCATGTCCACCCATGTAAATTTTTGCCTTAGTTAAAGCGTCATTCCTTCCCATAGTTTTCGAAACCATGTCAAGTCCTACTCAGGTTGTCACAACTCAGTTTTTGTTTGATATTTTAAAGTTAAGTCTAAAGCCCAACTTTGTAGCTGGTCCTTTGTAATTTCTTAGAACTTCGTCGGAGCCCAAAGCAATTCTCACAACCTTAGCAAATGTCGATAAAGAGAAGATGAAGTTGGACTGTGATCAAGTTAAAGTGATTTCAGAGCTCTAGTCAGGTTTCGAAACCTCTATCGACCTCTAACAAGGTTGTCCAAACCATACTTTCCTTTGATGACAAACATTTTTTAGCTATTTTCCTCTTTTGAACAACAACATGATGCTGTGTACACCATAAAGATGACTATTTCAGAGTCGTACATAGATTTCAAAACCTTTATCAGTTCCCTACAGGGTTGTCAAAACCATGGGAATTACTAAAACTCTTTACATTTGCGAAGAATGGACTTTCGAAGAATGCCATAACAAGAATTTCACTCTAAGGGAAAGATTTCAAAACCCTTGTCGATACTGATAGGGTTATCGAAACCAATCAATTTGTCAATTTTTTTTTTTTTGAGGAGAGAGAAAATAAGAGGATTCTTATGGCACTGTGTTCTCCTGAGATCACACTAGCAGCTTAGAAAGGAACCGACTCCAATATTCCTGCACAGGCCTTCCCTGAGGACCAATATAGTTTCATGCATATCATTTTCCTGAGTATTATTCGAGTGAAATGGACTTTGTTGAGCACCATAGTATTGGTTGCCGTTATGTGATATTGAGTAGCTGGGAAGTTAACCTCTGCACCTTTTGTCATTCATCCTCCAAGAGTCTACTGGAAGCCACCAAAATCGATCATTTTCCATGTACTTGAAGTCTTATGTCATATGTATCGTGCTTTAGTTTGGTAGCTTATAGGGCAGTCGTTTCATTTGAGCCCTCAGCCAGAGTGAAACCTTTCCACGCCCTCCAGTCGTTTGAGATAATGGACACCTCTGGCTGGTCGATGGCGTGATTAGAGAGGAAGTCAACATCCGTATTGGCTTCCTGAAACACATGTCTGATGTTGTACTCATTGATTTCCTTCAATATTTTCTGAATTTCTTCAAGCCACATCATTGATTTCCAGCTTGGGGCCTTACTAGTAATAATGGCTCGGATCACATTCATCGAGTCACCTTCAATGTCCAAATTTGAAATACCTTTTTCTCTACATAGTTTTAGTCCATTCAACAGGGCCATAAATTTCACATCATTATTTGTTCCTACAGGAAGTTTAACAGATTTGCCCTAGACCAATTTTCCATGTTCGTTTCTGATTAGAAAGCCCACCCCAGATAGACTTGGGTTCCCACATGCAGCGCCATCAAAATTTAGTTTAAGGCGGTCCCGAGGGGGAAGATACCACTGAGCTGTCTTCTTATCATTTTTTTTTTATTGTTTCCTTTAGAGGAATAAGATGTGGCGATATTCTAGACATTTGATCATCCCATGATGAGAATTGATGGTATTGTTTTCTAGCCAACCCAACATTCACATGTTCACACACAATCGCTTCAATTTTTCTTAAGATTGATGCCATCGTCGAAGGTTTGTCATTGAAGATACGCGAGTTCCGTTCCTTCCAAAGGTGCCAGATCACCGTTGTTGGAATGGCATACCAAAGTCCCTTCCAAACCACAGATTTGTGAAGATTTGGCTAGGAGGTGAACATTTCTTTTAATGTTTGTGGCCAAGGCCTGTGATAGTTCAAATTCCCTAGGAAGAAATGCCAACATTCATGAGCAATATCACATTGTACCAGTAGATGATCAAGAGTTTCAGAATGATTGCAACATAATGGGCATCGATATGGTCCCACAAAACCTAGCTTCATTAACCTGTCACCAGTTAGAATACGATTCTGTACAGCCAACCAGGCAAAGGCACCTGCCTTTGGGAGAATATGGGGGATCCAGCATAGTTCAGGTTGCCACGTGCATTTATCCCACATTCTACGAGTTACTTCGAAACCAAGTTTGGGGGTGTAATTACCAAACTTGGCTGCACACTAGAGGATTTCATCCACCCCAGTCCCCAAGACAATGTGTCTAGAAGCCAACTCTACCTTATGAGTCTTCCTGCTATCAATGTGTAACATGTCCATACCTTTCCACCTAAAGGATGGGAAGCCATTGGTCTGATATAGCTCCATATAGTCCTGAACCAACTCCCCCATTAATGTGAAAGTGATCTCCATTGCTCTGATCATTCTGGGTAGTTCTATTAGTGGTCTATACATGTTCCATGAATCTTTCCAAAACTTGGCCTTACTTCTGTCTTTAATTCTCCAAGATAAATGATTAGTGATAATGTCTCTACATTTTATTGCAAAGTTCCACAGGGTAGACCCGTTCGGTGGGTTTGTAATAGTTAAATATGCTCCGGTGAGTCTTCATCAAGATATTTCTTCTGAAGAACACGACACCACAAGGCTTTAGGGTCTCTGTACATGCGCATATGAGTTTTGCTCATAAGACTCTATTTTGTAACATGATATCTTTGATTTCGATACCCCCAACTTCTTTGGGGCGTTTTATCACATTCCAGGCAACCAAAGGGATCTTGTGTTTCTCATTTGCTCCATCCTAGAGGAAACATCTCTGCTGGTTTGTTATTTCTTGTGCAGATTTTTTGGTGATTTTCATTGTGGAGAGCATTTATATTGGTATAGTAGCAAGTACAGACTTGATCATTGTTAAGCATCCAACCATGGTGAGCCACTTACCTTTCCAGATTTCTATTTTTTTCCCAAATTTCTCCACCACCTCTTTCCATAGCTTGTTTTTGATTGATCCATAAAAAAGTGGCACACCTAGGTATGTCACAGGTAGCTTTTCTATTCCAAAAACCAAGGTTGTGGAAATTCTCCTTTGCATTGTTTGTCCGGTGTTGAAAAAGAATATCCTTGACTTTTATTTGTTGATCTGTTGACCAAAGGCCAAGCAATACTCATCTAGGATCCGCCTTATACTCGTGGCTTCATCCAAAGCGGCTTGTTTGTATAATAATGTGTCATCCACAAAAAAATGGTGAGTGAAAGGGGGAAGTGAGGGCACAACACTAATTCCCTTCCAAATTCCTGACTTGGTTATGGTCGAAATCTTCAGACTCAACACATCCGCCATGATTATAAATAAGAACAAAGATAGAGGGTCACCCTGCTTTAATCCCCGACCACCTTGAAAGAAGCCACATGGGCCACCATTAATAAGCATTGAGTACCGAGGAGTGGCTATGCATGAAAATACCCAATCCATCCATTTTTCACAAAAACCAAATTTCTTCATTGTCAACATAAGGAATCTCCACTGTACATGATCATATTCTTTTTTAACATCTAATTTCAATATCATTCCTCTCAAGTTGTCCTTCTTGATTGAATGGAGGATCTCGTGTGCAATCACAATCCCATTCACTATGTTCCGGTTGGGCACAAACCCACTTTGTTCAACCGATATGGTTTTTGGGAGAATGAGCTTAAGTCTATTTGCCATTATTTTTGCTACAATTTTGTATATTGTATTGCATAGCGAGATAGGTCAAAAATATGAAAATGTTTGTACATCTTGTTTCTTAGGGATCAGAGCAATGTTGGTGTTATTCAATTCCTTCAATATAATTCCTTTCTTCCTTGATTCTTCCACAACTTCAAGTATATCATTTTCCATAAAGTCCCAATAGTTTTGGAACACCGAAGCAGTGAATTCGTCAGGGCCTAGGGCCTTGTCTGGATTCAACTAGAATGTGGTAGTCTTGAGCTCTTCAAGGGTGAATGACACAATTAGCATCTGATTATCTTCATTGGTGACTAAAGTGGGAACCTCATTCAAGAAATAATTGTTCAATGTATCCACACTACCTTCGCCTCCCAATAAAGAACTTAAAAAATGGACGCCTTCGACTTGAATGTACTTGACATATGTTAAGATTCTTCCCTCCTTGTGTGTAATTTGGGTGATTTTATTCCAACTTCTTTTTATTTTCGTGGAGTTATGAATTTTTTTGGTGTTGTGGTCACCATCCTTCAACCAACATTCTTTGGATTTAGATCTCCAATAGCATTCTTCCCTTGCCAATATTTCATCATACTCCATAATTAATTCTTTTTCTTTATCGAATTCTAATGCAGACATTCCATTTTGGATGACATTATCGCTCAGCTATTCTAGTTCCTGCTCTATTCTTATTTTTTCTTCAAAAATATTTTTGAAAACAGTTCTATTTCATACCTTTAGTTTTTCCTTCAAGTTTTGTAACCATTTACAAAAAGAAAACATTCTTGTGCCCTTGATGTGCCTGGATTCTAGCCACCATTCTTTAACGATTTCTGTCATTCTCGGCCACTGAAACCACATTCTTTCAAATTTGAATTGGGATTTTTCGGGTTGTGAATCTTCTAAAATGTTTAGTTCCACTGGGTAATGATGATGTCTCTAGCCATTCCTCTGAGACAAAGAATCGATCTAATCTTTTTGCAATATTGGATAAGCCACACCTTCTGTTTGTCCAAGTGAATTTTCCATTTGTAGGTATGATGTCTGTTAGTCCCCGATCTGTAATGAAATTGCTGAAGTCTTTTTGGGCTTGCACCATTCTCCCAAGCCCGCCAATTTTATCACTCAGGTGTAGAATGGCGTTGAAGTCGGCAAGTAAAATCCCCTTGTCATTTAGACCCTCCAGGTCTTGTTTTAAGATCGTCTAGAGATCAAAATTTTCAGCAATTTTAACTAGACCATATATGTTGTAAAGGATGAACTGACAGTCTGAATTCACACTTTTGACTTCGCATTTGATCCAATTTTGATCAGAAAAAATTATGGAGATTGATACCTTATTTGGTATCCACATAATACAAAGGCCCCCTGATGCTCCAACAAAATTGTGGGAATGTCCCATCCATCCGAAGTATCTTTTAGCAAACAATTCCGCATTCTCTTTTAATGATTTAGTTTCCTGTAAAAGCACTATGTCGATCAATTGAGTTTCGATTTGGCGTTTGATCATTTGTCATCTGTTAGGGGCATTTAGGCCCCTAACATTCTAGGTGAGGACCTTCATTGTCCCTTAGAGGAGGGCTTGCCTCCCTTGGATCTCAGTAGGTATGATCTGATAGATGATTGGTCTGGCAGTAATCCATCCTCCGACCATTTCTTGCTATTCGTCTTCCTCCCCGTTTTGGGTTTGGGAGTACCCATCTTCTAAGGTTTTGTCATCGTCTGGCCTATTGTTCTTGTGTCAATTATATCCAATTCGTCCTCGCTGGCATCTTCAGGAGTCCCAAGTTCCTAGAATTGGTCCACCGACAATTGGTTTAGTGGCTCTCAGAATTCGATTATTGCCATTTCCTCTCCCTTGAAACCTGGGTTTGGATTAATGGTGTCATCGTTCCGATTCATTGCGTTCAGATCTTTGGGTTCCTCTGCAGGAAATTTCTCCCCCTCTTCGACAAGTTTTGGGCCTTCGGGTGTCTTCACTTTCAGATCACAATCTTCAACTAGGTGTGGTTGAGCATGATTGAATTTCTTAGCCTTCCATACCTTGTTTGGGGGAATTTTGCAAGTTTCTTCACTATGATTCCTCCTTTGACATCTCAGACAAAAGCACTTTTCTTCCTCAATTTCAATCCTTTGTTGCCAGATGCCCGCAACCATTTTCAAATTTAAGGTTTGGGGAATTTTATTTATTGAAATTAACTTTATCCTCTCATATCAATTGAAATGGTTGCGCCAATATTGTTTCCAATCATTTTGAGGCTGTCTTCACACCAAAATTTGAATGGCAAATTATACAGTCTCATCCAAACGGGTTTGTCTGCAGGCTCCATTACAGTCAAATTGAAATGCGGTACCCATATTTGGGCTTAGAAATATGATTCATTGCACATCCATGGACCATTCTTTAGTGTCTTATTCATTTCTCCCTCATTAGAAAACTTGGCGATAAAGAATTGTTTCTGTGCAAAATATAATTCTTGGACAGATGGCCAATTCTTTTTGACCCAGGCTTTTATTTCGCTCCTCTGTTTGTATTTCCCTTGGACATGACGAATGATTGTAGTGTGTTTGAGTGCAAAAATATCACGGTCTACAATGTTTGCCATATCAATATCAATGGATTCACAAGTTTTGTTAGGGATTTCCTGTCGATCTCTACTTTTCGCATCGCTCTGCTTTTTTGCCATTTTTGCATAATTTTCCGAAAAGCTTTACTAGGCATTCTTTTTTAAATTTTCGAAAGGATGTCAGAGAAAAATGAGAGATGGGAGGGCTCACACATGCCAACCATCAAAAGCGCCATTAATGACTATCTACCACACCTTAACATTAATTGTGGACACTTATAGGAAAACTAAGTTACTTGAAGAACTCATTTCAATAGACATGTAGAGAAGAATTTTATACAAGGTGGAGAAGGTGAAATTGCAAGACATAGTTGGTGATTTTCATAGCTTGAGAATACAATCTAAAGGTACACTACTCCTTTGTTGAGCTACAATTTATTGGATAATAATTCAATAGTGCCCTAATTGAAGAAAATTATGCATTTTCGTACCACTCGCATAGACAAGTTTGTCCATTGTTTGTTACGAATTGTGTATACATTTTGGGGTTTTCTTTCACCATGAATTTTAAATATCAAAGTTACGAATATTTATCTGGTTTAACCAATGCTATGCCAAAAATTGGAGATAAAAAACTAGGGCATATAAATTTGAGCAAATTCTGGGAGAGAGTTGAGAAGGAAAACTGGCCACCCATCACCCAACGATTAATTGAAAGCGGGTTGTTGCAAGAAACAACATTTCTAGTAGTAGTTCAGTGCCCTAATTTGGTGTTGGAGTGTATAAACCACTACAATCCCCAAATGAGAGAGGTAAGAACAAGCGACAACTGATTAATGGTGAAAATTAAAAGAGAAACTTTTGCTTCTTGCTTAAAAATTCTAGAAAGGGAAGTGTATGCAGATTTTGATTTTGCTTCCTCCTATTATACATTTTCAAATACAAAGGGGTGGTATAAGAATGCAATTGCTTACGAGCGGTTTGCTACACCAAAGAAAGTCAAATCTTAGTTTCCTAAGAACTTGCATAGAAATCATTTTGTAGATAAGATTTCTAACATAATTGTGGTCTTACATAGGCTGGAAGGTAGTGAGAGGGAACATGAATTTGAAGAATGGATGTATTTCTTTGAGAAAATTATCATTCATGGTGAGCAGTATTTGGATTGGGTACAACTTATCAACAATTAGATGCATTCAATGATCACTCACTTTCGGCTTAACAAATTACTTTATCTCTTCTTATTTTTTTTACACAATTGCTTGCATGAGGCCTTGGCCAGGTTTGAGGGCAATTGTAATTCAAGACCAAGATGTCCAGATTGATTATTATGACAAATTACAATTAGAGAAAATCTATCATCATTTCAAAAGGGTAAACAATGCATTTACCATGAGAATGGTTAGAGAAATTTAGGGAGACATCGATTTGAGAATATCTCCTGAGGCTATATAGCTAATTGATACATATGGAAGCTATTTTATATAGTTTCAAAGATTTTCATATATTAGAATTGGAGGCTTTGATGACATTCCATTTAAGCTTCCCAAACATGTAGAGGATAAGTTTATTTTGATTGAAGTTTGTAGACAAATTGCTGAGGTAAATAAGAGATCTCAAGAGAGGAATAAGATTGGTGTACAGTTCCCCATTGGGCTTGGCCACTATTCGTGAAATTCCATTTCTGATGCCCTCAACATTGAGAGGGATCTCGTCAAATATAAAATACAATTTTATGGTAGAAGATTTCCCTTAGGTAGCAAAAACTTTGTCAAGGATAATTTGTAGCTAGGTTTTGGTTTTAATCATATTCTAGACTTAGAAGATTATTGGGCTGATTGTGCAAATGAGTATGAGGTGCGAAGAAGAAGTTGGATGAGAGTAACCTTGATACAAATAATCACATTCAGGCTGAATTGGGATGTCCAAGGCTTACAATATGATGAATCTGATTTTCTAGATCTAATTTTTATTAATCAAATTCAAACTCAACCCATTGTATCCATTGATTGGAGTATTAAGGAGGTTGAAACTATTGAAGAAAATTTTGCAATGGTATTGAAAATAACAAAATAATGGTTTGTGAGAAAGAGTGTAAAAAAATAGACCCCTCATTCAAAATCATAGGACAATCAACCTCATGAAGAGAGCAGTCAATTGCCTTCATCCTTAGGTGTGCAAACATCCCCTACACAACAGATGTCATCACAAGGATAGGGTGACAGTGATAGTGAGCCCGCATAGAAGAGTTTACTAGAGAGGAAATGTGGAGAAGATGCTCCTGAGCCACTACAATAAGATAAGGAAAAGCAGGTGGTCGAAGAAGAAGAGATGATTAATGTGTCTACTTCCCCTTCCCAAGAAAGTGATCCCTCTTCTCCTGATTTCTCTCCTTCTAGAGAAATGAAGCTTCTCCTAGGGTAGGTCCTACTCCTTCTCCTGGAGATAGACCTTCAGGTACCCCTCCTTTAAGGAGAGTTTTGCAATTCAATTCTCATAGTTCTAGGTCAGCGGTAACACCTACTCCCACTTCATGGCTTGAAAAAACTCTGTCCAAGAAAATAAAAATAGTTCAAGTGAATCTCCCAGATAAAGATCTTGTTGGCTAATTGATTCAAAGAACCCCAAATCCTAAAAAGTTAAAAACCACATCTAGATTGCTTGAGGATGATAACACTGGAAAAATATATGTGGAAGTGGCTCATCCCTCTTTATAAAAGGAGGAAAGTCAAGCTTCTGTTAGTGATTTTAAAATCACTAGAGTAAGCTTAGGACCTACAAGGGATGGTGATGTGCACAATTTCTAGGTAGCAACAATGAGATTAGTGGAAAAAATAGCCAAGGACAAGAAGAGCAAGGATGAATTGAAAACTCAGGTAAATTTTTTTACTGATTGCTTAAGATACGTGCTCGATATAGTTCCACAACCAATTGCTCAGGCTAAGGCTACTTTTGACCCAACATCCTCTATGGGGAAGGAAGCAGTAAGTAAAATGTAGAATTACAAGGCCTTTGGGAAAGCTACAGAGGGGTGGATTGTTGACATCTTAAATAAGGGGAATAAATTTATTATTGATATAAAAAAGGTGTGTAAACACATGAATGCCATAAAAGCCAAAATTGATAAAGATACCGCCTTAGCTAAACACAAAGATGGTGACTTCAAGGGGATGATGGAATTAGATTTTGATAGGTTGGTTAGTGAAAATATCCTTCCGAATGGTACATACAATAGATGTGTCATGTGGAAGAGGAGTATAGAGTGGAATCTCTTCATTGTCATGTTGCTGCCACAATAGTGTGTCCCACTTTTGGGACATCCTAATTTTTGCTTGAAATCACTTATTTTTAGAAAAAAACTAATGATTTAAGCCTTGATAGGTTCCATATAAAGGGTTCTAATTGAAGAGGGTTAGATAAGAACCCCTTAGGTCAAACCCACTTGGATAGAATCCCTCTAGCATTAAATCATACCCACAATGGAGTCTCCTTCCCATGTATCAAAATGCTAGCAAGAAAACACTTTTTCTTTACCTTTTGAGGGATTAAATAAAGTCATTTAGAAACTATATTTTGCAACATTTTAGCCCTTGAAGTGATCTTTCCAACAAGTATAACTTTGATATGTTTTCATTTTATCATGTATTTAATTTTTAATTTTTACTGAACATAGGTTTTTTTCCAAACATCAAGTTCCTTATTCTATAGAGGTGGAAAAATAGTAAACCATTGTAAAAAAATAATAAAATAGCTTTGCCTTAGGTATTGATGTCCTTGTTTCAAACAAAAAAAATGGATTTTGATATATACACAACAATTTATGTTTGATGACATACACCTATGTCCAAATTATAGTTACAATGACTTCAAAAATTAATTACAAAAAAATATTTAACAAAAAATCATGAAAAAATATCCTTTCCCTAGATATTGATGTTAAAAATCTACATTTTGAAAGCTAGAATTTTATCATTTCTAGAAAAAAAGTTATGTTTGACGACATAAGCGTTACTTTATGAAAATGTTGTTTACTGTTTAAAAATAGTTATTAAAGGAGATGTTGAAAGATTCATGATTTATTTCAAAAAAATTAAAAAATATATTTAGAATCTACACACAAATTGTCACAAATCACTAGTTCGTATCATTTTCAAATTATTAATAGTTTAGCTACTATAGGTCTTAGAAGGTGAAGATTTAGTTAAAAATGTTGATATAAATGCCCATCTTGGCCAAAAAGTGGAACACAATATTGTGATTTCACCCGTCAAATAGAGTATATTTGAATTTGGCAAAGTATTAAATGAATGCAACACCATTAGGGATGAAGTTCAAAAGAATCTCCTGTGTATCAGTCTTCATCTTAGGAAAGAAGACAACACTAAGGATGAGGATGAAGAAATGCTAAAGGGGAGTTTCAAAGGAATGATTGATAATATCTGCGACAAGCGATAGTTCAATATTGAAATCCTAAGGAAGCTTAGTGGTATCAACTTAGGTCTATTCCAGTTTGTTGGGCTTGATACAACTTATGTTGGAAAACTTGAGGTAGGAAAAGAAAACACGACTCTTTGGAAACTCAGGGCTAAAAATGTCACTATCCCTTATCATGGAGATATGCCACATGTCATAAAGGCTTAATATGCATACCAAGCTAGGAGTGCCACATCAACATCCTAGCCGGTTGAAGGAGTAACCTACGAAGCGCCACGCCAAAAATAATTTTATTTGCTTTAATAATCTTTTATAAACTTTATGTTATAAAGTTACGACTTTCTTTAATATTGGCAGTTATTTTAAAGAAGTGGTTATGCCCGCTTGGTATTTATCTAATTAAGTTGAACTTGAAACTCTCTTAACAACAACACAATTTTGGAATAGATATGTAAAACTGAGAAATATTCCTTACATTTGTGTGCGTGTGATAAAAAACATTTTGTATGAAGCAAAAATTTAATTGCAATTTGTGTGTTCAGTTTATTCCTTTTGTTATGTCATTTTTGTGTGAATGAGTAATATATTCATCTATTTGATTAATTTAAGCCCTGATATTATTTCAAGTTGATTATTTCCTTCCTTTTATATGATATTTCTATTGGTCAGTGTGCCGGTAATTTATATTTTCTCTTATATTCATTCATTACATTCGATGCTTAAAAGCTTTTGAATATTGAATATTCATGCCTTTCCTACTTTCTAGTGAAAATAATACATCATTTTAAATTCACATTTTTGGGATTTTATTGAAAATCTAAGGAGGAAGTTGTACCTCTCGAAAATTCAAAGTAATTATTTCACATAGAAACAATTAGCTCAACTGTTGATTATTGATTGTGTCTCATTTGGGCGAAGAGTAAAATTTATATCATAAATTTTAAAGGTGCAAACCCGTTAGCCAAAAAAATTTTGGCGACTCTATTGGGGAAAGAACAAAGATAATTTGAAAGTTTCCTTATTCATATTCTCTTTTGGTTCTTTCACGAGTAATTATGGTTTTGCCTCACAATGACAAATTTCTTGTACTCCAACTGAATCTGAATTAGATATAGGCTGAGAAAGAAGATGTGTTATCATAGTTAAATACTTTAGCTTGGAGAGTGAGGAGTACTGAAGAATATCATAGAGTTATCCGAGTTTTGGAAAAAGCGAAAAATTAGGCGACAAGGTTTTGGATAATAAGCGAAGATTGTAGAAAGAGTAGCTATTCTCCCGAGAGCTATTATTAGATGAAACTAAGTCTATACATTCCTACCTTATATATTAGTTTGCAATTAGATTGGATTCCAAAAGATATACTAGAGGAGAAAGAAGAGGTATTATTGATCTGGTCTTCGAAGCTTTACAAGAAGGTAATTTTTCTATTTTTGCATGTTCAAATAGAAGGATTATATCCAAGAGTAGGCCTTCTTCACCCATAAGACAAGAAATTTTTTCTCCCACATGTCAATCTCTTACCTTACACGGTATTTTAGTCCCCTTAGTTTTTAACTTTATCCAAAATATGGCTCATCAGTTACTAGTTTCTTGGGGGAAACCATAGGAACTTTAGCCCTTGGTGTTTAGTTGCATGAATTACCTAAAGTTTCCCTTAATAATATTCCAAAATTTAAAGGGTATGGGAAAGTTTCAACTGATGAACACATTAATGCTTTCTTTGCCAATTGTGGGATGCTCAGGGTTCAACACAAAGACATAACAGTTAGGCTATTTGTGGATTCACTTACTGATGCTGCTACAAAGTGGTTCTATCACCTACCTAGTGCCTCCATTAATACATGGGAAGCCAAGCGAACTTAGTTTGAAAACATATTTAAAAGTGTAGAGGATGAACACACATTGATTGCATAATTAACTCAACTCAAGAAGGAGGTTGATGAACCTATGAGGGAGTTTGTTGTTAAGTTTAATAGATTGGTGAATGAAATTGTTAATGCAAAAAGACCCACACTAGAAAATTAGAAATGATTTTTCATTAATGAAAAAACACTTGACATTAGTTTTCATATGAGAAGAGTACAAGTGGCTAATTTGGATGCACCACAAACTATGAAAATTGAGTTAGAAGATGATTTGATTACAATGGGAAAATAGAAAAGAGAATTGCATTCAAGTAAGTATCAAGCTTCAACTTCATTAGATCCTATGATTCAAAGACTTGCTAATGATATAATTTCCTTGAAAAGACAAATGCCTAAAATCTCCCAACCATATCAAGACATACCAAGAAAAGGGAACTTATATCCAAATAACAAAACTCTACCTCTTCCTCCCACTCAACAAAGATTGGAAATTGAAGCACCTCCAGGTGGGGGTAAGAAAAATGTGTGCACTTTTCACTTGACTACTGATAATGATGGAGTAAATTTCCCAGAGATGAATAGGTTTATGTAGATGACAACTATGAATGAAGTTATCTAGGAGATTACTGATGAAGAGGATATTTTAAATCAATGTGGTGAATCTACTATTTGGTTTCTTGAATATGAATATGATTTCGAGAGAGGTGGCGATATTTATACTACCTTAGATGATTATTCATGTGCAACATTAACTCAATGTTAGTAAAATGAAAATAATAAAGATACATAGAATAATCCTAAGCTTCTGTTAACCAAATCTAATAATTCATCTAAAAATAGTGCTTCTTCTTAAGGATGTCAAAAGGTTTCAAAAAATACTCACAAAGTTTTTGATTCTTCATTAGTTTTAAAATTTGTCAATTCTTTTGATATAATAGATTTATGTAAGAATTTGAAACTATAGATTTCACATCCAAAGTATCTAAAAATGAATCCTAAAGAGTTAGACAAACTAGTAAAATATGTAAAGCTTGGGAGTTCTGAGTCTCATTTGACTATAGATGATCAGATGATTAATGCTGAAGATCCCTTGTCTAGTTTTTCTTCAAACAAAAAAGGTCTCACATCTAATAATCCAAGAGAAAAATGTAATCCTTTTTATGTGTCTTTGTTCATCAATGGATATAGGTTAAGTAATTGTATTATTAACTCAGGCACTTTTGATAATGTGATGCCTGCGAAAGTGGCTCAAGCCTTGGGATTATCCTTTATTTTTTTTTTGGGAAGTGTTATTCCATGGAACTCAATCAGGTTCCTCTAGTCAGAAAAATAAAGGATACCTAGGTTTCTCTTGTAGCTCATCCTAGTAAAATATTTAGCTAACAATTCTAGTGGCTGATATTCTCACTAGTTATGGCATGCTTCTAAGTAGAAGTTTTTACAAGGACTTGTGAGGATAAATTTAGATGGATTGGTCTCATGCCTCAATTCCCATGGGAAATACAAAGGTACATTTGAATCCAGATCCAAAGGACAAATTTATAGTGTTAAAGTTAGAGGATCCTAGGTCACACATCTTGTTAATTTGAAGAAATAAAGTTTGGGAACTATATGCTCTTCTCTAAACTAGACAAAGATACAAAGATTATTGGCCTAGATATAACTTTTGAACTTTGGACTTTAGAGTTTTATGAGAGTTGTTCCAACTCAGGATTAGGTGCAGGTGTGCTCCTAATTTCCCCTACTGGTTAGACCTTTCCTTTTTCATAGGGAGATCCTTCTCTTATTCTGGTTGGTTTTTCATTATTAGTAGAAAAAGAGAAGGGGATCAAAATGTTATGAGTTTTAGGTGATGCTAAATTAATATTCAAGAAGGTGCATAATATTTTACATTTAAAAATGAAAGGATAAGGCATTATCAGAATAAAGTGTGGGATTATATCGAGCATTTTGATGCATTCTCCATTGAAGAAATACTTAGGGAATTAAATTCCAAATTTGATTCATTGGCTGTGTCTACTTCTTTATTGTTACCCCATACAAATTTCAAAGAGGACTCATACATGATTGAAATGATTTATAGGCCAAGTGTGATTAAAAAGTTTAATCATTGGCAAGTATTTGAAAATTATAAACAAATTCAAGCTTTCCTCGAGAAAAAAAAAATGTTTGCCCATTATTTCTTTGAAGGTAGTATCGATGAATGCAAGGAGTTCTGTCCAGATGATGTACACGATATGGAAGAAGGGATTATCTAGTTGAAGGGAAATTTTTTTACCAAAGGTCTGGTGTCTTTAGAAACTTATTTGATCACCATGATAGGGAAATAAAAAGAAAAATTAGTGAATCTGCTAATAGCTCAAGAGTATATGAAGTGATTGACATTGGAAGCACCGATTCTCCAAAACTGGTTTACATAAGAAAGTCTTGCATACCTGAGGAAAAAGAGAAATTAATTACATTGTTGGTTAAATATAAGGAAAATTTCATATGGTGTTATGACGAATTGAAAATTTTTATGGATGGAAAGCTTCAACACCATATACCACTTAAAGAAGGTATGGCTCCCTTTAGACAAAAGCAAAGGACATATAACCCTAAAGAAGCTGACACAATCTTCAGAAAGGTTGATTAAATGCTGAAATCTAGAATAATATATCCTATTCATCACTCAACTTGGACTACCAACATAGTTCTAGTCCAAAAGAAGAATGGAGAGATAATAATTTGTTGATTTTGGGAATCTTAATCAAGCATCTTTGAAAGATAACTACCTACTAACTATGATGGATCATGTTATTTAGACAAGAGTAGGATACAATTGACTTCAATGCTTGATAGTTTTTTGGGATATAACCAAATCAATGTTGCAGAGGAGGATCAACATAAGACCATGTTCACCACCACCCCATGGATAATTTTCTCTTACAACCTCATGCCCTTCAGTTTGATCAATGCTGGTGCTACTTTTCAAAAAGCTATGGATCTCTCTTTTAGTGACCTTAGAAATAAGATAATTTTTATTTACTTGGATGATTCAACTGTGTTCTCTAAGAAAAGGGAGAACCACTTTAGAGACTTGGAAATGGTTGTAGAGGTGCAAGGAGCATGGAATTCCATTGAATCCTAAAAAGCAATTCTTTGGTGTTACTAAAGGAAAACGTATGGGGCATATTATTTATAAGGTATTAGAATTGATATTGAAAGGGTTAAAGCCATTTTACAATTGAGTATGCCTTCTAACAAAATAGGGGTTAAATCGTTCTTCAAGCATATCAACTTTTAAAGGAAGTTTGTAATATTTTTTTTTGAGATTACAAAACACATAGTAGACATGATGAAAGAAATAAAAGGGTTCATGTGGAATGAATCTCAAAAAAAATATTTCAAAGATATTAAGGAGGGAATTTCTCGAGCACTAGTGTTAGTGTATCCAAATTTCAATAAAGATTTTATCAATTATTTCTATGTGTTTGAGCACACGATATTAGCTATTTTTTTGAAAATCAATGATCAAGGTATTCAAGCATCGATTTATTTTATGAATGTTCCCCTAAAGAAAAATGAATTGAATTATTTACAAATCAAGAAATGTGCCTTTGTAGTAGTAAAGGTGGTCAAGCAATTTCAATTTTATATAGTGCACTCTCATTCTGTGATTTATGTACTTGACCCTTTAGTCAAGAGTGTGTTTACTCAACATGATATTGGTTGTAATAGGAGAGATGAATATATAGCCAAAGTGCAAGAGTATGATATGGATATCAAACCCACTAAGTTAGTTAGGAGAAAAGGTTTGTGCAAATTGATAGTGGAAAACCAACCAGAATAAGAGAAGGATCTCCCTATGGTATTGTTTGTCAGTCTTCTAGAAGAATGGTTTTCTAATGTTTCTTACTATCTCATGTACAGAGAGTTTCCAAGTGATTTATCTTAAAAGGAAAGGATAAATGTCAAAGAAAAATCAACCAAATATGTGATCTGGGAAGATACTTTTGTAATGCCCCACCATGTAACCCTAGAGGAAGTTGCAACAACAATGGAAGTGTACAAATTTTTTTCTTTAAATGTGCATTATTAACAAAGAAGATGCAAAATACTCTCACAACAACCTCTAAGGCACACAAAAAAGATTACATATAAATCCATGACATATACAATACTCAAATAAAACATTTATCTAATTACTAAACAAGAATTAAAGTACCTTCATTCAAGCATTTAATTTACATTACAAAGAATAAAAATACATCAAGATCCATATTATATTAAGTTACAATAAAGGTTACAATACTCATTCCCAGAATGAGGAAGATCATACCTAACTATTACAAATTACAAGATTCCTCCTCGAATACAATTGAGGAGTAAATTAAATACAAATGCTAAACTGATATAATACATCAAGAAAGGAACATAACCACTGGTACCATCACATGCTTTACAACTAGAAATCTTGCCATCACGATATGAAGATAAAGGGGACCCAATGGTGTAGGGTGCACATTCCTCCCAACCAAGTGGTACCCGAAGGCCCACCCCCCATGCTAGGAGATAGTAACAAAGATACAAGATCAAAACTACTACCTCTAGACACAGGCTGACACATAAGTAAACCTAACATACACCAAAACAACACTAACTCAAAGGATACAATGCTACCAGAGATAAATAATGAGTTACACCAGATAACCATAAATACTGCTAACCTAGGAGAAGTGTCACCACAAGGGTTCATGGGTTACCTGACAGATCTTCTGGACCTTGACCCCCATCAAGAATCACTCTCCTATGGTCAACATGTGGAACAAAACCACTCCAAACTTAGGAGGCAACAACTAACATAGTCCACTCCAAATGTTAAAGGCAACACATGACAAATCCACTCCAATCTAAGAGGCACAAATCCCCATTTGTGGAAATCGGGAAATCACAGACAATAGAAAATGCACTAATCCAAGGGTAACATACTGGGTTGACACAAAATAAATCACAAGCCCCCAACTACATACTACGACTGCAAGACTTAAACAATTCTAAACCAATTTCCCTAAATAAATAAATAGAGGAAATAACTTGAAAGGAAATCGTACAGGAAATAAACTAATTCTGGATATATTAAATCCATTTCCCTTCTATAGTGAATTTACAGTAAAAACAATTGTCCTAATAAATCTATTAATTAAAACAAACTTAAAACCTCTTCACATCGAGAGAAGAGAAATTCTAATTTTACAAAAAGTCAAATTCCTCGATTACTTTTAAAAGCAATATAATTTCACTGAAAGATAACTCAACCAATTTCTTCCACTTGTGCATATATGCATGCACCCATTTTAGATAAAATTATTTAAAATATATATTTATAATATATATATATACACACACATTGAATATATATATAGGTATAATTATATATATAATTATAAATATATACCCAAAATATATTCATAGAAACTAAATTATTAAAATATATATTTAATATATATATATTATCATTTAAATTTAATAAAAATTGAAACACAATTAATAAATTTGGAACACATTTAATAAAGTCAAATCACATTTTATTTAAAGCAAGTGAAGGATATTGGAATGGGTGTCGACTGTACTAAGTACATGCCGACCGACCCACAAGTGTTGGGGGCAACACTCCCCATGGCAACGCCCCCTCCACTTATGTGGAGGGCACTGCCATTGAAAGCACTCCCTCCCATGAGGGTACGGTGGAGGGGAATAACCCCCACTAATATATTTATTAAACCAACGAAATTTCATTACTAGAAAAAAAATGCATGTACATAATTTCGCTCACCGTACGACGATATCCAAACACATAATTTTTTTTAAAATTCTTCAGAAGAAAAAAATTTAAAATATATATATATATACATACCAATATAAATAAGTGTATGTATATATATCTAAATTGATTGAACAAATATTAAAATTGGAGGAATAATTTTCATAAAGAATTCTACAGGCAAATTTTACAGACATCACGAAAAACCGAAATTTCACAAAGGATATCTTACAGGTAAAATTTTCCAAATCAAACATAGAGGTTTCCTTCTTGCAACTATCCATAAAGAAAATCTTAAAGAAGAACAATAAAATTCATACCATTTAAATCACATGGAATTTTCCCGAGAAAAACAAACTTATAGGGAAAACTTCTTCCTACAGAAAATAAAATTTCTTCCGAAGAGGGGTTTTCTTTCCAGATCCCTAAACATTTCCTTCTAGGTTTCACTAATTTCATTATCAAACCAAATAGCCATTTACTAAGGTTTTCCACAAAGAATTTCAACCTACATAAGAAAATGCCTCTACAGAGAAATTCATTTACAGATAAATTATTTACGGCAATACAATTTTTAACACAAGGAAATCTTTTACACAAAAGATGTAATCTAAAATATTTTCAATTAAAAAACTTAACCAAATCAAAGAAAGAACCTGTAGTCCAATGCTTGAGTATTTGTAGATCTGAAGTAGTGCCTCCTCCACAGCTCCAAGCAATTTTTCCAGACAAACAATGGCTTCCTCGAGAGTAATATGATTTCCCCAATACAACAACAATCCCAAATACAACAAGAATTTATGGGAACAATCTTTCCAAAGATGCAAGAATACAAAAAAATACTTTCTACAAAAAATTCCTCCAAAAATTATCCACATCCCATACCAATCACAACAAAAACTTCCTTTTAAAACAATTTCCCAACCATCAAAATATCCCATGCTTCTGTCGTGAAGAAGCTTTCCACTTCCTCTCTCAAAGCCAAAATATTCTCCTGTGAATTAAATTTTTCCAACAAACTCATTAATTTCTTCTAACACATGTTAAAAATCATAAAATATCTCTAACAACCCATTTTGCATAAAATCCTCCAAAATTCAAAATTAAAATATTTAATAATTACAAAACATTTCCCTTTTCAAATATAACTTAATTAACTAATTTAATTAATCAATAAACAATATATCCTAGGATTAAACTATTTATCAACTAATTAAATTAATAATTTATTAATTCAAAGCTTCTATCATTAAAATAAGATTAATCTAATAATCAACTTTAAATGATTAAATTCATTAATTTCCTTTTTAAGCATTTTAACATGATAATTCAAAGCAATAATAAAAAATTTTAAACAAGCAAAACCGACTAAACTAGATGACACACTGAGACTAGGGTAAAGGCTTGACACAAGTATCCTAGCTACTGTCTCCCAATCAAAATAACCGTTGGGTGATGGAAACGCTCAAACCTGTGAAGCTAGGTGGAGTCGATGTCCTATACTTGCAAACCTGTAACCATGGCATATAACGAACATCCATATATACATCATAATTAGAACACACCGTGAAGAGGGAATTGCGAGATCGCAGGGCACTCACAAGTGAGTGATGCAATTCCGTCCCCTTCACCAATACACTATCTCGAAACTAACAATTCTAACATCTACAATCTACTCAAGTGCATATAACCATGTTATTCCAAATAATCATAATGCTAATCAAAGGCATGTCAAATGATAACATCAAAGTAGAGAATCATCACAACATAATATACAATCCTCCTCGCTTTATAAATAGCGATCAAAAAATAACAAAGCATCGTAATCTAAACATAAGAGAAAACTAGAGGGGTGTTACATTCTCCCCCCCTAGGGTCAGGTTTACTCTTGGAAGCTTGCAAATACCCCTAGTAAATTTTTTATAAAATCACACATAATATACGGTTCCAAAACTGAACCACTCCATACACCCACCTAAAAACAAAAATAACTAGAGTCATAATCCTCTAAGCCAAATAAACTATCAATCCAAACAACCAACAAGGTCTCAAAACACATAACCTAACATATCAAGTATCAAAGTAGATGAAACAATATTGAAGGCACTGCCTCAGCCTCTTGTACTGCAGGATTACCATGAACTCCCGAATCAGCTATTTGTCCACTACCAGAATCCTCCACATATGTATCTTGATGCTTTGTCCGATGATGATCCACCACTGTACTTGTCCTATGAGTCCTTCCGGCATCATTCCTTTTTGACTCCATTGCCGTCAAATTTTGACTGAAATAAGGTGAGTTCCTCTGAGGACACTGTCTAGCTATGTGGCCCTACTGGTTGCAAGTGTAACATCTTGTGCACTCTATGACGACTGCTTTAGATGGTTGCGCTTACAATGCCACCAATTTCGGTTCTTTCTAGTTTGAGAACCATTACCACCATGTTGAGGTTGTGAAGCCTTACGCTTAGGTTTAGAGTGTTGTTGCTGCATACCACACTCTTGTCTAGGGCCTAACTGGGCAAGAAAATCCTTAAGCAAAGAACATATCTGAGGACCTAGATGCTCCACACAATTCTACTCATGGGGACTCAAAAAAGAAGAGTTTAGACAATTGAATCCAGGATCACTCCTCCTAGGCATCCTGTACACACCACCCAAGAAAGGAGTCACAACCAAAAGGTGAAATCAACATACAAAAAATCATAAATCAAGCACCATACTCATGATTAAACATACATAATACACATACACACCAATACAAATCATCCAAAATCACAACACAAAGCCACACATAGGTCCATCTAGACACTGGAAAGCAGCATACTAATCCATGATACAAGAATCCATGAACCAAGAACCAATAACCATCTCACATAAACCAAACATCACAATCAATGGCTTGATGGTGTTAGGCCACACATAAGGTGAGACCATCCAAACAAGACCACAATGACCTGTCTCTTATTGTATAAGGTGATTAGCCTCCAAGAGATAGTCATCACACATAGGTGAGTAGTGGGTCCTAGTTGCATAACAACCTCACATACCGCCATCCTCAGCGTTCCCTGGGTCTACTTCCTCGTATGCACTCACCAAGTCCGCCTCATACGTTCTTGGAGAGAATTCACATTACAACACATTTCCGACATTAAAAATAATAAAGATAACTAGCTTAGCCACCAAAGTCATAAATAAGAGCAAATTAAAGTTCAATTTCAACAATAAGGCAATAAATGTGCACAATTTCAACACTAATTCAAATATATAACCACTAGGGTTATAAGAAAATAAGGTCACAAGGTGTGGCTAAACCATCACAATCAAGTATAAACAAAGTGTCGGCCCTCACAATCAACTAAAAAAAATCATCAATAACCAAAAAAAAGGTTCACAATCTTTAAAATTGCACGGTACAACACTATGTGACTCGATACTAGCCACCAAAGGAGGAAGGAGGAAACAACGTCTAGCTATAGTAATAGCCCTCATGTGGTGTAGAGTGAGAACACCATTCACATGACCCAGAGTGTATCTATGACTATCACGTCATCACTCAACATGGTCATACGCCAGCCGAAGAAGGCACGTACTAGTTGTTTGCCATGTGGCAGTGTGTCTATGGGTCCACGGAAGTAGGCACATGTAGGGCACACACCACATCATGATACCTCATGGAGAAGGCACACACAAGAACTCGCTGTAGCCAGAGGTATACATGGCTAGGATCTAATCATATGCTACCCGACCATCATGGTCAAAGCAACCATGAGGATCCGTCTACAAGTGTTTGAGGCCCCATAACGCTCATCACACAAGTAGGCTATCAAAGATAATCTCATAATGTGCCTTCACGTGTCTATGCACATGGCATTATGTAACATGACATCACCACCATCACTATGTTAGAACATCAGTGGGGTGTGGTATCGTATCTATTGCATCATATCAGAATGCATGAAAATACAATCAATCACAACATCATCACCAACACTATGTCGAAACATCAGTGAGGTGTGGCATCATATCTATTACATCATGTAAAAACATGTGTAGATACACTAAATATATAATACAAAAGGATAATATCAATATGGGGCTACCCGAACTTCACATCTCATACGGACGAGGTTTACTCGCTAATGCTAGATCAACATCCCTAAGGATGACCAGACAAACACTAACAATCCTATGCTGCTGTACTCAAATCTGTGGGGATTGGGCTAACACTTATGGATCAAGTATCCTGATCCATCATAAGGGAAAGTAGTGGGTACGTTTCCTCAGGATTGGTTGAGTTGAGATGCTCTGTGTCGCAATATGCGTATGCTGCACACTCCACCCAAGGATCTTTGTGGCTGCTACTATCCCTTCATGGATTGAGGGGCTAGAGAACCAAAAGAAAAATAATTCTATGAAACTAACTTTTGGTTACTCTTATATATAAGTTTCAACTACACATGGGTTGGCCCTCAATTAGGTAACAAACATGAAAACACACATTTTGGTATTGTAAATCCCACACCAAAGTGCAACTTTTTCCTCAAGGATGGGTACCAAGTATCACCATCACATGGATACACAAAGCAAGTACGGGGTATTCACAACACTCAAACAAGACACAATTACTGGTTCCTTACATTTATAGGGGGTACAACTACATACATAATCCCATAAGAACATCAAATTCCATAACCTATGGGATACATATCATTACTTTCCATCCATAACCTTTTATCAGGTTTCTTTCATGCTACTCTTTTCCACAAAGTACATCATGCTAAATGTCAAAGCCATGAACACATGATCACTTAATAATTTCATTAACAAATTCACAAGGACAACATATTGGAATAAATTGTACCCAGAGTACCCAGTGTATAAACTTGGGGATTTGATACCATGTGTAATGCCCCACCATGTAACCTTAGAGGAAGTTGCAACAACAACGAAAGTGTACAATTTTTTTTCTTTAAAAGTGCATTATTAACAAGGAAGATGCACAATAATCTTGCAAAAACCTCTAAGGCATGCAACAAAAATTACATATAAATCCATGACATATACAATACTCAAATAAAGCATTTATCTAATTACTAAACAAGAATTAAAGTACGTTCATTCAAGCATTTAATTTACATTACAAAGAATAAAAATACATCAAGATCCATATTACATTAAGTTACAATAAAGGTTACAATACTCATTCCCAGAATGGGGAAGATCATACCTAACTATTATAAATTACAAGATTCCTCCTCAAATAAAATTGAGGAGTAATTTAAATACAAATGCTAAACTGATATATTACATCAAGAAAGCAACATAACCACTGGTACCATCACGAGCTCTCCAACTAGAAATATTGCCATCACGATCTGAAGATAAAGGGGACCCAACGGTGTAGGGTGCACGTTCCTCCCAACCAAGTGGTACCCGAAGGCCCACCCCTCATACTAGGAGATAGTAACAAGGATACAAGATCAAACCTACTACCTCTAGACATAGGCTGACACATAAGTAAACCTAACATACACCAAAAAAACACTAACTCAAAGGATACAATGCTACCAGCGATAAATAACGAGTTACACCAGATAACCATAAATACTGCTAACCTAGGAGAAGTGTCACCACAAGGGTGCATGGGTTACTCGACAGATCTTCTAGACCCTGACCCCCATCGAGAATCACTCTCCTATGGTCAACACATGGAACAAAACCACTCCAAACTTAGGAGGCAACACCTAACATAGTCCACTCCAAATGTTGGAGGCAACACATGACAAATCCACTCCAATCTAAAAGGCACAAATCCCTGTTCGTGGAAACTGGGAAATCACAAACAATAGAAAATGCACTAATCCAGGGGTAACATATTGGGTTGACACAAAATAAATCACAACCCCCCAACTACATACTACGACTGGAAGACTTAAAAAATTCTAAACCATTTTCCCCAAATAAATAAATAGAGGAAATAACTTGAAAGGAAATCGTACATGAAATTAACTAATTTTGGATATATTAAATCCATTTCCCTTCTATAGTGAATTTACAGTAAAAAAAATTGCCCTAATAAATCTATTAATTAAAACAAACTTAAAACCTCTTCACATCCAAAGGGAAATTCTAAATTTATAGAAAGTTAAATTCCTCGATTACTTTTAAAAGCAATATAATTTCATTGAAAGATAACTCAACCAATTTCTTCCACTTGTGCATATATGCATGCACCCATTTTAGATAAAATTGTTTAAAATATATATTTAATATATATATACATTGAATATATACATAATTATAAATATATACCTAAAATATATATACATTAAATATATTTCAAAATATATTCATAGAAACTAAATTATTAAAATATATGTTTAATTTATATATTATCATTTAAATTTAATAAAAATTGAAACACAATTAATAAAGTCGGAACACATTTAATAAATTCAAATCACATTTTATTTAAAGCAAGCAGAGGATATTGGAATGGGTGCTGACTATACTAAGTATAGGCCAACCAACCCACAAGTGTTGGGGGCAACGCTCCCCATGGCAACGCTCCCTTCAATGAGGGTAATTTGGAGGGAAATAACCCCCACCAATATATTTATTAAACCAACGAAATTTCATTACCAGAAAAAAATAAACGCATGTACATAATTTCGCTTGCTGTACAGTGATATCCAAACACATAATTGTTTTTTAAATTCTTCTTCAGAATTTTTTTTTTTTTTATATATATACATACCACAATAAATAATTGTATGTATATATATATATATATATATATATATATATATATATATATATATTTAAATTGATTGAACAAATATTAAAATTGGAGGAATAATTTTCATAAAGAATTCTACAGGCAAATTTTACAAACATCACAAAAAATTGAAATTTTACAGAGGATATCTTACAGGTAAAATTTTCTAAATAAAACATAGAGGTTTCCTTCTTGCAACTATCTAGAAATCAAATCTTAAAGAAGAACAATAAAATTCATACCATTTAAATCACAGGGAATTTTCTCGAGAAAAACAAACTTACAGGAAAAACTTCTTCCTACAGAAAATAAATTTTCTTCCAGAGAGGGGTTTTATTTCCAGATCCCTAAACATTTCATTCTAGGTTTCACTAATTTCACTATAAAACCAAATAGCCATTTACTAAGGTTTTCCACAAAGAATTTCAACCTACAGAAGAAAATGCCTCTACAGAGAAATTCATTTACAAAGAAATTAATTACGAAAATACAATTTTTAACAGAAGGCAATATTTTACAGAGAAGACGTAATCTAAAAGCTTTTCAATTAAAAACTTAACCAAATCAAAGAAAGAACCCTTAGTCCAACGCTTGAGTATTTGTAGATCTGAAGCAGTGCCTCCTCCACAGCTCCAAGCAATTTTTCTAGACAAACAATGACTTCCTCGAGAGTAATATGATTTCCCCAACACAACAACAATCCCGAATACAACAAGAATATTTGGGAACAATCTTTCCAAATATGCTAGAATACAAAAAAATACTTTCTATAGCAAATTCCTCCAAAACTTATCCAGATCCCATACCAATCACAACAAAAACTTCCTTTTTAAACAATTTCCCAACCCCCAAAATATCCCGTGCTTCTGCCATGAAGAAGCTTTCCATTTCCTCTCTCAAAGCCAAAATCTTCTCCCATGAATTAAATTTTTCCAAAAAACTCATTAATTTCTTCTAACACATGTTAAAAATCATAAAATATCTCTAACAACCCATTTTGCATAAAATCCTCCAAAATTCAAAATTAAAATATTTAATAATTACAAAACATTTCGCTTTTCAAATATAACTTAATTAACTAATTTAATTAATCAATAAACAATATATCCTAGTATTAAACTATTTATCAATTAATTAAATTAATTACTTTATTAATTCAAAGCTTCTATCATTAAAATAAGATTAATCTAATAATCAACTTTAAATGATTAAATTCATTAATCTCTCTTTTAAGCATTTTAACATGATAATTCAAAGCAATAATAAAAAATTTTAAACAAGAAAAATTGACTAAACCAGATGACACACTAAGACTAAGGTAAAGGCTTGACACAAGTATCCTAGTTACTATCTCCCAATCAAAATAACCGTTGGGTGATGGACACACTCAAACCTATGAAGCTAGGTGGAGTCGATGTCCTGTACCTGCAAACCTATAACCATGGCATATACAAACATGCATATATACATCATAATTAGAACACATCATGAAGAGGGAATCATGGGATCACAGGGTGCTTGCAAGCGAGTGATGCAATTTCGTCCCCTTCACTAATACACTATCTCGAAACTGACAATTCTAACATATACAATCTACTCAAGTGCATATAACCATGTTATTATAAATAATCATAATGCTAATCAAAGGCATGCCAAATGATAACATCAAAGTAGAGAATCATCACAACATAATATATAATCCTCCTCGCTCTATAAATAGCGATCAAAAAATAACAAAGCATTGTAATCTAAACATAAGAGCAAAGCAGAGGGGTGTTACAACTTTATACAAAAGGGAATTAGATGGTACATTCTTGAAGTGTGTAGATATTTAGATCAATATAAAAGGTTGTTGGAAACATTCCATAATGAAGCTTGCACATTTCTCTTCCTCCATGATTGCTTTCAAAATATTAAGACATTATTATTATTGGCATGGGATGTTTAAAGATGCATACTATTGGGTGTCAAAATGTGAGAAATGCAAACAATTTATTGGAAGGCCTCAATTAGCAACACTTCCTTTGAGACTGGTGGTGATAGAAGAACCGTTCCAATAGTGGGGTCTAGATTTCATAAGACCTATAACTCCCTAGTCTAGCATTGGCCATACTCACATCCTTATTTCCACTAATTTTTTCACTAAGTGGGTGGAGGAAATTTTGATAAATCACACAACTTTAGAAGTGGTTTGTGATTTCATAAAATAAAACATTTTGGTGAGATTTGGGGTGCCACATAAATTGGTGACTGACAATGCCACCGGTTTATCATCTAGTGAGATATATCTCTTTTGTTATTAACATGGAATCACCTTATCTCATTTAGTAGACTATTAGCCCCAAGGGAACAAACATGCAAGATCTAGCAACAAAAACCTTCTCACTATCATGAGAAAGTTGGTTGATGAAAATTAGAAGAATTGACACAAGAAGCTGTATGAATCACTGTGGGCTGATATGATCACACCAAAAAAGGCCATAGGAATGTCTTCATTTGAATTTGTGTATGGAATAGGTAGTGTTTTACCTTTTCCCTTGGAGTTATTTGCCAATAAATTACAAACTATTATTGAAGATCAATAATTTCAGAATTCTTTGGAGAAGAGGGTCATGTATCTCACTAAGATTGAGGAGTAGAGGGGAGACATGATTGACAAAATTATTATGCATTAGGCCAAAGTGAAGAACATTTTTGACAAGAAAGCTTGACCCAAAAAGTTCATGATTGGAGATTTAGTATTGTTGTGGGACAAGAGAAGAGAACCCAAAGTTGCACACAAGAAATTTGATTCTCTTTGGAAAGGCCCTTTCAAGATAACTTAGGAGTGTGACCCAAATACTTTAAAATTATCTTATCTTGATGGTACTATGTTGCCTATTCCTTACAATGGGTAATATCTCAAGTTGTACCAAATGTGAATATTAATATGAGTCTCTTTATAAAAGATTAGTTTAGGAGTTTTTGTCTTGTTTTGGTCTATTTCCTTTCTGTTTGTGTTGTTTTGGTCTAGTGAATGCTAGCTTAATCGCCAAGCTTAACCACCAAACCCTTTTTGGAGTAGTTTTGGTATTTTGGCCTTAACATTTGCATCCAGACTTAGATTTTCAAAAATAAAATATCATCAGAAAGCTGGTTCTGAGACTGATCCAGTGGTGTAGGTGATTTTTCCTGATTTTTCTTTTTTGTTGCATTTATTTTCAGTCAAAGTCAGATCTTTATTTTTGTGCTTCTGGGGGCATAACTTTTGCATACAAACTCCATTTTTCGAAAATGAATAGGCATTGGAAAGGTCTTCTAGTGTGCTTTCTAGATCTATATATTTTTTCATCATAAAATTTATCAAGTAAATTTTATTTAGTTTTTTGTGTTTTCACATTCTGGTGAATTACTTGGACATCTTAGCTCTTAGAAACCTATTGTTTGCGTGGGATGGATTATTTTTGGCCATTATTCATGTATTTATAGTATTAGGTCCTTATTGGACCTTATCGACTCACATTGCATGTATTTATCATCTGTAAACACATTGAAATAAATTGCCTCAACTTTGTATGTGTAATATTGGGATTCTTGCACATCATATTGTGCCATTATTGTACTTGCACTATTCTATAAAGTGCCACGGGGGGTTGATGTTTTCCTTTATTTTCCATCATACCTTTGTCTAGTGAGTGTTCCTTCCACGACTTAGTGAATCACATTGATTCTTGACTCATGCGTGTGTGCCTTTGTTTGCACACCCTTTATAATTTGCTGGCACTTTCATGTTTTCACATTCAAATGTTCTTGGTTCTTCTTCATGCACTTATTCCTGGAATTTAGTTTCAGTGTATGTGTCATGACTCTCCCTTGTCAGCATTATGGGGGGTTTCTACTATTGGTGATATTGCTTCCCTAGTTTCGTTGGAGTGAGCTATGTATTCAGTATTTGTTCCTATGTACTTTTGGATACATAGTATATCAGTTGATGGTTACTTGTATTTCGTTGAGATGGATCACTTACCATATGGACACTCTTGCATTTAGGAGGAGACCTTCCATTTTCACTTGATCGGTTCTTCAAACTATTGGTACTTGTGCCATCTGTATCTTTGATTTCTTAATGTTTGCCTTGGTTTTCCATTGGATTCAAGTGGTGTCATTGGGGGAAATCATATAGATTCTAGTCTTCTTTATCTTGATCATCATATGTTTCAGTGGAGGTTCTTATTTTAACATTTCAACAGTCATTCTATGATAGTGTTTCCAACTTCTTCATGCTTTAGCGGTGTTTTTCATGTTCATCCTTTGTTCCTATCTTTTGGGAAAATTTCTTCTTGGTTGGAGGCTTCTTCGTTGTTCACTCTTGTTGGAAGCTTCTTTAGTCCTTCACTCTTGTTTGGAGGCTTCTTAGTCCTTCACATGTATTTCTCTCTTTTGGAGAGGAGCTTTTCCCATGAGGTTTTCTCCTTTTCTCCTATTGTGAGAGATCTTTTACATTTGTACATGGGCACCTCATCAGGTCTAGTTTCCAAGACCCATCTTGAGATTTCATGCATCTATCCTTAGTTTTTTAGCTTCTCCTTAAGTTCATCTTAAGGGGGGTGTTAGAGTAATAGGTTTTTTACTTAATTAATTTAATCATATTGATTAATTAATTAAGTCACCTTTACTTTATTTTCACTTAATCTAAACTTAGGCCATTTAATAATTAATTAATAATTAATTATTCATCCTTGGGTTCTCACTTTTAGGGTTTTGATCTACATTCTTAAGGATTGATCTCTTTGTAATTATTAATTATGTTAACGCATTTTTGCTTCATGTTTGCAGATCACCGTTCTTGTGTCTCTTGATCTCCTTTGGTGATAGGTTATTTGCTTGTAGATGTTCATTGGGATATGTGAGGTTGGTTTATCAAATTCAACAAAGAACAAATATCTTCTTGTTGGTATGTGGAGACTGATCATGCTATACTATACATTTTTAGTATTGTACACTCTTCATGTATCCTTTCTGGGGTCTAGGGTTGGGCCGGGCCCTGGGCGGCAACCCTCGAGATTTTTTTTTTCACCTTTTTTCATTTTGTCACCGAAAAAGAAAAAGCCGACTTTGTAAACCCTAATTTATGGAAGCTTCTAAAAGCTTGTTATAAGTGGATGGGATGGAGAGTTGCAGGATGGCATTATTAACAATATTGTAATAGGTTTTGTACTGGATAATAGAATCATTGGATGACTGTGGTTTTGTAGATGTAGCCTAGATTGGGTGAACCACGTTAAATTCTTCGTGTTGTCTTCTATGTGTGTTTTATTACTTTATTTTATTGTTCAAATATGCATTCTAACCCTAACAAGTGGTATCAGAGTGGGTTGTTTTCGATTATCATTTGTAGGAAAGTCTCACGATTAAGTGGGAGAAATGACAGACGGGGGTAAGTTGAAGGTTGAGAAGTTCAATGGGCAGAACTATCAGTTATGGAAGATGCAAATGGAGGACTATCTCTATCAGAAGGATTTATGGCGACCATTGGAAGGGAAAACCAAGCAACCCATAACAATGTCAGATGAGGACTGGGATATTTTGGACAGAAAGGCACTTGGTAGTATTCGTTTATGCCTGGCACAATCGGTGGCGTTCGATATTACAACAACAAAGACAACTCAAGAGTTGATGAAAACCCTAGAAAAGTTATATGAAAAGCCTTCCACTTTGAATAAGGTATTTCTTATGAAGCGTTTATTTAATATGAAAATGGTAGAAGGTGGGTCAGTTACTAATCATTTAATTGAGTTTAATACGGTTACTAGTCAATTAACTTTCGTAAAAGTAAACTTTGATGAAGAAGTTAGGGCTCTTTTGATTCTGTGTTCTTTGCCTGAAAGCTGGAATAGCTTGGTAATGGCTATTAGCAATTCTATTTCTGGTTCAAATACATTGAACTTTGATGATGTTGTTGGTGTTATTTTGAACAAGGAAATTCGTAGGAAAAGCTCAGGTGGAACATCCACATCAGGCAGTGTTCTGCATGCAGAAAGAAGGGGCAGAACAAAGGAGAGACGAAACAATTTTGGAAGTCGTGGGAAGTCACGAGGAAAATCAAGGGACAGAAGGTCCCAATCTAGAGACAAGAGGGATTGCTGGTACTGTGGTAAGCCAGGTCATTTAAAGAAAGATTGTTGGTCTCAAAAAAATAAAGGAGACAAAAAGGAAGGAAATAAAGAGGCAAATGTGGTAAGTAATAAATTTGATGAGGATGCTTTGATTCTTTCCCTTGACAATATTGATGATTCTTGGGTGTTAGATTCAGGGGCTTCATTTCATGTTACACCCCATAGAAATTATTTTCTTGATTATGTCCAAGGGGATTTTGGGCTGGTTTATTTGAGATAATGAACCCTGTCAGATTGTTGGAAAGGGAAGAATCAAAATTAAGTTGCAGAATGGGAATCATTGGATACTACATGAGGTAAGGCACGTTCCAAAGTTAAAAATAAATTTAATTTCTGCAGGGCAACTAGATGATGAAGGTTGTGTTGTTACATTTAGTGATAAAAATTGGAAGGTTACAAAAGGTGCCTTAGTGGTAGAAAAAGGTGTGAAAGTAGGCACCTTAGATCTTTGTATAGGTCATACTGTTCCTACTACTTTAGCTATTTCAGATAAAAATCAATGTTCAGGAACAGTTGCTGCAGTTCAGTAGGCAGAAAATCAGATAGTTGCTGTGGATTCTGAATCAACACTATGGCATAATAGACTTGGGCATATGAGTGCAAAATGTATGAAATTAATTCATTCAAATTTTTTTTTACCAGGTCTAAAATGTGTTAATATGGATTTCTGTGAAAGTTGTGTTTATGGAAAACAAAAGAGAGTTAGTTTTCTCAAAGATGGGAAACAAAAGAAAGATGGGAAATTGGAGCTTGTGCATACAGATGTATGGGGACCAGCTCAGGTATCTTCTCTAAATGTCTCTCAATATTATGTTACATTCATTGATGATGCAACTAGGAAGGTATGGATTTATTTCCTTAGGCAGAAATCTGATGTATTTGCAACTTAAAAAAAAAGGAGAAGCTTGATTGAGAATGAGATAGGTAAAAAGCTAAAATGTCTCAGATCTGATAATGGTGGTGAGTATTGCAGCAAAGATTTTAAAGATTATTGTTCCTCTAATGGTATTTGTAGGCAGAAAATGGTTCCAAAGACTCCACAGGAAAATGGAGTGGCTGAGTGCATGAATAGAACAATAATGGAGCATGCACAAACTATGAGATTGCATGCTAGGCTACCTTTAAACATGTGGGAAGAGGCTGTAAACATTGCTGTTTATTTAATTAATAGAGGTCCTTCTAATCCTTTGGGTTGTGGTATTTCAAAGGAAGAATGGATAGGTAAGAAGGTGAGTTATTCTTTTTTGAAAATCTTCGGTTGTGAAGAATTTTCACATATAGATTCTGAAAATAGAACCAAGCTTGATGCAAAATGAAAGAAATATATATTTGTTCGATATGGCATTAATGAATTTGGTTATAGGCTTTGGGATTTTGAAAATAAGAAAATTGTGAGAAGTAGGGATGTCATATTCAATGAGAAAGTGTTGTACAAAGATCTATTGCAGCAGCATGAGAAGACAGGAAAGGATTATGTAGTGTTGGATGATATTACAAACAACAATGTTCTAGTGGTTCCTCATGCTCCGCAACAACAACAAGAAATACCACAAACTCTAGTGAATGTTAGGCGGTCTTCAACGATAAGTAGGCCTCCAGAAATATTTTCTCCCTCTTTGTATTCTATTTTATTAACTAATTATGGTGAACTAGAATGTTATCATGAAGCTATGCAGGTGGATACCAAGGTTCAGTGGGAGCATGGAATGGAAGTAGAAATGGAATCCTTGTTGGAAAATCAGACTTGGGAATTATGCAAGTTACCTGTAGGAAAAAAGGCTTTACCAAATAAATGGGTTTACAGGGTGAAAGAGGAGGATGGAGGTAAGAAAAGATTTAAATCCAGATTAGTTGTAAAGGGATTTTCACATAAACAGGGTATTGATTTTGATGAAATATTTTCTTCAGTTGTTAAAATGACTTCTATTCATACTGTTTTAAGTATTGTGATTGTTGAAGATTTGCATTTAGAACAGTTTGATGTTAAAAAATGCCTTTCTCCATGGTGATTTGGAAGAGGAAATATATATGGAACAACCACAAGGTCTTGAGGTCAAAAGTAAGGAGAAACTAGTGTGCAGATTGAAGAAAAAATTATATGGCTTGAAGCAAGAACCTCGGCAATGGTATCTTAAATTTGATAGTTTTATGGCTGAGCAAGGCTTCAACAGGTATAATTCAGACCATTCTATTTATTTTAAGATGTTAGGTGAAGATAGCTACATTATTTTATGTTTATATGTTGATGATATGCTTGTAGCGAGGTCTAACATGGATCATATAAAGGATTTAAAAAAACAGTTAGCAAATTCATTTGCTATGAAGGATTTGGGGGCAACAAAACAAATCCTTGGTTGAAGATTACAAGAGATAGGAAAAATAGGAAAATGTTTTTATCTCAGGCTGATTATGTTGAAAAGGTGTTGCAGAGATTTCATATGGAGAATGGAAAAGCTGTCAGCACACCTTTGCCCAGTCATGTAAAATTGACTAAGGATATGTGTCCAAACATAGAAGAGGAGGAAGAAAAAATGTCCAAGGTACCATATGCTTCAGCTGTAGGCAGTTTAATGTACGCCATGGTATGCACGAGGCCGAATATTGCACATGCTATAGGAGTTGTTAGTAGGTATATGAGTCATCTTGTAGGAGTTGGAATGCGATAAAATGGATTCTTAGGTACTTGAGAGGTACATCCAATATATGTTTATGTTTTGGGGGCTCTAATACAGATTTAAAAGGCTATGTTGACTCAGATTTGGCAAGGGATATAAATACCAGGTGCAGTACCATAGGTTATGTATTTACAGTTGGTGGGACAACAGTGAGTTGGATTTCTCGGTTGAAAAAGGTAGTTGCTTTATCCACCACATAGACAGAATATGTGGCTGCAACAGGGGCAACAAAGGAAATGATATGGCTACAAGTCTTCATGGAAGAGTTGGGAAAAATACAGGCTGAAAATCACTTGTTTACAGATAGCCAGAGTGCTATACATCTTGCCAAGAACTCTGCCTTGCACTCTAAAACCAAACACATACAACTGAGATATCATTTCATTCGGTTAGTATTGGAGGATGGACAGGTAAAGTTGGAAAAGATACATACAGATGACAATCTAGCGAATATGTTTACCAAGGCAGTGACAAGGGAGAAGATGAGATACTCTTCAGCTTTGTTTGGCCTTCAAGGTTGAATTCAAGAATAACAGAGTAGCAGGGTCCAAGTTGCTTATTTCCAGTAGGAGCTGCAAGTGCAACGGTGTTGTCCAGGATCAGTCTCCAAGTGGGAGATTGTTGGTATGTGGCGACTGATCATGCTATACTGTACATTTTTAGTATTGTACACTCTTCATGTATCCTTGCTGGGTCCGGGCTCGGGTTGGGTCTCGGGTGGTAGCCCCCGAGAATTTTGTTTTTCCACCTTTTTTCATTTTCTCATTGAAAAAGGAAAGAGTCGACTTTGTAAACCCTAATTTTTGGAAGCTTCTAAAAGCTTGTTATAAGCGTCTGGGATGGAGAGTTGTAGGATGGCATTATTCACAATATTGTAATAGGTTTTGCACTGGATAATAAAATCATTGGATGGCTGCGATTTTGTGGATGTAGCCCAGATTGGGTGAACCACGTTAAATTTTTTGTGTTGTATTCTATGTGTGTTTTATTACTCTATTTTATTGTTCAAATCTTCCTTCTAACCCTAACACTTCTAGCATTTATTCCTTCCATAATGACCACACTCAACTCCACAACTTTCTACACTTTGAACAACTTGAACTTCATTAATCCCCTGTTCTGCTACTTTGGTGCTTGCTACAAATACTCCTTCCTTGCTACCATGTGCTTAGATGCAAAGATATTAATCCATATACATACATAGGCAACTATGATAGTGCGGTGTGTGAGTGTCCTTGCAAAACATTGTAGTTTTGTACGATTTGAAAACATTTTGACAGAAACACAAATAGCCTACTTGCTACTCAAAAACTAAAATATGGGAGTTTTACTAAACTAATAGAATAATGAAAATGATAGAAATAACTGTAGACATGGAAAATGTACAATTCGATCGAACACACTTGATCTTGATTTCTAACTTCATTTTTTCCTAAATCACACTCTCAACTTATCATCACCTTCCGTCTCTTAATTAGATAAATCATTATTTATTTAATTAGGTCTTTCTCCTTTGTTGATTAAATTAATCAAATTAATTAACCCTAAATCCTTATGTGTTTAAATAATTCAACTTATTTAAACCCCTAAAGTCTTCTCATTAAATCAAATAAATTAAACCTTATTTAATTTAATCTAACATTATCTCCTTTAGTTAAATAAATAAAAAACATTTATTTAATTAGTCATTTCCTTTCAATTTTGATTTAAATCAACTCATAAATTTGAGTCAAAATTGTCAAATCATCTAATCTCTTATTAAATTGATAAAATCTTGATTAATGTAATCTCAGTCACTAAAATCCTCTAGAGAATGCAACTTGCACAATAAATCAATTACTTTGATTTATTTAATTGTCTATTTTCTCTCAACATGGAATAAAGGAGGAATATTCCTTCAAATTTGAATTCAAAATCCAAGTGGATTTGTACATCCAACAAGGCATTTACTCCTCTTACATGTCCTTGTGCATTGAGCCAAGTGGCATTTATTTCATTCCCCTTTCCCTCTCACATGCCATTTCCTCAATTTCAAATTCAAACTAATTGCATTTATTGGCACTTTGGCCAAAATGTGCACAACCATCAACCATTCACATCTTGACAAGTGGAACTTGGTCATTAGATGTTGAATAATCCCACATTGCTCAATTTCACTCATTCTTCCAATTTGGAAATCTATAAATGAGAGACTCTTCCTCTCATTCTATCATCCACAAAAAATGAGTAAACTTACTATACTCATCTTCATCCTCATTCACCATCTAGAGCAAAGTTATTCTCTTCACATGGAGAGCTAATTTTGTCCATTTCACATCAAGTGCTCATCACTTTCATAATTTCATAGGTAGGTTATGTCAAAACATCATCAAGGAGATTCAATCATCCACAAATTATCACAAATCTTACAAATGATTTGGGAAATGACCAATTTCGACACACCAATTGACATCAATTCCCCCATGGGATCAAGAGTTTGCATGCTTAATTAGGATTGCTTTAGCTTTTCATGTTTTGTTCTTGTTTTTCCTATTTTGAGCATAGTAAATGGACTTCATGGGGAATTCTTGTTTTATCTTGCATATGAGGTTACTAATGTGTTTGCTTCTTGTGTTTGTGCAGGTATAGGACTGGGGTTCACATTTTGGCGCTAGAAAGAGGGTTGATTTGGAGAAATTTATCATGTTTTTCCAAAATTCTATGGTTTTTTGACATTTTTTGTGCTTATAGGAAATTGTGCCGCTTATAGTCATGCGATGCAATATTGCACCACTTTCAAATAGGTGGCGCTATATTGCGTTATGCAAAACTCCAAACTCCACTGCACTTGCTTTCCCGCCCAGAAATTTCAAATTTGCAAACTGTGCCACACTCCAAACTGTGCCGCATTTCAATATAGCGCTGCCTTTGCGCTCTTTGTCTTCTACAGAGCACCATACTCAATCAACATGCGACTCTATATTTCGCCACTGTATTTCTAATTTCTGTCGCATTTTGTAATTGCGCCGCTGGAGTTGGGTGAAAGGCAGATTTATGATTTTCTTAATATTTTTTTGTGATGCAGGACCATCCTGAGGTCATAAATTTTGGCTCAGATTTGGGTTTTGGCTGAAATTTTTATAGGCGGCTTCATTATGAGGTGGCATGTGGATTTCCAACCAACCCTAGGTGGGTTGGTGGCCATTTTGCCACATTTCCAGGGCTTGAAACTTTCATCTTGGCCCTCAAAATGGTAATTTAGTGTTTTTTCTAGTTTTTTAAAAGTTGTTTTTGTTAATAACTCGAAGTTCAAATTTTGAATTTAGGATGTTAGTTGGCAATTCATCCTATCTTTGTTTTAGAATTTTTTTGGAAAAAAATAGGACTTTCAAAGTCATGCATGCAAAATTACTAAAAAAGGAAAAATCTAACAATTGTTGAAATCTGCCAAAAAAAGAAATTTCTTGATCAAAAGTGAAGGAAGGAAAATGAAGGCCAAGGGTTATTTATGATGTTATCATCTCATTGTATTAAGTGCTTTAAAACACTTTTGGGAGAACTTATAATCCCTTTCTAAGGATATGATTACTATCATGCTCTTAGGACACACTAAATTTCTTTTGGGCTCTAAAAAGAACATTACAAAATCTTTCAAATTTTGCAACAAAAGACTAAAAATAACTTTAGAGCAGCTTATTAGATTCATTTTAAGGTTTAACAATTGAATAAGACAAATCGCACATTTGATTTGGTGCTATAAAAATAATTCATTTTTGCTTTGTGGACTTAAAATAAACAAGTGTTGTTTTGTTTTGTAATTGTTTACTCACAGTAAAATCATCAAAAGGACGTATGCACTTCTCTCGCGCCTGACAAAAATCTTGAGAATCAAAATCTCTTTTGGTGATCTTAATTTGAGTAAAGTAATTACCTCCGTATTTCTTTTTTGATTAAAATTGATCCAATCTTGCGAGTGTGAGCGCGGTATATTGTGAGTGTTCTCCCTTTGTTTTTCTACAAAGGTCGATTGAACTACGGGATATGCTTGCTTTATCTTGTTTATCTTAGAGGGCCTGCCTTGTGGGAAAAATTAATCACCCAAGGGAACAATCCAATCGAGAACACGCTAAAGCCAAGCGACTTCCAACCGGTATATAAGTGTGGATTCTCGAGGAAAGTTCAAGAATCATGAGGATTATTCCAACGAGAAGGGCAACAATGGTCTCTTGCTACATGGATAGTCCCACATAAACAGAATGCCTGCTTTAAAACCCCTTGTTTAGCAAAGGCCAAAATTCTTAACTATTTGTTGGTGCAAAAGGTCATGTCCTTTGAAGCCACCCCATGTATACATGCGGTCCTATTGTAGAGATGAAAAGTATGCCATGGGAGATTCATGGGTACTGATGCTTGGATAACCCAAGAAGCGAGTGCATTGTAAGGGGGAGCCTCTATGGTCAAGTATCTAATCATCCACACTGAATATGCGTAGCTGAATTTATCCAAGTGGGATCCCAACAAATATTGTCTCTTCATCCTAGGATTGTACATGTTCTTGGAATAAAAAACACATTGCTTTGATTAGAAACATTCAAAAACAAACATCCACAAAATCTTCAAATTTCAAACCCTTTAGGAGGGGCAAATACCTTTGACCAAATCCAAGTGTTGTTGCTTTCCCTAGGGATTTTATCCTTAGAGGTCTCTAAGCATTTGGATTTACATCATAATTTTCTCATACTAAAGTCAACCTAGGAAACTATGCTCTTGAAACCTTGATTTTCACATAAAGGACATTATGTTATGAAAAAGAATTGAGACATAGACATTCAGTTTGAAAAGCATAATCAAGAAAGTGTTTGTGGTAAAAAGAACCAAATCTAAGCAAGATAATAGACAATTGAACCACACATGTGCTTGGTTCCTTTTGAGTCATTTGGTTTTCATGCAAACATTGGTCTTTTGGTTTGAACCACTTTTAGGAAAAAACATGTTCTTCATTACCTTGGTCTTGTAAGCAGGTCCTCTTAGGTTCATCTAGGATCAAGTCAAACACTTCATCCATCCAAACATTTATCAAAATCCCATTTCACCAACAACTTTTGGAACCTTGGAAAACATCACTTATGCTAGACTTTTAGGAAAAATAATCATCACCTTGTTTGACTTAACACACTTAGTCAAATTATCAATCCTCTTGAGTGAATTTACCTCTAGGATAACATAACTTCATAAGTTTTACAAATTCAAAATCACTTTGTTTAGCTTAACACACCTAGCCAAATTATCCTCTTGTGTACGAGTTTACTCTAGGATAACACACCTTCCTAGAATTTACAAGTACATTATCCAACATCACTTTGTTTGGCTTAACACACTTAGTCTAACTATCTTCTCATGTGCAAGTTTACCCTAGGATAACACAACTTCCTAGAGTCTACAAGTGCATTATCACTTTGTTTGACTTAACACACTTAGTCAAACTATCCTCAATGAAAATAAAAACAAGTCCTAAAGTCTAGCATTGATCCAAAGTTCCTAAAAGTTTAAACACCCATATCATTCACCCCTTTCATCCTTCATATCATCATTGGTCCTAAACCCCTCAAAGGTCAACAAGGTCAAAACACAAGAGAAGCATGGAATATAAACTTGATTCATACATCATGAGTAATCCAAGTCAACCAAACTATCAGGGCCTTACAATACCAATTGATTTTCAAAATTCGTATTTGTACAATCCATACATGGGATCATTATCTTCTACAAACCTCAATGGTACAACAAATGTGAGTTTTCCCAATCTAAATTTTGGAACACCGTTCCTGATGGTAGATTTAAATCAAAGATAAAAGTTATAAATCTATCAACTAAACAATCAAGGAATGAGCCTTCCCCCTTTACCAACCATCAATCAATCAAATCCGAGCAACACCCCTTTCATAAGTCAAATGGAAACCATCCAAGCAACTCAAATGGTCAACACAACCACCATCCCTCAAGTGTCTCAAGGATCAAGCATCTCAATGACACCATTCATCACTCAAACCCTGGCAATCAATGCGACCATTCCACTCATCACAACAGTCAACACCATTCCCAATCCACCACCACCACCACCAAAACACAACATTGAAAATTCATTCTCCATCATGTTGCAAGTCGCTCAACAGGTTGCCCACCAAAAGGCACTCCAAAACCAACAAGCTGATCAACAAGCACAAGTGCAATTAGCCGCCCAACAAGCCGCACAAGCTGTGCAAGTGAAACAAGCAACCCAACAAGTATAGGCTCAAGCTCAAGCCCAACACTAGCCTTGACAGGTGCAAGCACAAAACCGAGCACGATTGCATGCAATTCATCAACAAGTGTATCAACAAGTCCTGGAATATTTTCAGGCACAAAGACAAGTATCTCAACAATAAGCCCAACAACAAGCATTATTGGCACAACAACAACATGACCAACAACAAGTGTTGTTGGCTCAACAACAAACGTAGGCTTTACTCACGCAACAAAGCTTGCAATAGACTTCCACCAAAATCGTTGAAAATGATGATCAAGATCCTTTGATCAATGATCATGTTGAAAATGTCTCTACATCACCTGTATACACCTAAAGTTGGTCTGGAGAATTCTGATTAATTAAATACAAATTATTTGATTAATTTTCCTAATTTCCTCTACTTTTGAATAAATATAAATATTTATTTATATAGTTCACATTCAAATTCATCTTAATTAAATAAACAAAATTAAATACTTTGTTCGATTTAATTATCACATCCCTATTTTATTCTATCGCATCCATCTTAAATTAATTAAATAAAGAAAAAACACTTTATTTATTAATTGCCATATTCTTCTGTTTAATTTAATAAACAACTATCCTATAGTTCGTTTTATTAAATTATTTATCTCCCTTTTCCTAATTTAAATAAATAACAAATATTTGAATTAGAGCATAAGGAATATTCCAATCTACATTTCCTCAAAAATGAATTAGATTTCCTATGTCTAATCCATGTCTAAAATATGTCACAATTAATGCTTTAAAACTTCACGGGAAGTTTTGGAGACAAATTTGGAATTTGATCTCTCAATCCTCCTCCATCAATCCTTCCTCTTCTCTTGCCTGGTGTTATCATGGGTAGAGACAATCTCCATTTTTCTCTCAATCTCCTCCATCTTTCACCATTCAATCCTCCAGATTGAATCCAAGCCTCTCAAAACTTTCCCTGTGCATTTCTACAGCCACGAAATCTATAAATACAACCTCATTGAATCAAGAAAATAATCCAGATAATCAAGTTTATGCACTCTTACTCTGCAGGAATCCAGACATCAAGCATTTACACATCAAGCATCAAACAATCAAGTTTTCAACCATGGCTGCCTCCTGTAGCTGCAATTATCTATTTCATATATGCTAGTTTACATTGTTTATCATTTAGCATTGCATTATCATCATCTCGTTCTTTGAATTGTCATTTTAATAGTCTTATTTGCTTACACAATCTGAGAGCAATTTAGATTTAATAAATCTTTGGAGATAGAGAGCAATATGACGCTTTTGATAGATAATTCCTTTGAATTGATTCATTTAACTTGTCTATTGATATAATGTCATATTAAGAAGTGTCTTTTGTGCTTATTCGCTTATTCACACTTACATCACCTAATGAGTTAGAGGACATATCTCAAGAATTTATTCCAAAGCATGATCTACATCTTTCGCCAAAGTCTAGCAATGGACCTTTCTATGCCAAATTCAATATTGACATCCTTTGACCTCACGGTTACAGATATTGAATAAATCCTCAACTCACCATTGATCCAAGTTCACTCAAAGCTCAAGAGGATATTGAGGCACTTCCAATTCCTAATAAAGATATCCAAGAACCCTTTGGAAGCAATCCATCCTTTGAAATTGACCCATGTCAAGAACTTGATCCAAAACATGTCGAAAACAATTTTGAAATCATTCGAGATCAAGAATTTGTATCTCCAAGCTACTACAATGATATAATGGACACCCTCTTATCTATACAAGATGATCACATCCACCTAGAACATACGGGTATGTGCAGGATCATCATGGAAAAAACATGTCCTTAAGTGGCAATGAAAATTCAAAAAAATCAGAGTTAGGCAGTTTGACGTAAAATTTTGAATAAGTTATCTATATTATTTCAAAAATATGTAAGAATAGAATTTGTAGAAAATTGAATATAGTTTCTAAACTACTAGATATATATATATATATATTTAAAATCTGTTTGGTGAAAATTTGAAATTTCAATGCAGTAGTACTTAAATTTCAGGGAAAAAATAAGAAGTAGGTGTCTATCTGACCACCCTAACCACAATAAAATGATAATTATTTTTTATTAGATTTTAGATATAAGTAGAGGACTCATGTCCCGATGTGATGCACATTTTTTTGTATATTTTTTTCCAAGTAAATAATTAATTATGATTTTTTTATTACAAATTTTAAAAAATATAAAAACTCATATGTCAGATCACCTTAACTTGGTCAAAACTTCATGAAATTCATTTTTTTTTAAATCCTATATTATGCGAAGCATAGAATGTGACACATGTTTTGGATTCAAAAAATGTGATACGGTTTGAAAGATATAAATGTTTTTCAATTAGCCTATCAATCAAGACTTTAGTCGTAATTCAAATAGAAAATGAATAATAATAATTTATTAAATTCAAAGTAAAGCCTAATTTATATTGGTAGAAAGCTGAGAATCTCCTTTAAAAACCCGTTTTGTTTCATCAATTTAGGGTATAAAAAAAAGCCGTCAGCCACATGGGCAAAGTCTAGAAAAGCAAGGTAAGCTGTTAAACACGTTTTTTTTGTTTTCTTAGGATTGGCATGTCTGAGCCAAATTCCAAAGCAAACCCGAGGCTAATCCCTAAGTAGTAGGTTTTGTGTCAGACATATCAGATATCCGATTCAAATTGGATATCCAATTTTTTTAATATATAATTTAAAAAAATCTAATATAGTTTTTAATATATGATTTAAAAAATTACAATTTCCAAATCAGATACCCGATTTTTTTTATATGTAATTTAAAAAAATCTAATATAGTTTTTAATATATGATTTTAAAAATTGCAATAAATAATTTATAGTTTATTTTAATATATCTAGTTGAGAATATACAATATAGTTTATAATTCAATATATAATTTATAATTTATGATAATCTCTTACAGAATTATCTATAATATATAATATATTATATTATTATGTATAATATTTAAATATTATTTATATATTCTAGTTAATGTAGAAATATTTATATATATATATTAAGTTAATATATAAAATATTATATAACTAATTAATATCACAAATATATAAAATATTTAAATATTCTCTCTTCCCTCTCTCTCTCCCTCCCTCTCTCTCTCTCTCCCTCTCCCTTTCTCTCTCTCTCCTCCTCTTCCCCTCTTCCCCTCTCCCTTCGCCCCCTAATTCTGTCTCCCTCTCTTAGACCCTTCTTCCTCTCTCTCTCTCTCTCTCTCTCTCTCTCTCTCTCTCTCTCCTTCTTCCCCTCTCCTCTCCTTCCCTTCCTAGTTCTCTCCTCCCTCCTTCCCTCTCCCGCCCAGCCTCAGTTCTCATTCTCCCCCTCCTCTCTCTCCCCTTCTTCTCCTCTCTCTCTCCTAATTCTCTCTCTCTCTATCCCTTTCCCTCTCTCTTTCCCACTCTTTATCTCTCCCTCTCTCCCTCTATCTCCCCTTCTTCCCCTCTTCC
>CM021101.1:616071689-616246698 GCA_007115665.2 Sequoiadendron giganteum
CCCCTCCTAGTCTCTCTCTCTCTCTCTCTCTCTCTCTCTCTCTCTCTCTCTCTCCTTCCCTTCTTCCCCTCTCCCTTCCCCTTCCTTCTTCTCTCTCTCTCTATCCCTTTCCCTCTCTCTCTCTCCCTTTCCCTCTCTCTCTTTCTCTCTCTCCCTTTCCCTCTCTCTCTCTCTCTCTCTCTCTTGTCCACCCTCCACCTCCTAATTACTCTTGGGTCTGTGTGCCACAAATTGGATATCTGATTTGTGGCACCAAAATCTTACCGCCACAATACATTTTTAAATGTTTTCAAATATTGCCCAACCCCAAATCGGATATCTGATTCAAAACAGATATCCAATTCAAAACGGATATCCAATTTGTAAAAATTAGGCTTGGGAATTGCTATGGAGCAATGTATTGACACCCAACCCAAAAAAAAGTCAACTTGATATTTTCATATTTTTTGGCGAGTGCAAAACACTACTTTTTTTCATATTGCCACTTTTTGGCCCATCATGATCCTGCACATGCCCATACTCCTCCATCCACCCATGAGATGATTTCATTGGATGGACACATAGATGATCATTCAGAATAGGATTCCTTTACTCCTGACATTATTACACAAAAAGAGCAGGTTATTGATTCCTACAATCAAATTGAGTTATCAACATCAGGATCGGATATATCCAAAATTCAGACTGAGGACATCATGTATGAAGATATCCAACATTGTCCACTCAAGGAAATAGGTCAGAATGAACAGGATATTTCGGAGTTAGCAGAGCAACAAATTGAAATGACGTCATCTGTAGTGGTCATTTGTTAGAGAATGCATTCTGAACAAGACATCTCAAAACAAGGAGAATCAAAGAACAAAGGTGCTACTATCACCATACTGGGGGAAAATTCATTTCAAACAAACATCAACATAGGGAGCATGAAGAATCCTTATGATGAAACCAATGTCAATACTACAACCAACCACATCATGAATCTTCATCCACTCATCATCCATCCACGAATTGGGACCAACAATAAAAGAAATATTTGAATCAAAGCACAAAGAACATTATCAAAGAAAAAGAAGCTAAGAAGCATATCAGATAAATCAAATACATACGAATACCAAAAAATACAAAGAAAGATGATCCCTATCAAACTCCCTTAGTCAAAGAAACTATGGGGAAAAATTAAAAAAGGGGCAAATATCCATAAAAAATGTCCACAAAGGCAAAAATAGGCTTCTCAAGCAACATACAAAGTATATTGAGCTATTGGTCCTAATTCCATGCACACTTCCATATCCACCCATCATTGCTCATCTTCCCAAGTTTGGAGAGTCAAAGGCTCCAAACTGTCAACCAATCCATCTTTTATTCCTAAACACACCCCATCTACTCCTCCATACATAATATCCAATTTTCACATTGACCATGTATTGGCAACAACCCTTCATCATAAGGATTCAAAAGGAACTCTATCGCGATGTGCACACAAAGACAGAGTTAACTCCGGTATCATCAAAGCAGATCAAGGATTTCAAAAGTTGCATTCAAGTGCACGTATCTTGGCTAGGTAGATTCTTCAAGAAGGATACCAATGGAACATTATAAAAGAAATATCTACATTGAAACCACCAGGTGGTTCAGCATAAGCTTGCAATCTTTCAGCAAAAAATACAATTTTTTTTTTTTTAATTTAAAAATCCAAAAAAAATAAAATCAGAAAAAGGATTGAAAATAGTAAGGGAAAAAATTGTCCTCCAGTGAAAACCACTATGGTGGCACTTTGGACAGGTACCATGATGAAAAATTGGCAATCACACGTCATGTGTAGAAGTGAGCATCTGTATGCGCTAGTTCAGTTGGAAGCATCTCATCCTATCCATAATAAAGCCAACATTCTCTCCATCTTATCCATAATAATTTCATTTATCCATGAACCATTTATCCAATCCATTTTCATCCATCTACATCCATAGTCCAAATTATCTTGATCTTGACCAAGTTTGGTGCACACTTTACACTTGCTTATGGTAAACATCTCGACATGGGTCATTTTCATTGATCCTATCCTACCCAACGTTGTCTAAACCATGAAGCACTATCCAAATGAGCATCCTCTGTTCAAACACTTTACACTTGCTTATGGTAAACATCTCGACATGTGTCATTTTCATTGATCCTATCCTACCCAACATTGTCTAAACCATGAAGCACTATCCAAATGAGCATCCTCTGTTCAAACACTTTACCTTATCACAAGATAATCCTTGGAATCCTTTGCATGCTTATCATATCCATCCATACACACACCTATCCAAACGTCCACCCATGGCATTCCATACATTGCTAGACACTGGGGGTAGATATTTATATCTTGCTTCGGGAATAAATCTTGATATATATCGTCCAACTTAAATGTGGTGATCCAAACATTGGAAAACATGAAATCAAATTGGTCAGAAATTTGTGAGAAAAAAGGCCAAATCACTAGCCCATGGCATATTTTGACGAACAAATGTTCCTTATCAAGCTTTATCTTTCATCAAACATCAATCCAAAAAATCAATATCAGTTGAATCTAATGTATACTTCAGCATTACATCAAATCATTTAAACAATTTTGTTCCAAATCAAGCTTAAAAATCTTGATCAAACAGATCCAACCAATCCATCATCTCAGGATATCCTTCCCAATCCTTGTTTTGCTTAACACCATCCTTGCATTTTTGTGTATCCTCAACAATGTTATCATCCTTGTGTTGCTTAACACTATCCTTGTATTGTTGTGTATCCTCAACAATGTTATCATCATCAATCCATCCATTGATCCGATCAATCAACCTTAGCTTGGTTTTCAACAAAATCCCAAAATAGAGCACTTATATCATCACATATCCATATCCAAATTGTCAAAATCATGTGAAAATCCAAAAAAATCCAAATCAATAAAAAAAATCCAAAAACATTCAAAAAAATCAAAAAAGTCCAAAAACATTCAAAAAAATCAAAAATAAAAATCATTCAAAAAAATCCATCAAAAATCCAAAAACATCCAAATCATTCAAAATCCAAAACATGTCGAAAATCTAAAAAACCAAAAAACCAAGTCAGTGGAGTAATCATTAGTTCGAACTACGTCGTCTCTGAGCTTGAACATAGGCAAGGTTGATCTTTGATCATCCCTCGAGACAATTTAGGTCAGTCCTTTAGGCATCCATCGCAATCTGGCAATCCATTTGCCCCTTTCTCTCATTATTGAGTCAAGTTTGTTGTCAGTCGAACTACGTGGTCTCTGCGTGTATAACGTAGGAAAAAATAATCCATGGATAAGCTCCCGAGACCCCTAGGATAGGTCTTTAAGTTAGTCTCTTGGTCGTAAATCTCAAAAATACCAAAAATATTGGAAAATCCAAAAATCAAAATAGCCTCAAAAACATTTCAAAACATCAAAAACATCCAAATATTTGAAAAACCCAAAATGTTGCACCCGCCTCATTTTGCTTTCACCCGTGATTATAATCACCTATAATAAATCAATCATCGCCTTCATCCTTTGGTGGGTCAGTCGGAAGCAAGTCTAGCAGTTTCAAAAGTGAACACCTAATCATCAAAAGTCTCAAGTCTAGGTCAGTAAGCAAGCAAGTTGATCAACTCGGAGTATCAATATCTCATCACCCAATCAGTCTCACCAAAACCTTGATCACAACCATCACCCAATCAGTCTCACCAAAACCCTGATGACAACATGTCCTAGCATGTATCCTTCCCACGATGGACATAAGCATCAGGTATCTCGCAGTAATTTAGTCTTGGCTAGCAGTATGAAGAACATTAGCTTGTTTGTTTACTTTATTTGGTCTTTTTTGACTTATCTTATTTTGCGCTCATTCCAAGGACCTCTTGATGATGCCTAAGCAAAAGAAGGTTTAGAGAGAAAGGAATGGGACAATGATCATTATCTTTTTTATCTGCTGTGCTTGTGGGATACTCTTGTAAAATAACTTAGTCATGCCTGATTTGTTTGGTTTGTAGGAAGGGTGTTTTAGGTATCTTGTTGACCACATAGGAAGGCTTGCCTTTCTATGTTTTGGCCCGAGATGTTTAGAATATCTAAACTACATCCCGAACAAAGTTCCATATGCTAAGTGTGAAAAAGAATACTCCTATCTAATTGTCAAGTCAAAGTCCATCACACTAGGTACAACACCATCCTAGTTTTTATACCTTGATGCATCGTACCTATGCGTGTTATCAAACATAAAGTAATTGGCCCTTTGAAAATCCCGACTCTTGGTAAGCAAATCATCATCATCTTAATGACTTGTTGGATCTCTTTATTCAACCTTCTTTTCACACTAACACAGTACCATGACAGTTAATCAGAACATTGCTAATGCATCCACCATGCATCCATAAAATCATCAACATAAGTGCATATCATACCATATAGATCATACCTCATTATATCATCTCATATTATCATCATCTTAAGTTATGAGGAATAATATAGATTTGTTATTCTAAGCATCTTAAGAAATAATTGCATTACATTCATTGCACATTATACATTGCAAAAATCATTAAGGGCATAATGGAAATCATGAGCATATCATTTACATCCATAAATCACTTGCATATCATTAACATTCAAAACACAAAAAAAAATGCATACATAACCATCGTCACATCACATAGAAGCATATATCATATCACATGAGCATAAAATAGAAGCATTTCATAAACATCTCATTGCACATAGGAAATAAAAATGCATCCATGCATCATAAGACATATCATAAACCGAACCATCTCATATATATCATCAAAAGTATACTGTCATGGTACAAAATCAGATCAAGTGTACATCAAAATACATGATACAATAGGGGAAATAATCGAAGCCCATGAATAAAAAATGGAAACTACCTGTGATCAAAAGACTAGCCCTGCTGGCTATGCCCCTCACCCTTTGGCCTATCACTGTGACCCTCGAGTGGCCTCATCTCTGTCTGCTGGGAGTAGTCTGGCATCCGACCTGCTGCTAGCACTGCTTGTCTGTAATGTTGCCGATAATACTCGGCCTCTCTAACTACCTCTTTGTAGGCTCGTAAGGAAATTGAACTGCCCTAGGATGATGAAGCCATACTCTCTAGCTGCCTCCACCAACCAGCCTCCTAATCCCTCTCGGATCGAGTCTAGTCCCTCTCAGTAGTGACTATCAAAACCTGCTATCGAGCCTGATCCCTCTTTGTAGTTAATACTTGAATCTAATCCTGCAGCTGCTGGATCAGTGCATCTCAGTGATCTAGCTGCCCTGGTGGCTACTACTGCAGGAATGCTTTGTCCCCATCTCTGGGCTGGTCATCCTATATCCCTACCCATGGAGGGGCTTGCTGTGCTTGATCTCTTGGGGTTGTATGATGAGGAGGTGGTCCACCTCCTCCCCTATCCCCATCCCCATCTCTATCACCTCTGCCCCCCTATCCTCTACCCCTGCTAGCTAATCTGCCCCTGGGCCTCCGCCGTGGAAGTACCATACCGGGAACTGTCAATCTCAAAGGAGGCCTAAACCAAGCTCTGTACACTTGGGTCAGTCCCGCATCTATCGACACCTGATCATACAACCATGGTTGGGCCACAAGTTGTCTGAATGAGGACACTACCTCAGTTGTTGGGATGGGCTAGCCCCATGTTGTCTCTCTCGTAGTACGGGTGAAGATCACCACGTACTGATCATCTAGTCTATCCCGAATCTCACCAAATTGATAGGCCACCCTGTCTGGGAGATATCGCTCTATCATGGTATGCTCCTGGCCCTACATCCATTTGTCCTATCGGGTGAAAAATAGCTGATTTGTATCATCGTACCATGGGCCTATGCCCATCCAAGGACTCTAGATGAACTCTCTCATCTCATCGAGAACCCGTCACCGATGGGCAAGTCCACCTGTGCCAATGTGAGTAAAATGGTCATCAATGTCAAGGACAATAGGTGTGACATCTGGAAGGAGCACTGGAATCCTCTCGCATGCCCAAATGTGTAACAAAGTAACTCTAGCCTTGAGGGATCGACTGTCCAGGTATGCAAACTCATGTAAATCCCTATATAAGGAAGCCAACATCACTAGCCCCCAAGCAAAGCACTCCTAATGGAAATACATCTGCTCACATGCTAGTTCCCAGCCTAGACTGAAGTATCAGCCCCACCGATCTGGTGCCACAAGACCTAAAATGATAGCTACAATGATCAACCTGTAAGTGGGCGCTATACCCCGGTATCGCTCCAAGTCAATCTATCTGTCAGAAAGGATGAGCTCATCAACACCCATAAAACTAAAGCAGGCCTCCTAACCTTCTTCTGGATCATAAATCACTCTAGATCTGTGGATAGGCAATCGAAGAATGTGCCAGACATCCTCGAGAGTGATGGTAGCCTCACCGATAGGAAGAAGGAAGTCTCACTGTGCCACCTCTTGGTCAAAGCCGTCATCATCCCCAAGTGGGTCCTAACAAGAGGAACATAGGAAACGAACCAAAGGCCGAGCATACCAAGTTGCTCCTTGAGGAATATGCGCATATCGTATAATCTCATGAGCACTGGCCATCTGTGGTCTCTCAAATGAAGTATCTCAAGGTCCTCCTACATAAGAGAAATCATCGCGTCAAGTCTTGTAAAAAAATCTACCTCCCGAGTCAGCTTGTCGCATTTGAAACAACAAAAGCAACACCGTTTGCAAATGCAGCCTAGTTTGAAAAGTTCCAAACTGCACTGTCGCGACAGGTTTTTCCAATTTCTAAATACCAAAGTGTGCCGTGCGGTTCAATTTGCATATGCGATTGAATTTGTGCCAAAACCCTAGTTTGAAATTGTGTCGCACGGACGAATTTTCATATGCGGTTGAGTTTGGCAAGAAACCCTAATCTCCTAATTGGCTTATGACGGTGCTATTCTCATATGTGGTGCAGTTTGAGGCCGTACGACACCGACTGAGCATTTGCAACAGCGCTATATAGCACCGCTCAACTTAAAGTTGGTTTTGACCCTATTTAATGCACATAAATTAAAAAAATTAAGAGTTGGGATGGGGGTACATACCACGGGTCCTATGCCTGCTGGCCATTGGTGCACTCGTACTCTCTCCGACACATTCCTGGAAAGCTATCGTTGCGCCATCTCGACCAGAACTCAGAGCTCAAAGTGCAAAAAATTCTAAAGGCTAAGTATGCAAATGTATTGAAAGTGACCCCTCAAGGTTTATTTAAGCATGCAAATTAGGGTTTTTTGACCTAATTTGGCCATCCAACTAGGGTTTTGGCTCCCCGATCCCATTTTTGTCCAACTGAGGGCCATTTTGCATCTTTCGTGGCGATTTAACGTGTTTTTAGGCATCCTGGGGCATTTTTGGACCTGTCAGGCACCTTATCCTCTTTTTTTGCGAGATCATCCATAAATCAATTTTTTTTGTCCGATCTCTCGAGGGGGCAATATATCAGTATAATCCTTCTGCTAGGGTAACAGTGGGGCATTCAAAAAATGCTAAAAATCTTGAACTTTGATCACAATAGTTTATTCTTTGAAACAATGCAACAAGTACATTGCTTCAAAGAGGGGCAAAATGTAGACATGGAAAATGTACAATTTGATCCAACGCACTTGATCTTGATTTCTAACATCATTTCTTCCTAAATCACACTCTCAACTTATCATCACCTTCTGTCTCTTAATTAGATAAATCATTATTTATTTAATTAGGTCTTTCTCCTTTGTTGATTAAATTAATCAAATTAATTAACCCTAAATCCTTCTGTGGTTAAATAATTCGTCTTATTTAAACCCCTTAAGTCTTTGAATTAAATCAAATAAATTAAACCTTATTTGATTTAATCTAACATTATCTCCTTTAGTTAAATAAATAAAAAACATTTATTTAATTAATCCTTTCCTCTCAATTTCGATTTAAATCAATTCATAAATTTGAGTCAAAATTGTCAAATCATCTAATCTCTCATTAAATTGATAACATCTTGATTAATTTAATCTCAATCACTAAAATCCTCTAGAGAATGCAACTTGCACAATAAATCAATTACTCTGATTTATTTAGTTGCCTATTTTCTCTCAACATGGAATAAAGGAGGAATATTCCTTCAAATTTGAATTCAAAATCCAAGTGGATTTGTACATCCAACAAGGCATTTACTCCTCTTACATGTCCTCGTGCATTGAGCCAACTGGAATTTATTTAATTCTTCTTTCCCTCTCACATGTCATTTCTTCAATTTCAAATTCAAACTAATTGCATTTATTGGCACTTTGGCCAAAATGTGCACAACCATCAACCATTCACATCTTGACAAGTGGCACTTGACCATTAGATGTTGAATGATCCCACATTGCTCAATTTCACTCATTCTTCCAATTTGGGAATCTATAAATGAGAGACTCTTCCTCTCATTCTATCATCCACAAAAATTGAGTAAACTTACTATACTCATCTTCATCCTCATTCACCATCTAGAGCAAAGTTATTCTCTTCACATGGAGAGTTAATTTTGTCTATTTCACATCAAGTGCTCATCACTTTCATAATTTCATAGCTAGATTATGTCAAAATATCATCAAGGAGATTCAATCATCCACAAATTATCACAAAGCTTACAAAGGAGTTGGGAAAGGGCTAGGGAAAACTTTAAGAAACCCCCCCCTCGACGCAGGTGTAAAATCCTAGTGAATCCGGTATACTTCCCGATGAAAAATATTATTTCTATTAGCGATTTTTTTTGTTTATGGGAAAAAGAAAATCCCAATTGGTGAATCTTTTATAATCCCTTGAAGTTCATCGAAAATATTGGCAAATTGCAAATTTTTTTAATAGAATAAAATATTTTTCATTGGCGAATAAAACCGTTTTTCAAACTAGAATTGTTTTCCCATTGGCGATTAAAACCTTTTTTCAAAGAAAAAAATATATTTTCATTGGCGAATTAAAAAGAATCTCAAAATAATAAAAAAATATATTGGCAAAATAAAAAAATATGCCAACGAAAAATCATAGGGGCCGTTCATTGAATGTTCGATGGACGACTGTAGTTGCATTCCGAAAGTAAATCTCTGAAGCACTAGACTTGTGATTTGAAACCTCCGGAATAACACTATAACCGTTAGATGCGGACATGTGGCGAGATCAAGGCTCATTGCTCATCACTCATTCTGTCTTTTCAATGCCTCGACATTGTACGTTTCATTTAATTGAAATTCTCATTCTTTTTGAAGAAAGTGTGGTTTTCGTACTGCTAGTGCAGATAGTGGCAGCGATTAATGCCATATGTGATATGAACATCTGAAGCAATTTCTTGGACAACTCATAGCTTTAATGAAACAAGATTTGTAATGATTTCATATCGTTTGAAATTTGAGTGATTTTGACAGCTTGTCAGCTTGATGTAGAGTTCAAGTTGGCACGTACCAAGATGTCAATCAAATTAGAAAATTTAATTATACAGGCTGGTAGCGGCACTGGTGGCCCATAAATAGGGATAGTGATTCAGTGATTAGTATATAGTGCCATAAGGGTTTTTATTTTCTAGGGTTAATAAGGATTCATGAAGAAGATGATGCAGTATTGGGGATACTGTAAATTCTCCTACCTACAATTATGTAGTTACAGAGTAATCAGTAAAAGACAAATTTCCTTCAAGTTCAGAATGGGTGGAATTGGAAAGAAGTTGATTTGGTTAACCTAAATTTTCAGATGGGTTTTGAACCAGGATGAGGAGCTCTGATGGAGATAAGTGCTATCCCAATGCATAAAGGCTGTAGGTAAAAGATGGGAGTAGATTTGCTTCTCCTCCTGTATTCTAACAGCTCCCATTTCCCCAACATGGTTGGCCAAGCAAGCCCCATGCATTTATTTTCAAAGAGACATTTGTATTACATATTCTGTATGACTCTGGTTCTCAAAGGGGATAAGTACATTTTTTTTATCTTCATGGCTCCCATTTCCCCAGGACTGATAAGAACCCCCTTTCCCCAGAATGGTTGGAAAATCCACCAGTAGAAGCTTAGAATCATGAATTTATTTTTAGAGGCACATTTATATTTAGAGATAGATGTGTAGTAAGTTTTCAGCAGCAAAGCTTGGAAATTGGAATCAATTTGTAATCCATTGTAACGAGCAACAACTTGGAATAAATTATTAAATTTTGTCTATGTAAAATACTAAAGTGACACATTGACATATATTATTTATACAAAATAGGAGCTACAGTGCTACTCGTCTGTAAAAAGATATGTAATAATGTGACATTGAAATTCAGTTGCAATAAAATAAATGGTTGTGTTGTGTTATTCTTGATTCCTTGAATCTTCGTTATTCATTTACGTTTAAGAGTAAAGAGTTGTTTTCTGAGTTCAAAACTTCAGTGTCTATTAATAATTTAATATATTCAAATCAGTTTTTTTTCTTTTGAGAAATTAAGTAATATACTCTATGCAATATGCACTTGAGAATTCATGGTTATATCAGGCCATCGGGGGAATCCAATCATTCGTTCCACTGATGTTTATGTATTACAACGATGTGCTTACTTTTGTTGACTCTATCTATATATCGGGGAGCACACCTTATGAGTTATGAGTCTTCGCCTTCGGGCCATCGACGGGGCTGTGATGGGGGTTCCACCGATAAAGCATTGTTAGGCCAATGCCTATGGTATTGACTTTAAAACACATGTGTGATGTTAATTTTTTTAAGTTAATATCATAAATTAGTAAATTACTCAAGTTTCAAGTTCAACCGTTGGATGAACATTTGATGTATGGTTGTAGTTACATTCCATAATGAAATGAATAGAGCGATGGCCTTCCCAATTTAAACCTCCGGAATTACCCTATAACTGTTAGATTTAGAAAGATCAACGGTTAAGATTATGACAATAGCAAACAATCAATATGAATATTTTATGACGGTTTGGTCATTTAAATGCCTATCAAAAAAATTGTTTAATTTATGAATTTTTATATAAAATCTTTTATAAATGGAATATCTTGAAAAATTAGAAAACAATGATAATTATTAGTGATAAATATAAAAATCTACTGTTATAATTAACAATTAAGAAAAGTTTCTAAAATCGTATTAAAAATAAATCTTGTTAAATATATTCTAAAAATTAAAAATAATTATGTTTTATTTTGAAAAGATTCTAAATTAATATATATTTTTATAATAATATTATAAATCACATATATTAATATAAAAAATGATAGCTATTAATATTATAAAAAAGTCAAAAGTTTCTAAATTCATATTAAAAATATTCAAAAAAGTTATATTCTATTTTCTTTTTATAATAAAAATTATAAAATGATATATATTATAAATTAAAATACTATATAATAATTTTTTACGGTTTAATAAAAATATAGCAAGTCAAACTATACGGTCTAATAAATTTTATAGCTATAATATACGGGCTAAAATTGAAAAAACAGTAACATATTTAATAGACCATCAAATTCTAGGCCTGCTGTCAACTGTCAAGTGATTAATGTTTATTTTAAAAGTTAATATCATAAATTACTCAAGTTTTAACCGTTGGATGAACATTTGATGTATGGCTGTAGTTGCATTCCGTAATGACATGCACAGAGCGATGGGCTTCGCAACTTAAACCTCTACAATCACCCTATAACCGTTAGATTTAGAAATATCAACGGTGAAGAATTTGCAACTTGTAGACGTAAGACGTGTCATTCACTTTAATGTTCCAATTTCAAGAAACAAAGCATTTAAAGCACTTTGTACTGCTAAGTGTCAACTGTCAAGTGATTAATGTTTATTTTTAAACTTTAAAGTTAATATCATAAATTACTCAAGTTTCAACCGTTGGATGAACATTTGATGTATGGTTGTAGTTGCATTCCGTAATGAAATGCATAGAGTGATGGGCTTCCCAACTTAAACCTCCAGAATCACCCTATAACTGTTAGATTTAGAAAGATCAACAGTTAAGAATTTTCAACTTGTAGTCTTGTAGACCTAACTCCTAAGACGTGTCATTCACTTTAACATTCCAATTACGAGAAAAAAAGCATTTAAAACACTTTACACTTTGAAATTGTAGAATAATTTTTAAAGTCTTCAGTCTTCAGATTGCTCATTGGCCTTTGCAGTGCACCACCCTATTTTGGATTCCACAGTTCCACTTCCAACAACGCCATTCCAGTTTTCAAGCATCGAGACTCAGAATCTGGGTAAGTGAAAGAATTCCTGCGGTTATGTTTCATCGTTTGACATTTCTTAAAATCTTATTTTGTCAAAGTTTGAAGTTTGGTTTTAGACTTTAGAGAGTCAAGAATTCATTAAAATTAAGGAGGACTAATAGGTATTACTTATTAGGGAATTCAAATTTCACAACTTCACATTTGTACAAGCATGTCTACCACTAGTACCACTAGAGCAATGTTCGCTAAAAAAATACATAATGTAGAATTGCTTAAAACCCTAGGTTTCACTGATGGGTACCATGATATTTATGATCCTGAAATCTATGGTAGGCGTACCTCAGAACTTAGATTTTCATCTCAGAATAAGGCTGCAAAGCAAACAAAAGTTGATAGTATCAGTGCACCGTGGGTAACTAGATTAGGGTGCATGATGTTACATGAAGTTTTCCCTTGCCCAGAATTTATCATGGTCTATGCCAAAAATTATGATGATAAGAAAAGAGAAATTGTTAATAAAGATAACCAAGAAGAATTGTTATCCATTAATGCAAAAGAACTTGGAAAAGTGTTGGGGTTTACAACCGAAGAATTTGGAAACCACCACATTGACCTAGAAAAGCTTGCTATTGATTATGAAGCAGTGGAAGAAAGGCTGAAAAATGATTTCTTAAATAAAATAGTTAAGGATAGAAACAAATTGAAAGGTGATCATAAGCCTCCTTATAATTTGGATTTTTTTAAACCATGGGATCAGGATACTATTTCCATGCTAGCATTTTGCCTCAGTCTGGATAGCAATTTGGAAGTGGGTGCAAGCCTCCTTGAAATGGTATATACTATCCATTATGATGATGAACATGTCAAATATAATTATACTCAACACATTGTAGAATCCATGCATAAATAATTTTTAATGATTAAAGCAGGTTCCACGAAGACATTTAGGTTCAAAACCTACTTGTGCTATCTTTTTATATTCAAATTTAGAGGAATGTTTCAGACCAACAAGCTTCAGATTCAACCCTATAGTAATGCAAAGGAAAATAAAATGGCTCTAGTATATGAATGGACCACTGAGATAAGGATGCATGATTCTCGAAGGAACTACAGTCATTTTGTAGACTAATTTTTGGCTCCATTGCATCAAGTAATTATAAATAATCCAATGCCTAGATTGCCTATGTCATGTAGAAACTGCATGCAACTAGGAAAAGAAATACAATTGGCTGATTGGTACTTAATGGAAGAATATACTGTGCTAAGATTTTATGGATCGGGAGTACAACCATACAAACTTCCAATACATGTGAAAAAAAGGGTTTTTGCATTGGAATATGTAAGGCAGGTGCATAGTGCTGATGAACTACACTTTCTCAGTCAGCAAAAGAAGACCTTATTTCCTTCTTTACCTTTTTCATGTGGAGGGTTCACATTCAAGAGAAAAGCATTTAGTGTGGCACATAATCTTTTGAATTTTTTTGAATTTGATGCTATCTATCACTGGCAGTATGATCCATGTGACATCATTAAATCAATTATTGTGGCCAATAGGAATGCTACAAATAGAATTCAACATCAAAGTAAACCCTTTCTAGAAAACTTGAGAAACAAGGATTCTTGGGATGAGGTCAAAATAGCAATGGAGAAAAGTGCTGCTGAGAATGGTATTTCTTTTGAACAATTGTCAATAGAAATTATGGCATTGCACCGAAAGACAATCAGGACATATAAAAATTTTTACGAAAAAAGTGATAAACCATCTAGTAGAGTAAAAATTCCACGTTCTCTACAAACGAAAGTTATAGATAAAAAATGGTCACGATAAAAAATTACTGCCTTTTGGTCTATGAGGAAGGACCTATGTGATCCAATAGCTCTTGCAGAGTATGATGCTAACGAAGAAGATGAAGAGTTTATAAAATTGTGGAATATAGAGCATCTTGATGAACGTGATGCATCTGATGATGATATTGATAGGGAAGAAGAAGAACAAATCCATGCCAATTACAAACCTGGTTTAAGTGAGGCCACAAAAGAAGAATATACTTCAACATATACTTCAGGAGCAACCATACTTCAAAAAATTGGTTATAAAGGTGGTCCTTTGGGGTCCAAAGGACAAGGCCCTTGGACAATACAAAGTGTTGAGCATAGAAAAATAGTTGATAAATATGGCCTTGGGCTTGGAGGTGAAAAGTAGACCAAGGGGATACAAGACAAAATCAATTTGTTAGAGCTTCTAGTCCTCATCCTCATGGTTAGATACAATCACAACTAGGACATGCCTTGGTGGACAACTTAGTGCAACTGGGAGTGCCATTGGTGGCGATGGTATGGGTAGTAGTACTAGTAGTGGTCAACATGTGCTACAACAAAAAATTACACACAACACCAAGAGGAAAACAATAAAAGATACCATAGAAACACCAGGTGATCAAGGCAATCAAAAGAGGCAAAGGATTTGACAGGTCCAAGTCACACTATTAGTGGATCCACCACAAAGGAGTTATTTCCAGACACTCCCCCAATTCCAGTTAGTGTGGGTGCGAAATCATTAGCAACTGCAAGTACTCCTATTCCTTCACCAGTAAAACATTCCATTTTTCCTACCTCCCTAGGTTATGATTTCATTGAAGAGTTTAAAAAGAAATTAGACTTGAATAAAAAAGAAAAGAAGCAACTAACGGAGAGTGCATCTGCAGTAACTTCAGAGTATGCCACAACAATGGTATTACCCATATTTGACACAAATAAAGAAATCATGAGTACACAATTGTTGTTCCCACAGTTCAAAACAAACCAACAAATCAGATGGATCGATCTGAATACCAAGTAACCAATTTTCAATTGGATTTTTCTGGCCTGAAAAATACTGACAAAATTAATGTATCAAAGAAGAATAATGAATTGGTGTACACATCATTGCTAAAGAAAGATAGAGAGAAGAAAAGGTTGCAGACCCAAATAGAAAAGTTACAGGCAGACCTAGCAAGTGAGAAAGCAAAGAGGAAAGCAGCAGACAACAAGAGCAATGAATTAGAAAAAAGAATAATAAAATCTGCCTCTACATCTACAAGCAAAGAGGATAAATCAAATGAGAGAGAAGTGAATGACCTGAAGTGAAAGCTAGATGAGAGCAACAAGAAATATGATAAGGAAAAATCCACTTCAGAAAAATTAAGACTAAGCATTGCGAATGAAAATGCACAGTGGGAACAAAAATTGGATAAATAGAGAAAAACAATTGAAAGATTGGAGACAGAGTTGATGGAAGCAAAAGAAGAAATTAAGACTTCTCAAAATAAGCTTTCTACATTTTGTAGAGATACAGTGAGTCATATGAAACAAAATATCTGGGATGAAATAATGTAGAGGTTTGATCATTTGTGTGACATGTTTCAACTGATTGATGCTATTAGACAACATAATAAGAAGCTCAACAAATATTTAGTGGACAACAAAAAGGTGCTGGAATTAGATAAATTTGCAAATCAAGTTCTACAAACAGTCTACAAAGCCAGTGACAATGATTTGAAATCAAAAGGGATTACTAATCGGATTGAAACCTTAATGAAGTTGTCATCTATCATTGAAAAGTGTTCGAGAATGTGTGGAACAAAGGAATATTTGAATTTGGTTGCAGACAAGATGAAGGTGGTGGATGAAAAGGTATGGAACTTCACAGAGCTTGGTTTTCCAGAGGCTTTTGACACAAATGAGCGATTCATTGGAAAGGATGGTTTTAGAAAGAAGATGGAAGGTGCAAGGAAGATTGATTTGGACCAGTTTCCTCAGAACCTAGATGTGAACTATTTGGATTCAATCAGAACACTGATAACCTTGAATGTAAAATTGACTGAAGAATTCAAGACAGGTTCCACTTCTAATTACAATCATGAAATGTTAACAAAACTTCAAGTCAAACAACATCAGTTAGAACAAATGGCAATTCCATCTCCTGAAGAGTGGAAGTTCCAGAAAAGGTGATATAGTGACTTGATTTTTTATTTTCAACCTTTGATAATATGAGTTTCCAAGTTCCAACTCAGCTCTATGCAGACTTGTCTTTGGGCATTGGCAAGATTTTGCATTGCCAATGCCAATATGTACTCCTTCATGTGAAATTCAATTAAAAAGCTCAAATTCAGACTTCAGTAATGTGATGATGTTCAATTATTTGTATTATTTATTTTATCATTTGAACTACTGATGAACTTGATGAAACTTCTAATTTTGCTCTCTGAATTCCTCTTTGTCTTGACCTTGTCCTGGTCTGTCAATGTGTCATATTTTTTGGGAAAGAACCTATGGTTGGGGTTTTTATTCTGGTTTTCATGAAAATCCTAATGTCGTTGTAATACCTTGGGTGAAAATCTATTCAGATGTTACCTTTTTTGGGTGGGTTTTGTTGGTGTTTTTTAACGTAAACCAATTTTGTCTCCTAATCTACCTATGGAATTGCCAATTCCAATCAAGGGCAGCTCAGAGGACCTGGACCAATTGATGAGATTTTAATTGTAACCTCCTACACTTTAGACTTTGCAAAACCTAGGAGGGTGGTCCCCATAATGTGTTTATGATCTCTACACCAAACTCATAAACAATCATTAACAATTAATAGATAATCCCATCGAATAGCTCAACGAAATAGGATAATATTGAAATGAGCTGGCCTTTCACCAATAATATCAACTACTTGGAGCATGGGATGATTACAACATTATTTCGTAACTTATGATAGTCATTTTATTTACAATTTGGCAACAAGCTCTAAGTAAAGACATACAGACACAGGACTTCACAAACTCGTACAATTTAAACCAGTGCCATATACCATTGGGGAGTCAAATTCACAAACATTTAAAATTTAACAACAGATTCAAATACATAGCAAATAAGATCCTTGGCAATATTGCATTACAATAGTGTCAGTCCATATCCTAACCCAATACTTCTTACTAAATCCCTTTACAAACATATCCATCCATGATTCCATCCAAGCATTTTAATTAATTCCTTGAATTAAAGCCAAAATGGAAAACATACACACCAGAGCACTGAGCAGTGAGATGAACACCATAATCCTTGATTATACTATTCAAAATTATGATATATTTATAAAAAGGAGAGACATGAGCTCGAAATATAACATCATAACTCAAATGCTAGTATTGTTGCGAAACATCAAATCTTCATAAACCTAAAACCCCATTACCGAATAACCCCAAACCTAAATTGTAGTAATATTGAAATAACTGGTTCTTACAATTTGTTCTGCAACTATACCTAGACTCGACCTCAAAATATCTTACTTGCCAACTCTTATTTCTAGCCTTGAAATCCTTCTTATAGAAAACGAAGGAGCAAACAAGCATTGGGCCAGAGATTACACATGTCATTGGTCAATCAGACCGCTATGTGCCAATTCAAAAATATGATTAAAACCACCAAGTCCTAGAGCATCTTTCCGTTGATTCCACTCATTACATAATAGCCGCTACATTAGCTATATCTCAAAATATGCACCAAAAGCCATCATGGAAGCAAAACCATAATCAGTTATATTATAACTGCTGAGCTGTTAGTTGCCGGTAATAGACACTATTTTACTCCTCTTCAATTAAGTACTTGTCCACCCATTTCTAGTATTCCTCATCCGTTGGCCAGTTAAAATTCACCACCTCGATCACCCTAGTATCGTAAGGTGTGTACCTCACCGCAACTTGGTTAGCCTCTCTCTCAAAAGACTCTAAGAATATGCTGGTATTAATTATTTTATCCATACTGCTCACCAGCAAGTCATAGTCCGAGTCATCACAAATCAATTTGATTTGTGCATCAATAACCTCTTCTGCCCTATCTTGCCACTACTGCAATGTCTTAATATTTCCCTGTGCATCTATTATATCTGGCAGAAAAGTATCATTCCAGTCATCAAAACTCTTTACCAGTTCTCTAATTTTTCTACTCAAGTCATCAGGTAGGGCTTGGAATCCCTTCAATGATTTCACAAAAAAATGAGTAGGCTTTAATGAATGAGGCCCATTGTCTGCATCAAACCTGAAAGCCTTAAACATAACATCTAAATCAATGGCCCGAGGGATCCACTTCTCAACCAAAGGTAGAACTACTTCCCGATCTCTGTTAATGTTTTTAATTCCACCCAAGAACAAAGAATACAAAGAATGTACAGATGACAACCTATAATCAACCTTCTCATTTAGATGCCTCAAAATGGTGTCAACCACCTCATTGTGTTTAGCAATTTCATCATCCTCACTTGCCTTTAGGGCAACCTACAATTCTATGATTTTATTCAACATTTGCTTCTTGGTAGGATCCACAAAATACTCAACTTCCTCTTCAATTGGCTCTTGTGTAGGGCTAAGAGCAGGTGTCCGAATGGGGACCCAGGAGTAGAAATGATTGGGATATTAAGGGGAACTGATCCTGAAGTAGTGGGTAGTGCTCTGATACCAAGGGCACTGGAGGATTCTCCTACCTACCCATATTTCAGTCTATCTACTTCAGACTGCAGCTCGGTACATTGTGTTTCTCCATCAAACTCTTCTTTTCAACTTCCTCCCTTTCAGCTGTCTTTTGGGCCAATTTGGCCACATTCAATGTCAAGCTTGTGGCTTCGGTTGTTGAGGTTTCATAAGCTCTCTTGATGATGAGCTCTCCCCTTAGACTTGGGCCAATATCAACCACATTTGGTTTTCTACCCTGGGGTGCCAATGCCCATATGGCCAGAGTTTCATATTCCTCACTAAAAGCAGAGTCTTGCAGAGCTGCCTTAACCTCTTCCTCACTATTTTGCATAGGATGCTTGGATTGCAGGATAGCATTGAATGCTACAGCATCGGCTGTGTCCCATTCAAGTAGAAGTAAGACACCAGCCTGAGTCACAAGTCTCCTTCCTTCCTCAAGAGTAATGCTCTTGAATTCCTCCATTAGTTTGGCCTTAACTTCATCATCATTCTCCTGTTCAGACCTATCAGGTCTTGACTCTCTCCTTCTCTTGCATTTATCCTAATATTCCTCTAATTTCATTCTCCAAATTAACTGCAAGAATACAAGAATCTTCACGAAGGCATCATCATCAAGGAATGCCTTGCAGGTCTCCAACCTGGCATCCTGTACACACTACCCCTTTATATCCATATCAGTTAACACCAATTGTGTTGATCTAGGAGGAGAAGGGATACCAACCTGCATGTCTTGATCAGTTATAATTATTTCATCCATCAAAGCCTCTTGTGTTTCCTCAACCCTTTGCCTCTTTAGGCTTGGCTCTGATAGTAACTCTATAGGATCATTTCTCGGTGGTGAATCTAGGTCCACAATCCTTATCCCTCCAGGTTTCCTGATCCCTTGACCCAGTTGTGCTGATGCTTGCATTATTTGTTTTCCCCTTTTATCTCCTACCTCCTCATCACTGCTATCATCTCTCTTCCTCTTGTATAGAGGCCTATCCTCTAGTGGCTGATAAGTTGGCCTTATTTCTTCAGGCCTCGCCTCTGGTCTCTGAATTCCCAAGTCCACTTCCAAATTGACTTTCTTGGTTTTCAAGGTGCTCATGATATCTTTGAAGTTATTCATTAAGAAATCTATTCTTTTGTGAAATGGAGTGAACTCCATCAGTGGACCATATTTTGGATCCATTTTATGCACCATAGCCAACAGTTTCTCATAGGCAATCCATTTCTCTTTATTCAATTCCCACCTGCTCAAATCAAACTCATTTCTGATTAGATCCTCAAGAAAATTGAAAACATGTACAAACTTGCCACCTTTAATTCGTTGCCTGAATAGGGCAAAGAATCCCTCGGGATCATGCTGCCTCTTAGATCCACTCTTCAAATGATAATCATCAAAAAATCTTCCAAAGTGGATCCATCCTCCCTTGGAAAAGACAAAATTTGAAACAACAATATAATCAAGGAACAAAGTCCCTTTTCCTTTCCCTATCAAATTATCCTCATGAATGCAACCTAGTTGCCACATGACCTTGGAAAATCCCATCCTTGATGGTACATTATCTGGGAGAATGTGAGGAGCTCCCTGAAAACCACAAACCCTTAAGATAGTGCTTACGGGGTATAAGATGATATCACCCCAATTGTGGCACACCTTCAAATTAGGCTTCCTCACTTTGGGTCGAAGGAAATCATGCAAATCCTTAGGGACCCTTGGCACATTTACCACCAATCTATCTCTAAGTTTAGAAGCAAAACAGTTATCAAACTGCACAAAGCTAGCACCTCCCCTATTGGAAGACAAATCTGCACTCCAAACCTGTACTGGTAATCTTTCTCCATTCACTTCTTGCCTCAACTCCACTTTCTCTAAGAAGAAGTCGACATTCTTGTACAAGAACATATGCATTAATAGGGAGTACCAAAAGAAAGGGGTACCAGTGTCCCCCATATGCAACTTCAACAAACCCTCGTGTATCTTTTCAGCAATAAAAGATGCATAATTGTACACTACAAAAAAATTGGGATGCTAAATCTGAGCCCCCATAAACATATAAGCAATGGGCATCACGGTATTAGGGCTGAAACCTAAAATCTAGAAAAGTGAATAAAATGTTGCCAAGAAGTGATCAGCAAAACAACTCAGCTTGAAAGGCTCCTGATTAGTTGGGCTGATGTGAATCGTTGAACTGCCTGCCTTGGCTAAACGAGGAGGAAGTAATTTTGATCTGAAAAGAGGCTGTGACCTAGCATATTCCTGCTTCATTTTCTCAAAATCTACCTGAACTAAGAATGGGCTATATTCACTCAAATCGAAAACTTGCGGAATCCCATCTGCATTTATATTCAGTAGAACCCCACCATCATTATCCCTAATAATCCTTATAACAGGATCATATCGTGCTGCCACTACTCTAAGTAGGTCAATATCAGGAAATACATTTGGTACAACTAGTTTCCCCATATCGTACCTCTAGCCATTACAGAAAGGATGAGGCACATTTCGCTGCCCATACCATCTCCTAAACATTTCTAGGCCCATCATTTGGACCCTAGCATCTGCAATATTATAGGTTTTACACCTTAGTCCTCGCCTAAGGCTTTCCCATTCATTAAAACCAAACCCTTCTTCTTGTCATTCATTGATAGCAGGAATTGATTTAGGAAATCGTCGTATAAATTCCTTTGCAAATAATCAATATGGCCATAATGCTGCTTTGATGGCGCCATTTCGAACAACCAAGGCTTCTCCTAAAATCAAATTCTTGAACAAACTAGGGCTACCCAAAATGAAATTACACCAGAACTTTGCAATTTCCCACAATTAAAAGAACTAGTAACCTTACAGTCTTAATCAACAAGACCCCTGACCAACACAATACAACCCTCCACAAAAAACACATTCAAACAGAAACCGTGGCATAGAAGGTAACTCATGGGATTTTGTGCCTTGCAGAAAACCAAACCTCGTTGTAATTGCTTGAAAAAATCAATCTCTGGCTCTGGACCGCTTCGAAAAAATTTGAATGCCTTTGTGGTGAAGATAGAATGGAATTAATTACTTAAAGTTGATGAAAAATGGCCAGTAGACGTCTCATCCACCATTAAAGCTCACTTGCATGCCATGCCAATGACTTCAATCGTATTTGATGCAAATTTAAATCCTCGCCGTTGATCTCTTGTTCTTGTCAGATCATCAATGATCAAACGACCATCTTCAAAAGGTTGACAACATCTGCATGTCATTATCGAAGGCCCACCATAATACATAGCACCAAAGGTATACACGCGACGTCCACCCATGATATCGTAATCACTAAACACCCTTCACTTAAGGATCACGCGATGGCGGGCAACCGTTGATTCCCTCCATCGACGATCATGATCATTCACAAGAGTGAGTAGCACCAAAACCTATCCGTCGAGCAACTTTTCATCAAGGTTAAAACATCACTGTCGATCTCGAGCACGTGCATCTCACATCTGGTTTAGTGACCCACTCTATAACGTACTAAAGTCTGATACAAATATTAAGCACTTTATTTACTCCTTTTTAGCATCGACAACCTGGGACACGTGGTGCCCACCCATGATATCGCAATCACCAAGCAACCAGTGGTGATGTCATCGCGAGATCGCGGGGAACGGTCAAGATCAACCGTAGGGAGATTGACAGTCACTAAAAATAACCCTTGCAAAATAATACAATTATTTAAAATAAAAGAGGGGAAGGGGACACCACCTAGGACAATGACAAATGATGGCTCAAAGTTGTTCTAAAACACAGGGCACGGTCCGACCCAAACTTGAGAAATAAAAGGTCAGGCAAAATATTTAGCATTTTTATTAAAAGGGGCCCGACCTAGACGATTCAATTGGACATAAGTTGTTTTGAAACCACCATCAAAAAGGTAACGTCAGAAAAGACCCAACCCAAAGATATACATTATATGGCAGGTTACTAAAGCGGCTGCGAGATGCACGTGCTCAAAATCAACGAAGGTGTTATAATCTTGATGAAAAAGTTGCTCGACGGTTATGTTCAAGAATGGTGGCTGTTATGAATGAACACGATTGCTGATGATGAAGATCAATGATTTCCCACCATCACGTGATCGGAAGATGCGAGGGTTTTATTGATTGCGATATCATGGGCGAGTGCCACGTGTATTCCTTTGGCGATGCATTGTGTGGTGGGCCCTTCATGCTGAGATGGAGATTACATCAGCCTTTTTGAAGGCAGTCGTTCGATGCTCTGACGAAAGTGAAGGATCGGCAGTTGGGATTTGAATTCACATCAAATGTGATTGGAAACTTGGAGCCTTTGGTGCAGCATGCAAGTGAGCTTTAATGGCGGATGAGACATTTTCTGGCTCAATTCAATCGACATTAAGTAATTTTCCTTCATTCTATTTTACCACAAAGTTATAACAGATTTTGGTTGTGTCTTGATGATAGTTTTGGGCTAGTTTTGGCACAAGTTTCTTGAGGTTTGGCGGCTGGCCAGTGCATCAACCATTTTCCAACAGATGGGAAAAACAGGAAGATTCTCATGGGACTCAGTTGTTGTAACAAATTTTTGAAATATCATAGGGGGTTCCAAGTGACTGGTGACATGTGTATTTATGGCCCAATGCTTGTTTTCTCCTTCATTCTCTATAAGAAGGATTTCAAGGCCAGAAATATGGGTTAGCAAGTTTGATAATTTTAGGTTGAGTCTAAGTAAAGTTGTAGAGCGAATTGTAAAGGGCCTGTTGTTTTAGTGAAAATGCTATTTTAGATTTTGTGTCATTTTGTAGTAGGTTTTAAACTCATTAGAGTTTGATGTTTCAGGACAGTACTAGCATCTGAATGGAAATTACTCATTTCGAACTCATGTTTCTCCATTGTATAAACATATCATTATTTTTAATAAAATGATCAAGGGTCATTTCTAAGTTATGGATGTTGAACTGTTTGTCTGTTAGCTTCTGTTATGTTTTGACTAAAAATCCTGATACGATTCATGAATTGCAATATAATATAAAATATCATGGAGACTTGGAGTGCAATATAAAATATTAAATAAAATATCCTGATTCCTGAACTTGAAGTGCAATGATTCACAATTTATTTGAATACAATATAAAAAATCATCAACTACTATTTTGAATATGATTCATGAAGTGTTTGAGTGCAATATAAAATAAGATTATAAGATATCATTAACTTGAAGTGCAATGATTCTCAATTTTCATTTAATAGAATATAAAATATCATCAACTACAGTTTGGACTTTGGAACAATGGAACTTGATTCAAGAAGTGCAGTAAAAATACCTAAAACCTGCTAATTCTCTTCCATTTCCCAAACAGAGTCAGGGTCCTCAAACCAATGCTCATCTTCAGATAAAGTAAAAGAGTCATCTTGATTCGGAGACTGCTCTGCACTTTGTTCGGCCTGTGTCTCAAAATAAACATTCATTGTTTGATTTGTGTCAATTTCAATATCATTGTCATCTTGATCTATCCCAAGCCCACTGTCACTGCCACTAGTACCACCACTAGTACCGATGAATCTTGGAATTGGAGAGCCTGTGTTGCACAACCCGACCCCTCTTCTTTCACATGTGGACCTCTAGATTGCGAGTGCCCTTTCAAAAGGATTTTTTTTGACATTATACACAGTTCCTTTCATCCTCAAGCAATTTTCCAAATTCTTGTCCAGTTTGTTTCTTAACTTTGATTTCAAAAACCCCAATGTATTGAAAACTCTCTCATCCTCCACCGACCCCAATATCATTGTTTGACATAAATCAACAAGTTTGAAATATTCTGACATCGAACCACATAATATTTCACTCTGACCTAAGCTTGTCCAAACCTTTTTTATTGATCTTGGTTCAAAGGCCTTCTCCTTGCCCATGGAATCAAACTGGTCCCTCATAGCTATTGCAAAACTCCGACAATGATTTCTAAGCTTATTTTCATTTAAAATTCCTTCTATTGCCTGCTCATTGTATGTTACCTTTTTCGAAAAATGTTCGATCACGATTTTTACTTGATCATGAAAATATTTTGGGTTATCTCGGTTTACCCAAAATTGAGGATACACAATACCCATGGCTTCAAGTATTTCATGTCGAGGGAATCTTTCATGAATCTCTGAGGAAAGAGATTTTGCAATTTCCTTCAAATTATCACTAACAGATTTAACAATGTCGTTAAAATCTTCCTCGTTAACAGGTACTTCTTTTCTAGAGCGCCTGGCTATCTTACAATGGTACACTGGTATCTCATATCCATGTACACAAATACATAAGTGCCCGCTTGCATTAAACTGTAAATAATTATCAGGATTATTCAAATCAGTAATTTTCCACCACATCAAATAATTTGCACCTTCTTGTGTTAGATCTAGATATAAATGATCGAGGGCCAAGCATGTAAGTTTACATAGATTGGCATATTCATAAATATACATAGTTCTATCTTGGGATTTCTTCACAAGATTGTTCATCTCATCCAACATGGGGAGAAAACTAGCTAAAGTCAAGAGTGTCTCTATATCGCTTAACCTATGTAAGAGTTCAGGAGCTTTGTCTACTGTGCTGCGATGCTTGTACATCAACCCAATCAAGGATTGATATTCAGAAAGAACTCGTTGCGCTGGTCCATGCAGGGAGATCCATCTGGTATTGACATCATTGAGAAGCTTGTTTCCAGGTGTTATTCCCTCAGCAAAATGTTGAAATTCAAGGAAACGTTTGGGACTTCGGCAGAAGTATGCGTGGATCTCGCGAACTAGATTTTCAACTTTTGATACTATTGGAAACTTTCTTACAATTTTAAATGCTAAATTCATTTTGTGGGCCATGCAATGAATGCCAAGCATGTATGGTGCACAAGTAGTTTGTAACTTTGTGCAAAGACCACTCCTTTGACCTTGCATCACTGTAGCTCCATCAACTCCTAGACACACCAACCTTTTGGCAATTGTCAACTCATCCAAACCTGCAATTTCATTCAAAGATTTCTTGACTAGTTCAAATAGATTTTGCGATGTTGAGCTGTCCTTGATTTTACGAACACAAAGAAGATGAGCTTGGCAAACATGTTGTTCTACAGTATACAAATGCATACAAACCCAAGAAGTATTGTCTACCGCAATAACTTCATCTAAAGATAATGCAATGAAATTTGACTCTTTTAATTTCTCATTTAAATCTTGCTTTTCCACTACAACAAGATAGTTCGCCCATTCCCATCCAACGTTTACTGACCAATGTGAGAAGGGAAAGTGGGGAACACTCAAATAAGATAATAAATCAAAATATTCTGGGTAGTCTGTCATAGGATGCCCCCTGGACAAAATATGAAAAACAACACTCATCTGTATAGTTTTTGACAGATTTGCTGCTGCCATGGCTATTCCAAAATGAGCCTCAAGTGTACCTTCACTTTTTTTAATCTTTGACATTCTATGGTTATGCTCTCCATAATCTGCGGCATACTTAACATGAAGACATTCTTCCTTTGATTTCCATTGTACGACTGATTGTTCCTTTCCGTCTATGATTTGTTTTTTGTACACTTTGCCGATATGCTTTTCTATAGTGTCAAGCTTTAGCTACATCGTCTTGTCTCCTCCACATTTCCAACTACAAATCTTACATCTGACCTTTGTTGCCCTTTCAATATCGTTTTTGTTTGATACCCCCACTGGTTCAAGGAATGGGTACTTCGACAACCAACCAATTTGAATATTCCTTGTCATTTCCCACTTGCGCCCCAATTTTGCTTTGCCTTTTCTTTTTCTTGCTACCAACATCATCCTCATCCAAGTCGATTATCTCATTCTAGTTATCTAGGGTATCCCTTGGAACATCTTCTGCGGTATTGCCATCCTCATTTGATACATTTTGATTTAATACAATGACAATCTCACCTTGACCTTCTTGTGGTGGAAGAGTTGATGATGTATCTCCATCTTCAATAATATTTGGTGGAAGAGTTGATGGTGTAGCTCCACCTTGATTTGATGGATTAGAAGCTTTTCCAATTCCAAAGTAAGACTATATGATACCTCCCCATTTTGGGCATTTTGATGGCCTCCTAGTCTCTTCATTACCTGCCTGTTCAGGAGTCTTACCATTGCTGCTCGACATATTGATCTCACTTCGAATAAAAGCTGGAAAAACATGTCTTCTTGTTTAAGAAGGACAGATCGACAAAGAATATAGATCCCATTCCCTACTTAAAATTATGTTTAAGACTGAAGCAAGAATGGAAAACAGATAAAGAAATCTTATTACTATAACTAATAGTCTAATAACTAATAACAGTATGAAGAAATGATCACTCACCTTTGAGTCTACGTTTTCGGGTTTCGCTGACTTTTGAATCGAGAAGTAGAACCTCAGAACCGAACAAAATGTGTAAGAACAAATAACAATTTCAATTGTATTTATATCAATCCATATTTGGCGAATTCCATGGGATTTTGAAATGGTATGTTAAAAATTTGGAGAATCCCGCGTGCTTATACAAAAATACCTTGAAATTTTCAAGGCAAAATAGGTCCTCATAAGCAACTATTTATAAATTTTAATTGGTGAAATGGGTCTTCACAAGCAACTATTTGTAAATTTTAATTGGCGAAATGGGTCTTCACAAGCAACTATTTGTAAATTTTAATTGGCGAAATGGGTCCTCATATAATGTCGTATTAATAGTACTGGCGAATATGTTGGTGTTTTATGACATTCTCCCTAGGATTCCAAGTGAAAATATTAATCGGTCCATTGGAAACGCGTAGTCTGTTATGGCGAATTTATTGCCTAAACATGCCTCGTAAAAAAAAACTACTGGCGAATGGACATGCATTGGACCGATAGTCCGTGAATTCATGGTGATTTGAACACCCTGCGGATACGGTAAATTCGCCAAATTCGAATTGCCAGATTCCTATAATTCGCCAATTGGCGAAGATTCACCACTAAATTTATCCCTGGAAAGGGCCAATTTCGACACACCAATTGGCACCAATTCCCCCATGGGATCAAGAGTTTGCATGCTTAATTAGGATTACTTTAGCTTTTCATGTTTTGTTCTTGTTTTTCCTATTTTGAGCATAGTAAAATGGATTTCATGGGGAATCCTTGTTTTTCTTGCATATGAGCTTACTAATGTGTTTGCTTCTTGTATTTGTGCAGGTATAGGACTGGGGTTCACAATAACATAAAAGTAACTAACATGCATACTTAAATTGAATGAAATGAAATGACGAAATATAAAAGAGAAGAACAAACTCACAAGAGGTCCAATGTTATGAAGCCTCCCACAATTCTCCAAATCAATAATCTGCACACACAGAAACAAGGAAAAATGTTGGGGCTACTTTGAGGCTTGCATCAATCAAACTCTTGTTTTGGTGTTTCTACCTCCATAGGAAACTAGATATAGATAGATAGAGAAAATAATAGATAAAGAAGAAGATTGACGAGACAATAGAAAAGTTAAAGACAATATACTACTAAAACAAATACGATAATGCAAATAGAAGAGAGTTTTGTTACCCTTCATTAAGCAAACTAGTGATGTCGAAGGAGAGTATGTAACACTCTAGACGTGCTAAGAAGATCACAATATTGATGTAGAAGCCAAGACGTGAGAGAGCTTGCGAAAATGGTGTAGAGGAGAACGAGAATGAGAAAGTGAGAGCTATAATGAAAGATAGATTGAGAGAATGCAAGAATGAGTTGAAGGAATGAGAGAATGCTAGTTTGAATGAAGAAAATACATGCAAGAAGGCATTTTTGGGTGTGTCTGTAACCACATAGGAATTACACTTCACGAGAAAGTGGAAGGATAATATCCTAACCACCATAGATTCAAAAATATTTTTGGGATATATGTGCAACAAATAGACGTTTGCATGTCACGCTAGCATCCTCGACAAAATTCACTTGATGACTAAAAATAAGGGTTTCAAAGATGAGATTAATGTTATGTGAAAGGGGGAATTGCATTGTCATCTTTAGTTAGGATAAATGGGAGGTTATGGAATGCAAAATTACATCGGGTACAATTTTCAACCTTACAATTTCATTATCACCCCAAATAAAGGGAACTATAAGTCTTGGCTATACAACATCCTAAAAAATATCTTATTGCATCTCTATAGACTTGCCTCTAAGAAAAGTAATCATTGGTGGAATTAAGTATGGACTAACAATAATTATCATATCCCATGATTGATTGTTTCAATTTTGATCTTGACATTATGTGTTCTATATCATATATTAAATGCCATTGCAATTTAGATTATAATTTAAGAGATACATGAAGATACAATCAATCTCAATTCCTATTAGATCTTGTTATTGATAGTCTTATACCCCTTGTCAATTCTAGAAACCTATCACATGATAACATGATATAGTAGAGGAGTTTTCTTATTTGAAAATTCTTAAACATTGTGATGATATTGAGGCTTCTGCAGATTCTCTTTCTCCTCCTACAAATATATCCTTTTATTCTTCAACTTTTAAAACTTCTAAATTAGATTTGGAGGGTTCATCTTCTTTATCTATGAGTCAGTATCCTAAGGTTGAGGAATTACATTATAGCATTAAAAAATTCATCTATAGGTTTTCATACTTAGAAATCTTGTTTGGACACATGATCATGGGATGATCAATATAGTTGATGAAATTCATTAAGATTCTATTTCTTGATTTTTTTCGTTCAATGTTGCTATATCTAGGACTTCTAGTGATTTGGTATAATAGGATATTCATACTAGTATTCCATTTACAACTCCTTGGAATGATTACTTGATATATATGTTAGTTTTTTTTGTGTCCCATCCTGTAGATTTGATAGACACTATTGAGTAATTTATATCCTATTTGAGTCTAGCTCCCATGGAGTTGCATCATCTTCTTCAAATATCATGAGGACACATTCCAATCCTCTTGTTCTTTCTCCACCTATCTATTTGTCACAATTCAAAATTATCTTGGAGATTTTTTAACAACAATAAGAGGATTGATCATTATATTTGGATCTTATTCTTCATTATTTTCCATGAGGTCCCATATTGTTACCTTATTTTTTGGTTAAGTTTTGAGCTCTTAATTTTATTGTGGCATTATTTGGCATGGATGTGGTGAAAATTGAGCATGTTTCAAATATATACATTGTTATTCTTCTCCCATATTCCTATTAAAAATTAGAAGATATCCCACATACACCTATGGATTTATTTCTTCTCAAGGAGATAAATGTTGTACAATGGTTTTGGAACATCTTCAATATTCATTGTTGAGAATATATGATTAGTACATAATATTCTACATTGAGGGAGGTGGAACTACATGGTATCTCTTCTTCTCTCTTATGGGGGAATTTTCCTTAAATGAGGTTTTATCCTTATCATACTTTAGAGAGCATCTTATATATATTGGTGAAATAAGTCCTTTGTGGGGCCATCTTGAGTCCATTTATTTTACTCTCTTTCATGTTTTCTCTCTTTTAGAGGGATTATTTTCAACAAGTTTTTCTCATTTTCTCTATTTATAAGAGATTATTGTTGGGATCCATCTTTGCATGTTTTCTTATTCTCCCTAAGTTGCACTTAAGGGGGTGTTGGTCTAAATGGAGTTTTCTAACTATTTTGTTTCCTTTTATGACCTTTTCACAATATCATATTTAAGTTTAGTTAGGGAATTTAATTTTTATTATCATAAAATTAAAATCAATGTATTTTTCCTATGTGTCACCTTTGTCTATATATAAGGGTTCCCTCATTGTATATGATGTATCATATGCTCATAATCAATGTTTCTTTAAATCATTCTTTATAAAATATTACATTATTATTTCCTCTCTCTTGTGTGGAAGGTAATAGGAATTGTATAGAATCCCAAGCTCTTGTGAACCCTTATGGTTTTTGTTACTTGGTATCGAAGTATTTGTACCACATATATGCTACATTGTGTTAAAGATTGGTTGCCTAGCATAGTTTATTTTACTATCCTATTATTTGAGAGATTTATGGTTAATGATTACTAATATTTTTCTCAAAAACCCAATATTCCCTTTTGTTGCAACCTTAAAAAATATCTAGAGAATCAAAATAATTTGAGAGGAATGTAAGCATATTGTAATTTATCTTATTTTTAGTGATTTTGTGTGTATATAGTGATTTGATAATTTGAGAAATATTTTAGCTATTTTTTATCATTCATGAGGCTCAAGAAAGTCAGGATTAGATTTTGTTTCACCAAAAATAGACTCCATGAAGTGAGCTTGCAAATAGCCTAGGTTTGATCATAGCCACAAGAGAACAACTTTTGTTTGGGTATTTTTTCACTAAATAGACCCTAAAATTACATCTAGATGGCTCAAGACCCTTATGTTCATTTAAATTTTTCCTAGTTTTAGGATTAGAAGCATTTGAGACATTTTTTTCCCAAGAGGCTATACAACCCTCTACATAATTGTATGGACAAAAACTATTTAAAAAAAAAATATTTAGGCTTCATTATATTTTTAAATTTTTATCTTAAGAAAATATATTGGGGCTTAGAACCCTATGCAATCCCTTTGAAGGGGTTCATGACCTATAGAAAGTCTTGTAAGACCTTTGGGGGCTCATCCCTACCATCTCGCTTAGGCCTAATCTATCTTGGGATTAGCTTAAGATGGCCTCGCCAAGGCCACCATTGACATATGCTAGATCCTAAGAACCTCTAAAACCATTTTGCTTTATCTCCACCAATTTTATCCACCTCCACCATGCTTAGTACTAGTGTAAATAGCCTCTTTACATATCTAGTTAGGATATCACCATTTTAGGATCGACCTATTCACACTTATAGCTTAAGTTTACTTAGGTATTTTAAATTTTTATCTCTTTATAGAATTGAGACATGTTTCCTCATCACTTGAGACACCTATTACACACACACTTTACACTTTCTCACACACTTTTCAATTGAGCTCACAAGTGTTGCACATTTGGAGAGGTAGTCAGTCATTATCTATTACCTTCTCACCTCATCAACCTTGCCTATATATGCAAGGTTTCTCATTGTATTTATATATTCTTCATAGAATATGATACATATCCTATCATGTTTATCATTTCACCTATGGAAGCTTATCAATTTATGCTTTCTAATCTTGGCATTCTTTGACATGGTATTTGAGCCATGAGAGCACATTCCTTCCCAAATCAAGGTGACTCCCACATATAGCCCTATCATTGGAGCATCATGGATCCAATCAAACACCACCATTGCCTTTGAAAGGCTGGATAAAAAAATACCTTTCATTTCATCAATTTTGATAATTTTTAATTTTTACAATTTTTTGTCATTGTACTTGGTGGTAGCATACACTTCTGTATAGACATAAAATTTGTAATTTTTTTTTTTAGCAAAGGGCCAAAATCACCCTTTTCCCATATGCTATTTTGGTCAAATTTGACTTATTCAAGTAGAGATATTTTGGCCTATCCAACCTATTTTGGTTGCTGGTTTTCATTGTTCTAGGGTTCATGATGTTATTCTTTGCAACAATTTTGGCCTGTTTGGTGGGATTTGTTAAATTTGTATAAGGGGCTAGGATGTTTTCTCCTTGTTGTATGATGTAAGAGATTCTCTAAACACTATCTTAACAAAGTTTTTCATGACCAAATATTTTAAAAATTTCAACTTTCTTTAGAAACTTAAACATGTGGAACATGCTCTTAGTGAAACTTGGTAGACCATGAAGCCAAACTCCACTATTGCTAGGCTATTTTCTACTAAGAATGGTGGAAGTAAGTTACAAATTTTAGCAATCTTAATTTTTGGCATCAAATGAGGTGAATCATTGTGTTACAAATCTCTAGTACTATATAATATTTTGAGTACTTGTGGGTAAACTATTTGGATGTAATGGGACAAACATGAGATATTGATAAATTTATAGAAAATTATGAAAAATCCTTGATTATATTGTTGAGAAGTCTCTCCACAAGGGGTGATGCACTCTCACCAATTTTGGGAAATAGTATTTGTATTGTTTTCCCCTTTTTCGTACTTGAGAATTTATGCCAATAGATAATATGAAGGTGTCTGTGAAAGGAATAAGAGATATGAAATGTTATTAATTCAATCAAAGAAAGAACTTCAAAATCTTGGACCATGGGTTGGTGGTGGAAGGAAATATTTGTTACAACTTAAAGGAGAATTTTGATGTACCATACAAAAAGAGATGGATGCTATTGCTCTTGAACAATCATCTTCATTGCATGAATTTATTGTTCAACTTCATCTACAACAAAAAATTAATTTGAAATATGTCACTCTCTTCTTGGTGATGCTCTCCCTCTTCGATTTTTCACTCTCTTTTGGATGATTCTCTCCCTCTTCGATTAAGAGGGAAAAACTATCCTTGCATCTACGGGGAAAACTATCCTTGCATCTACCTCATGGCCACAAAATAGTGGTTAATCCATAAACTCATCAAAAGTCACAATCATTAACTAGCAATAATCCATACAACATCATGTAACTAACTTATTAACCAATGCATCATAACATCCATGAATGTTTAAACAATATTTAAAGATCATACACATAATCAATTCAACACAATAATAATGAAAACACACATATAGATAAATGAAAATTAATAGTGGCCAAATAAATGGAAATTGTGCTCTAAATCATTTGGCCACTACTAGTAGAAAAAACATTAATTTAACTAAATTTGTGTTCGACAAGCATTGAAAAGTACTGCTACCTAAGTATTTAGAGGTCTCTCTACCACCATGAGGGACAAGATGAAAACCTCATTTTAAAGTTATCTTAGGCATATATGGACTTAAGTTAACTTAGGTGGTGGTACGCTAATCCAGAGCTACAACATTGGTAGAATAACGGTTGTATTCTGCATAGCAGTCTCCCAAATGAAATTCTCATCTATGCATATCTACAAATAGGATTCTGTGCCCCCAAAAGATAAGGTTCCACTACCAGAACAAATTTTGCTTTTAAAATTTAGTAACGTTCCTATCTTGAACTGACTGTTATCTACTAGATCGAATAAAAAGGAGCAAAAGTCGCTCGAGAAGAAAACACTGTTTCCTATACTCTTTTACACGTTTCCATAAAAGAGGAGAGATCATTAAGAGAAAAAATATATTGTCGCATAAATCAGGCTCTCTACTTGCAGTCAGGAGGTGTTGAAAACCTATAAACTCCCCAACTTCCACGTTGCTACTTGCCCAACACTTGTATACATTACAGCAAGACATGACTTAGGATTGCTTCCATTCTTCTGAGTACAGCAATGCAAATCAACCGCCACGCGTCCAATGGAACACCTCTGCCTTCATTCAAATATAGCCACCCCTCCTAATTCTTTACTAACTTGTCATCACTAAACGTGCCTGGAACATCAAGATAAACGTAAAAGAAAGTCTAGAACCCTCTTCTTCCCTGCTTGAAATACTTTGAATACTTCAGCTGGTTTTACAATACCCTGGGGCGCACCATATTCCTGAGATTTAAGCAAGAGTTTATTGTGGGTAAGTTGTATTGCAGCTCTCAGATTGTTTTTACATTGTGCTGTATTGTATGATTATAATATTTATGTTTGTGGGTATTATGATTGAAGAGTAACTCTGTTGCAGGCGTTGCGAAAGGTGTGTGTATATACATCTAGTAAGAGAGTATCATGGCTCGAACTGTAGGCAGGACTTTGGGAGGACCACTGCTCATTTTGAACTTTATAATGTATGTCATAGTGCTTGCCCTTGCTGGGTGGGCACTCAACAAGTTCATCAATCACGAAGCTCATCCTTGTAAGTCCAGTCAAGCATTTTTGGTGAACATACTAGTTTTGAAAATTTACTCTGTTTTTGGGTTCTGTTCAAGGCTTCTGTTGTCTTTTGGATGACAAATGTTATCTCTGCGAACAGAAATCTGTTCCCTTCCTATCAGGGCAGCGACTTGATGCCTAATTTAAATCCTGAAATTATTTCCAACACTTCCCATTTGTCTTCAAGATCTTATAGTCTCCTATATATGTGTGTTTGTGCTTACAGAGTTAGAAGTTGATTGAAACACTCCTCCGTGATATTTCTTGCAACTTTATAAACTTGGAAAATCTTATGAACAACAATATGTGTTGTCTTTGTTCTAGCAAAGTTTAAGAGTTTGTTACTGACCGTTATGTAATATGGAATGAGCAGATTTAGCAGGCAACACTGCAACAATGTACTTCATAATATTTTCCCTGATTGCTGGAACTGTGGGAGCTGCTTCAACGTTCTCTGGCTCGTATCACTTGAGGGCATGGAGGACTGATAGCTTGGCAGCCGCAGCTTCTTCTGCCCTCATTGCTTGGGTTTTGACTGCTTTGGCATTTGGGTAATTTATATATCAGAAGCTGAATATTATGCATAAATTTTCAAGCTTTTTTTAAATTGGGTCTTTTCTTAACAAAAAAGTCTTAGTATTTCTTCTGTGTAGGTTGGATTTTCAAATTGGGTGTTCTATAAACTTTCTGTTTGCATTTAACATTTTTTTACTATTTCTTCTGTATAGGTTGGCTTGCAAGGAAATACACATTGGACACAGAGGAAGGCGTCTGGTATCGTCACTTAGCTTTAACAGTTCTCTTATGCTTCAAAACATTTGTTGGTATTACTTGCTTTCTGTTTTGACTAGTGGGGAAATAATAATTAGCCTGACGCCTAATGGTGATGTTGCAGAAAACATTGGAGGCATTTATCATCATCCTGACATTCACACAACTGGTGTATTTGCTGTTACTGCATGCGGGGCTTGTGAGCAGCAGATATGGGCCAGGTTACAGAGACTCAGGCTATGGCGGAACAACTAATGACCCTCAAATGAAGCCAGCGGCACCTGTAGTCTGATTGCTGTCTGTGACTTTTTTATTTTTCTGTGTATTTGTCGCATCACTGTTTTGAGTGTTCTTCTTTTCTTCCTATGTAGTGCAGCAAAGCTGTATATATATTTGTGGATTTTCTAGAACTTAAAAAAGCACCTTCAGTACGCAATTCAATATGAATTGTGTATGTATGTGCATTTCATATGTATTATGCATCTTCTGTGTAGCTTTTTATTCTTCTATGAAATATCATGATGTCATTCATCTGGTTTGAAAAAAGTTGGTTTCTGAGCTTTTAAATTATCAATTATAAATTTGGTATATATTGTTAAAGATTATGTTTTCTTTATCAGTATGTTTGACGAATTCTTTTTTCTTTTAAGTATTTAAAAAAGCAAACGAAGAAGTGGCAAGGTCCACAGCATCTCATTAAATCGGTTCTTAGCATTTATATGATTTTCTTAGTATGGCAGAGCGAAAATACTGCAATTAACATAAAGCATACAATTTTACTACTTTAGCATTGGAAAAAGAAGATAAACAATAAGTGCAATTAATATTCAAAATAGAAATTTTAATGTTCAAATGCCGAAACTTTTTATCACTTAAATTTGTTTCAAAAAAATACAAATTAAGGAGTTATTTCTCGATACAATATACAAAAAATAAAAATAAAATGTTATTATGAAATTGAACATTTCTTTTATTTATTTCAATTATGAAATTGAAACCACAAATGTAAATAACCAGGGACTTAATTTCATTTGGATATATAAATGTTTCAATGTATTCAATAATTAAACTCTCATGATGAGAATGTTTCATAAAACAAACTCCCATCATTATTTCAAAAATAAATCAAGTAGTTAAATCTCGATACAATACATAAAAAAAATTCAAAAAAAATGTTAATTATGAAATCCACACATATGAATGAACAGGGGTGTTAATTTTGTTTGGATAGGAAGATGTTACATTGTATACAATAATTTTTCTTTACTTCTTTGAGACCTGGTTGTTTGAAAAGTTTGGATCTGAAAGGTTTTCTAGTGAGGTTACTTTAACATCACCATTTTTCAAAATTGATGCTCCCATTTTTCTCACAGTTAACATAAACTAATTTAGTTGTTAAAACAACCAACTTATTACTAATCTACTTATTCCTCAAAGCTCTTTAAATTAAGGAAGAGAACTCGAAAGCCTTTAGATTAAGCAGAGGACTGGTGGTCCTTAAGGTTTTAAAACTTACGCAAATTAGTATAATAGATGCATATACTTGAATTGAAGCTCCTTCAAATTGACATAAGGAGAGGACTTGTAAAGTTATTACAACGTAGATTGTCCGTTTCTAAAGGAAATTTGACTTTTTTCATTTGTTGAGGGATTGTTTGACTTTAAAATAGATTGTTTTTGTCTCGGTTGGTACAAAGTACTTAATGTAGATTTTTCCTTATAGACAAAATGCCCTAGGTGTGTGAAAGGCAGTTTTTTTAAATTTTAAAGCGATTATTGTTTAGAATAGACTGCTCTTGTTTTGGGCAGTGTGTATAACTTGTTGTGATAGTTCATGAATGTTTGGTAGTTTATGAAATGAGTAATGATTGAATAACTTAGGGTGATAGTTCATAAATGTTCGATAGTTTGTTTCTTGTTCGCTATGCCATTTGGAGTTCCATGTGGGAAAGGTAGGTTATTCATTAATCATTTATGAGTTGATTGACGTTCATGAGTGTTGCTTATATAGTTGGCAGTCACGGGAATGGGTTATTTTAAGTTCTTTGATGTGCAATTGAATGGTGGGCAGTTAAATAGATGTTTGGGTTTCTATTGCTAATGGCTAGAGGTGGATATAGGAGGTTTTAGGAGGGAAAAGTAAAAAGAGAACAAAGGAGGTTTCTAGGAAGAAAAAAGTAAATTGTACGAAGGAGGTTTATAGATTAATAGATTCATATTTTTGAAGCCATGAAAATGAAGTTAATGTTAAACCTAAAATCTAGAAAAGTGTTAAACCTAAAATCTAGAAAAGTAAAGAGTGCGAAGGAGGTTTGTAGATTAATAGATTCATATTTTTGAAGCTATATTAAACCTAAAATCTAGAAAAGTAAACTAAAATCTAGAAAAGTAAAGAGTGCGGAGGAGGTTTGTAGATTAATAGATTCATATTTTTGAAGCCATGAAAATGATGTCTATGAATGTTAAACCTAAAATTATTTGTAGATTTATAGATTCATATTTTTGAAGCCATACAACCTATGAGTGTTAAACCTAAAACCAAGAGGTTGGTTGACATGTTAAAACCATGTTAGAACTATCCATATGACCTACAAGTCTTGTAGCATTGGTCTTATAGTCAGTTGAGTGTGTTAGTCTCATAGTTAGTTGAGTGTGTTAGGCTTAGGAGGAATATAATAAACATATATTTTATTACATTAAAAAATACATTTTGATGAAATGTTTACATCTTTATCTTTATTTTATAGACAAAAGAACAATTGAAGTCATCTTTATGATCTATGAGACCTATAACATTGGCCTCATAGTCGGTTGAACTTTAGAGGGACATAATAGAAATATATTAAATTTTGATGAAATGTTTACATTTTTATTTTACATATAGAAGAATAATTTAACTATCATAATTATCTAAATTTAAAATTATATTACAAATGTCTTAACCCAAAAGATTAATGTCCTCCTAAATATGAAGGGGTTATTATGAAACCAAATAGTATTTTGAATTGCTCAAAATTCTCTCGGTCATACTTTGGTGAAAACATTTGTTGACTAATCTAGAACTTTAAAAAAAGGTTTACTATGACAAGTTCTAAATCTGTTCAAATTAATTTTGTTACAATTTCAAATTTTGATAAGGAGCTTGTTGCTTTGATATGTTTCAACTTTTGATATTGAGACTCTTGCTTTGATAGGTTACAAAATTTATACCAAACCTATTGCTCTAACATGCATCCAATTATGATAAGAAGCTTGTTACTTTGACATGTCTCAAATTTGGGGAATGAGCTTGCTGTTTTAACAAGTCTCAAATTTGGACTTGTTTTGTCCATGCTACAATTTGAAAAAAATGATCTAACTTTAGTGGCCAATATGAGTAGTCACCAACTATCATTTTGAGGTAACTTGCATTATCACTAAAGATAATATCTAAAATAACACACATTGGGTGGAATCAATCCATTGTGAAGGAACATGTACACATCAACTATTCACTAATAATATTTGCAATCAAATAATATCTAAAATAAAACACATTAGGTGCAACATTGTGGAAGTATAACCTGTGTCAACAATCTATGAAGTCTCCACTTGAATTTACACATAAAATTCTCCCCTTTAGTAGATGAGAGGAAAATGTCAACAACATTATCTCCCTGGAAGAGTTATTAAACATGAGGCAATAGTTTTATCTCCATAGCCTCAAATAAGAGGAATACATTAATAAGGACCAACATCATCATAATAATCTTAAACTGCATTCCAATACTGACAAAATCATTCTTCATGTGAAACAAATTCACTTCTTCAGTCTTCTCAATAATTAGTGGCTTATCAAATACATCAAGTGGCATCTCAAAATATCAACATTAATAGTAATTAATGTAAGCTCAATAAGATCTACATTATCATTAGAAGAATTATGAGAAATAAAATCACCACCATTATGAGAGGAAACATTTTCATCATCAATTATAGATTGAACTCTCTTATAAGATTTAGTTAACAAATCAACCTTGGATCTCCACCTTGAATGATATATCCAATCAAAATTCATAAACTTCATAGAGTTTGAAGGTGTATTTGGTAGATAACAATGTTTGACAAAATGAGTATTCAAGCCACTTGATGTACAAGGGTGTAGATCAAAGCAATTACTAGAAAAATGACCTTGATGTCTACAATGAAAACAAATTTGGGCACGATTGGATTTAGTACATATTGCTTTTGGTTGCTTAGATTTTTGAACTTCACAAGAGTCATCGAAAAATGTAGAATCAACATGAGATTTATACATATGTCCCCTTGATACGAATTTTATGGGTTTGGAATATTTTGGGACACAACTTTGTAACCAAGATCACATTTGCCTCAATTTCTTTTATGAGATTCCCAAACTCTTGTTAGACTTGTCTAGCAACATGGATAGATCCTTCTCGAATTCCGTACGCATCACTTCTCGAAAAGAAACTATGCAACTTTGGAGTTTTGGACATTGTCTATAGCATTACACTTGCCGGTATTTCTTAATTTGTTGCAGACATTTTCATTGACAACCATAGAAAAATCTTTAATGCATGTTACAAACTTCACAGTAGACTTTTTCACAATATAGAACAAGGTTTTCTCTCTCTAGCAAAATTAATTTACAACTTTATTTCTCCAACCTTACTTTAATACCACTATTAAATATATAAAAAATACATTTTGATTAAATATATAAAAAATACATTTTGATAAAATATTTTAATAATTATTTTATAAATAGAAAAACAATTTAACTGCCAAAACCATCTGAACTGAAAATTATACAAATATATTAACCCAGAAGATTAAAACATTAAGAGAATGCTCTTGCCATAGTGACCGAACACATAGCATAGCTTTCTCTAGAGGAACTTCTGTCCTTATGCGTGAGTGACATTCATAAATGGCCAAGTGTTGCGAGATCAGATCGATCTCTGATAGTTTGGGTGGACTTAAACACTCGTATCACATAATACGATATAGTTTTCGTCACAGACCGGCTCCCCAGAAGGTAATCAACCTAAGCTGAAACTGGACATATCGCCTTCAGGTATGGAACTGACTTTGATTTGTCCCAGCTCAGTTGCTTTCTTGCCCGCATTACAGAGTAATAGAAGTTAGGGCAGCAAGCGTAAGGGCGAGGAAATGGAAATTATTAGAGTAATATTTTTTAATATATATTTTAAAAATTTTGATTTTATTAAAAATATTAATGTGGTTAATTTTCCTTGCTGTGAATTGTTAGCGGTGAATTTTACTTGGTGGTGAATTTTTCGTCGGTGAATTTTCCATGTGAATTGCAGCAGTGAATTTTCCTTGGGTGAATTGGTGGTGATGAATTTTCCAGATGCCGATTTTAATATAAGTGAGTTTTTGGATTAAAATACTAAATTTTAATTTGTTGTTAGTGGATCATAAATCTTTTGTCAAATGTATCCTCATTTTTTCATGCACCTCATTTTAGCATAGGTTGTATGTTGAGTAACTGGGACTAAAACAATAAATTTTTATTTGTTGTAAGTGGATCACAAATCTTTTGTCAAATATATTCTATATTTTTTATGCACCCCATTTTAGCATAGATTGTACGTTGAGTTGTTGGGACTAAAACAATAATTTTTTTATTTGTTGTAAGTGGACCACAAATCTTTTGTGAAATATATTCTCAGTTTTGATGCATCCCATTTTAGCATAGGTTGTATGTTGAGTTGTTGGAACTAAAATAATAAATTTCTATTTGTTGTAAGTGGACCACAATTTTTTTGTGAAATATATTCTCATTTTTTCATGCATCCCATTTTAGCATAGGTTGTATGTTGAGTTATTAGGATTAAAATAGTAAATTTTAGTTGTTGTAAGTGGACCACAAATCTTTTGTCAAATATATTCTCATTTTTTCATGTATCCCATTTTAGCATTTGTTGCATGTTGAGTTATTGGGACTAAAATAATAAATTTTTATTTGTTGTAAGTGGACCATAATTTTTTTGTCAAATATATTCTCATTTTTTCATGCATCTCATTTTAGCAAAGGCTGTATGTTGAGTTATTGGGACTAAAATAATAATTTTTTATTTGTTGTAATTGGACCACAAATATTTTGTCAAATATATTCTCATTTTTCGACTACCACAAGTAGGGTTGTAGGTCATGAACCCTTTTTTTTTATAGTTTTCTAAATATTTTCATTGAGGTATTGTAATTAGGTATGGATATATGATTATATATTAGTGGCATGAGGAATATATCTATTGCCTTTCGGCTTCGGTGCACCATGGGACTCTTGGCCTTCCCCAGGGGCACAGTTTTTTGGAGGTTTTTTTTTCAAATTAAAAGGATCCCTATTTAGACCCCTTTACATAAAAGGGGCCCAATGACAAGCCCACATGAGCTATTTGGACAAGGCCTTAGAAGGATATCTATTTAGGCCCTTTCTATATAGTAGGGGTTCTTATGGAAAACATATTGACCCACATGAGCTATTTAAATATTTTATTGCACCTCATAGGAAACCATTAGAGGTGGTAAATTTGTTATAAGCATCTGACTTTAGAATCCACAAATGGTGTAACAAATTATAGGAGCGAGGAAGTGGTTAAATGTGTTTTTCTATTGTGCCTAATCTGTTATCATTTATTAGTGTGTAAATCTTTATAAAGAATAATAATGCTAAAGAAAAGAGTTCAAAGATAGAGAAAGAGCTAAGAGTTTTAGGCTAAAGTTAGAGCCAAATGCCAAAGATTTTAAGTAAAGCTAGAATTAGTGCAAGAAATTAAACCCATTACCTTTAAGTAAAACTAGAGCAAGTGTCAAAAGTTAAACCCATTGTATGATTTTGAAGCATTCTAAATTTGGTTGGACCATGCAACCTTAAGCTATCCATATATGAGGGACAAAATACAAATTTAGGGAGTTACATATTAGGTGGGCTAATTAAAATAACCCCTTTGTACTCCATTCCACATGGAGTGGTAGTTCATTAGCTAATCTAAGAATAGTTTTGATAGTTGAACATTCTCTTTCTATGGTGGTAGTAGTCCATTAGGAGGAGGGAAAGATTGCAAAATCTCATTCCACAGTAGTTTTGGTCCATTAAAGAATTAGTGAGTTGTAGTTAAAATAGTTTATAAAGAGAGTTCTTACAATTGTTGTAGAATTAATTAGCCATTTGAAATTGGCCCATTGATGTCATAAGGGAACACAATATTAATAATTATCCCTAGAGATACGATTCTCTTGATATGATAGGAATTTTTAGTTTCTATTGGTTTAAAGGATTTTGAAGATAAAAAAACCTTTGGTTAGGAAGGTTTGATTAAAAAATTGTTGGAGATGCTCAAATATAGAGGTTTCTCTATTTATACCATTTAAACATGTCTCTATACAAGAAGTGGTCTTAGTTGTTGTACAAAGTAAATTAGTTGTTGTACATAGTAGCTTAGTTGTTGTGCAATATATGCTAGCTATTGTAAAAATAAGGGATGCTAAAGGTCTAGCAAATGTGGATTGCCTTTTGTTGAGTGATTTATTGGATTTAGAATGAGTCATTTTTTTTTTAGGAAATGAGGTAAAAAAATTCATTGTTAGTAGGCTAATCATTTCCTTGCGTCATAATTCAACATATAACTTTGGTTGTGGTGTTTCATAACTATTTAGTAGTCTATTTCTTGTGAGAGCCTTGCCATGTATCATTTAAATTTCCATTATAGAAAATTAATGATGGATCAATTACATGAATAACCATTACCATTTTAGATACTTGGTCTTCTATTTCTAGTATCTAGAGGTGGATTTAGGAGGGTAGGATAAAAGAGAACAAGAATAATTTTGTTAGAGAGTGTAATAGAGATAGAGTTTCTATTACCATTGAACCTTGATTGACATTCATAAATGGTTGAGTGTTTCTAGATCAAATCGATCATTGATAGTTTGGATGGACTTAAACACTCATATCACATATATGATATAGTTTTTGTCATAGAATGATGCCCTAGTAGGTAATCAACTTAAGGTGAAAATGGACTTATTGCATTTATGTATGGAACTAACCCTAATTTACCTAGCTCAGTTGCTTTCTTAGCCATATTACAGATTAATAGAGGACAAGGCAACAAACATTAAGGAAAAGGAAATTATTAAAGCCATTTAAATGAGACCTATAAGTGTTAAGATAAAGTAAAAAAGTCACTGACATATTAGATCTATCCACAACTAAGTTTTATTAGAATTGGCTAGTAAGTTATTAGAGTAAGGGGAAACCCAATAAATTTTTGAGCCTTATTATAGGTAAGAGGTAGATGTAACTTCTATAGTTATAGACATGTTGCAAGTGGTGGATATTAAGAGCTAGGGAGACAAAAAACTAGACTAGTTTTATAAGAGTAATTAGTAGAGAGGGTGTTGATAGAAGGTAGAAGATGTCACTCCAAGAGTGGCAACACATCCCTTCATGCATCCCATTTTAGCATAGGTTGCATGTTGAGTTATTGAGACAAATAATAATTTTTTATTTGTTGTGAGTGGACCATAAATATTTTGCCAAATTATTCTCATCTCTTTTTTTCATGCATCCCATTTTAGCATTGGTTGTATGTTGAGTTATTGGGACTGAAATAATAAATTTTTATTTGTTGCAAGTAGGCCACAAATCTTTTGTCAAATATATTCTCATTTTTTCATGCATCCCATTTTAACATAGGTTGTATGTTGAGTTATGGAGACTAAAATAACAAATTTTATTTGTTGTAAGTGGACCATAAATATTTTATCCAATATATTCTCATTTTTTCATGCATTCCATTTTAACACAATTTGTATACTAAGTTATTGGGATTAAAATAATAAATTTTTATTTGTTGTAAGTGGACCACAAATATTTTGTCAAATATATTTTCATTTTTTCATGCATCCCATTTTAGCATAGGTTGTATGTTGATTTATTGGGATTAAAATAATAAAATTTTATTTGTTGTAAGTGGACCACAAAGTTTATGTCAAATATATTCTCATTTTTCCACTACCACAAGTAGGGTTGTAGGTCATGAACCTTTTTTATAGTTTTCTAAGTATTTCCATTGAGGTATTGTAAACATGTATGATTATACACATATATTAGTGGCATGAGGAATGTAGCTATTTTTTTGGAGTTTTTCTCAAATTAAAAGGATATCTATTTAGATCTCTTTTACATAATAGGGGCCCAACAAAAAACCCACATGAGCTATTTGGACAAGGCATTAAAATATCTCTATTTAGGCTCTTTTTACATAGCATGGATTCCTATGACAAAAAAAATGACCCACATGAGCTATTTAAGTCTTTTATTGTACTTCATAGGCAACCATTAGATGTGGTAAATTTATTATAAGCATATCACTTTAGAATCCATAATGGTGTGACAAATTATAGGAGTGGGAAGTGGTTAAGTGTGTTTTTCTATTGTGCCTAATTTGTTATCATTAATTAGTGTGTAAATCTTTATAGAGAATAAGAATGCTAAATAAAATATTTAAAGTTAGAGAAAGAGCTAAGAGTTTAAGGCTAAAGTTAGAGTCAAATGCAAAAGATATTAAGTAAAGCTAGAGCAAGTGTTAAAAGTTACAAGTATTAAAAATTAAACCCATTACACTTAAGTAAAGTTAGATCAAGTGTCAAAAGTTAAAGCCATTGTATGATTTTGAAGCATTCCAAAGTTGGTTGGACCATACACCCTTACTTGGTATCAATATAGGAGGGACAAAATATAAATTTAGGGAGAGTTACGTATTTCATGGGCTAATATAAAAGAACCCATTTTTACTCCATTCCACATGGAGTGGTTGTTCTTTAGCTAAGCTAAGAATAGTGTTGCTAAATGAAATTACTCTTTCTATGGTGGTTGTAGTACATTAGGAGGAGGGAAAGATCCCAAAATCTCATTCCACAGTAGTTTTGGTCCATTAAAGAATTAGTGAGTTGTAGATAAAATACTTTATAGAGATATTTGTTACAATTTTTGTAGAATTAATTAGCCATTTGATATTGGCTCATTGATGTCATAAGGGAACACAATATTAATAATTAGCCTTGGATATATGATTCTCTTGATATGATGAGAATTTTTAATTTCTATTGGTCCAAATTATTTTGAAGATAAAAAATCCCTTGGTTAGGAAGGTGTGATTAGAAAATTTGTTGGAGAAGCTCAAATATAGAGGTTTCTCTAGTTAGACCATTTGAACATCTCTATACAAGGATAGGTATTAGTTTTTGTACATAGTAGCTTAGTTTTTGTGCAATATATGATAGTTACTATAAAAAGAAGGGATGCTAAAGGTATGTGAAAGGAAAATTAAATTTTGTTGAGTGATTTATTGGATTTAGAAAGAGTCAATTTTTTGGGGAAATGAGGTAAAAAAATTTGTTGTTAGTAGGCTAATCATTTCCTTGAGTGATGATTTATCATATAACTTTGGTTGTGGCATTTCATAACTATTTGGTAGTCTATTTTTTGTGAGAGCCTTGTCATCTGTCATTTAAAGATCCATTATAGAAGATTAATGAAAAATTATTACATGACTAACCATTAGATGCTTGGTCTTCTATTGCTAGTACCTAGATGTGGATTTAAGAGGGTAGAATAAAAGAGAACAAGAATAATTTTGTTAGAGAGTATAATAGAGATATAGTTTCTATTACCATTGAATCATGATTGAAATTCATAAATGACCAAGTGTTGCTAGATCAGATCAGTCTCTGATAGTTTGGATGAACTTAAACACTTGTATTAGATATATGATATATTTTTTATCGTAGACTGACACCCCAATAGGTAATAAACTTAATGTGAAAATTGACTTATTGCCTTTATGTATGGAACTAACCTTGATTTACCCAACTCAGTTAATTTATTAGCCATATTGTTGATTAATAGAGGATAGGGAAACAAGAATGGGGAAAGGAAATTATTAAAGACATGCATATGATACCTATGAGTGTTAAGCGAAAGTGAAAAAATCACTGATAATTTAGATCTACGCATGAATAAGTTTTATTAGACTTGGATATAGTAAGTTATTAGTGTAAACCAATATCATTTTGAGCCTTAATATAGGTAAGAGGTAGAAATAGTCTATAATTATAGACATGTTGCAAGTGGTGAATATTGAGAGCTAGTGGAGATAAAGAACCAAACTCTAATTTTGTTCAAAGTAATTAGTAGAGAGGGTGTTGATAGAAGGTAAAAGATGTCACTGCAAGAGTGACAAAACATCCCTTCATGCATCCTATTTTAACATAGGTTGCAAGTTGATTTATTGGGACTAAAATAATAATTGATAGGTGATCCCACTATAGTATGTCCCACTTTTCAATCGAAGTGGGACATTGAAATAAAAAATTTAAACCAAAATTTTCACTTTCTATCATCCTAGCAACTAAATTGTTCAAAATTTGAAGATGATGTGAACTAATGATTTTTAACATTTCATGTGTAGATTTTAAATATATTAAAAAAAATTTATGAATTTTTTAATGTGTTTTAATAACTTATTTTTTATAACTTTAACAATATTTTTAAAAGTTACATTTATTTCATATCGCATAATTTTGTTACAAAATAAAATAAAATTATAAATTGTTAAACATGGATTGGTAACACTAATACCTAGTGAGCATATATTTTTGCATAATTAATTTGTTTATAAATTTTTGAAGTAAGATTAATTATAATTTTTTTCTTTCATATATCCAAATTAACTTCTTTTTTTATTTCAAAAAAAGACATCAATACATGTAGTGCACATATATTTTGATTTTTTTTCTGTATGTTTTTATGCATGTGTGGAATATAGACTAATGTTAAGTGAAAAACCTACATTCACTAGAAAATATAAAATAAAAATAATAATAAAAATAAATATATTCATTAGGAAAGCTTCTATTAAGGGCTACATACGTACAAAAAGGAACTTCTAAATGATTTCATTTTATCCCCCAAAAGGTGAAGGAAAATTAGTTTTTTGTCAGCATTTGGATAGGTGTGGAGAAGATTCCATCAAATGTTTGATTTAAGATTGGGGGATTCAATTTAAGGGGGTTTGGTCTAAGATGGTATGATATAACCCCCTTCAATTAAACCACTTCAAATGGAACCCCTCAATGCTTTAATAATTATTTTTTCTATAGAATATGTTATTTTAGGAAAAAAGAAATGTACCAAAGTGTGGTATAGTTACCTTGGGTTTATGGATAAAAGGTCTAATAGATTACTTATAATTAAATTTTGATTTACATACTTGTGGGTTTGATTTGGTTTTAAAACTTTAGTGTATCCTTGAACTATATTTTTGATTTTTTAGGATTTTTTTTGTCTCTAATCTTTGGATTTAGGGATATTTAGAAGAACCATTAGAATGTTGTGCTAGGAGAGAAAGGTGACTAATTATTCACCTTTTATCTTAGTGAGTGAGCCTTTAGATCAATTTAATAGTTTTGAATACACAAAAACAAGATCTAGAATTCTATAAGACTACCTAATGATTTGAATAATTTTGAAGATATTAACTAGAAATGTAGATTCTTATGTTAGTCTATATGATCTCTATTATAGTTCTCTCTATGTGATAATGTGATAATTATATATGAGCTAGTGAATTTTTAAAATAAATTGGGGTTTATTCCTATTGTATAATGTAAATACTTATGTTGTCTTTATGATCTCTATTATGTTTGTACTCAAATCAAGAAAGAATCTACCATATGTAAACACACTTATCCTAATGGGCATACAAAAAATTCACTGTCAGCAATTCACCGATGGAAAATTCACCGCCAACAATTCATTATGAGAAAATTCATCACCTTGACAAATTCACCGCTAAGTAAAATTCATCGCTAGCAATTCACCACCGTGAAAAATTAACCACATTAATATTTTCTTTTGAAAAAAATAAGCTTTTGAAATATATATTAAAAAATGTTAATGCGGTTAATTTTCCACAATGGTGAATTTTACTTGGCTGTGAAATTGTCATAGCGATGAATTTCCCATGGTGAATTGTTGGCGGTGAATTTTCCGTCGGTGAATTGTTGGCGGTAAATTTTCCTAAAGCCATCCTAATGTATGTGAGTCACTTAGCATTTATTCTAGAAGTCATCTCCATGTTTGAAGCTTTCTATCTATCATGGTATTGTTAAATATTGCAAGCTTCATAGAAAAAATATGAAAGTATGATAGAGAATATCGTTATCTAGTAGTGTAACTTTTAGATAATTTATAGGGTAGAACCAAAAGAGCATCAAAACTTGAGTTCCTAGGCATAGATCAAATTCATGGATATGAACTAGATCCAAAACCATGAAGGTGGCCCAAAATAGAATAGGGAAGAATATCCTAATTCTCTCACATATTGACTATCTAGGAAATTTTCAAAATTTAGGCACATAATTACACTATCTTCATCAATGAATAATCAATATTTAGTCATAAAGCTAATGTAATATTCTCTCTTTTAATTTTTAAAATAAGAAAATTTGGGTCCTCTCTTTTGCTTCTAGGGTTTTGGACCTAAAAGGAGAGAGGTCAATCTTCACACTCTTCACTCAAGAACAATCCCTTGAGATTTCAATGCAAAGGAGATTGAAATCTGGAAAAGGGGTTGTTCTAGGGATTGAATGGTATCTAATGAGGGGTTCACCACCAAGTTTAGACTTGGAAAAGACAATGAATTGTAAAACATAATGTGATATGCAAAGTGACCTAGAAAGATGAACAAAATGCAGTAAAAAGCTATGAAATTGAAAGTGTGCACCTAGAAAATTGAAGAAAGTAGGATGGAGGTCTAGATCACTAAAAAATATACCTTTGAAGTTGACTAGGACTCATTCGACAAGCTGGGCGAGTCAATCCAATTTTTGGGAAAAAGCACTAGAGCAGGTTTTAGCCAAAAGGGTATCCCTGGATCTGTAAAAATCTTGATCAGACCTGTATAGTGGGACTCATTCATCAATAGTGGAAAATCAGTCCACTTCTGCTTTTTTGGAAGTTCTAAACTAGATTCTATGCCTCTCGGCCTGCTCTGCTCTTTTTAATTGGTTTCTGGATCCGAATATGCAAAATATCACTTGTAGGTCTTCTCCAAGCTCCTCCAAGGTTGAATGAAAACTTTGAAAACTTTGGGGACTTGAAATTTTTTCTCCAACTTTTATTCTTGACAAATCTGCCACCTAGCCCTGCAAATCACACATAAGAAGAGGGAAAAATGTTGTTGGGTTAGAGAATAGGGGTTTTCCTCGGTCAAACCCCTTGTTGGTAATTAAACCTTGAAATGAAAGAAAATATGAAGGGGGGATGATGAATGAACAAAAGACAATATTGTAACTCACCAAACCCTAGCAATGAAGTGCTGCAAACATGTAAATAACGGCTATAATGGATGTGGTCTTTGACTCTTGCTTGATGTTGATAGATCTTGAATGTAATGCTTGCTTGAATCATGCACTCTACATCACAATTATTAGCACAATAAAAAACATGAAAAATGTAATCTTTGACATGATTATTGATGCTCTTGAATTCTCTTGAATTCTTGATAATATGCCATTGAATGCTCTTGTGAATGCTTGTAAACTTACTAAGTGATCTCTCTTGAATGTTAGGTATGGAAATGAGAGAAAGAACCTTGTATTTATACTGAATTATGAAAAACTCCCCAAAATTGCAACACTACAAGTCGACATCAAGGAGAATTGAAACATAAGGAAGCCTGATTATTAATGAAAAGCCTAGAGAAGTGTGAAATTGTGTTACAAAAATTTACAACACTCCAAATAAGGTAAGATTAATATTGATTATGATTAAAATTATGTTTATTATACTTAGTTAATTGATAAAACCCTAGAAAAGTGTGAAAGTGTGTTACAACACTTCACAACACTTTAGCAAGGTACCATTGAAATCCATTAGTTCAAAAGGGCCCAAGACCTAATGTGAATGTGTTATCGACATTACAACACTAAATCAAGGCAACATTAAGCCAAAAATCACAAGGAGGACCCAAACAAGTGCGAAAATGTCTAAGGACCCATTTTTTGACACTACATTTAGCCCTCACTTTAGTGAGAGGATGAACTTGCTTCAAACTCACACTAAAGTAGAAAAGCATGCACCAAGAGGGGTTCCAATGTACCAATTCTAGCAAGATGAGATTCCAACAATCAAGAGGGATGATCAAGCCCCTAGGATCAAGATCCCATGGAAAACCAACATAAGCACAAAGGAACACATGTGCATGAAAATGATATAAAGAACAACGACAAGGAAAATCATACACTACCAAAGATGAAAAAGAGAAGAAATAAAAGAGAGTCAGATCAAGCTTTGACTGTTTGTCCATCACGATGTGGATAAGATCTAGGCTGCTTGCTCAAAAAATACATACTCACTCTGAGGTGGAGGAACTCCTGGTCGTCCGCTGGGAGAGAAGTTCTAAAAGGTTAGAAACATACACTCATGGCTAGTATGCACTCACACACATGCAAGTGGCTATGTGGAAATTTATGCCTCTAATTGGGTTTCCCGCTCAACCATACCAGAGTTACACCTCATGATAACTTTAATAAGGTGCCACACAAAAATGATTTTTGAGCTTCATGAGACAAGCAAAACTTCGTATGCTTGGAGCTCATGAAAAAACAGGATGGATCCATAGGCATGCAAGTTGTATTATATGCAAGGTGGCCATATAACAATAAATGCAAAGTAGAAAATGTTCAAAGGAGTCTTGCTTAGTTCATGTGAGGTCTTTAACTTAGGGAACATTGTGCCTAATGTCTCCAAGAGAGGACTAATCAAAGAGTAAAAAAAATGCAACTTAGGGGATGCAATGTGTCGCGCCAACCCACTAAGATGAATGTAATATGCTAAGAGAGATCACACTCATGAAGCAAATCATAGCTAATGTCATCCACAAAGTGAAAAACACATCGTATGAAGCAAGAAGACTGCACTAAGAACTATGAAAAGGAAAAAAAAAAGAATAATGCCAATGTATTCCCCCACTTTAGAAGAAATTGCTAAACACCATGCTGTGAGAAATTACTTTAAAGTAGAAAAATAAAAAATGCAAACAAGAAGAAATACATGAGAGCCAACTTGGAAAGCCCTATGCCAAGTCATATATTTCCGAGTAAGGATGTGTCATGCGAGAGAAAAATAAAAAAGAGCGGTTGCCCCCAAAATGAAAACACCAAAAAAATAAGGGATCTATGGATTCGGGGTTAGTATGTTCTTTGCTGCAATGTTTTTAGAGAGCTCAAAATTGTCATCATCCCCCAAATACACATAGAACTGGAAGAATAACACAAAGAGAGCAAAAACAAAGAAAATACTTTTGGGTCAACATGGAAGAGACATGAATGTCTCAATGCCTTGCATCATCCCTAAAAGGAAAACACAAGACACAGATAAATATGAAATAAAAAAGGTAAAAGAAAAAGAACACCTTTTGGGTCAATATGAAGGAGACATGAATGTCTCGATGCCTTGTGTCATCCGCAAAAGGAAAACACAAGAAAAAATATAAACATAAAAAGAAAAAGAGATGCACGACAGCTTCACCAAAATGAAAAGAAGAAAATTGGGGTCCTCTCTTTCGCTTCTAGGGTTTTGGACCTAAAAGGAGAGAGGTCAATCTTCACACTCTTTGAACTCAAAAACAAGCCCATGAGATTTCAATGTAAAGGAGATTGAAATATGGAAAAGGGACTGTTCTAAGGATTGAATGATAGCTAATGAGGGGTTCATCACCAAGTTTAGACTTGGAAAAGACAATGAATTGTAAAACACAATGTGATATGCAAAGTGACCTAGAAAGATGAACAAAATGAAATAAAAAGATATGAAACTGAAAGTGTGCACCTAGAAGATTGAAGAAGGCAGGATGGAGGTCTGGATCACTAAAAAATATACTGTTGAAGTTGACTAGGACTCATTCGCCAAGCTGGGCAAATCAGTCTAGTTTCTAGGAAAATGCACAGGAGCAGGTTTCAGCCGAAAGGGTATCCAAATCTGTAAAAATCTTGATTAGGCATGTACAATGAGACTCATTCACCAATAGTGGTGAATCAGTCCACTTCTACTTTTTTTGGAAGTTCTAAATTAGATTTTGTGCCTCTCGGTCTGCTCTGCTCTTTTTGATTGTTTTTCGGATCCAAATCTACAAAATACCACATGTAGGTCTTCTCCACGCTCCTACAAGGTTGAATGACAACTTTGACAACTTTGGAGACTTGACAACTTTTCTTCTTAACAAATCAGCCACCTAGCCTTGCAAATCACACACAAGAAGAGGGAAAAATGTTGTGGGGTTAGAGAATAGGTGTTTGCCTTGGTCAAACCCCTTGTTGGTAATTAAACCTTGAAATGAAAGCAAATATGAAGGGAAAATGATGAATGAACAAAAGATAATGTTGCAAATCACCAAACCCTAGCAATGAAGTGCTGCAAACATGTAAATAATGGCTACAATGGATGTGGTTTTTGAGTCTTTCTTGATGTTGATAGATCTTGAATGTAATTCTTTCTTGAATCATGAACTTTGCATCAATTTTTGTTAGCACAATAACAAACATGAAAAATGCAATCTTTGACATGATGATTGATGCTCTTGAAAGCTTGAATTATTGTAAACTCACTAAGTGATCTTTATTGAATGATAGGTATGAAAATGAGATAAATAACCTTGTATTTATACTTAATTATGTAAGAATTATTGAAATTGCAACACTACAAGCTAACATCAGATCTAGGAGAATAAAATCCTATCATAAATTTGATTTAAATTGTAATTTTAGTCACACGAGACTCATTCACCCAAGGTGGCGAATGAGTCCCATCACACACAATGTATGGGACCAAAAATGAAAAGTGTCTAGAAATGTGTGAAACTTGCATTAGGGCCAAAAAGACCTCGGTGGAACTCATTCGCCCAAGCTGGTGAATGAGTCCTAGACACTAAATCTAGGCCACACAAGCCAGGAACACCTGAATTATGATTGGTTACTGATTGGTGTTGGGATTATCCTCGAAAAGATGCAATAAATGATTCTTGTGGATGCAAAATAAGACCAATTAAAGCATAAGGAAGCCTAATTATTAATGACAAGCCTATAAAAGTGTGAAAGTGTGTCACAACACTCCAAATAAGGTAAGATCAAGTTGATTATGATTAAAATTATGTTTATTACGCTTAGTTAATTGATAAAACCCTAGAAAAGTGTGAAAGTGTGTTACAACACTTCACAACACTTTAGCAAGGTACCATTCAAATCCATTAGTTCACCAAAATGAAAAGAAGAAAATTGGGGTCCTCTCTTTCACTTCTAGGGCTTTGGACCTAAAAGGAGAGAGGTCAATCTTCACACTCTTCACTCAAGAACAAGCCCTTAAGGTTTCAATGCAAAGGAGATTGAAATTTGGCAAAGGGACTGTTCTAGGGATTGAATGATATCTAATGAGGGGTTCACCACCAAGTTTAGACTTGGAAAAGATAATGAATTGGAAAATGCAATGTGATATGCAAAGTGACCTAGAAAGATGAACAAAATGCAGTAAAAAACTATGAAACTAAAAGTGTGCACCTAGAAGATTGAAGAAGGCAGGATGGAGGTCTAGATCACTAAAAAATCTATTGTTGAAGTTGACTAGGACTCATTCGCCAAGCTGGGCGAATCAATCCAATTTTTGGGAAAATGCGTTGGAGCAGGTTTAAGCCAAAAGGGTATCCAGATCTGTAAAAATCTTGATCAAGCTTGTACAATGGGAATTATTTTCCAATAGTGGTGAATAAGTCCACTTTTTATTTTTTAGAAGTTTTGAACTAGATTCTATACATCTCGGTCTGCTCTGCTCTTTTTGACTGGTTTCTGAAATCGAATCTGCAAAATATCACCTTTAGGTCTTCTCCAAGCCCCTCCAAGGTTGAATGACAACTTTGAAAACTTTGGGGACTTGAAAAATTTTCTCCAACTTTGCTTCTTGACAAATCTGCTACCTAGTCCTGCAAATCACACACAAGAAGAGGGAAAAATGTAGTGGGGTTAGAGAGTAGGGGTTTGCCTTGGTCAAACCCCTTGTTGGTAATTAAACCTTGAAATGAAAGAAAATATGAAGGGAGAATGATCAATGCACAAAAGACAATGTTGCAAGTCACCAAAACCTAACAATGAAGTGCTACAAACATGTAAGTAATGGCTACAATGGATGTGGTCTTTGACTCGTGCTTGATGTTGATAGATCTTGAATGTAATGCTTGCTTGAATCATGAACTCTACATCACAATTGTTAGCACAATAAAAAACATGAAAATAGAATCTTTGACATGATGATTGATGCTTGAAGAGTGATCTTGAATGCTTGGCAATCTTCCCTTCGAACTGGGACTCATTCACCGACCTAGGCAAATAAGTCTCAAATCCAGATTTTTGCACAAAAGTCTGTTTCAAGAAAAAGGGTATCAAAATATGCAATCTAATCTGATAAACAATTGCAATGGGACTCATTCACCACTCTTGGCGAATTGGTCCTTTTTAGCTTTTTCAAGAATTGAAGACTCTAATCTACACTTCAACACTTGCCCTTTCTTTTCAGCTTGAGTTCTAGTTCTGAATCTGTAAAAAACACCTACAAAACAAAATTCAACTTGATTTGGTAATGAGGGGTTTCCCTTGGTCAAACCCCTACTTTGGTAATTAAACCTTAATAAAGATAATGAAATATGCATGAAAACCCTAGCCTCAAGTGTGTCTAAGACTAGGAAACCTGAAACATGATGCAATCCTATTCTAATGTGAAAGAATATGATGTAAGAATAGAAATTTAGAGATGAATGATTCACTTGTGACGATCTCCAATCACCCCAAATGAATCCCAATGATATTTGTACCTTTCTTAAGCTGAATGTAGAGTGATAATGGAGGATGGAATCACTTAGGAAACAAGTCTTCAGGCTTGGCTTGATGGCTAGTTGCATCTCCCCAACCTAGAATCCATTATGATTCACCATAGGCAACCATGATCAACCCTTGATAATGCTAGATCTTGATTGAAAGTGAGCTTGAAGACTTACAAAAACACTTTAATGCTGCTCCAAAGCTTCAACCTTAGTTTCTCTTGAAACTTGAATGCTCTTGTGAATTCTTGAATTCTTGTAAACTTTCTAAGTGATCTCTCTTGAATGCTAGGTATGGAAATTAGAGAAAAAACCTTGTATTTATACTCAATTATGCAAGAATTCTTGAAATTGCAACACTACAAGCTGACATCAAATCTAGGAGAATTAAATCCTGCTAGAAATTTTATTTAAATTTGAATTTTTGTCACACGGGACTCATTCGCCCAAGGTGGTGAATGAGTCCCATCACACACAATGTATGGGACCAAAAATAAAAAGTGTCTAGAAATTTATGAAACTTGCATCGAGGTCAAAAAGACCTAGGTGGGAGTCATTCACTCAAGGTGGTGAATGAGTCCCAAACACTAAATCTGGGCCACACAAGTCAAGAACACTTGAATTATGATTGGTGTCAGGATATCCTCAAAAAGATGCAATAAATGAGGCTTGTGGATGCAAAATAGGGCCAATTAAAGCATAGAGAAGCTTGATTATTAATGACAAGCCTAGAGAAGTGTGAAAGTGTGTTACAACATTGTACAACACTCCAAATAAGACAAGATTAATCTTGATTATGATTAAAATTATGTTTATTATGCTTAGTTAATTGATAAAATTCTAGAAAAGTGTGAAAGTGTGTTACAACATTTCACAACACTTTAGCAAGGTACCATTGAAATCCATTAGTTCACAAGGGCCCAAAACCTAATGTGAACGTGTTATCCACATTGCAACACTAAATCAAGGCAACGTCAAGCCAAAAATCACAAGGAGGACCCAAACAAGTGCGAAAATGTCCAAGGACCCATTTTTTGACATTGCAAATTTATTACTATTTATAACATGCTCATGCTTATTATCTATTTTTTGATTTGTCTCTTCTATTCCATTCCATCTATAACCACATTTAATACCTAAGCAAATTTATCCTTCATTATATTTATTTCCCCATTCAACTTAAGAAACATCATTTTCTTTTCCATACTATATATACAATATAAAACAAAACATTTTTTTAATTTAACATCTTAACAAATATCTATTTAATTGAAAAGATATTAAAAATAATATTCTATCATCATCATTTTTCATTTTAAGATTATTTATTTTTCAATAAATTCCCATATTATTTATGCCCTTAAATTCCCAAACTTACCCCATTTGAAGGTATTTACAAGGGCTCACCCTATTGACCAACCAATGTAAGTTAAGTTGTTAACTCTTCCATACACAGACTTAGTTGACATTCATAGGATAAATACTTTTCTCATGATGAGGTAGTCCTTTAGACACTCCATTGTTTGACTGGTATGTACCATATGAGTAGGAGTGATTTGTCTATATGCAGGTCACATGAATACAATATGTGTAGTGTCTCACGTCTAACTCATACATTGATTATAGTGAATACATTTAAAACAACATAAACTCTTATTGTTTTTGTTTACTTGTAGTCTCATATTCTAAATACTTGTCTTCTATTTAATCAAATCAATCTTTTTCCTCTAACTTTATACTTGTTTTAATTTTGAATTTACTAAAACTAAATACACATCTAAACTCAAATCATTTATCTAAAATACTTTCATTATTATTAATTGCTTGATTATATTTAATCGAGATATTTTTTGTAGAACATCTTTATACTTGTTTTAATTTTGAATTTACTAAAACCAAATACACATCTAAACTCAAATCATTTATCTAAAATACTTAATAATTGCTTGATTATATTTAATCGAGATATTTATTGTGGGGCATTTTTATCCGGCATTGTTATAAACCTCTTTGCTTATATTCGTATTCTTTCCTTTCCAGTGAAAAGCGAGGCAGTACATTGAACAACAAGTCAAAAGTGCGCTGGCCCATAGGTTTCCCTTTGGATGTAAAGAATCTTTCCCCGTGACGTTTGAGTTCAATTCCATTCACACACCATGTCTAATGACAAATCCCTCGTAAGTATTTTCATATTTCTTCGTTTTCACATATACGGGTTTTCTTTTTTCTCAAAAGCCAAACCCGCCTCTACAATTCCTCTGCTGTAGCGATTGGAACACTAAGCATCCCGTGAAGGTGGTGTCATCGACATGAACAGCTTTCCTTCTTCTCAATAGATCTTTCATTGCTCTGCTTCTCATCCGTATTCACGTGTATTGCATAACCTTCCTTCGCCTTCCGTTCGTTTTGGCCTTATACTACTGTTAGGTAGGATCCGATATGTTCATGATGTAACTGAAGCTATTATATAAACAACATTAGACACCCATCTCTCTCCACAACACCACAAAAACATTCTTTCTCAATGGCGTGGGCATTGGCATTGGCATTCGTGCTTTTACTAGGTAAGAGATAAAAAGTCTTTCCTTCTTGAATTCTGTCGATTATGGTGAATTATTCTTAAGCAAGATTATTCTTCATTGATGTGCAGGATCATGTGGAGCAGGCGCAACAGTGTTCACGATCGTTAACAATTGCGCATATACCGTTTGGCCGGGAACATTATCTGGCAATGGAGGCACAGTGCTGGGGGAGGGAGGCTTTGCTCTCCCGCCTGGGAAGTCGGTGCCCTTCACGACTTCTGCAGGATGGTCGGGGCGCATATGGGGGCGGACGGACTGTAAATTCGATGACACAGGTAATAACATTAGACTTAAACATCAAAAGGTAATAACTACGGTTAATAACAAATTTGAACTCTTACACCAGGTAAAGGGTCGTGCATCACTGGCGACTGCGCCAACTCTTTGAAGTGCGATCACGCCAGCGGGGTTCCGCCCGCAACTCTGGCGGAGTTGACTCTGGGCGACAAGGATTTCTACGACGTCAGCCTGGTGGACGGTTACAACCTTCCGCTCACCGTCACTGCCGTGGGAGGCACCGGCGATTGCAGAACGGCAGGGTGCGTAAGCGATCTGAGGACCAATTGCCCAGCCGAGCTCACTATTAAAAGCGGTGGGCAGGTAGCTGCTTGTAAGAGCGCTTGTCTTGCTTTTGGAACGCCCGAATATTGTTGCACAGGCGCGCATGCGAATCCAAACACTTGCTCACCCAGTAAGTATTCACAGGAATTTAAGAAAGCTTGTCCTCACGCCTATACCTATGCTTTCGATGATCCCTCCAGTCTCTACACTTGTTCCGGCGCCAATTATACCATTACTTTCTGCCCCACCAGTTATTAGAACACAAGATATAGGCTGTCAAGAATTGAGATCGCCTCTCTGCTATTTCTTCCGTCGATAGGTATAGTATTCAATGTTATGATGCTTGAACCATATATAGCTACTATTTTGCTTTAGTTGCTGCTCCAATAAGAAGTTTCCTATTCTGAGAATCCATGGTGTGTGAGGGCGAGGAAGCCCTCAACTCATCAGGACGCCAAATAGTCGTCCACATGCATATGATTTTATGAAGTTACATGTTTAATATTTGTAACAGTTTTCTTAGCTAAGGAAATAATGTACAGTCTTCAATCTGGTGATTATATTCGATTATAACATCGTTATCGATTAGTATAAATGATTAATCAGACCCGTGTGCCACAGCCCACAGATCAATATGGGTAAGCGGATAATACATGAAGCGAACAGTAAAAAGATACACTACATGTATTTTTTGATCTGAAAGGAAAAACACAAATGATGTGTGATAAAATGAAAAACATATAAACCTAAACATCACTTCAATGAAACATCTTTAATAAAATAATTTGTTTGCCCGTCCTTTCCTCTAAATGATATAAGAAATCATTACCCTAGCCATAGGTTAACTTATAAATCCGTTAATATTATGGATAAACTTGTGTGAAACAAGTTCAAGAAGAAAAACTTCCACACCATTTCAATGTGAAAGGTAGTGTACCAAGAGCCAATTCGTGGCTTTATTAGCTAGTCAATTTCATCAACAAAATTGTCGATTATTTTGCTAACAAGTGCATTTCATTTGGAAGAAGGATAAATGCACGCCATGGCATCTTTATTTCAATTTTTAAGTCTATTATTATACTTTAATTTTTTTTTTTTTTCTAATGATTATTAATTTTTATTGAGTGGATGCTTATATGTACTTATATGTTTATTGTTTCTTACTAATTGATTATACAATTGTAGCTTAACTCATGATTTATTCTATTGTGAATCTATTCTTATATATTTGTGTTTATTATTAATATATTTAATAAGGTCTTCCTTTAATCAATTGTACTCTATTAAGGTAATTAATTGAGGTGAGAGACATATATGACATTTAATTTATCTTGTGAGTTAGAAACTTAGAGGAGGGGAACCGACTGCTCAGTGACTCCAAGTTACGGGAGAATCTAGAACAATAGGCTGCCCTAATCTACCTCAAGCTAGATGGATGGATTGAAAAGGTTTAATGCTAAAGGGTTGAAACGAAGGAGCAATCTAGTTACTACTATCCTTCTGCAAATCCGAATGTTTTAAGGGATTAAGAGAGTTGGTTTTCGGGTCTAGATTGTGATTCAGACAACTTACTACCAAGAGACTACAACATGAAAGATAGACTCTAGCACAACATGCTGGTATCTCAGGGACGTGATGGCATCTGTATAGACAAAAAGTGTAAAATACAATGCAAAATGCCAAAAAACCTACTAACCACATGATTAATAGAATTTTATGCTACGATAGAGATATAAAATATAGAACAATTGAAATAACAAGAAGAATACTTTAAAAACACTAAGCTACAATTTGACAAGGGAAAGGTGGTAGAAACAAACCTTCAAACCCATGAGTTGAGGTCTTCAAAGTCTTCACTTGATGAACAACCTGCACACACAAGAACGAAAAAATGTTGGGGCTGTGTTTAGAGGACTGCCTCAGTCAATCCCTCTCTTTAGTGTTTCCACCTCCATGGACAACGAGATAACAACAATTATAGAAAGATGATAAAGAAACTATAGAAATGGAAATACCAAGCAATAAGAAAACATAATACACTACTATACAATAGATGATGCAAAGCAAAGTGATAGTGAATGGATATCACCTTCTCAACCAAGTGTACTCAAGGAAAATGGAGGAATATGTGAGTTCACAAGCTCTCCAAGACCAACACTGCCACAACAACAAAGAGGAGGATCCAACAAAGCACCAACTTGCAACTTCAATGGAGTGATGGTGCAACTTGAAAGTGTGGGAGTTAATCAAGTTGAGAAGCCAAAGTGTGTGGAAGATTGAAGAAGCTATATAGAATGAAGAATAAGGTAATTTGAAGGGAAGAATGGAGGAAAAAGGGTTGTTTGAATCCGATCGAAGGGGCCAGAAGCGCTACACTTATGTCCAATGGAGGAGTGTAATGCCTCAGCAGGCTCTAGAGGTAGGAACCCTGATAGGACATAAGTGCACCACACAGATGTCTGCACATTGTGCTAGCATCCTCGACAACAATTCCTCCATCGACATATAAAACAACTGCCAAGTGGATGGAAGGTGGAAGTGGATGTGAAAAATACATCATTGAGATCACGTTTTCTAAGGTAAGGGGTGTATAAATAGGGAATTTGTAAGGGGTGCAAATTCACGCCATTACAAAAACTACAAATAAAATATTTTATCCTTGTATTGAAGGAATTCATGGAGAACATATTTAAAAGTAGAACCTTCATTCTTTAATGTACTTGAAATTTGTTCGCTTGTTCCATTTAGTCAATGAATGTTTGAGAGTGAGGACACTTAAACATGCATGATTCATACTTAGAGATTGATATCCATCTCAAAGTGGGAGGAAAATGTAATGGTGAAAATACATACTTGATGCAATTTCTATTTAGTTTTGTCTACTAGAGAAATTTCTTAAGACAACTCTATAATTACAAATGGTAGCAATTTTTTATGCATAGTTGAGTTGACATACCTAGCCTTGCTTGGACCTACCCTTATGCATATGTGCACACAATCTCAACCTATTTTTCTTATCTATGTAATTTACACCATTAATATAATCCTATCAAACACAAATTGAACTTGACTACCAAATTGGGTCTTGTCTATAGTTGTGAGGTCATCCTTGTAGCCACAATCTCAATCCACTCAAATGTTAAATCTAAAATGAAATATTTAGCCAACTAGTCCCATCTAATGATTTGGTCTTAATTTAACTTTGCCCAAGAATTCACACTTCTATATTATGTTTATCCATAAAAATACATTGATTGCACTTATTATAATCATTAGAAAAAGAAGATCATCCATCTAAAATTGCTTAGCATTGGTTCTAACAAGTATACATATTTGCATCTACAATCAAATCAAGAAAATATCTACCATATCTAATCACACTTATCCTAATGTAGGTGAGTCACCTAACATTTATTCTAGAATTCATGTGCATGTTTGAAGCTTTCTATCTATCATGAAATTTTAAATATCACAAGCTTCATAGAAAAAATATGAAAATATGATAAAGACTATCATTATCTAGTAGTGTACCATTTAAAAAACTTACAAAATAGAATCCAAAGAGTATCAAAACTTGAGTTCATATGCATAGATCGAGTTCATGTCGATGAACTAGATCTAAAACCATGAAGGTGGCTCAAAATAGAATAGGGAAGAATATCCTAATTCTCACACATGTATACATGACCATCTAGCACATTTTCAAATTTGAGGCACACAACTACACTATCTTCATTAGTCACTCTTTAGTCATGAAGCTAATGGAGTATTCTCTATTTTAATTTATTAATATTTATGACATGTTCATGCTTACTATCTATTCTTTAATTTGATCGATTCTATTCCATTCGACCATCTATAACCACATTCAATACCTAAAAAGATTTATCTTTAATTTTATTTATTTTCCCAATCACTTAAAAAACACCATGAAGGTGGCTCAACATAAAATAGGGAAGAATATCCTAATTCTCACACATGTATACATGACCATCTAACACATTTTCAAATTTGAGGCACACAACTACACTATCTTCATTAGTCACTCTTTAGTCAAAAAGCTTAATGAAGTATTCTCTGTTTTAATTTATTAATGTTTATGACATGTTCATGTTTACTATCTATTCTTTAATTTGATTGATTCTATTCCATTCCATTTGTAACCACATTCAATACCTAAAAAGATTTATCTATTTTCCCAATCACTTAAAAAACACCATTTTTCTTTTCGATATTATACACAAAATAAAACAAAACATATTTTCTATTTAACAAATTAACAAATATCTATTTAATTGAAAAATATTATAATTAATCTTCTATCGCTATCATTTTTCATTTTAAGATTATTATTTCAATAAATTTCCATGTTCTTTGTGCCCTTAAATTCCCAAACTTACATAGCTAACCTCATTTGTTTAAGCTTACAAGAGATTAGAAGCCCAATCTCTATGAACTTTACCGAAGGCTTAGACTTAGCTTCATTCAACCGATTTTGGAAAGAACATGTGAAGCAATATTCACAAGGATCATTTCCCCAGGTTCCGATAAGGATTATACAAGTTTCTTGCATGTACTTCCATCATGTTTTACTGATAGAAATCATATGTATATGCATCAATTATAATGCTTCTAAAACCTCCAATTGTCGCTGTTACCGACAATACAATCCCGAAAATGATACAGAACTGCACAAAATGGTCAAATTAGGGATCTTATACGATATAATATTCACAGAATCTCAAGAGACGCACAGCTTAACTGAAAGATACTTTTAAATGTCATTCCTCATATAAACGTTTCTGTGAGAGTAGTGGATGTTGAGAGTTTTATAAGAAAATCTGAGACAAATTGACAGTAATGCAAATGAACTAGTTAAAATGGTATTTACAAGGACTCACCCCACTGACCAGCCAATGTAAGCTGAATCTTTTGGGTTTCCTGACGATAAGCCACATGATACATGGCAGCTGTTAAAGAAAAAATATGAAGTAAATTCAACAATTCTTGCTTTCTTTCGGGAACATTGAAACATTTCTAACAAAGTGGACTGTTGGTATAAGAGAGCATAGCCTGCATGGGTTACTCTTTTCCATCCCCTTCCATTGGAAGACACTAAATCATATTATGCATAGCTCGCAAAACTTACAAAATAGCTGGTCGGTGCATAGGCAAGGCCTCCAAAAAAGCCAAGCAAATCTCCAAAAAAAGGAAATGTGATACCAATAAAACAGGTAAAAGCTGCAACCCAAGTGATAATGTAGTTTAGAACAAAACGCAGAATTCATAGAAATGTTTTATCAACTCTAACTGAGTAAAGCTGATACAACCAATATGACTTACCCACATAAATAGAGCGAGCAATTAAACGAAGCCAAAATCCTGGTGGCAAGCTAAAGTTATTCACTAGCACTTTTTCAAGTATATCATATACTGGCATAGCGAAAACCTGGAGTTATACAATGTAATGTAGAAAACTTATCACAAGCCACGTAGAATTTCCATATAAGAATTTCCAAGCAACGCAGAATCTTTATTATTTAGATAAAATGCAAACTATAAAAATAGATATAAAATAATTTGAAAATATACCTGATAGCTTCCAATAACATGTATCACTACCATCATGTTTGCAGCTGCAATGAGCCAGTCTGGTTTCTTAAGTGTCAATAGCACATTGTCTTCAACAGTCTGACCAAAAGACCAATAACCAACTATGGCTACTGGGAAGTAACAAAGCGCTGTTATAAAATATGCAACAACACTACCACGCCACATGGGAACTTTTGATGGCTTTTCTGGCGATGAAGGGAGAGTAGCTTGGATCTCCAGAACTACATTATGTCCAGAATATGCGAAGGCAATTACTCCAAAGGAATTCAACACACGAAAAAGTGTGTTCGCTGGTGTTATATGTAAATAACCATAGCTTACATCTTCCAGTTGGCCACGATAAAGACAGGCTGCCCAAGCAATGGTAGAGTAGCTGATCAACCGAAAAACATAAGTTTGGTTAGTTAATATCAGGCCAAACTTCGAAGTGTCGATCTTTCTGGTTTGTTTTGATTATTTAAGTGATTCATTTATTATAGGTCGGTTTTATTTGAAAAATTAATACGATTCAAAATAAATTTTATTGAAAAAATTAATATGATTTCAAATGAATCATCTAAACAAATAAAAAAAATTAAAATATGCTATTGAAGTTTGACCCACCTTCTCCATTTCTTCAGTATATACTTCCAACCAAATAATTTCATCTCATCACTGATATTTTAAGAAGATTGTTCATGAGAGAGCATTGATGAGTACCTTGTTTGTTTGGTCTCTTCATACCAAAGCTTTGTCTTTGGTTTTTCTTTTTGAAGAAGCCATGGTTGGTACTTTTCCTTTGTGAAGAAGCCATGGTTGGTTGATACTAGTATAGGGGATATTTACTAATTGACGAAATGGCTTCTTGTATGAATGCCAACTATTTTCCAGTTTATGTCAATTAATTTAGTTAAACTTGAGGCCATTTTTTGAAATAGAGAGGTACTCAGAAAAATACCTGAGAGACATGATTGCTGCAGCCAGGGAAATTCCTGCAACTGAAGTCAAATCGGGTAACTGTGCTAAGAAGAAATGGACAGAACCAAAAATGACGATCCAGTAAGACTGTCTAAGTTTTCCACAAGTGCTGCTTACTGTCTCATGAAATTTCTTCAATGATTTTCCTCCTGTAACCATGTAAACTATATCCACACTAACTTCAACCGTCAAGTTCAGTGGAACGAGAATCCATAGGCCACGCTTTTCTCCAAGCGTGTATTGTGCTAACTCGTGATACCTATCAAAACGCTTCCCTGGGACTGTCTCATGCAGATCGATCATCTGCCAAAGTGTATATAAGGTAATCATCCAAGAAAGGACAAGTAGTAGTATACCTGGTCCCCTACACATGAAACCAGGAAAGAAAAAATTCAAAATTTTAGAAATAGGGAAATCAATAGACACAATGCCATATACAAGAAAAATCTTTAAATTATTTTGGCTCACGGAGCATGTGTATGTCGGTGGATAGAGGCAGAGATAAACATACAATGCTTCTACATGAGAATAATTTCTATTCAAATTGATGAAAAACTCTTAACATTATATAGAAGCTTTATAGAGTATAAAGAACATTTTAGAAATTTAGCAGACATATTAAATTTTAGTTTTCAATTTTTTTGTTTTAGAATCTTCTCAATAATTTTAGATAAGAGCATTCAAATATTATACATTGTGAGATAAATTATTAGAATATTCTAACATTCTTTCTTAATTTTTAGCACCTTCTACTTCAATGTCTATAACACCTAAATTCCTTCTTAGATATTTAAATTATTCCCTTCTTAATGTTTTTTTAAATATATTTTCAAATTGATCTTTGGATTTGCAAAACTTCAAATTGATTCCTCTATTGTTCACTAACTCTCGAATGAAATGGTAATTTGTATCAATATATTTACTTCTTTTGTGAAAAATATGTTTTTTTGACAATGCAATTGTTGATTTGTTATCACAATATATTGGTGTTGGATTCTCTTGATCATAAATTAAATATATTAATTCTTTTTGTGTCTAATCTAATTGACATGTTATAGATGTTGTTGCTACATATTCTACTTTTGTTGATGAAATTATCACTATAGGTTACTTCTTTGATGCCCATGCAACTACACTTAATCCAAAATGAAATACATATCCTAAAGTATTATTTCTATCATCCAAACTATTTGTAAAATCATTAGTTGTATATATGATCAACTCAAAATCATTTGTCATGGAATATAATATTCCATACCTATTTTCCATGCTATATATCCTAATATCCTTTTCCCAACTTGCCAATGTGAGTATTTGGGTGACTCCATGAACTTGGAAACTAGGATAACTCTAATCTTGTTGTTGTGAGATACATCAATTTTTGAAAAAGTATATTAAATATGGTTGGATCAACAATATACCCCTTATCTTCTCTACTAAGTTTGGTTCCTATTGCAACTAGAGTAGGTGCAAGATTGCAATTCATTGACAAATAAAAATTCTTCTATCAAATTTTATGACTTCAATACCTAGAAAGTATCTTATTAGTACTAATTCTATAATTTCAAATTCTTTGTTCATAACAGATTTACATGTATGTCTATAGGAAAATATCTAATAAAAATTAAACCATCAATATATAAACAAATAATCAACATCTAACCTTTCTTATTGATCTTCATGTATAATGTAGGTTCACTCTAACTTTTATAGAATCCATTACTCATCATATATGATGAAATGAAGAAAAGGTGAAACCCTAGGATTTGACTCCAGGGTTTAACACTTTTCCTTGTGAGAATTTTATTTATAATTTGAGGTAGCGAGGGTTTGATGAATTTGGACAAGGTATAAGACTGATTTACAACCTGAAAGGTGATTCAACCTTCCCTTGATCAAACTTGGAATGAATTTTGGAATGAAATACAATGATTTGACTAGACTAATGATGCAAAAAATAACAGATCTGGAAAGTCATAGACAAATTCAAACTTCAAGAAATATATTGAGGAGGGTTCTATGCACCTATGACATAAATTTGGAGCTGATTTTTGAGGATCAAGTTGCTTAGGGAAACTATGTCCTAATTGAGCAATCTGAAAAATGATTTCATAGTCTTTTGGAGCCAGATTAGAGCCTTCTTTTTCTAGATGTCACATTGTTGGATCTTTGATAGGTGTCGAGATAACTGATTTTTTGTATGTTGTCAAGTTGTAGGGTTTGAATGCAACAATAAATAATTTTCCTTCAAACTTCTCCCAATCTTCTTCAGATTTAAAAATTGCACATTCAAAGAGAGACGAAGGGTTGTGCCATATAGGGGCTTGCCTTGATAACTCCGTGTTGGTGTTTCCACCTCCATAATGACAATGGAAATGAAAGTGAGAGCTTATCCTTTTGAGGGATAGATGATAAATAATAAATGAAGGATCCATCAATAATGGACTGCAATTCACCACTCAAAAATGACTTCCTTGAAGGAATGAAGTCATGCACATCTCGTCAAGGCTTGATTGTTGTTTGCTTGATTTGCTTGAAGATCCATAAGGGTTAGATGCCACAAACAAAATGATAACACAAAATCGAAAAAAATCACATACACTTTGACATGATGCCTTGATATTGAATTATTGCAATAAATCTACTCTTGACTTGTTTGATAATTTCTTGATCACCAAATTTTCTAATAATCTCTATTTAATGCCATATATATATATATTTTGATTAAAGGTAGGGTATTCCTATAATATATATTGATATAATTAGATATTTACATAATGATTATATGTAAATTTTTTTTTGTCAAAAGCCAACATTCTTGGCAATCAGACTAACTCTATAAATAATTGACTTACATGATACCTAGAAACACATACCCAAACCCATACCAGATATCAACCCTTAAAAATAATATGTTTACCTCCCTTTATATCTATTCTTACTTAGACATAAACTATCTACACATCCAAAATGAACAAGGCTATTTGAAAAAACCCTTACAGGACATATATGCATTGTCAACAGAGGTTGAAAATCCTGAATATAGATGTAAAGATGATGAAATTCATATAGAAAAACACCTTGAAATATTATAAAATTTAGTCTTCTTCCATGCGTGCCATAGAATTCTCTCCTTGCCCTTATTCACAATCTGCAATCAATTCCTTGCCTTTTCTTTCGTGCCCTGAAACTAGAATGCCATGTTTCGTCACTGTGCTTGGAGAAGGATGCATACCTAGAGCAATGCAAACCTGATTTTCTATAATTAACTAGTCCATTCATGGATTCGAAATAGAGAGTGCATATACATGCGAATGAAGGAAAGACATTGCAAATTATTTTTCTTTGAAATCGGTCTCCATAACAGGGCAAATAAACTAAGAATTTTTACTCAATTCCTTTAGAAAAATCTTATCATTGTTATACTCAAATTCCATCTTAATTCCACCATAAATTTATTGAAACCCTTGTCGCTGCTTGAGGAATTTCCTAGGAAAAAGCCCACCTATGAGCCCTTTGCCCTTAAACATATTATACTTTTGCACAACCAGTTGTAATGTATCTTCTTGAAGAAATTGTTCCTTTATGAACTTTCTTGCTATTGTCTCTACATCACCTAATGATTGGAAAAAATCCATGAGATTTGAGAGAAAAATTGACAACACTTGAGATGGTTGAAGAATCCTCATCGCCTTGGGGCTAATGACATGGAAATCGATGACTGTGCAAATGAAGTCTTCAACCCTTGGGAAATTCAGTGAAAACATGATAGCTAAATCCTCCTGAGCCAAGTACACCTCAAAAGGCCTCTCCCATGGTTGCGACTTCAAATGCACCAAAAAATTCCATGGTTGATAAGACATTGTGTCTTTAGAGAGCACACTTAATGCAAAGCACCCAACAGACTCTACCACCTTCTGACATGAAATTTTCACTCCCACTCACTAGAAAAATAGTGCACGATATATAACTATGAAGGAATTGTTGCTTAAATAAAGAAACCTCTGTTCGACATCATACAAAGTAATGATGCATTTTATTACCAACATGATGGAAAAACCCTAGTAATCTACGATCTCCAAATTTGGCATGCTTCAACCAACAATTTTTCTCATGCTAGGAAGTCCCATACTGCAATATCATTAAAACTCCATCGCTTGAAAATTATGAAACTGAGCCCTTGTCCTATCATCATTTAAAAGGTACCTATAAAAGACACATGTTAGCACAAAAATGGCGGTAAATATGCCACTCGGTAAGATAGCAACCTTTGTTTGCATGTTACACCAATTGCCAATCTGTATATAGTTCATATCGACATGTAAGTCCATGTATGTATTTCATCTTGACACATATGCCTGATGGGAATTTGATAAATAATCATGGCATTTATGTATTGAAATTTAAAGTGCCAAACTATAAGATGACCATCCACCATAGCATACTTTTTGATAAAATATTGCATTATTGAAAGGTAAGCTAACCATCCACCTACCACATGGTATTAAGACTAATTTCTCTACGCCACACATCCCTTTTACTAACATAATATATATAATTTATCGAATTGCACCTTTGTGTCTTTAGACTATTCAAGATTTAAGGCCTCCTGATGTGCAATTTCCTCCAATTGAGGGTGATCTCTAATTTGAATAATGTCTTGGGATAGAAAAAATTCCTGATTACTGCATCCCATATTTGCTAAGTAATTTGCTAACTTGTTACCTTCTCGATATGTCTGAGTGATTTGGTAATTCTAAAAATTTTCTAGCAATGACCACGCTCTTTGAAGAACATAATCTAAACTCCAATTTTGAAAGTTTTTGACTTTGAAAGCATTAACAATCAACAAAGAATCACCTTCAATATGCAACTTTGTAATTCCAAGCTTCAATACGATTTACAGTCCTATCAAAAAATGCTTTTGATTCTACTAGATTATTAGAACCTTTTGGGAGATGATTTGAACTAATTTATATTACCTTTCCCCTTGAATCTCTTAAAAAAATACTTGCCCCTAATTCCCCTAGATTTCCTTTTGAGGCTCCATAAAAATTCAACTTTATGAAACCATCTTTAGGTTCCTTCCATTTAACGTGCTTCTTATCACTCTTCACTACATTTGAATGTAGTAGACTACCTGGAAATGGAAATTTTAAACTCTTCCAATTGTGTAGAATCAAATCATCCCAACTTGTAAGAATTGAAATAAAACCATTATGCTTTTGAACAATTGAATTTACAGGCTTAGAAACTGCCTTCTCAATTTTTGCATTTACTGTATCAATTGATGAAGCTACTTTCCTGAAAATGCATAGGTTGTACTCCCACCATAAATTCCATTTAACTAAAGCTGGCACCACTTGCCAAATGCATGCAAAAAAAGAAGATTTTAATAAATCCATCCAAATTTGAAACAAATCCCATAAAGAATTTAAAATATGAGTACATAAAACATAAGTTTGTTCAAAATAAAGGCCCAACACTGTTGCAAAAAACTGCATTTAACAAAAAAGTGATCTACCTCTTCTAGCTCCTCATTACACAACATGAACTTAAAAGGATCTGCTATTTTAGCTTTGTTAGCTACTCACTAGTTAAAATTCTCTTCCTTAATGCCAACCAAGAAAAACTCCCCACCTTAGGTAGATTTTGTCTATCCCAACAAAATGAATAGGCACTTTGAGGAGCTAGTTGACCTATTTTCTAACTTAGAGCCTTGTAACCTTGCTTAATATGTAATTTCCATCTCTTGATGCTACCCATACAAGTCTATTTGGCTTTGAAGAGAGAAGAACCACACATTCTTTTAATATTTCTTGAATCCCATTACACTATTGTGTAGAAAGAGAAGGAACTGAGATGATTTTCCAAGTCACTTTTCTTGCTATAGTTTCAACTGATTGCACATAATCTAGAAAATTCCCCCCCCCCCATGTATCCTTTTAATATTTCCATTGCATGGAATAAATTAGGATTAGTCTACAAAGGAGGATTCCCATTCCAAGCATCACTCCAAAATTTGACACTCTCACCGTTATTTACCTCCCATGAGATGTATGTATTGATTAGCTTCCTACAAGAAATCATAAAATTCCACATAGCTGATCCTTTTGGGGGATTAGAAGTGGTGAGAATTCTTGAAGGATTCGGGTTGTCCAGATATTTCTCTTGCAAAATTCTGCACCATTTAGTGTTTGGATTTACATACATTTTCCAAACTAGTTTTTCTCCAAATGCTTTATTCTTGCTTGCTATGTTGTGGATTCCAGGCCCACCTTGAAATTTTTCTCGTTCCATGCCCTCTAAAGAGATTAGTGGCACCTTCTTTTGTTCATCCATATTCCCTTTCCAAATGAAACCTCTAATAACTTTCTCAATTTCTGAAATCACTGATTGTGGAGCTTTGAGAACTATAAGAAAATTATTAGGAATTTCAAAGACAAGACTAATTTTACCAAAATAATTCTCCTTGAAAAAGATAGCCATCTTTCCTTCCATAGTAAAATCCTTAACTTTAATCTTTCTATTACTTTCACCCAATATGTCGCCTTATTTGGTCTCAAGAAATAAGGAATCCCTAAATAAGTACATGGTAAGACAACTTGTTGGAAACCAAGAATTCTGACTATTTTTTTTCCTATCTCCTCATGTGTGTTAAGTATATAAACTTTTGATTTTGAAGCATTTATCCTTTGACCTTATGTTGAAGAATATTTATCTAAGGCTTCCTTAATTTGCTTTGCTTTTGCAATGGTGGCTTTTCCAAATAAATTAGTGTCATCTACAAAGAGACAATGTGTGACTACCAAACCTATGTTTCCAATTTGGACCCCCTTCCAAAGCCCCTGAGAATTTTTGCTAATAATGAACCTGCTCAACGCCTCAACCATGATTATAAACAGGAAAGGTGAAAGCGGATCCCCTTGCCTAACACATTGTGATGCACTAAAAAATACAGTAGGAGATCCATTGAGAATGATTGAAAACTTTGCCCCTAAAAGATAATTTATTATCCATCTAAACCATCTTGCACTAAAACGAAACTTTGCAAGCACTTTTTTCAAAAACTTCCAATTAAATTTGTCATAAGCCTTCATCGTGTCCAATTTGACAATGATAGAAGGAGCATTAGTAGTAGAAATTGAATGCAAAGATTCGTGGGCTACAATATCCCCTTTATACATTTCTCTCCCCGGAACAAACCCACCCTGCTCTTGGGAGATGATCTTTTGTATAATGGGCTGAAAACTTAAATAGATTGCCTTAGTGAAGATCTTATAAATTGTATTATATAAAGATATCGGTCTATATTCTACAAATGTTTTGGGATCCTTAAAACTTTAGGCAAGATTTCTATATTAGTTACATTGAAATGTTTTAACAATGCACCTATTCTTCTTGATTCTTCAATCACCCACAACAGATCAAAACACAAAATATCCCAATATTTTTGGAAAAAAGAGTAGTAAAACCATCTGGGTCAGGAGCTTTATTTGGAGCCAAAGAGAAAACAACTTTTTAACCTCCTCTAGTGAGAATGGTTTCAATAAAGATTCATTATCCTTTCAAAAATAATTTATGAAATTGCTTCCAAAAGTTCTGCTTCATCTTTGTCATTTTGTTCTCCTTTATCCTATGGTGCAGATAAGAGTTCTGAGTAGAATCTAACACACTCTCTACTTATATATTATTCCTTAGTAAGTCAATTTTCCATTGGAATCTACTAGACATAATGAATTAATTTGGAAGCCCTTTTAATTTGAGTAGAGGCATGAAAATACTTGGTATTACGATCACCCTCCCTCAACCACAACTCCCTTGAATTTTCCCTCCAGTAAATCTCTTCTCTTGCACATAATTCTTCCCACTCTTCTTGCAGTTTCTTTTGTTTATCATATGAGAAATCATCCAAACCATGTTGAATAATTTTTTCATGCACATCTTCAAGTTCTTTTTGGATTAACTCTTTTTGATGAAAAATGTTCTTAGAAACCTCTTTATTCCATGTTATGAGGTGCTGCTTAATGTGCATTAAATTTTTACATAGTTGAAACATCACTGTGCCCTACTCATATGGTGTTGTAGTCCACCAATGACAAATCAAATCCATAAGATTGGGATGCCTAAACCACATACTCTCAATCTTAAAAGAAGATTTTATTCTCAGATGAAAGTCATTTGAAATGCTGAGAGAGATTGCATAGTGATCAAAATATACAAAAGGAAAGATCTTTGATACAAAATTATGCTGCAAGATGAACCAGTTAGATGAGACAAGATATCTATCCAACCTTACTGGTATTTGGAGAAAACTTTTCCTTCTATTTATCCATGTAAAATTTCCCTTAGATGGAATAATATCCCTTAAAGCTTTGGTGTTGATGAAATTATTGAAATCTACTATTATTTTCTTGTTGATAGCATTAAAATCTCCTACCAGTATAAATTTTTCATCCCCATAATTAATTATTATTTGTGTGATTTGATCCCACATTTTTGTTTATCAGAAGTAGAAGATGGCCCATAAATGTTAATTAACGAAAAATTTAAGTCAAATTTTGTTACTTCCAACAATTGCCAATTATTCTCATTTTTGCTTGATATCACACTTACTGACTTTAGATTCCATAAAGCCACTAGTCCCCTTGATGCACCTTGAGTAGGTGAGTTCACTAAATTCCACAACTACCATTTTTGTATTGTAGCTTTATAAGTATCTATTTATGTTTTTGTTTCTTAAAGAATAACAATATCAGCTTCGCACCCATCCACTTGATGTTTGATGTGAGCACGTTTGTCAGGGACATTGATGCCCCTGACATTCCATGATATGATTTTCATTATTCGCGAGGAGAGGAACATGCTCTCCTTAGGTTCTTATTTGTCGAGTTTGTAATTGAATCATTTAATGCCTTTTGGAATCCTGCCTCTATTTCCTCTTGTAGCTTTGTAAGCTTTGACTTACAACCTCTCTTTATTGGTGATTTTTTTTCCATTGATTGGCATGGAGTCTGAGAAACAAATAAGGATTGTGAATAATCAAACTCTACATCTTCCTGACTTAGCAATTGTTCCGAGTTAGTCAATGACGAGCTATTTGTTTGAGTATCCTAGGTTGATGCATCTAATATATTGTTATTGATTACCCCCTTGCCTTTTTGAATGTTGCAGTCCCAAAAATTCCCTTCTTCTGCAATTTCATCTACTATTTCACTAACTGTTTCTGAACCAATTGAGAGAAGGATATTTTCTGCTAAAACTTCCAACTCCGCATCACTTTCCTTCTCAATGTTCTTTAAAAATTCATACCATTGTACCCATTCTAATCCAAGAGGAAGATCCTTTGCTTGGGTCACAGTTATCCATTTTACTAGGTAGTATAAGCAACATTGAATCTTGAAACATCAATTTCCTTACTACAACATCTAATTGATGTTCAAAAATTTTTAGAGATGGGGAATGTAAGTTCAAGATATAGCTCATATTTAGCTTTCCCAGTATATCTAACTTTTTAGCAAAATATCTAGACACTGAAAATTTCTTTGCACACATTATTGGTGCTAAGCCATGTTTATTTATCCCTCCCCTTCCCAGTGTAAGCTCCTTGAATCCTTGATGTCTAGATTTAAAAATGATTTGATTTTTGTTATCCTGAATCACCTCGTCTGAACATAGTGTATTTGTTGGAACCTGTTGGCTCAAATCTAAACTCTTCCCCCTATTTTTCCAGGAACGATCTTGGTTTTGTGCATTATCCTTTTAGGGATGGTGTCTCAACCTTTCTCCAATCTATTAAAGCTACAATATACATATATTTTTGGCTTATAAAATAGAGAAACTTAATTTATGGGCTATAAAGTTGATTTTTAACCTAAAATAAATATTTTAGGTTGCTTGTTACACTCTAGATTTCTTATTTCATATGTATTTATAGGATCTATAATTTAAATAAAATGGGTCTAATCAACATCCTGGATCAAAAGATATGGTCATTAAAAGCTGGACCTTCTTCATAGAAAATTAAAAAAATGTGTTGTCCACATAAAAGAGCTATAAGAGGGAGTAACACTTATTGACCAACTTACAATGCATTTTTTGACACATCATTGTATCTATTTGGTTAGATATAATGGAACTAGAATAGAACACCCAATTTGGTGAGTCTATTGCAATGAGGTTATGATAGGTTGAAGGAATATGCCATTCTAAGCTTATGGACTCCTCTTGAGATTTAGGTTTTAGATTTATAATCTGAGGATTTGGGCACCACTTTTTGGGTGGGTTTAGCTCATGGTTTTCTAATTATGATGTGATAGATTCATGTAATATATCTTATACATATTAAGTTCTTGAGATGGAGGTTATGTGAAGAATTTTATAGAGAATGTTAAATTATCTAAATTCCTCTAGATCATTGGTTGATATTCTTATGAAGCCTTGCTTTGTAAGTGTATTACAACCATGTAGTTTATTAAATTACACATTGGGATTCTTTGGAGTGTTGGGTTTTTCAATCAAAAGGGTTTTTACCATGTACACCTATATTATGAGATATTATTCTTTATATGTTTATATGCGTTTCTTCTTTCTATAGTTTCTAAAAGAATAAAATTAGCATAAAATTATCCTCAAAATTTTAGTGTAGGAAGGATCTATGCATACCTTTTGTAGTTTCTACAAAAATTAAATTTGTATAACATTCTCCTCAAAATTTTAGTGTAGGAAGAATGTATGCATACCTTCCTTATATGTACACCATCAACTTCGACCATAATTTAATGCTCAAAGTTATAGAAAAAGGTAATATATAGTTTTTGAAATAGTAATTGGTATATTATTTAAAAATAATTGGGTATAGGATAAATACATGCCTAAATACCATTAGCATATTTCACAAGGAGAATTTGGATACTCCCATTATTATCAAATGGAAAGTATTGGTTGGATCACTATATCTGTTTAAGAAAAGTTTGTCTTTTCACTTTGGAGTGACATGTTCATTTCATGTTCGTATAAGTAAAATGGAAAAAGGTAGCCACATGAAACTTGGGGTTATTCTATTTTGGTTCTATCCCAATCCATAATGGATTAATCAACATAGACCATTTGATATTTTATCAATATAATGAGCCTAGTGGTGGATATACCATATGCATAGGTCCTTTTCAATCAATATTGAGCTAAATATGTCTACATTAAATTTGATGAAGGGTGTCTATGTATGGAAATTTATTATGGGGTCCACAAATTAACATCATCAATTAATGTATTAATGCCCCACAACCATAGGTAGAAAATGTGGTGGATCCACTTAAATTACTCAACTAGGGATTAGATAGATACCTTGGGCCATGAAATGGAAAAAGGTAATGGAATTCACATTAATTGATCCATGTTTTACCCTCTACCATTGATTATATTTTTATTAATGAAATTAATTTATTGTGGCCAATTTTTATTGATCTAAGGTAGAAAATTAAAAAAAATTCAAACCTTGAGACATGTGATGTTTAGGGTCAATTACTATTGTTCAAGAGATCAATTTGTGGAGTTTTCAAAGGGGCCATTTATGTGATAAAAAATGAAAGAGTGCCACATGGTATTAAATATAAAATATAATGGGCCTATTACTTATTTGTCCTAGTCACTAAATAAATTTTTTACAGTAGTCATGACTTAGCTAAAGATTTGTAAATTTCTAACTATTGAAATAAGTGTGACAATTTGTCATTAGTCTCAGTATATTAGATAAACATGAAAGAAATGTTTTGGATTTTATGATGATAGCCTTTGAATATTGATCCAAAGAGAAATAAATACAATTAATTGATCTTAGATCAAAATAATATTTTTTATACCATTCAATTTATTTCATTATTTTTTAACCAAAAATATATAAATAGATTTTTTTCTACAAGAATAGTTCAAATACAAGTTGAGTGATTTTATGCTACCTAAAAAATGTAAAATTAAGAAAAGGCCTAGTTTTAATTACCCAATTGTTATAGATATCTACTAGTGGGATTGTAAATTTTTGGGTGACAACACATTTTATAGACTTGTCAAATTTGAAGGTCATGCTAGTGCTCAAGGAAGAGATGGTTTGGAATGCAAATGAGGATGCAAAAATATCTAAGCCATGTTAACAAGGGATTTAAAGAGAAACGTGACTTGGCTTACTATGGGATACCTCAAGGACATCAATTAACATAATAACTTGATGAAGCTTTTTGTGCATATTTTAAGAATATTTCCTCTATCTAGACAAGAAAATTTGACATTAAAGAACATATGGGGGTTTAGAAAATATGGGTTTTAACAACTAAAACCATATAATTTTAATTTATCATCTATGTTGTAAGATGGTGTGTTCCTTGGTCTCCTTGGTGCAACATGGCGCTTGGGCTTGTGACATTACTTAACCACCTCCTATGGATCTTATATAAATCTGTCGGTTGTATCAAACATTAATAGGTTGATGTTTTGGAGCAATGACAACCACCAATGCAATAATTAGTATTAGATATTTTCTCCTTGGAGTAGAGTTTAACCGCTTATGGAAGGTCTAGGATGGTGGACAAGATAATTATTGAGTGCCCTAGGTTCGATGACATCGATTACACTTTTTGGAAGACAAAGATGGAAGGAAATATGGAATACTGTGGATATGATGTTGAGAAGGCTTATATGATTCCATACACTACTCTTGCCAATGGTTTAAGTACTATTGATGGGATAAAGGTGCATGAAGCAAACAATAAGGAAAAATTAATTCTAAATAATATTCTTTCACATTCTGAATTACTTAAAGTTATAAATCAGAAGACTACTAAAGAGATCTGAGACACTTTGGAAAAGATTCATAAAGGAGATGAAAAGGTTACATAATCAAAGTTGTAGAATTTGGAGGCACAATTCGAGATCCTAAAAATGACTGAAGATGAGAACACCAAATCCTATGTACAAAGAGTGGATGAGTTGGTAGGTGAAATGCAAGGACTTGGTGTACAAGTGGATGAATCTAGAATAGTAAAGAAGATTCTCAAAACTCTGCTTGTTGCATATAGTGAAAAGGTATTTTCTATTGAGGAATTTGTAGATTATAAGAATTATACTAAATATTAGTTGTTGGGTAATCTAACCTCATTTGAAATGAGAAATCTCAGCTTGAGAAATGGATCAAAGACATAAACTACTTTCAAGTCTACAAAAGTTGAAGATCCGAATGAAGAAAACTTCGATGAAGTGGAAGCTAACATTTTAAGAAGAATGAAAAATGGCTTTGATAAGTATCAAGGTAAGTTATCTTTCAAATGTTTTAGTTGTGGAGGAAATGGTCATTATGCTTCAAGATGTCCTAAAAGAGCTGAGACATGAATAAATATAGAGAAGGAAAAGAAAATAAAGGAAATATGATCACTTGAGAGAGCATATTATGTAAATGAAGATGCTGGTATTTATGATGATGAGTTTGATTATGGAGATTTTGATGAAATGAATGCTTGTTCTTGGATATAAAAGATTAATCTACTCTTGCTAATACTAAAAGATTTGTGAAGGAAATTGCTTTGGAGAAAGTGGAAGGTACTATGATATCTGTTCTTCATGCTAAACAAGAAAATAATTACTGGGTTGTTGATAGTGGATGTTCACATCACATGGCCTGTGATGAAAGTAAGTTTGTTAAACTTGAAAAATATTATGGTAGCTTAGTTAAGTTTGGAGATGATACTAGTGCTAAGATTTATGGAATAGGTTTAGTCATTTTTGATGGGAATCATAATACTGATGATGTCTACTATGTTAAGGATTGAAGGCACAATATTTTGAGTGTTGGAAAAATGTGTAGTAAAGGATATAATCTTGTGTTCAAGGATGAGAAATATGAAGTAAGGAAAGGATCTAGAACCATGATTTCTGCTCAAAAGAAGATTGAAGGAAATATTTATCAACTTAAGGTACTGATGGACATTGCTTTATGTATCAGATTAATGATAGTTGTTTATGACACCAAAGGATGTGTCACATGAATTTTAACAATATGGTGAGAATCAATGCATTACAAGCTGTGAGAGATTTACCAAGAATCAAAAATCTTGCTAATGCTATTTGCAAGGATTCTCAGTTTGGAAAACAAGCTAGACAAATTTTTAGGTCAAAGGAACAATCTACTACCAGTCTACTGGATTTTATTCACATAGATATTTGGGGTCCTACGAGGGTCCTACTCTAGAATGACACATGGGTTAATTTTCTTCTAGAGAGAAATTTGATGCGTTAGAAAAATTCAAAGCATTCAAAGCTATGGTTGAAAATGAAATGGGCATGAAAATAAATTGATTAAGGTCTGAAAAAGGTGGCGATTCACCTCCAATGAATTTAACATGTTTTTTGAAGAACATGGAAAAAAAAGGAAATTATCTACTCCTTAAACTCCTCAGCAGAATGGAGTTACTGAAAGAAAGAATAAAACGATTCAAGAAGCTGCTAGAATGATGATCATTGAAGCAATTCTACCATAATTTTACTAGAGAGAAGAAATTCACATTGCTATTTATGTGTTTACTGAGTTCAAGAAAAATCTAACAACACTAAGACTCCCTATGAGTTGTGGTATGGAAATATTCCTATTGTAAAGTATTTCAAGGTATTTGGAAGTAGATGTTATATCAGAAGAGATGAAGAAATTTTAGGAAATTTTGATGCAAGATGTGATGAGGCTATGTTCCTTGGATACTCCTTTAGAAACAAATCTTACATATGCTACAATAAAAGGTCGAGAAAGATTATAGAAAGCAGAAATGTTAAGGTTGATGAAATGTTGAAGAATTCAATTGAAGTTGATGGATATGTCTCAAATGAACCTGATTGTAGAGAAGTAGAAGATGTTATTGTAGAGAAAGAAGTGTAGAATGAAGAAGAAGAAGAAGCTCCAGTGGTGTCCCCAAAGAAACCTAAATATGTGCAAAAGAATCATTCAGAAGATTAGATCAATGGAGATAAGAAAAAATGAGTATTGACAAGAAGTAGAGTTGCTGCTACTGGTGAAATAAATCTATGTTTACTTTCTACAATTGAACCTAAGACAGTAAGTGAGGCATGAAAATATGAGGATTGGATGAGAGAAATGGAATAAGAACTTATGTAGATTGAGAAAAATTAAACTTGGGAATTGGTTCCTAGACTGGCAGAGAAAAACATAATTGGATCAAAGTGGGCATTCAAAAACAAGTTGAATAAGAATGGAGAAGTGATCAACAATAAAGAATTGATTATGTGTAAGGGTTACTCACAAATAGAAGGTATATATTTTCAGGAGAATTTTGCTCCAGTGGCTAGGATGGAAGCTATCAGAATGTTTTTGGCATTTTTTTCTCATTAGGATTTTAAAGTTTATTAGATGGATGTAAAGATTGCATTTCTGAATGGTGAATTGGAAAAAGTCTACAAGGAACAACTAGAAGGATTTCAGCTCTCAAATTAATTGGATATGGTCTACATATTAAATAAGGCTTTATATGGATTGAAGTAAGCTCCTAGAGCTTGGTATGCAAGGATGGATAGATATTGGTTTGAACAAAGTCTTAGTAAAGCTACCGTAGATAGAAATTTGTATTTCAAAATTGAAAATGACAAAATCCTGATAGTAGTTGTGTATTTTGATGAGACTATGTGTAAAATGTTTGTTGAAGAAATGCAAAAATAGTTTGAGATGTCTATGTTTGGTGAGATGAATTTACTTTTTGGGTTGCAAATCAATCCAACAAAAAAGGGATTTTTATTTTAAAATCAAAGTATGTAAGAGAAATGTTGAAGAATTTTGGGATGAATGGTTCCAAACCAGTATTCACTCCTATGGTTAATGGCTGCAAATTGAGTAAATATGATGATTCACCTAAGGTTTATTAGAGAAAATAAAAATCAATGATTGGAGGGTTGTTGAATTTAACTACTATTAGAGTGGATATCATGCATCAAGACTTTCTTGTGGCTAGATTTCAAGAAGATCCTAAAGAAAAACATGTTGTAGCTGTTAAAAGGATATTTAGATATTTAAATGGCACTCTAGATTATGGCTTATGGTATCCTAGGGATACTAATTTTACACTAAGTCCTTATAAAGATGCATATTGGGCATGTTGTGTTGATGATAGGAAAAATTACAAATGGTGGCACATTCTTTCTTGGTTTCAAATTGGTGTCATGGTTAAGTAAAAAGAAAGATTCAGTTTTCTTATCCACAACAAAAGTTTAGTATATTTCTGCAACATCCTGTTGTACACAAGTTTTATGGATGAGACAAAAATTGAAGGATATCAAAGTAATGTATGATGATCCCATCTCTATTTTTTGTGATAATACAAGTGCAATTAACATTTCAAAGAATCTAGTGATGTACTCAAGGAAAAAGTATATATCAATAAGGTATCACTTTTGAGAGGGAAGGTTATGGAGAATGAAGTAAATATTGAGTATGTACCTACTAAGTATCATATTACTAACATATTTACTAAGGCCCTTCCTAAAGATACTTTTGAGTATCTCTACGAGAAGTTAGGTGTTATTGCCCCTCCTTTCTCGAACTAGATGCATATGGATATGCATCAATCTAGTTGATATATGGATCTATCTTCTTTTTGTCCTGATGTTGGTGGATACCTCTTAGGGGGAGAAAGTAGTGTCTTGTGGGCAGGTGCATGGAAATGGGTAACAATTTTTTGGAAAATTTACTTTTTCATCCCGAAATAGCAAAAATGCGAGCGCAATATAGTAAAACGTGCTCATGTTATGGCTTGGTAATGATCGAGCCTAGGATTGGTCATTACCAAGCCATGATGCACTTGCGTTATGGTTTAAATTTCAAAAAACACGCGCATTTTGAGTTCAAAAACTATGCATTTTTTGAAATAAAAAAAAAATTCCAAAACACGAGCATGTTATAACTCGCTCGCGTTTTGGTCTACATTGAAATTTTTTTCTTCTCTTTTTCTTGTCTCTTTCTTCTTGTTATATTTTAGGGAAACTATATAAATGAAATAAACATTTAAGTATAAGTTGAAATTTACATATGGACATTTAATTTCTTATCCTTTAAGTTATATTTCATGTATATAGGTAGGATGTTTGAGAGTGGTTTCATATCTCTAGGAGTTACAATGCAAATTCTAGTTTTTGGAAGATCTCAAAAATTTTAGACTTAGTCAAATTTTAGTAATAAGCATGTCAAATTTTAGTAATCAACAAGTTGTATCATCTTTCTCTCTCTATCTCACTCATTTTTATCCCTTATTCTCTAGACCTCTCTCTCACTCTCTCTCCTTCCCTCTATACTTCTATCTATCTAGCCTCTCTCTCCCCATCCATCCCTCCCTCCTTTCCTCCTCCACTTCTTTCCTCTAATTTTCTCTATCTCCCCCCTCTCTCTCTTCCTTCCTCCCACCCACCTTCCCTCTCTACTTCAATCTATCTAACCTATCCCTCTCTACCTCTCTCTCTCACCCTCCTTCCTTTCTCTTTCTTCCTTCATCCCAACCACCTTCCCTCTCTACTTATCTCTATCTAACCTATCCCTCTCTACCTATCTCTCACCACCCATCCTCTCTCTCTCAATCTCTCTACCTTCCTCGTTCCCTCCTCTCTCTCTCATTATCTCTATCACACTTAACTCCCTCTATCACTCCCTCTTCCCCACTCTACTTCTATCTCTCCCTCCCTCCTCCCCCCTCTCTATCTCTCCTTCCCTATATAATTCTCTCTACCTCTGTCCATATCTACCTCTCCCTCCCTCATTCCCTATCACTCTCCCTCTCCCTCTCTCCCTCTCTCTTAATTTACCAACCTCCATCCTTCCCTTTGTGTTTATCTCTGTCACACACACTCTCCCTCCCCCATCTCTCTCTCTTTGGTTTAGGATTTAGGGTTTAGGATCTATGGTTTATGGTTTAGGCTTTAGGTCCAACCCCCTCTCTCTCTGCCCCTCTCTCTCAGGTCTATCCATCCTTCTATCCCTCCCATCCCTCTCTCTCACTTAGGTATATCTCTCACTCCCTTTATATCTCTTTCTCTTAGGTCTCTCCCTCTTAGGTTCCCTCTCCCTCTCTTAGGTCTCTCCCTCCCACCCTAACAAGAGAACTCTCTCTCTCTCTCCCACCCCCTTCCCCTCTTCTCAAGTATATCCCTCCCACCCTAACTAGAGAACACACACACAAACTCTCTGTCTCTCTCTAAGGTCTCTCCCTCATCCCCAGGATTTAGGGTTAAGGGTAGAGGGTAGATAGATAGAGGGAGTGAGAGAGAGAGATTTGAGAGAGGGAGAGGGGGTAGGAGGGAGAGACTTAAGATAGAGAGAGGGAGAGGGAGTGGGAGAGAGATAGAGGGTAGAGGGGTAAGGGTAGAGGGTAGAGTGTTCAAGGGTTAAGGGTTAAGGGTAGAGGGGAGAGAGAAAGATGGAGTGAGAGAGAGAGAGGGAGGGAATGAGAGAGAGATAGAGGGTAGAGATTTTAGGGTAGAGCGTAGAGGGTTAAGGGTTAAGGGTAGAGGGGAGAGAGATAAAAGGAGTGAGTGAGTGGGAGAGAGACATGAGAGAGGGAGAGGGGTAGGAGGGAGAGACTTGAGAGATAGGGAGTGAGAGAGTGGGAGACAAATAAAGGGTAGAGGGTTAAGGGTAGATGGTAGAGGGTTTAAGGGTGTAGGTTTTAAGGGATAGGGTTTTAGGGTTTAGGGTGAAGGGTAGAGGGGAGATAGATAGAGGAAGTGAGTGAGTGAGAGAGGCTTGAGAGGGTGATGGGGTAGGAGGGAAGGTCTTGAGAGAGAGGGTGTATGAGGGAGATTCTCTATATCTCTCCCGCCTCTCTCTCTCTCAAGTCTCTCCCTCCTACCCCCTCTCCATCTCTCAAGTCTCTCTCTCACTCACTCCTATCTCTCTCGCCTCTACCCTTAACTCTTAACGCTTAAACCCTTAAACCCTCTACCCTCTACCCTCTATCTCTCTCCTACTCCCTCTCTCTCTCTCTCTAAAATATCTCCCTCTTACCCCCTCTCCCTCTCTTAGGTATCTCTCTCTCTCATTCACTCCCTCTATCTTTGTCCCCTCTAACCTTAACCCTAAACCCCTAACCCTTAAACCCTCTACCCTCTACTTGATAGAGAGAGATGATGGGTAAGAGGAAGAGACTGGATAGAGAGAGAGGGGGAGGGAGTGGGAGAGAGATAGAGGGAGGGAGGGTTAAGGGTAGATGGTAGAGGGTTTAAGGGTTTAGTGTTTAAGAGTTAAGGGTTTAGGGTTAAGGTTAGAGGGGAGAGATATAGAGGGAGTGACTAAGAGAGAGAGATGCCTAAGAGAGGGAGAGGGGGTATGAGGGATATATTTGTGTGAGAGAGAGGGAGTGCGAGAGAGATAGAGCATAGAGGGTAGAGGGGTTAAGGGTTAAGGGTTGAGGGTAGAGGGGAGAGAGATAGGAGTGAGTGAGAGAGAGAGGCCTGAGAGAGGGAGAGGGCGTAGGAGGGAGAGAATTGAGAGAGATATAGAGAGAGAGATGGAGGGAGTGGGAGAGAGGTAGAGGGTAGATGGTTTAAGGGTTAAGGGTAGAGAGGAGAGATAGAGAGAGTGAGTGAGAGAGAGGGAGGGAGTGGGAGAGATATAGAGGGTAAAAATTTAAGGGTAGAGGGTAGAGGGGAGAGACATAAAAGGAGTGAGTGAGTGGGAGAGAGACGCGACAGAGGGAGAGGGGGTAGGAGGGAGAGAATTGACAAAGAGATAGGGAGCGAGTGAGTGGGAGACAAATAGAGGGTAGAGGGTTAACGGTAGATGGTAGAGGGTTTGAGGGTGTAGGTTTAAAGGGATAAAATTTTATGGTTTAGGGTTAAGGATAGAGGGGAGAGAGATAGAGTGAGTGAGTGAGTGAGAGAGGCCTGTGAGGGTGATGGGGTAGGAGGGAGAGTCTTGAGAGAGAGAGGGGGTATGAGGGAAAGTCTCTATATCTCCCCTCCCTCTCTCTCTCTCTCTCTCAAGTCTCTCCCTCCTACCCCCTCTCCCTGTCTCTCTCTCTCACTCTCTCACTCCTATCTCTCTCCCATCTACCCTTAACCCTTAACCCCTCTACCCTCTACCATTAACCCTCTACCCTCTACCCTCTACCCTCTACCCTCTATCTCTCTCTCAAGTATATCTCTCCTACTCCCTCTACCTCTCTCAAGTCTCTCTCTCTCTCTCTCTCACTCACTCTGTCTATCTCTCTCCCCTCTACCCTTAATAATCTACCATCTACCCTTTACCCTTAAACCCTTAATCCTCTACCCTCTACCCTTAACCGTAAACCCTAAACACTTAACCCTTAAACCCTCTACCCTCTTTCTCTCTCCCACTCCCTCCATCTTTCTTTCTTTCAAGTCTCTCCCTCTTACCCCCTCTCCCTCTCCCAAGTATCTCTCTCTAACTAACTCACTCTTTCTATCTCTCTCCCCTCTACCCTTAACCCTCTACCCTCTACCATTAACCCTTAAATCCTTGAATCCTCTACCCTAGTTTTCCAATTCAGTGAAATTGGGAATGTAGTGGCCTGTTTGAAAAAATGGGTCCAAGAAATGGGGTCTCTCGATGATGTAAATCACCGAGAGACCCCATTTCTTGGACCCATTTTTTCAAATAGGAAAGTTAGGTTGCTAATTTCACCAACTTGCCAAGCTAATGGGCTCACTAGCTTTCCAATTCGATGAAATTGACAATGTAGTGGCCTATTTGAAAAAAAGGGTCCAAGAAATGGGGTCTCTAGTGATTTACATCATTGAAGACCCTATTTCTTGGACCCATTTTTTCAAACAAGACAAGTTAGGTTGCCAATTTCACCAAATTGGCAAGCTAGTGGGCCCACCGACTTGCCAATTCGGTGAAATTGGAAATGTAGTGGCCTGTTTGAAAAAATGGGTCCAAGAAATGGGTGCTCTGGGTGATGCGTCATCGAGAGAATTTCTATGACCCTCAAGCAGACCTATTTTCAATTTCACCAAATTTCCAAGCTAGTGTGATGTATATCACTGGGAGACCCCATTTATTGGACCCATTTTTTGAATAGGCAGGTTAGGTTGCCAATTTCACTGAATTGCCAAGCTAGTGGGCCCATTGGCTTGTCAATTCGATGAAATCGATAATGTAGTGACCTGTTTTAAAAATAATGGGTCCAATAAATGGGGTCTCCTAGTGATATACATCACACTAGCTTGGAAATTTGGTGAAATTGGAAATGTAGTGGCCTGTTTGAAAAATGGGTCCAAGAAATGGGGTCTCTCGATGATTTAGACCTGTTTTAAAAATAATGGGTCCAAGAAATGGGGTCTCTCAATGATGTAAATAATCAATAGACCCCATTTCTTGGACCCAATTTTTCAAACAGGGAAAGTTAGGTTACCAATTTAACCAAATTGCCAAGCTAGTGGGCCAATTGGCTTGCCAATTTGGTGAAATTGGTAATGTAGTGGCCTGTTTTGAAAAAAATGGGTCCAAGAAATGGGGTCTCCTAGTGATAATCACAAGGAGACCCCATTTTTTTAAACAAGGCAAGTTAGGTTGCCAATTTCACCCTCTCTTAGGTCTCTCTCTCTTCCCTAAACCCTAATCCCTATACCTTATAAACTTAACCTTAAACCTTCAACCCAATACCATCAACCCTATACCTAATATTCTAAACCCTAATCCCTATACCCTATAAATGTAACCTTATACCTTTAAACCTATACCTTAAACCATAAACCCTACACCCTCAATCCTCATCCCTATACCCTATACCCTAAACCCTAAACATTATCCCTGAACCCTTAACCCTATAATTAAACACTAAATCCTACATTAAACCTTGTACCCTAAACCTTGAACCCTAAACCCTCAAACCTAAACCCAATACCCTCAACCCTATACCCAATATTATAAACCCTAATCCCTATACCCTATACAGTTAATCCTACACCCCCAAACTTGAACACTATACCTAGGTGATCCCACAATACTGGTTTACAATTTTTGGGCAAACTGGACAATGAACTGATTTTTTTTAACTAAATCTTCACTTTCAGGCTTCTATAGCGGCTAAATCGCGAGGAATTTGAAGATGATGTAAACTAGTGATTTGTGAAGTTTTTTCTATAGATTCTAAATATATATTTTTTCAAAATTTTTGGAATCAAATTGCACTTCTTTTTCCATCTTCAAAAACTAGCCTTTTTAAAAAACCAACATTTTTAAGGAGTGATGCTCACCGTATACAACATAAATTTTTTTGTATGAAGGATAAAATTATAATTTTTTCGAATTTAGATTTGTAACTATGATGTATAGCACTTTCATTTGGTTTCATAGTGTTTTTAAAAATATTTTTTCCTTAATAAAGTTTCGAAGTTAAACCAATTACAATTGAAATATAGGCGGACTATATACAACATAACTTTTTCTATATGTATCGAAATTCATTTTTTTTTTTAATGGATCAAAAGCATAAATACCCAGCTTGAACATATTTTTAAAATTTTAATTTTGATAATCTGCTATTTTTCCACATGTGCATAATAGAGAGCTTAATTTTCGGTGAAAAATCTATGTTTAATAAAAATAAAAAAACACATACATAATAAAACCAAAACTTATTAAAATTATGTTTGTTGGATAGCTAGTTTAGAGGATGACCATGATCATTTCAAATAAATTTTAAATTAATTCATTTGATCCCCCAAAAGGTAAATAAATCAAAAGTTTTTTTTAATCAGCATTTTGATAGATGTAAAGGAGACTCCGTTGTAGGTATGGTTTAAAACTAGCAGGGTTATATCTAAGGGGGTTTGATATAAGGTGGTTCGATCAAACCCTCTTCAATTGAAATCCTTAAAATGGAACTTTTAAAGGCTTAAATCATTATATTTTCTAAAAATATGTGATTTCAACAAAAATCAGAATCTCCCAAAAACTGTAAACCTTCTTTGTGGGATCACCGACCTCAACTCTACACTTTCAACCCTCATCCTTATACCATATACCCTCAACCTTATAACCTAATCCTTGAACATCATCCCCCAACCCTATACTTAAAATCTAAACCCTACATTAAACCTTGTACACTAAACCCTAAACCCTAAACCTCAACCCTAAACCCAATACCCTCAATTCTATACCCATTATTCTAAAGCCTAATCCCTATACCCTATACACTTAGCCGTATACCCTCAACCATATACCAATTATTCTAAACCCTAATCCCTATACCCTATACACTTAGCGGGCTATACCCTCAACCTTGAACACTATCCCTCAACCCTCAACCCTATACCTTAAACACTAAACCCTACACCCTCAAGCTTCATCTCTTTACCCTACACCCTCAACCTTATACCCTTAAGCCTATAATTAAACGGATTCCCCTACACTCTCAAGCCTTAACCCTATACCTTATAACCTTAACCCTACACCCTAAAACCTAATCCCTATACCCTATACACTTAACCTCATACCCTCAACCCTAAACATTATACCTCGACCCTCAAACCTTAAACTTGTACATAAATCCTAAAACCTAAACCATCAACCCTAAACCTAATATCCTCAACCCAATACCCTCAACTATATACCAAATATCCTAAACCATAATCCATATACCCTATACACTTAACCTTAACCTTATACCCTCAACCCTAAACACAATCCCTCAACCCTCAACCCTCAACCCTCAACCCTCAACCCTCATCCATCATCCCTATACCCTATACCCTCAAATTTATACCTAGTATCCTAAAACCTAAACCCTAAACCCTATTCCCTATATACTTAACCCTATAACCTCAACCCTATACCTTAAACACTAAACCTTACACCCTCAACCCTCATAGGGGGAGAGATAAAGAGGGAGAGGGAGGGATTGGGGAAGGATGGATTGAGGAGAGAGAGAGAGAGAGGTTAGGACAAAAAGAGGAGATAAATATAAGTAGAGAGGGAATGAGAGGTAGAGAGACATGAGAGATAAAGAGTAGATAAGGAAGGATAGATGGAGGGAGAGAGAGGGAGGTGAGAGAGAGGTGAGATAGAGAGAAATAAAGAGAGTGTGATAGGGAGTGATAAAGAGATATGCAGGCAGAGAGGGATAAGTAATACAGAGAGAAGTAGAGAGAGATAGAGGTAGAGGGAAGGAGGGAGGGTGGGCGAGAGAGGTAAAGAGGGATGATGTGAGATAAGGATAAGTAGAGAGAGAATGGTGACATATAGAGAAGGAGAGAGTTATAAAGAGGGAAAGAGAGAATAGTGAGATAGAGAGAAGAGAGTGAGAGAGAAAGAGGGTGAGGGAGGAGTGAGAGAGAGTGAGAGAGAGAGGTAGAGGGAGGGAGAGGAGAGATAGAGACTAGATAGGGGAAAAGGTAGGGAGAGAGACATATAGTGAGAGAGAGAGAGGGCTGGGGGAGATAAAGATAATTAGAGAAAGTTAGAGAGGTAGAGAGAAGTAGAGAGAATAAGGGATGGAGAGAATAAATATAGAGAGATATAGAGAGAGTGGTAGGGAGTGATGGATGGAGAGGTAGGTAGAGAGGGAGTAGGGAGATAGAGAGTAGAGAGGGAAGTAGAAGGAGAGGTATGGAGGGGGAGAGAGGGAGGTGAGATAGAGAGAAATAGAGAGAGTGTGGTATGGAGTGATGGAGGGATGTGCAGGTAGAGAGGGATAGGTGAGATAAAGATAAGTAGAGAGAGATAGAGATAGAGGGAAGGAGGGTGGGTGGGTGAGAGAGGGGATGAAGGGAGAGGTAAAGAGGGATAGGTGAGATAAAGATATGTAGAGAGAGAATGGTGATATATAGAGAAGTAGAAAGTTACAAATAGGGAAAGAGAGAATGGTGAGATAAAGAAGAGAGAGTGAGAGAGAAAGAGGGTAAGGGAGGAGTGAGAGAGAGTGAGAGAGTGAGAGAGTGAGAGAGGGAGGGAGAGGATATATAGAGAGTAGATAGGGGAAAAGGTAGGGAGGGAGACATATAGTGAGAGAGAGAGAGGGATAGGGGAGATAAAGATAATTAGAGAGGGAAGGAGAGGTAGAGAGAGAGTAGAGAGGGAATGAGGGAGGGAGGGAGAGAAGAAAGATAGAGAGGTGTAGAGAGAGTGTTAGGGAGTGATGGATGGAGAAGTAGGTAGAGAAGGATTAGGGAGGTAGAGAGTAGAGAGGGAAGGAGAGGGAGAGGTGTGGATGGAGAGAGTGGGAGGTGATATAGAGAGTAAGGGAGAGAGAGTGGTAGGTTTTGATGGATGGAGAGCTAGGTAGAGAGGGATAGGGGAGATATAGATAAGTAGAGAGGGAGGGAGCAAGGGAGAGAGATGTAGTGAGGGAGAGAGGTGAGATAAAGAGAAATAAAGAGTGGTGGAAGGAGAGGTAGGTAGAGAGAGGGAGAGAGGAGATAAAGATAAGTAGAGATGGAAGGAGAGGTAGAGAGAGATACGAGATAGAGAGAAGTAGAGAGGGAATGAGGGAGGGAGGGAGAGAGGTGTAGAGAGAGTGGTAAGGTTTAGTGGATGTAGTGGTAGGTAGAGAGAGATTGGGAGATAGAGAGTAGATAGGGAAGAAGAGAGGGATATAGAAGTATGGAGGGAGAGAGAGGGAGGTGAGAGAGAGGTTAGCTAGAGAGAAATAGAGATAGTGGTAGGGAATGATGGAGGGAGAGGTTGGTAGGTAGAGAGAGAGAGAGAAGTGAGGTCGAGAGAATTAGAGGGCAAAGGAGAGACAAACAAAGAGAGAGAGTCAGAAAAAAGGGATATAGATAGTGAGAGAGAGGTCTAGAGTGTAAGGGATAAAAATGAGTGAGATAGAGAGAGAAATAATACAATTTTCTAATTACTAAAATTTGACCTCTTGATTATTGAAATTTGACTAAGTTTGAAATTTGTGAGATCTTCCAAAAACTATAAGAGAGAGAGGGGAGAGAGGGAGGAAGGGAGAGAGAGAGGGAGTGGAGAGAGAGAGAGAGTAGAGAGGAAAGAGAGAGAAATATGATAGAACTTGCTGACTACTAAAATCTGATCTCCTGATTACTGAAATTTGACATGCTGATTACTGTAATTTGACTAAGTCTAAATTTTTTAAGATATTCCAGAAACTAGAATTTGCATTATAACTCCTAGAGATCTGAAACCACTCTCAAACATCCTACCTATATACATGAAATATAACTTGAAGTATAAGAAAGTAAATGTCCATATGTAAATTTCAACTTATACTTAAATGTTTCTTTCATGTATATAGTTTCCCTGAAAGATAACAAGAGGAAAGAGATAAGAAAAATAGAAGAAAAAATATTCAATGTACACCACAATGTGAGCACATTACAACACACTCACATTTTGTCAATGCATTCATAAAACGCAAAAAATGCATTCACAAAACATGTCAAAACTAAGATATAACGCGAGCGCCTTGTAACGCACTCATGTTATATCTTGATTTGGGAATCCCCAAGCCTTAGGATTGGTATTTTATTTGGAATACCAACCCAAAGGCTTCGAGGGCATTCTCAACGACCAGAGACATGTTTTTGCAAATTCTACAATTTTCACATAATCAGGTTCGTGCTCACTGTGAGGATTGCATGTGGTTTAATATTGAAAAAATCAAAAACATGAGTAATGTTGGGTTATCCGTTAGCTATCCAAAAATGTAATTTTTTTCACTTTCTGACAATGTTAAGCCTTTCATCCATAATTTCTTTTGTTTGTATGTCTCTTTTTTGCCAAAAAAAAGTGTTTGGTGTTTTTTTCGTTATAAATTAACCATTTATCGAATTTTCAAATATATTATATTTTAAGAAACTAGATTCCATTATAAATTAAAAAAAAAACATAAATAAAAAAAATTCAATTAGTTTCTAAAATTTGTAGGGGTAGCACGGCCAAAATTCTATTTTTCAGGAAGTGTCCACTTCAAAAATTAGTAAAAAATAAAATATTAATTAAAAAATTATTAGAAAAATTGTACATCAACTATATACTATTATCTAAATTTTGAATGTAGTGATTTTAAAAATACTAAAAAAAAGTTCATCGTATGAGGGTTGTAAAAGAGTTTCTATGTTATGTTTTTTTGACAAAAACAACACCAATTTGTGTACGTCCCTCGTTTGAACCCCTTAATCTCAACCATTTTCAAAATAAATTAGTAGTTCAGAAAGTAGACTCGAAGCACTTGAATTCTTGTTTTTGTTCCATCTCAAAATTTTGAGTGTAAGTATTCTCAATTTCACGTCCAAGGTCAGTATTTCATTATTTCAGAAAAAAGTTGTTCACTTAAGTCCCCTTTTTGGGAACCATCTTGGTGCACTTACCCTTGTGTTGTCATTGTGGAGTTGATTGGATGTACTCCTAAGGGGGGATATTTATTACTATTAATTTTCTTTGTGTCAAAGGTGGAAAACAATGTAAAATATCTTTTGCCTTTGCCATTGATGTCAAAGGGGGATAAAGTATCATGTCAAAAAGTAATGGGAAAAAGTATTCTAAAAAATGGAGATTGATGGTTTAGAGTTGTGTTGTATTTGATGGTTTTTCACATCATGTGTTTCCATCAATGACAAAGGGTGATATTATTACAAGTATGAAGGTGTTGCCATTGATGACAATTGATTAACTAGTTGCTATTGTCATTGATGTCATGGAAGTTGGTTATCGACTATATATGTCAAGGATATTGAGAAAATTGTAATAAATAAGGTTTGCAAGTAGTTTGTGTATGCTCTAGAATGTGATTCTATGATTGTGTGGTTTATACATATTGTTCATGGTTGCTGGTAGTTGTTGTCTCTAGAATTTGGGCTTTTGGATCATTGTACAGTGCGAGATATCTTCACCATTTGTGAATTTTGCATTTCAGTGTGTTTGGCTACGGTCTAGGAGAAATATAGTTGCTCCAAATTTCTCTGTACTTTGGTTTTAGGACTTGTGATTTTGAGGGTAAGCTGATGTGGTCATGTTCAAGTGAAATTTTTTGTTCAAAAAGATTGTTTCGAGTTAAGGATGTGTGTGCTTAATTATTTTATGTGTTTTACACTAGTGTTGGCTGACCTTGTGTTAAACACTACTTACGAATTTCATTGAAGTGTGTTGGGAATTATTTAGTTCCTTATTATGTATGGGTTTAGGTCACCCTCATTCTAATTCCACCATAGAATTTTTGGTGCCAACCTAATTTGAATTTGTAAATGAAAATTATATAAGGCCGACCTTGGAAGAGTTTCAAGGTTGAAGATGGTATAAATGTAAGTTGGGATGTTTGTGAAGGACAAGATAGATGAAATATAGATAAAATAAAGATGAAAGATAGATGTGAGATAGATGTGAAATAGTGTATGTGATGCAATTTTGAGCAGATTAGTGCAAAATTCAAGTGTCGAGTTACTAGAGGTAGTGAACTAAAGGTGTACTCTATCATTCAAGCATGTCTGCAAGTGTGTGAGACAATTATGGTGGAAATATCTGTTGCATTGAGATTATTTTATCTTTGTGAAAATTATCTTCTATCTTCTTTATAATTCTATGGCAGTGAGCCCTTACTGGACAACACGTCTCTTTTTGGACAAGTAAATCTTGTCTTGGCAGTGAGCCTTTCTGGCAGTGAGCCTCAGTATTCAATTTTGGAATTACTTATATTGTGAGCTAATCCTCACCGTGTTTTTTTCCTCATTGGGTTTTCCATGTAAATCTGGTGTTATTGTGTGTATGATTTTACTTGTTTCATTTTTTTCTTTTGCACTTAATGATTAATCCCATTAGAAGAGTAAAGGATTTATCAATAGTTGTTGATCTAAATTCTGGTGAAAGTTTTAAAGGTTAAAATTGTTACAACTAATTTACCCCCCTCTCAGTTGTCTAGTTCAAAAATTGGTATTAGAGTTGAGGTCATAGGTTTGAATCCCTTGCTTGCACTGGGGGGATTGTTGCAAGATGGTGTGTCCCTTGGTCTCCTTGGTGTAGCGTGGCACTTGGGTTCATGACATGGCTTAACCACCTCTTGTGGATCTTGTATAAATCTTTCAGTTGTATCAAGCATTAATAGGTTGATCTTTTGGTGCAACGAAAATCACCAATGTAACAATCTATATGTATATTTACTAAAATATTTGATTGGTAGTGAATTGAATTCCTTGTCACAATAAGTGCAAAACTAAACATGTTAATGAGAGGTTATTATAAAAAATAATAATAAGAGAATGAAATACTTGAAGAGGGATGCAATTTTTGGTGTAGACGATTTACACATATGGCAAGTGTGCAGAAAATATATGGTAAAATGAGCATATTACAAAAATGACTTGCCTTGATGAACTTAGGATGATCTTTTTATTTGAAAATCAATTAAGTGCATCCAATGATATTGTGCATTATTATTTATTAATCTTTAATTTCAAGTGTGTTTTCTTATGAATTTCATGCTTATAAAGTTTAATAAAGATTCTTAACATGAAATTCCTCTTCATGATCTAAATGTATACATAGTTGACTAAGAATTTTAGGGCCTACATTCATTACTTTGTTACTATATTTTACTAGTTGACTATTGTAGTAGTTGTCAAATCCATCATAGTCTTTCAAGACACTATTCATAATAGTTTATGGGATTTTTCTAATCAACTATTAATTGTTAAAATATATTTTATTATGTGAAGTTTATGGTAATTTGGGAGGCATGCTTGGATGAATTGTGCCTATTTTGAAACAAGATTATGAAATGCATTTCTAGTTATATATTAAGTGTTGATTTATATTTGGTTAATAAGCTTAAATTTACATATTTATTTATACTTAATTTTGAAGTTTGATTTTATCACCAATAGATTAAGGGACCAATAATTTAGTAATTGATCCTTATTTTTTTGAAAATATATCATCTATCCTTTATATACTAGTTTAGTTAGTGTCCCAGTTATCTACATATCTAGTAAAATCTACTTCTATAGTATATTATAAGACTTTTCACCTATCAATCATCTTTAGAGGGTTACATTCATTTTTACCATAAATATTTTGAATGAATCTACACAATGTATCAATTTCACGTGTTTCTCATAATTTTATAGATTCTCTAATCTTCAATCTAATTTAATAAATGTATAAAAACTATCCCAATTTTAATTTTCAATTATAATAAAACTCATAACTTCAAACTAAACCTATGGATTCAAGCCCCTACCTTTAACTCTTTCAAAAGTTGAAAATATCATTGACGAAACACCAAGAATATGGTGAATTTTAATGATATAGAGAAATAGTTGTTTAGTTGAATGCACACATTCAATTGTTCTAGATAAATTTAATAAAATGAAAATCAATTTATTCTTTAAACAATATTTAAAAATAAATGATATACATTTTATATACAATTATTGTTATTAATTCTTTTTACCAATTATTTGATATAATTTATAAAATTATACAATTAATAAACTAAACCTTTTTATTTATGGTCCTACTTTTAATTCATTCAAATGGAAAATCTTAAAGCTTAGATATTTTCTTAAACTTTAAAATTCTAATAGGTACTACCCATCACATTTTTGGTAACACAGTCAAGTATGATTGTGTGCCTTTATAGCTATCCTTGCTTTTTGAATGTTCCATTTAAATATTATTCTAACTTTCTGACTATTTTTTACATACAATTATTTTTATTAGTTATTTTGATCAATTATTTGATAAAATTAATAAACTAAAATTTTGGATTTAGGACCCTACCTTTAATTTATTCAAATGAAAAACCTAAAAACTTAGACATTGTCTTAAACTTACAATTAATTTTATTAATTATTTTGATCAATTATATGATAAAATTAATAAAATTATACAATTAATAAAGTAAACCTTTGGATTCAGGGTCCTACCTTTAGTTTATTCAAATGAAAAACCTAAAAGCTTATATAATTTCTTAAACTTTAAAATGCTAATGGGCACCATCCATGTCTTTCTGGTAACATAACCAAGATGTGCTTGTGTGCCTCTACAACTATCTTTACTTTCTGAATGTTCTATTTAGATATTATTACAACTTTTTGATTATTTTTACCAATTATATGATAAAATTAATAAATTTATACAATTTACAAACTAAACTTTTGGATTCAGAAGCCTACCTTTAATTCATTCAAATGAAAAACCTGAAATCTAGATATTTTCTTAAACTTTAAAATGCTAATAGACACTATCCATCGCCTTTCTGATAACATAACCAGATGTACTTGTATGTCTTTATAACTATCCTTGCTTTCTAAATGTTCCATTTAAATATTATTCTGGCTTTCTGACTATTTTCCTTAGATATTATTCTATCAATTGTTTTAAATATAGTATACCGTTAAGACAGTAATTCATCCCCACCCAAAAAGAAAAAAGCAGCTTGAATTTCCTCCATTATAGGATATATGCATGGACTTACCATCCTAAGTATACCATAGTATGGGGTAAGCCGAGTACTCCAGCACCAACCATAGCAGTAACATTGTGGAATGCAGAGTACCACCATTTGCCATTTCGCGGTTGTGTAACATCAAACGAACCATTTGCAATTCTTACCTTCTGCTCATCATCGTCCGCATAATCCTGCAAGTGATCATGCAATCAAACTGAATGGATCGAAAATATATACCAATCACAATGTAAAGAACACAATATATACATTTTTTGGTCCATGTAATGAAAAGGAGGATGATGAAAATTTATGTTGGCAGGAACCGAGCTAACATTGAGAGAATTTCCATTCAACATTCTGAGCTGCACTGAAAACAAAACGCAAGTGTGAAATATTAATTGGGTCGAGTAGTGTTGTGCATTTATACACTGCAATCTCGCAACTGTCCATTTCCCATTAAGCACGCCTCTTTTGTTGAGAAATATGTCTCAACCTTGCAAGTCTTTTCCAGGAAAATTACAGAATTTGTTTGTGGCAGTTTTCCACATGTTTATGCATTGGAAAAAGGTGTATGAGTTGTTAAAAGGTGCCTTGTCCTTAGTAGAATATAGGAGGGCCATTTTTAGAGCATAGTTAATTTGTTTTATGTCTTTTATGGGGGTCTAAACTAGAGGACAAAATTATGGACGGGATTACTATTTTAACCTGGTTGTTTTTCCATCTTGGAAATGTAAATGTCAAAAATGGGCAACATGTGGCATGGTGGTTAAGCCCATGGTTTTGTAAAACCACAAATGGTTTCCAGGTTGTAAATCACTATATAAGGAGGGCTTGGGGAGGAGTTTACATAATGGAGTTTTGTTTGCAAGGCTGGGTGCTAGAAGGATGCTAGTGGTGTCTCTCCAAACTTGAGTTGAGGTGATGCTCTTGTAAGAACTTGCATTGCAAGTGTATTGTAATCTTCTTTGATTTGATAATACATTATGCAGGTTTTAGAGGGTGGGGTTTTTCTCCCGTAAGGGTTTTCCCCACGATAATCACAGTGTTATGTGTTTATGGTTATTTCATTTATACTCTTGAATGTGTTTCTTTGAATCGTTGTAATACTTTATATTGAAATTTGCATATTCGTTCTCTCAAGATTAGCGTAGGAAGTGATTCCGCACACCTTTGCTTCCTTACAAGTGGTATCAGAGCCTGGCCAGTTTTGGTTCTGTTTGTTGGGTACAGGGTTTTTTGAGCTAATCAAGGTTTGAGTGGGAGCTTGTGCAGAGTATTTCATTTTTTGTATTGCAGGATCGTAAAGATGGCAAGCATGTCGGGGAGGATTGATGTAGAAAAGTTTTCTGGCACAAACTTTGAGATGTGGAAGCTGAAGATGGAAGATCTATTGATTGGTCGGGATCTATGGGATGCGGTGGATGAGAATAACCTAAGGCCTACAGATCTGACTTTAGCTGCACAATATGATGTGATGGACAGAAAAGCTAAAGGTCTCATAAGATTGTGTCTTGCAGACTCAATTCTGATTAATGTGCATGAAGAGTCTATCGCGAAGAAGCTTTGGAAGAAGCTAAGTGAGATCTATCAAGCAAAATCACTTGTTAACAAGATTTTCTTGAGGAAGAAATTGTATTCCTTGAGAATGGAAGAAGGTGGACGAATTCCTGAGCATCTGGAAAGTTTCAATATGTTGGTGACTCAGTTGACCTCAGTTGGGGTAGCGATGGATGAAGAAGAAAGGTGCCAAATCCTACTATGTTCATTGCCAGATTCATGGGACAACCTTGTAATGGCCATAGGGAGCACTTCTATTGTCTTGAAGATGGAGGATGTTGTTGGTTCTCTACTTTCTGAGGAGATGAGAAGGAAGGTCTCTCTGAATGCTAAAGAGGCTTTGAGTGTTCGAGGAAGACCAAAGGAAAGAGGCAAGAATGAAAAGCAGCATGGCCGTTCTAAGTCCAAGAATAAGGGGAGATCAAAATCCCTTGGTAAGTCCAAGGTGATATGTTGGAATTGTGGTAAATCTGGACACTTCCGAAAGGATTGCAAAGAGGAAAAGAAGAAGAAGAAAAAGAAGCAAGATTCTGATTCTGAGTCCGAGAAGGAAGATGGAGACGCTTTTATCGCAGCCTTGGCCACTCATGCAGGTGATAATGCATGGTTAATAGACTCAGGTGCATCTTTCCACATGACTCCTAATAGAAACTGGTTTAGTAAGTATGAAAATTTTGATGGAGGTAAGGTGTATTTGGGTGATAACTCTATTCTTGATATTGTTGGCCGTGGAAGTATTCATGTAAAATTTTCTGATGGTAGAATTAGAAGATTTGATGGTGTCTTGCATATCCCGGGACTAGCAAGAAATTTGTTATCTGTTAGTAAACTAATAGATGCGGGTGTGCATGTACAGTTCTCTGAAGCAGGTGTGAAAATGGTAAGAGGTGCTATGGTAATAGGAAGAGGAAGCAGATTGGGTACACTGTACCAGCTTGATGCATGCACGGTTGAGTGCAATAGTACTTCTGATAAGATTGTGAAAAAGACTACTCTGTTGGAAAAGGAGAGTTTTTCTCTTTCAACAAATGGTCGTGGTTTTTGGGTACCCAAGGGTGCTCTGTCTACCGAATCAAAGCTGCCTGCAGAGAAGACCATGTTATGGCACCAAAGACTTGGCCACATAGGTGAGAAGGGTCTACGAACCTTGAAAAATAAGAATCTTGTTGATGGGTTAAATGATTGCAATCTTGAATTTGATTTTTGTGAGCATTGTATTTATGGAAAACAAAACCGCATTCAGTTTTACTCCAGTTCTCATAAGTCTTCATGTATATTGGATCTGATCCATTCAGATGTATTTGGTCCAGTTGATGTTCCTTCTATTGGTAAATCAGTTTATTATGTCTCTTTCATTGATGATTTCAGTAGAAGAACATGGGTTTATTTTCTTAGGAGTAAAGCTGAAGTTTTCAGTCGTTTCAAAGAATTTAAAGCAATGGTAGAGTTGCAGACTGGAAAGAAAATAAAATGTTTGAGAACTGATAATGGCGGTGAATATTGCTCTAATGATTTTGATACATTTTGTAAAGATTGTGTTATTAAAAGACAGAAGACAACTCCGTATTCTCCACAACAGAATGGAGTTGCAGAAAGAATGAATAGGACCCTGATGGAGAAGGCTAGGAGTATGTTGAGTGGTGCTGGACTAGAACAAAAGTTTTGGGCTGAAGCTATAGCCACTGCCTGCTACCTGATAAATAGGTCTCCTACATCAGCTCTTGTTGATAAAATTCCAATGGAAGCGTGGTCGGGCCACAAGCCTTCACTTAGACATCTGAGAGTTTTTGGTTGTGAGGCATATGCTCATGTGCCAAAGGAGAAGTGGACAAAATTGGATAGCAAAGCTGTTAAATGTATTTTCATCGGATACAGTTATGGTGTGAAAGGATACAAGCTTTGGGATCCTGTTGCACAAAAGGTATTTTATTCCAGAAGTGTTATTTTTAGAGAAACTAAACCTTCTTTTGTTACAGCACAGCCAAAACAAATAGAAGAAAAGGAAGATGTGATTCAACTACCTGCTACACCAGAGAAAGTTGAATCGAGGCCCTTAGAAAGACAAGAAGTCGAGGAGAGCTCTACGAGTTCTGAATCATCAGAGGAAGAAGAGGTACCTGAACCTGAACCTGATAATGAACCAGATCTTGCTCGAAGGTCTACTAGACAAAGGAAACCACCTGAAAGGTATGGGTATTCTCCTGATGATTGGAGGTGTATATTTGCTTTGAATGCTAACATCGATGAACCAAGATCTGTAGAAGAGGCTCTTGGTATGAATGATTCAGAGTCCTGGAAAATAGCCATGGATGAAGAGATGGCAGCTCTTAAGAGGAATGATACATGGGACCTTGTACCATTGCCTGAAGGACGGAAACCTGTTGGTTGTAAATGGGTGTTCAAAAAGAAGATGGGTTCAGATGGAAGCATTGAGAAGTACAAAGCGCGATTGGTTGCTAAGGGTTACTCCCAGGTTGAGGGGGTAGATTATGGTGAGATTTTTTCTCCTGTAGCCAAAATGACATCCATTCGATTTTTGCTTTCTATTGCAGCAGCTTATGATCTAGAGATCGAGCAAATGGATGTGAAAACAACTTTCCTTCATGGAGACTTGGAGGAAGAAATTTATATGACACAGCCAGAGCACTATGTGGTAAAAGGTAAAAGTCATTTGGTCTGTAAGTTGAAGAAATCCTTGTATGGTTTGAAACAAAGTCCTAGGATGTGGTACCAGAAGTTTGATACATATGTGTTGAGTTTGGGATTTGTGCGATCTAAATCTGATCATTGTATATATTTCAAATCTGATGGTGATCGTTTCCTGGTTATTGCCTTGTATGTCGATGATATGTTATTTATTGGCAAAGGAAAAGGTTTGATTGCAGAATTAAAATCTCAACTCTCAGCAAAGTTTGAAATGAAAGATCTTGGTGCAGCAACGTACATTCTGGGAATGAAGATTGTAAGAGATAGACAAAACAAAAAGCTTTGGCTAGGCCAGAGTAAGTATGTTGGTACTGTTTTGAAAAGATTCAATATGCAAGATTCTAGACCATTGAGTGTTCCTGTTACGATGGGAACAAAGCTTTCTATTTCACAGTGTCCTACATCCCCATTGGAGATGGAAGAGATGGGTCGAGTACCATACCAGAGTGCTGTTGGAAGTTTGATGTATGCTATGGTTTGTACAAGACCAGACATTGCCCAAGCAGTGGGAGTACTTTCCCGTTACATGTCTAATCCAGGAAGAGCACATTGGGATGCAGTTAAAAGAGTTTTTAGATACTTGCGGGGTACCTCAGAGTACTCTATATGTTTTCATGGAATAGGAAACAAGCATTCCTTGGATATTCGAGGCTATGTGGATTTAGACTGGGCTGGTGATGTTGATAGAAGAAGATCCACCAGTGCATATGTGTTTACATTATTTGGTCGTGCAATTAGTTGGATGAGCAAGCGACAGGCTGTGGTTGCCTTGTCCACTACAGAGGTAGAGTATATGGCATCTACTCATGCCTGTAAGGAAGCCATTTGGCTTAAGAGATTGTGTTCAGATATAGAGTTCAAACAGGGTGCAGTGACAATTTATAGTGACAGTCAAAGTGCAATCTGCCTAGCGAAGAACCCGACTTTTCATGCCAGGACCAAACACATTGATGTACAATATCATTTTGTGAGAGATATGGTTGAGGATGGCAAGGTGAAGTTGGAGAAAGTAGACACTTTGGTGAATGTTGCTGATGCATTAACTAAACCTGTGAGCACAGAGAAGTTCAGATGGTGTTCAGAGTCTATGGGCCTTTCGGCCCCTAGCAATTAAGTCCATGATATTTTGGATCCCCTAACTCTTGCAAGGTGTTCGACAAGTGGGAGATTGTTGAGAAATATGTCTCAACCTTGCAAGCCTTTTCCAGGAAAATTACAGAATTTGTTTGTGGCAGTTTTCCACATGTTTATGCATTGGAAAAAGGTGTATGAGTTGTTAAAAGGTGCCTTGTCCTTAGTAGAATATAGGAGGGCCATTTTTAGAGCATAGTTAATTTGTTTTATGTCTTTTATGGGGGTCTAAACTAGAGGACAAAATTATGGACGGGATTACTATTTTAACCTGGTTGTTTTTCCATCTTGGAAATGTAAATGTCAAAAATGGGCAACATGTGGCATGGTGGTTAAGCCCATGGTTTTGTAAAACCACAAATGGTTTCCAGGTTGTAAATCACTATATAAGGAGGGCTTGGGGAGGAGTTTACATAATGGAGTTTTGTTTGCAAGGCTGGGTGCAAGAAGGATGCTAGTGGTGTCTCTCCAAACTTGAGTTGAGGTGATGCTCTTGTAAGAACTTGCATTGCAAGTGTATTGTAATCTTCTTTGATTTGATAATACATTATGCAGGTTTTAGAGGGTGGGGTTTTTCTCCCGTAAGGGTTTTCCCCACGATAATCACAGTGTTATGTGTTTATGGTTATTTCATTTATACTCTTGAATGTGTTTCTTTGAATCATTGTAATACTTTATATTGAAATTTGCATATTCGTTCTCTCAAGATTAACGTAGGAAGCGATTCCACACACCTTTGCTTCCTTACATCTTTGTGGGGCGTAGAATCCACTAACACTGAAATGGAAGTGATCGAGCAGAAAAAAGCATGAAAACAGAAACAAAATATATGGCCCCTCCTCCCACTATCTAGACTATGAATATTTGCCCAACTCACCCAATGAATTGAGGGATATATGCTTGTGCGAGTATACAATACAGTGTTGTTATTATTGCAAATAATTCTTTAACAACCGCACTCACACATACTTTGCAACCAAAAATCTTCATCAGAGATTCCACTAATACCAGCTCCAGTTGAAATTATTGAATAAGTTGTGTTTAGTAGGGTCAGATTTACTGTTTCTGTTCATGGCGATGGGAAATCTTACACTAAGCAGCTAAAGTGCATTAGTTTGTTGAAGAAGCTTCCAGTCCCACCAGTATATATTGCTAGATAAGAATTTGTATTATATTTCACATTTTCTAGGGTACGTGGTACAGTTTTGGTGGAGGGAATATTTCAAAAGCTAAAGTATATGGTTGAATCTTGATAGCAATATTACAAATTAATGTACTTTAAAAAAAGAAAGAAGCAGATCAAATGCTAGGATAATGATTGCCACGACCTCTCATTAATTTTGAAAATAAGATAAAAATATTTTTCATTGAAATAATAAGTTATGTTAGTGAATAATTTATTTGTTAAGAAACTTTTTGTGATGATTATGATAATGCTATAAATATAATTTGAAAATAAAATGATAGATAAAATATTTTGACATTTTTAAATTAAATATTTTTTTCTAAGTTTATGAAAATCTATTATTAAATATTTATTTTAAATACGCAATGATGACAAAAGTTAGTGGTGACAATTCTTTGTGGCGATTTTGATAGTGGTGGCAATAATAGTGGTTAGGTCATGGCAAGAATGATAATAACAGCAATATTGATATGGTGAAAATGAAAATAATGACATATATTTTAATGTCCTTTAAATTATTGTTTAATATTTGTGATTGTCATGGCTCACTTTAAAAAAATAAAAATTCTACAACACAAATGATTAAGAACATTGCTTTTTTAAAATAATATTAATTAGAAAAGCTACCGATCATGATGTTCTTTAGCTCATTATGTAAAAATATAATAAATTTATATGATTAAATATGAATAGTGTAATTTTTTCTTATTAGTATAAAGAGTGTCATGGTTCTATCTTTTCTTAAATGTTGTGAATTATTTTTAATTAATTGGTTTGTCATTTAACTTGTTAATTTGTTGTTATTATCTTCCATATTTTATGGTCTTTAGTTCATGAAGGATGTTTTGTTATGGAATTTCATTCTTGAAATATTATAACATTTTCATTGATTAATTTGTTAGAATTTGTATCATTTTTCTTGTTAATATTTCTAATGCATGATGTATTAGATACTTAACTCATGTAGACAACATAATACTACTTGATGCATTTTTGATACAATAATGTATGGAACATATTTTTCCTTATTTGAAAGGGAATTTATTCCCAAAGGTTCTTTATCACAAGTTTGGTTTGCTTGAATAAATTAGAAGGAAAATCTTAACATTTTCATTCAAAGAACATAAGAGAAATTACAAAAAATAAAACACAATATGTTATTTGTAATTAAACTCTTGACTTAGTTAATAGATTAAGCTAGCTAAGAGATTGAAATTTGACAGTGAAAGAAAGACTAGCTTCTTTTATTGAGTGATCTCAATAGGCTCTATACTTAGATTAACAAGTCATGTTTGAGTTTAAGAATTAATCTACTATTTTCTAGAGCATATCATGCTACTTGATCTAATTTTTTTTAACTTTAAATAATGTAAGTTAACTAGGTAAGACTATAAAGTTAAATGGAAATAATTTTTTTACTATTAAGTGAAAAATGAATGATAAAAATGCAAATTGATGGTAGAATTATAAAAAATATACAAAGAAGAACTTGGTGCTAAAGTAATCAAGGGAAAATTTATAATGTAGAGAGAGTAACTAAATGTCACTATGGTGGGTTATGTGTGTTAGTGTGAATAATTAATCTATTCATTATAATTAAGTGAACTTTTGATGAGGTTAGACAAAATATTGTCTAATTAAATGTGCAACCTTTTAGACCTCTAGAGGTTACCAAGTTATTTGGTAAACCTCATGCACATACTTTTTGAGGTTGGAAGACTTTCCATCTCACCTCAAAGGTCACTCAAAACTTGGCACACAAGATTGATGAATTGATCATAGAGATTGTTGGTTTGCACACTCTATGTGTTCCTAAGGTTGACACCAATCAGACACTTGTCTACTCATTTGTGCCACTTCATGGGGCACTTGTCAATCCACCTCATAGGTGAATTGCCTCTACCTTACCTATTTAGGCAAGCTCATATTGTAATAAACTCAACTCTTTTATCGATCATTTAGATAATAGAATAATATCTTACAAGTGTATCTTTATAGAAGCACAAGATTTTTTGTTATGATCTTGGATGAAAATCCTAACATGATATCAAAACCATGTAACAAAAATCCTTCCCAAAATCTTACTTCAAGCGTAATCTGGAGTTCCATGCATTTGATTTACATGTAAAATAATCTCCATTGTGACTTCAAAATCTTATTGTTGTGTTAGGATTTCTGAAACGGTCTGCTACATCTACATGTTGTGTTAAGGGTCAATCGAGGTGTGTTAAAGATTGCATTTTGTTGCTGTTAGAGTAATAATTTTATTACGCTTAATTAATTACATCACACTGGTTAATTAATTAAGTCACTTATTCCTCTAGTTGCTTAAGCTAAACTTAGGCGCATTAATAATTATTTATTAATTATTAAGTGTGCACACTAGGGTTTCATTTAGGGTTTCCCTTTTAGGGTTTCTTGATCTCCTTCATAAGGATTGATCTCTTTGTAATAACCGAGATTCTAATAATGCATTTTACACTTTGAGGTTTGCAGAACATCTTCTTGGTTTTGCATGTCTTTTGCATGTGACAGGTATCCATTTGCATGCAGGTGATCTTGGATTCTAACATGGTATCAGAGCTCCAGACCTGCCGCTGCCTGTTCGTGATCTGAAGATATGGCTTCTCAGTGAGTTTCAAGTGCAAGGGTTTCCACAGGCATCGTTTTTTGCAAGATCTGGGGGTAGTCAAATTTTCGGGACACTATGGGCTCAAACGGACGTCGCCATCGCGTTCGCAGCGCCCCAAAACCCTAGAAACGCCTGTCAAATCGTCCATTTTCGAGCAGTTGGTTTCTGAGGCAAAATTCTTTTGTCAGGGAGGCCGTACGGCCTCCCCAACATGCATTTTGAAGCGAAAACGGCACAAAAATTAAGGAAAAGGTACGAAATCGGCTTTGGTTTTTGCGCCTCCAGTTTTGCAGAATCCCGCCACCGGGCGGCCACCGGCCCGCCACCGCCGCTGGTGGCTCCCCCATCCGGCCGCCGATCATGCTCAGCCCCTGAGGGCTCCCTATCCACACCGCCGGTCCCATGGAGAACCACCTGCTCCGCCCCAGCCCCTTGCTCTGCGCCCGCGGTCACATGGGTGACCAGGGGCCAAAATTTTTCTGCAGGGAAGCTGATTTTTTGCGACGACGGCTTGCAGGCCGTCAAATTTATGCCCGTGAACCGCTGACGTCAGCATGACGTCAGTGTCCGTACGGCCTCTCCTTGCCCCTCCTAACCCTAGTTTTCTCTAAAGAAGCAGTTTTTTTTCTTTTTTGCATAACTTGGGCATACGGTATCGAACTTGGGCAAACGAGATATCGCCGGAAAGCTGGTTCCGAGCACTTTCATTTGGTGCTGTTTATTTTTTAGTATTTTCCTGTTTTACTGCATTTATTGCTGGTTGAAGTCAGATGTACTTTTTATGCTTCCGAGCTCATAACTTTTTGCCACGATCTCCGATTTTCGCTATCTTTGCGGCGTTGGAATGGTATTGAGGAGCTCTATGTTGCTGTCCATGCACTTTTTTCTGTATCTATCCCAGGTTTTTCATTATTCCAGATTTGGCCCGATGGGTGTTTTGGAGATTACCTGGATATTTTGGCAGTTGGGAGAGTGCCTCTTGCATCTTTGCACTTCATTTTCAGTGATACATCATTTAATAATCGACTGCTGCTTCATAGATTCCAGAGTTGTTCCCGTTTGGAGTTTTCAAGTGTTCCGTGGCATCGGGTCTGCTGTTGCATCATTATGATTCCGATATGGTTTCTTGTAGACAGAAGTATCTTTCCTTGCTTGCCAGATTGCGGTTCCAGTGTTACTCTACAGTGTTCTTCCAGTGCTTCTTTGCAGCATGTCATATCATTGTAGGGGGGTTTTGTCCCACTGGGTTTTCCTCCTCTACCTCTTTCTTGCATTTGTAAATGGGTACCTGATCAGGCCTAGTTGCCGGGACCCATCTTTTCTTGCATGCATCTTATTCTAGTGTTTTAGCTTCTTCCTAAGTTCATCTTAAGGGGGGGTGTTAGAGTAATAATTTTATTACGCTTAATTAATTACATCATACTGGTTAATTAATTAAGTCACTTATTCCTCTAGTTGCTTAAGCTAAACTTAGGCGCATTAATAATTATTTATTAATTATTAAGTGTGCACACTAGGGTTTCATTTAGGGTTTCCCTTTTAGGGTTTCTTGATCTCCTTCATAAGGATTGATCTCTTTGTAATAACTGAGATTCTAATAATGCATTTTACACTTTGAGGTTTGCAGAACATCTTCTTGGTTTTGCATGTCTTTTGCATGTGACAGGTATCCATTTGCATGCAGGTGATCTTGGATTCTAACAGTTGCCTCCATGTAAGTGCTTTTGATCAGTGCCTATCACAAGCAGGTCGTTGTTTTGTAGACCTATGAAGCATTGCCATATTGGAGTGACTGAAAGTGTGATTTGTGGCATCCTAGCCATATTGGTGCAACTGAGAGGAAGAGACATCTATTGCCAAGTGATTTCAAACAATTCTGATTCCTAGCTTGGCGGTCTTGTCTTTCTCCAACGCCCATCTCTTTCTTGGGACCCACGTTGCTTTCATAGGTCACCTGTTTGCGACCATCAAAGGCTGAAAATCTATGGTTTTATTTTTTTAGATAGCCAGAGGTCGGGCAGCGCAAATACCAACATGGGGTACACAACAATCTCAATTCAACATTTCTCCCTCACGCCATTCTCAATTGTGACATCTGCAACCTCAACGGCCTCACATGACTCCCACACAGTAAGAGACAACGTGAATTCCAGGCCATGGGAGGTGAAGACTAGAGGCAAGCCCCCCATGCTGCTACACCCATGTCATTTCCTACTACACCAAAGTCATTTAATGATTTTTTGTTGCGCCTAGGAAAAGTTAACCTTCATCTCTGTCCAGGCATCTCTATTTAAAGATTGTGGTGAATTCAAAGGAAGGCTCGTTTTGCTACAGCAACGCAAATACCAGCAGCAGACCTTCACAGTGAAATATGTGGAACTAGAATGGAGGACGTGAAATGAAAATCGATAGAACTGTTGTATTGTGTATGCACAAGCTTTGTCTTGCATGCCAACCCAAACAACACTTGGTCAAAAATCCATTTGAATCGGCCTCCATCCTAGTTCGGACTCTCAACAAAGTCAAAAAGGACTCTACATGTCAAGACTTAGATAACTTTTCTAGTTTTCCTATTGTCAATTTTAGCTTTTCAATAATTGCATGGCATGGTAAAATTTTAGTGTAAATTTACTAATAATTGAAAAACTGGTTAGGAATTTCTTGTGGACAGGAAATCTAGATAATAAAAGTAAAATTTCGTTTATGTCCTTAGAAAAAAATTATATGGAAAGGCTGAAGGGTGTAGCAGGAGTTCATAATATGTCAGCAAGGAATGCTGTCTATGGGGGCCAAATTGATTTGGCATATGTATTCCAAACCATATACCAAGTGGTGTAAAATTTTACAAGCCAAGTATTTAGATCGTGTGTCCCCAACAAGAATTTTTTCTATTTGTAATCCTTTAGTTGGTTCAACAATACGGATTTTTTTTTGCTCTTCTGTAGGAAAGTAATCACTCCTTATATTACTTGGGAAATAAATAATGGTGAGGCGGCTCTTTTTTGGAAGGATTCCTAGAACAGATACCCAACTTTGAATACAGTTTCTGAATTACAATAAGTTGTAGAGTTGGCTACTGCTAGGTGGGGAGATAAGGTTAAAGACTATTCATAGAATAGATGCTCATACATGCAAATTCATTCGGCATGATTTATCTATTCTATCAATATCAATGCAACAAAAGGAGCTAATAAATAAAATTCTGACTGAAAAATTGGTTTACCATTATGATTATGCTGATAATATTCTTTGGGTGCCATCCAAAACTAGAAATTACATAGTCAAAATGGGGGGTTACAGGGTAGTGATGAGCAATGGACCTTGCTCTAATCCTAAAAGAGTGCTATATTTTTGTTGGAATCCTATGATTTTACCAAAGGCGGGTTGTTTCACTTGGTTAGCACTGAAAAATAGTTCACTTGGTTAGCACTAAAAAATAGGATTCTTACAAGTGATAGGCTGGTTAAGCTGGGTATCATAGATTAGCAGTTCAAGAGTGTTTTGTGTAATCAAGCCTTAGAGAATGTTAATCATTTGTTTCTATATTTTCCATTTGCTTATTCTTGTTGGGAAAATGTAAAAACTAGGATGAGATGGGTGGGTATCAACTTTGCTGAAAGCTCTTTGGGAAATGTTTACAAGTTGGCTGATTCTCTATAAGAAAGAATTGTTTGCAAGCATCTGGAAAATTATTCCATCTACGTTGGTGTAGTGCATATGGTGGGAGCAGAATAAGAGGATTTTTAGAAAAGAAAAATCTAGTATTGAACAAGTCATTCATAAATTGGAAACTTCGGTTCAAAATCAACAAACGTCTATGTTAAAAAATCAGTACATTCAGATTTCATATTCTCCGATTGGGACTCAAAGATAATGAAAGAATGACCTAATTGTTTTATCCTTTCAAAGGTAATTTGCAATAGAAAGTGTCTAAAAAATTGGACAGTAGAAATTTTTCCTAGATTCCTCCACCAGTAGGCTTTTCAATATTAAATTTTGACGAAGCTTCTAAAGGGAACCCAAAGATGTCAAGAGTAGGTGTAGTCATAAGGGATAGTTGTTGGAGTTTCACTCCACTCCTACCTTCACTTTCTACCCTGACCGCGCCCCAGCGCCTTCAAACTCAACTGCTAACGGTCTAGCATAGTTTACTGCGCTACTGTGGTCTATCCCTTTGGTGCCTACGGTATTGCGGTTAACTGCCAGACAACAGTTACCGCTCTACCATGGTCTGCTCGCCAACCATCCACGGTATCGTGGTGCCTTCATTCGCCGTCCATTGATCGGGTCCTGGCGGTTATCGCGGCCACCGCGGTCTGTTTCTTAACTGTGGCGGTAGTGCGGTAAACCTTTTCCTAGCAGCGCTCATGGTTACCGCAGTCTCCTCGTAAACCGCGATGGTAGCACGGTAGTCAAGGATGTTTGAATTTTTGTCTTTTTCAGTGCCATTTGTTAATGGGATCCTCGTTGGATTTAAAGGACGTTTTTTGATTGGACAGTCTTCTTTATGACCAAGACAATTTTTTAATTCAACTTGACTATGTTTAGGACTTTTATCCATTGGCAATTTTATGACATTAAAGTTTGTATTAATTTTTGTCTGGGTCAAAAATATTTATATACTGGAATATATTTGTAAAAAATGATGAGGATAATATAAGATATTTTTGCTCTCAAGTAGCAAAGGTGGTTAATGGCTGTTCTGTGTTAAATAATTTTTTATGTGTATATTTTTTTTTTATCTTTGCTATTTCCTTCACGTGGTATCAGAGCTTAAGGTTAGTTGTAGAGAGTCTGTAAATCATGGCAGCAAGCACAAGCTTGAGTAATCCTCAAATTCCATAGTTGAATGGAAAGAATTATGACTACTGGTCTATAACAATGAGAGCATTATTCTGTTCACAAGATTTATGGGAGTATGTAGAGAATGGGTTTCCAGAACCAATAGATGTAACAACATATAATGCCTTGACACAAGCAGAGAAAGATTTGTTAAAGGACAACAAGAAGAAGGATTCAAAGGCTCACTTCTTTATTCTACAAGGTGTGCATGAAAGTATTTTTCCCAGAATATCAACCACTACCAAGTCTAAGCAAGCATGAGACATTTTACAAATAACATATCAAGGTATGGACAAAGTCAAAACTGCAAAGTTGCAAATACTGAGAAGAGAGTTTGAGACTCTGTTTATGAAAGAAAATGAGTCTGTAGATTCATATTTTACTCAAATAATGGGACTAGTAAACCAAATGAGAACACATGGTCAGACACTAGAAGATGTCAAAGTTATAGAAAATATTTTGAGAATTTTACCCACAAGATTTGAGACAATTGCAGTCATAATAGAAGAGACAAAGGATCTCACTCAGTATTCAGTTGATGAGCTATATGCTTCACTAATTTCTCATGAGCACAGACTCGAAAAAACAACAAATATGTCATTGGAGCATGCATTCAAGTCACAAGCTTCAATCAACCAAGGAAGAAGTAGAGGTAAATCAAATTTCAGAGCAAGAGGAAGAGGTTTCAACAGAGGTGAAAGAAATAACCAGTCAAATTCAAGTGGAAGAGGCAACAACCGAAACCCATCTCAAAACTTTCCTCAAGGACAAAGGTATGATAAATCTCAGGTTCAATGCCATTACTGTAAAAAGTTTGGCCATTACATGAATGAGTGTAGAAAGAAACAGTATGAAATAAGTAGACAAAATGCAAACTTTTCTAGAGAGAGTCAAGACAATAGACCTGATAAAAACACAATGTTTTCAGCCTGTAATGTAGCTCAAGCTAGTGAGAAAGAAGTCTGGTTTTTAGACTCAGGTTGTAGTAATCATATGACAGGGAATTTAGAGCTATTCACAAGTCTAGATGAGAATATTAAGTTAGATGTCACCCTGGGTACTAATGACAACAAAGTGTCAGTTAAAGGAAAAGGGAATGTTAATATTCTAACCAAGCAGGGGGAGCAAAAATATATTTTTGATGTTTATTTTGTGCCTGGCCTTAAACACAATTTGATGAGTGTAGGACAGTTAATTCAAAACGGTTATAGAGTGTCTTTCAAGAATGGGTTATGCATTATTTTAGACAAATACCCAAGTGGCCAGATGATTGCAAAAATTCACATGACAAACAATAGAATGTTTCCTTTGAGAATTCAGCCAGCTTTAAGTACAAACTTTGCACAAGCACAAGAGGTATCAACTGTTATACAAACTGTCTTTCAGGCAGAGGTAAAGGATGAGAATTGGCTTTGGCATTTAAGATTTGGTCATTTAAATTTTGGAGGTTTGAATTTGCTTCATAGGAAGAACATGGTAAAGGGAATTCCATTAATTCAAAAACCAGAGAGTGTTTGTGAAGGTTGCATACTTGGAAAGCAACATAGAGAGTCTTTCCCAGTAGGGAAATCCACTAGAGCAAAAGCCCCATTGGAAATAGTTCATTCAGACTTATGTGGTCCAATGCAGACACCTTCAATAGGTGGTAGTGTTTATTTTCTAACTTTTATAGATGATTATTCAAGGAAGACATGGGTGTATTTTCTAAAATAGAAAAGTGAAGTGTTTAATTACTTTTGTCAATTTAAATCATTAGTTGAAAAACAGAGTGGTTGTTTCATCAAAGTGCTGAGAACTGATAGAGGAGGTGAATACATTTCAAGAGAGTTCTTAAAATATTTCAAAGAACATGGAATACACAAATAGTTCACAACAAGATACACACCTCAACAGAACGGTGTAGCTGAGAGGAAAAACAAAACCATAATGGAGATGGCTAGAAGTATGTTAAAATCCAAGCACTTAACAAATGAATTTTGGGATGAAGTTGTATCTTGTGCAACATATATTATGAACAGATGCCCTACAAAAAGTGTGATGAATATAATTCCTGAGGAAGCATGGACAGGTAAAAAGCACAGTGTGTCTCACATGAGAGTTTTTGGTTGTGTTTCATATGCACATGTACCTGATCAATTGAGAAGAAAGCTTGATAACAAAGGAGAAAAATGCATTTTTGTTGGATATAGTGAAGAATCCAAAGCATACAAACTGTTTAATCCCTCAACCATGAAAGTAATAATCAACAGGGATGTCCAATTTATTGAAGATGAAGCATGGGATGGAAGCAAAGAAAATACAGTCAATGTTACTATTAATATCCCTCAAGATGAGAATGAGAATATTGTTCCAACTAATGTACCTACTATTCCTAATCAACCTCAAGCAAGTGGTCAACAATTGACACTAGCATGTAATACAAGAGAAACAACAAGAGGATTGTAGACCCCAACCACATCAAGAATTTCTGGCACAGGACCTTCAAGTCCACATTCTACAGATTCAAGTGACTTATCAAATCCAACTTCGGCTAGCATGAGGAGGCAGAAAATCAGAAGCATGACTAATATCTATAATCAAAATGAAGGTGAGAACAATTCTCAACAATTTAGACTATTTTCCTTTTATTCACAAGCTGAAGATCCAATTCATTATGAAGATGCAATCAAGGAAGAAAAGTGGTTAACATCAATGGATGATGAGATAGATTCAATAGAAAACAATCAGACATGGGAGTTGCAAAGTCTTCGAAAAGACAAAGATGTAATAGGTGTCAAATGGATTTATAAAACCAAGTTGAATGCAAATGGAGAAGTGTAGAAGCACAAAGCAAGATTGGTGGTAAAAGGTTATGCACAACAACCTGGAATAGATTAAAAATGAAACTTTTGCACCAGTTGCATGACTTGACATAGTCAGAATGTTATTGGCTTTAGCAGCTCATAATAGATGGCTAGTTCACCAGATGGATGTGAAGTTAGCATTTCTAAATGGTTATCTGGAACAGGAAGTCTATATTGAACAGCCACTAGGATATGAAATATCAGGACAAGAGGACAAAGTCTATAAACTGAAGAAGGCACTGTATGGTTTGAAACAAGCCCCAAGATCTTGGTATAGTAGAATTGATAGTTATTTCACAAATAATGGATTTACCAGATGTGACAGTGAACCAACATTGTATACCAAAGTGAATGATGAAGTTAAAATTCTGATAATATGCCTGTATGTTGATGATTTGATCTTAACTGGAAATTTGTCAATTGAAATGTTCAAAACAGAAATGATGAAAGAGTTTGAAATGACAGACATGGGAATGATGAAGTATTTTTTAGGCATTGAGGTAACACAAAATAAAGATGGTATTCTCATTTCATAGTCTAAATATGCAAAGGATGTTTTAAAGAGATTCAATATGTTAAACTGTAAGTCAACACCTACTCCAATGGTGACTAGACTGAAATTGAGCAGAGAAGATAAAGGCTCAAATGTTAATCCAACTTTGTACAAACAAATAGTAGGGAGCTTAATGTATTTGACAGCCACAAGGCCTAACATCATGTATGCAGTTAGTCTGATTTCCAGATTCATGGAATCACCAAAAGAATCACAGTGGATAGTTGGAAAGAGAATCTTAAGGTATATCAGTGGAACCATAAGGTATATCAGTGGAACCAAAAATTTTATAATCCAATATTCCAGAATAGATGAATTTAAATTAGCAGGTTACACATACAGTGATTGTGGTGGAAGTGTTGATGACAGAAAAAGAACCTCTGGCTATGTTTTTCATTTTGGAAGTGGTGTTGTTGCATGGCTTCAAAGAAACAACCTATTGTCACCTTATCATCACCTGAAGTTGAATATGTTGCAGCAACTAGTGCATCGTGTCAAGTAGTGTGGATGAGAAGAGTACTGCAGGAAATCCAGAATGAGCAAGCAGAGGCAACAAAGATTTTATGTGATAACAATTCCTCCATAGCTTTGTCGAAGAACCCTGTATTCCACAAATGCAGCAAGCACATAGATACATGTTTTCACTACATTCAAGAGCTGATCAACAATGGTGAAATTATTTTGGAATTCTGTAGATTAGAGGAGCAACAAGCAGATATATTTACAAAAGCACTGGGGACAGATTCATTTGTTTTTCAATGAACCAGACTTGGCATCTCAAATGGCAGAAGTTTCATTCAAGGGGGAGTGTTGGAGTTTCACTCCAATCCCGCCTTCACTTTCTGCCCTGATCACGTCCCAATGCCTTCAAACTCAACTGCTAACGGTCTGGCACAGTTTACCACGCTACCGCAGTCTATCCCTTTGGTGCCTACGACATTGTGGTTAACCGCTAGATAACAGTTACCGCTCTATCACGGTCTGCTCGCCAACCATTTGGGTAGCACGGTGCCTTCATTTGTCGTTCGTTGACCGAGTCCTAGCGGTTACTGTGGCCATCGTGGTCTATTTCTTGATTACGGTGTTAGTGCGTTAAACCCTTTCCTCGTAGCACTCACAGTTACTGTGGCCACCGCGGTCTCCTCGTAAACCACGACGGTAGCGTGGTAGTCAATGATGTTTGACTTTTTGTCTTTTTCCGTGCCATTTGTTAATGGGATCCTCGTTGGCTTGGACAGTCTTCTTTATGACTAGGATAATTTTTTAATTCGACTTGACTATGTTTAGGACATTTATCCGCTGGCAATTTTATGACATTAAAGTTTGTATTAATTTTTGTCTGGGTCGAAAATCTTTATATACTAGAATATCTTTGTAAAAGATGATGAGGATAATATAAGATATTTTTTCTCTCAAGTAGCAAGGTGGTTAATGTCTGTTTTGTGTTAAATAATTTTTTATGTGTATGTTTTTTTTTTTATCTCTGCTATTTCCTTCAATAGTGCAGGGGTTCTCATTGGGGCGAAGTCAATCTATTTGCTATATGGTACTAATAATCTTGTAGAAGTTCATACATTACTATAGGTTTTGAAATTGGCTATTAGTTTAAATATTCCAAAACTTTAGGTTGAAGGGGATGCTTTACTCATTGTCAATACATATGTAGAGAATGTAGGACTAGTAATTGGAAAATAAGATAAGTTCTTCAATAAGCATGAAAAATGTTAGAACATTTTGATGCCTATCATATTTGCCATACGTACAAGGAGTGAAATCAGGTAGATGATATGTTAGCGAATATTAGTTGTGAGCAAGTGCAAAATGAAATATTTTATGTTGACTCATCATACAATTTATCAATTGAACTATCAAATAAACTAAAAAAGGAACTTGTGGGCAAATGACGCATTTAACTGTGACATAAGAAATTGTATTATAGGTGGTAAAAATGACGATAGTCTCCAATCTCAAATAAATTAAAATTCAAGTTCTTCATACATTATTCATTAAAAAATGTGTGGCAAAATATAGATGGCATTTGGGTAGAAAATTTGTGTGTTTAAGGATCACAAGCGATGTTTGCAATCAGATGAGAATTCTTGCACATGGAAAGCTTTTCAGAAAACTCGTGTCAAAGGCATGGATATGAGCAGGGTTTATTATTAATGTTTTTATTATTTCATTTTGTAGGTTTAATCTTGTTACTCTCTAGATCTTCACAATAATGATATGTATTTTTGTTTTAAAGTAAATATTTTATCCATGCGAAATATCTTAGAATCATGTGTTGAAGGGAATGAATTTAATGAAAATGTAAATCAAATGATGCATTATCAAACACAAAGTGTGTCGTGTGAATATATGTAAAGTGAATAATCAACACAAAACCAATGAAATGTATCATATTATATCTAAATGAGTCACATAATTAATCGAATTCAAAACACAATCAATCCCTAAAACCGTTACATTGTTTCCTATCTTTAAGAATTCCTTGAATCATAATGGCTCTCAGATTTTGCTTGCACTATGAGTTTGTAGAATGACAACCTAGAGAATGGATGCTGTAAAGATGCAATAATCCTAGTTCCTACATGATTTGATAAGCTATATGATTGATACCATGATGCTATGACAAGGATGCTGCTGTGACAAAATGAAGATTATGCTATGATGCAATTGATATGTAAAAACTACTATGATAATAAAAATGCAACTAATAAACTAAGCCATGCTTCAAAATTAATATGCTTCTACTATGCTAAATGATAAATGCTTTAAATTATAAATGCTCTAAATGCTTCAATGTAATTTCTGCAGAGTAAGTTTGCTCAAAGATGTTTTATGAAAATCTAGAGAATGATGTTGTATTTATAGGATTTCCAAGGCATATTGTGAGGTAGCAAGATTCAACGATCAAGATTATGATCCAGAGAGATTGACGGCAAAAATTGAGGAAGTTGGAGAGAATCATGGAGGTTGTCGCCTTTAAAAGAGCACTTTGCCAAGTATTGAAGGGCATGAAATGGAAGAAGAAGCCATGTATCTCCAATATTGTTAGGAGTTTGTTGATGGAAATTCCTATTTAGAAATTAGAAATATTTAAATTCATGAGACACATGCTGAGGTGGCCGATGAGGTGGAAGGAGGTTAGAAAATTATGTAGAAATGTGACAAAATTGAATTTAAAAATTGAATTTTAATGAAAGACAATTAATCAAATAAAAAAAATTAGTTAGATTTGTTTATTTAATTAGGTCATGAAGAAAAATGATTTTAGATAGGAAGAAATTAGAAGATGAACTATATAAATAAAATTTTCAATTTATTTATAAGTATAGGAATTAAAATGATTTATTAATTAAATACCTTGTATTTAATAAATTGATTATCTTGATCGATTTTAGGTGTATACATTTTGCCCCTCTTTGAAGTGATGTGTTTACACATTGCTTCAAAGAAAATTTCGATATGCCCCAGATGCTGGATTTCTAGGTGATGACGAATATATGCCCCCTCAGGAGATAAATCAATGAGTTTGTGAATTTTTTGGATTTTTGTGAATTTTTGAATTTTTTTTGATGATTTTGAAATTTTCAACACGTTTCAACGATTTATCTCTCAAAAAATGATAGAGAACCTGCCAACTGTTGATTAATTGATGAATTAAGTCCCTTTTGAAAAAGAAAATAAATCACTCCCATAAAAATCCCACTTACTCAACCTTTAAAAGGTAAAAAGACGTGAAAATGGATTCATTTGTGCATTTGCAAGTTTGAAGATTTGAGAGAGTGAGCAACTTTGAGTACTTGTAGCAAAATGGTGATTCCAATTCAAACACATCGATTCAAATGCGTGTGATGTCACAACCACCCGATAGCATATGGACCTTTGGTACATACCCCAAAAAACCTCCTTGTGATTTTTACATTTTGAATTTTTCTCGGTTTTCATGTTTCAAAATTGCTTTTTATGTTTTAGCACATTAGTTCACCGAAGTGGTGCATAGGTAGACTATAATAGCACATTCATATTTTTAGCGCATAGGGTTAGGTTTTTAGCACATAGGGTTAATGTTGTAGTGCATAAGGAATTTTAGCGTAATGGTGGCTAGATGTTGTGTATTGATGCTAGGTTTTAGCACATTCAATGATTTAGCGCTTTGATGTCATAGGTTAGCACATCAGTGAAAACTTTTAGCGCATAGGATTATTTGTCGCATAGAAACACTGAAATCTAGTGCATTGATGAAATTAAATGACACATTCATAGATTTGGTGCATTGAAGCCTTGTTGTGGCGCATCGGTGAATTTCTCTGGTGCATTCGTGTTTTTAGTGCTTTGAGACACTGTTTTAGCACATCCATGCCAAATTGATCTTTTTGAATGAACTCCCTGATTTTGATGATTTTTGATTGCATCAACCTTCGATTTGATGTTATTTGATGATGTTGATAGATTAGATGATGATTAATCTCATGATAGGTGAGATTAAATGATAGGATGATGACAATTGACCTCATGATAGGTGAGGATCAATGATAGATTGATATTGATTGACCTCATGATAGGTGAGGATCAATGATAGATGCTCACAAGATTTGATCAAAGTCTCATCAGAGCTAATTAGATTGATAGGTTGACTGATGTTTGATTGAATAATTGTTGATGTTCAATATGTTATTATGATAAGAGCCTTCATCAGTCCTGATGTTGTGGGAGCGTTTCTTGAGGACCTAGGATTTGATACCACATTTAGATTAGGCTGATCTAAATGTGATTGGACGGTGTGGGTTGACATCACTGCTAGATATGCCCCAGATTAGGATTAATCAGGGAATCTTGACAACTTTGGCAGAGAGGTGGCATAGTGACCACAGCACCTTTCACTTACCCACCAGTGAGATGATAGTCACACCAGAGGATGTCTACCGGATTCTGTGGATTCATGTGGTTGGATATTTGGTTGTATATGATGTCACTGAGCAGGAAGGGACCAATTCCCTAACGAGAGTGTTTGAGGATGACCAAATTTGCAGTTATGAGATCTTGTGGCGAGATATGATTGATGCCTATGCCACATTGTCGTGTGTGCTTACTAGATTCATTGATGGATTCTTATGTCTTGACGGTAGGTCAAATGGACTATTAGTTGGATGGGGTTGGACACTAGAGAGCTTGATCCTACATTAGAATCGATATGCTTGGGGGTCCTACATGCTTTCTCATTTATACCATGATCTTCACCAGGTTGTATACCTTAGAGCATCCAATTTATCAGTTGGAGTGACATTATTACAGGTATGGGCGTGAGAGCATATAGCTGTCACAAGACCAATTGTAGAGAGACAAAGGCCAGCTAGGAGACCCTACGTTGATGGTTACACAGGTCCAATTGTCCAATGTAAGCTGGGAAATTGGAGTACTGGAGGAGAGTGCTTGATGATTTATATTATGTGACATGGAGACTGTATCTTGAATGTGAGTGGTGGGTAGAGGATGATATGGAGATGCCCTATGTGTGCCTAGGTAGATATCTAATCGAGAGGACACCTTTCATCATTGAAATCCTTCTAGGGAGAGTACATTGATAGTACGACAGGGCACATGACAAGCCCCAAGGAGTGGCTCATTATGCATGATGATGATAGGATATATCAGAGTGGGGACATGTTCTATCTTACGAGGTTTCCTATCAAGAGTACTATGGGTTGTAGCTGGTGATTTGGGAGTATCACCTTGAGATTATAGAGGTTGCTTGCTCAAAGGACTATGATTAGTACTTCTTCACCCATCCTTTTCCATAGATAACGAGCGTAGATGAGCCCATGCCATTATTGAATGATAATGAGGGGGCACCACCACATGCACCCAGGTAGAGGAGAGATGAAGGAGATGACGAGGAGGAGGAGGGAGAGAGTAGTGACGAGGGAGATAGGGATGGAGATGCTGGGGATGGCAATGGCGATGATGAAAATAGTAGAGGTGGTGGCGGTGTAGGATTTTATGTTAGGGACTTCATGGTACCTTGGAAGAAGAGGTATTTAGTGGCTGCAACACAATAGTGTGTGTAGATTGGACTACCCTCATAACAACAATAGACATAGATAGCTTCTTTATAGGAGTAAGTTCAGACACTGTAGGGTCAGTTGGCATAGGTTTAGGCCTTGTTAGCATAGGCCCAGGAATAGGTTACTACTTTAATGGTTGAGAGGGATGCAACCAGATAATAGGGTGAGAAGGCAGCGACCTTAGCTGACAAATTGTAGAGAGTGGCAGAGGGGACCACTACAAGTGATATGATGAGAGTGGTCACATGGGTCGCTAGAGAGGCTGAGTATTAAAAAGGATGATATCATATCGTTGTGCCTGTAGAGCAGAGAGTTAGCTATGCACAGTCTAGATCATGATGCAACCACTCTCAAACCACCTGCATGGGTGTGACACAACCACCACATAGAGATCTAGGTCCAGACCCAGGTATAGGTGTAGCAGGTGTAGGTACATCAGGTGGTGTTGTAGGAGCCTTAGCGAGGCCAGTGAGGTCTGGGGGGAGCACCTCATAGCTTCATGATCATATCTATTGTATTTGAGACATTTGATGTATACATTGACATTATGATATACTACCACATTTTTGATGATGTACCTCTTCATATGTTGATATCATTTGTACACTTGAAATTATGATTTTGAGATTATATATGACATGCATCGATGATTAGCAATCCGTATGTACTTATATGATGTTTATAATGGATGTCTTATGATGGATGCATTTAATTTCTATTTTTTATGTTATGTGATGGTTTATATGCTTACATGATAATGATGTATGGATGCGATGATGATTCTATATTGTCCTATGCTATGATTCTTATCTAATGTTCATATGTTGCTTATTTTGATTATGACATGATTATGTATGGATGCAATGATGATAAAATAACGTGTAAATTATATGATGCTTTATGCCATGAGATAGAAGCAAACGGAATGTGATGCAATTGATTTTTGTATTCTTTTGATGTAAATATATGGTGTAATGTAATGGATGGATGAATGATATGCAAAATGATCATGTAATGCAGTTTGTTATTTTTGTATTTTCCTGATGCAAATATATATAGGATGAATTTGATTATGCAAATGTGATGTAGTGCACTTCTTTTTGTGTTTTCTAATGTAAATATTATGATGCAATGTATGGATAGATGAATGATGTTTCCAATGCATTCTAGTGTATGTATGATATACAAAATTATTATGCCACTATATAGAAATGATATGTTTTTGGTAATGCCAAGTATACTCAATCTACTAATGATAGAGATAACATCATTTTTGAAAATTGTGCTAGCCTTTGAAAATCCCAAAATACAGATGCAAAATAAATATGGGTGCAAATCTTATCTACCATGCAGATCTAAAATGCAAGGTTGTCATTTTGTTAGCCAAATTTTCGTGCTTTTTATCATCATTGAGCCTTTATTATGTTGAAATTTAGTACAAACATTGATGGTAAAATTGGACCATGATGACATGAGTACAACTTCCATACAACTTCCATTGAGTTTTGATAGTGCAAGATAACACAAGCATCTAGGTATAATTGTACCGAGATGACCTGCGCATAACTTGCATAAACAAACAAGAGTCAATCATTTTCCCATGTAAATTCGGAATGTCAACAATGATACTTTGTAGAGCATGTCCTACAAAAATTTGCACATTGGTAATGATTGAATCACAGAAAAAAAAAGAAAAAAGATCATTCTCCTTCCTAGCTCCTCTAGTTCAGGACATCATCGAGGCACTCCAAAGAAATGATAACAAAACTCAAAATATGACAGTGAAACATACGTGTTAAGGTGATTAAAGCATGATTCAAAAGATGGCCATCCAGTGAGATTTGATTTGTTTGTCTTGATGTTGATTTGGATGGTCAATTTTTTGATTGATTGTGATTGATGTTCAGTTTGATGTCTAGGATGAATGTTGTTTTTGTTGGGTTGTCGTGTTGTTGTTTTCTTATTTTTTTAAGCTCAAAGCAGTTTTCCCCAAGTGAGTTCGGGATTTTTCCCCCAGTGAGAAACAAACCAAATTATTTTGGATATGTACATTGATAACCAAGACAAAGTGGGACACGATCGCAGAAGCCGAATATGTTCATGAAGCTCATTTTATGGTAGGCATGTATGTGTGATAGAAAAAGAAGATGACCAACACACGTTCCAACAACTAGACAAGCCGACTCATCACAAATAGCGCCTGTTTGCCAAGTTTTCACTACTTATTTTTATTGGAATTTTTCAAATTTATCATTTTTTTTGCTATTACCAAGATGCCTTTTTGCCATGTTTTCACCAAGGTAACGTTTTTTTTCTTCTAATTTTTCACTTTTTTTGTATTTTTTCAAGACTTTTTCTATTTTTTTGTATTCCATCAAGACTTTTATACCGTGCAATGGATGAATTATGTGTAGAAATTTTTGAGATGTAGAATATTCATAGGTTCCTTGGATAGATCCCCTTCAAGTGTGGATAGATGGTATGCTCTTGATCCATAGACTGATACAATGACAAAGGGTCCTAGCCAATTTGGTTCAAACTTTCCTTTCTTCTCTTTGTCTTGCTGATTGTGCGGATTTTCCTTCAATACCAAATCACTAACCTGAAATGTTCTTGGTTTGACCTTGTGATTATAATATCATGAAATTCTTTGTTGATATGCTTTCAAGTGATCAACTACAAGCTGGCCACGTTCATCCAATAGTTCCAACTCTTGTAATCTAGATACTCGGTAGTCTTCATTTGAGATGATGCCTTTCAATGACATGGAGTGGTGGTATCTCAACCTCAATAGGTAAAATGGCCTTTGATCCATAGATGAGAACATATGGTGTGGCCCATGTCAAGGTGTGGATATTGGTGTGGTATGCCCATAAAGCAGGGTTCAGTTGAACGTGCCAATCATGTCCAACATTGTTGACAGTTTTCTTTAGGATCTTTAGGATGGTTTTGTTTGAGACCTTTGCTTGGCCATTCCCTTGAGGGTAGTATGGTGTAGAGAACTGATGCTGGATATGAAACCTTTCACAAAGTTCTTGGACGTCTTGGTTCTTGAAAGGTCTATCATTGTCCGTGATAATGGATTAAGGAATTCCATACCTAGAGATGATGTAATTTAGAATGAAGGATGCATTTTTCTTACCAGTGATGTTAGTTAAAGGAAAAAAATCAACCCACTTTGTGAAATACTCGGTGGTCGTGATTATGAATTTGTGCCTGTTGGAAGAAGATGGATGGATTTTCCCCACAAGGTCAAGTCCCCACTAAGAAAAGGGCCAGGTTGATGCAAATGGATGGAGTTCTTATGCCGGTGCATGTATGAGGTTACCATGGATCTGACATTTCTTTCATTTCTTGACAAACTGGAAAGACTCCTCCATATTTGGCCAGTAATACCCCAAACGTAGGAGTTTCTTTGCTAGGGTAAGACCACTTGAATGTGTTCCACAGATACCCTCATGAACTTCTTATAAGGCCATTTTAGACTCATCGTGTTCTATACATTGAAGGAGAGTTCCATCAAGACCTCATCGGTAAAGTACATCCATAATAAGGGTGTGTCGGTCAACTTGATGAATGAAGTTTCATTTTTGGTTTTGTGATAAGTCAGGGCTCAAGGGTGTTATCTCTTAGGTAGGTATAGATCTTCCTGTAGATTGAGGTATCGACATAAAGTAAATGGAAAATGACTTGGGACTTGAGATCATCATAGGTAGGGGTAAACAATTGCTCAACAATGAACTCATAATGGCTCCTTTTATCTTGAATTTATAACAAAAAGCAATAGTGGCCATAGCGTAAACAAATTTGCTGTCCATTCTTGGGGTTTGTTCAAATTTTCAACAGTAACAAAGTATTTCTTAAATTCATCAATCATTCATTTGTAGGGAATCAATTTGTCATCCTTTGTCTGATATTCATCATTGACTTGATTTATGACCATTTGAGAATCTCCATAGACTTGCAACTCCGTGATTTTCCACTCTACAACTATCTTGATGCCAATGATGAGTTCTTCATACTCCTCCATGTTGTTGGTGTAGGGGAACATAAATCTATATGTATTTGGAATATTATGCCTTTAGGGAGTGACAAATAAAATTCTTTCTCCCGATCAATGTTGTGTATGATCTTTCAAAGTACAATATCCACTATTTTTCTGTTATGGTAAAGACGTCAACATCTAGAAACTCAGTGTGTGGCTCATGATCATCATGTAATGGTCCTCCAACTAGTTTTTCAGTGGTGGCTTGACCTTTGATGTCTTTCCTATCGACATACTAGATGTAAAACTCACTCAGTATCATTACCCACTTTGCTAGTCTTCCTATTAGATTTACCTTGTTGAGCAGATATTTCAATGGATCAATTTTGGCTATTAACTTGATGGTATGAGTTAGCATATGATGTCACAATTCTTGAGTGGTGAAAAATATTTCTAGACAAGCCTTTTCAATGGATGTGCAATTTATTTCATAACCATTTAATGTTCTTCTGATATAATAGACCACCCTTTCCTTTCCTGTTGAATCCTCTTGTGCTAGCAAAGCTCCCAATGATGTCTCAGTTGTTGTTATGTATAGTAAGAGTGGTTTTCCTTCTGATGGAAATACTAAGATGGGAAAACTCATTAGATATTGTTTCAATTGGTTGAAAGAACATTCACATTTCTCATCTGATCTAAAGGAAACATTTTTGTGTAGCAAGTGAATGAAGGGACAAGTCTTGTCTTCCACTTGTGAGATAAATCTTCGGATAGACTGAAGTATTCCTTGGAGTGATCTTAGCTGAGTAATGTTTTTGGGAGGCAACATCTCCATGATTGCCTTAAATTTTGCGGGATCCACCTCAATGCCCTTTTTTGAAACTATGTATCCCAAGAGTTTTATAGATGTCACGCCAAATACACATTTTTTTGGGTTCAGTCGGATATTGAATATTTCCAATCTGGTGAAGTTTTTTTCTAGGATCTCTAGGTGTCCTTCTTTGGTGTATGATTTAGCTAAAAAATAATCTACGTAGTCTTCCATGAATGTGTGCATCATATCATGGAAAATTATCGTCATGGCTTGTTGATAAGTAGCTCCCACATTCTTCAATCCAAAGGGCATGACATTCCAATAGAATGTGCACCATGGGCATGTGAAGGTTGTTTTATCCCAATCCTTAGGTGTGATTTTGATTTTTTTATATCCTAAAATATCCATCCATAAGTGACAACATGGAATGTCTAGCTGTTAGGTCCATGATGATGTCTATGTTGGGTAGAGGAAAATCATCCTTTGAGCAAGCTTTATTGAGATATCTGAAATCTGTATAAATTTAGATATTGTTGTCAAGTTTTGAAACTAGTACAATATTGGAGATCCACTCAACATAATTATTAGGTCTAATGAACACTAAATCCGGTAAATTTTTCAGTTTTGCCTTCACTAAGAGGGCAATATGCGGATGCATTTTCGTTAACTTCTACTTCACTGGTTTTATTCCTGGTGGTAAGGATAAATGATGCATGATTAAATCTGGATCTATCCCTGGCATGTTTGCATAGGACCAAGAAATTTGATTTTTTCATTCTTCAAATAATTTGGTGAAGCTCAGTTTTTCTTGTTCTATCAAGGATGCTACTAAATGCAAAGTCTTCACTATTTCTACTGTGCCAATGTTGATGGATTGGGTGGGATCAATCAATACTTTTGATCACTCTTGGAAGTGTTCAAGGAGAGTTTCAAATCTCTCATCCTTTGATGCCTCAGAGAGATTTTCACCATTGGATGCGCTCTTTATTTTTACTTTTTCTTGAGCTAATACTGCCATAAAATGATTTTCACCATTAGATCGATTTTTTTGTATTATTCATTCTGCAGCTGAGAGATTTGACACTCCCCTGGTTGGAAGCTTCGTTATGAGATTCAGTGGTGGAACAAGTTTCGGGGTTGTCAGCACAAAGGAAGTTGACAATGGCATCATCTTTTGAAAGTATAGGGATGTCAAGAGGTTCAATTTGGTCGCAGTCGATAAGTTAGAGATGTATTAGAGGTAGGGAATCATCAGATTAGTTTAAGTCAAAGGAAGTGAGGGTTTTGATGGCGACATCTTCAAGAAGTCCAATAGAAATTTCAAGGTCTATGATGTACAACTCTCCTCTGAATGATCTATCTCGTTAGGAGTTTGATCGTCCTTGCTAGAGCCATTGATAGGTTGTGATCCAAATTCAAGTGGTCTTGACCCCAAAGTTTGTCCCTCCTCACATATGGGTGTATACTTTTGTATCACATCAATTCCCTTGTCATGACTGTAACATAGGGTTACAGTATTCAAGTTAGTTTCATTAAAACAAACAAAATCAAACCTAAGTAAACAGTAAAGAACAAAGGAAATATAAAAATGAAAACTAGGAAAGATCTCACCCAATCTTCAAATCTCCATGATTCACCTTCATTGTACCTTCTCTATTTGCTGCAATATGGAATGTTCCCTCAGATTTCTTTGTGAGCAACTATGATTATGACAAGACCTAGCAAGTGTTGAAGGATTTGATCTAAAATGTATGTAAGAAACTAATCTCTACATGCAATATAAAAATCTGCAAAAGACAATGTTAGACAAAAAGAATGAAGTGAAGAAGAAGAAGAATTTAGAGATAATAAGAGGTCAAGAGATTAATAAGAGATTTTGAAAATGAGGACAAGATTGTCATTTTATAGAAAATGTATTCTTGAACAGATAGATGAGATGAGAGATTGAGAAATGCCCTAGAATCAATGGTTAAGATTCAAAATAGCAACTCTTAATTAGGGTTAGGGTAAAAATCCCCAAATGTGTGGACAAGATTTAAATTTAGGAAATTAAATCAATGGTGGAGAATAAATGTGACATTGAGATGAAATTAGTAAAAATACAAAGAATGAATTAGAAAATCAAGTTATTTTAGAAATAACTTAATTTGTGGAGAGAAATGCTATTTTGAAATTAATCTTTTAAATTAATTCCAAAATGGTGAATTCATGTGACAGTAAATAATAATAATTTAAAATTATTTACTTGGAAAGAGGAAAGTTGCCAATTTAAAATAAAATGTTTTTATTTAAATTTAGAATGAAAATCAACAAGGCAATTTAATAATTAAGATTATTCAATTTTGGAGGAAAATTAGAAAGTGGGTAATTTTAAATATGATTCTATTTAAAATTAGAAAGAAAGTTGGAGAGGATAATAATTAAATAAATAATAAGAATTTATTTAATTATGAGAAGACATAAATAATTAATGACGTATTAAAAAAATAAAAAAAGTTTATTTATTTAAATAATCATGAGGAAGTAATAGATAAATAAAGTTAGGAATTTACTTAATTATAGAGTGACATAAGCAATTAGCGACGTATTTAAATAATAAATGTAATTTATTTATTTAAATAGCCAGGAGGAATAAAAGATGTGAATTAATTAAATAATTAAGAATTATTTAATTAATAGTTGGCATTGGACTATAGGACATAATTAAATATTTTAATTATGTTGAGATGAAGCATGATATAGAGGAATGTGGTTTGCAGGTCTAGGCCATTTTTATGTGTCTACATTTGCCCCCCTCTTTGTCATAATGCAGCTTGTCGCATTGTGGCAAAGAAAACAAGTCTAGAGTATGCCCCAGTGCAAAATAGGATGAGGAAGAATGATGAAGAGGTAGCGGTATGCCCCCTCGAGAGGACAGTTGGGTTTCGAGAATACGAGTGGGCTCTCGAAATGGATGAAAGGACTAGACGATGAAAGAAAAAAGTATACAGGAAAGATAGATAAGGATGATAATGATGGAGACTAGAATAAATGTTAGAGAGAAAAAGATGAATGTTAGGATAGAAGACATGAATTTCCATATGGGGAAGGAGATGCAAGTTAATGTGGAAAAAGAAATGCATGTTAGAATCCTTCAACGTTTTTCGAAGTACTAAGTGTTGCTCGAATCATCATTGAGTGGTAAAAATGACACAAATGGAAAACAAACACCAGGGTATGACATAGACCAAGGTGTGCAAGGTCATCCACTTGCGAAACAGACGATTGTAGACAAGGAATGTCCTAACTCATACTAGAGGCCAATTTTCCCTAGTCTTTTTGTCAAGACAATCCATAGACAACAGTCAAAGAAAAATATAACAGGTCATGAGACATCATCGCACCTCTAAATCCTTCATGGGACATCCTCGAGGTAGCTAGTAGCATGACCAAAGGACAAGTCAATAAAAAGATAAGAAAAAATAGCCAAAAATTAACAACCATGTAATTGTATTTCCAATGTTTGTTTGCTGAAGATTAATTGTTTGAAAGTTTGACAATTTTGACGGTTTGACGGTGCCTAAGGTCAGGAAGGACACATCCTGAAAAGGTAGATGACATTTTGGCGAGGTCCAAATCCAAGGACACATCTTGAAGAGGACCAAAAGGAATGAGATTGACATTTTGACTAATATTTTGGCAAGCTGACTGATTTTGACTATAGGATTGGTTGGCTTATGTTGTCTGATTTTGACCAATTTTGACGGTGACATTTCAAATGACTGTCTTGCGTCAAGTGCGACTATGCCTACTTTATTTGACTGACGCGGCCATGTTTGACTCATGATTTTTTTTGGATAAACCTAAAGGGACTAACCTAATGTCTCGGGGATTCAAAGATGAATCTTGCCTATGTAGCAAATGCGTAGAGACAACGTAGTTTAGATTAGGATAAAGATTGACTAACGTAATTAATGGGATTGACAACACAGACTTCAATTTTTTTTTGAGATTTTTGACACTTTTTGAATGTTTTTCTATTTTCTCAGGACATTTTAAAAAAAAAATTTGGTCTTTTTCAGGACTTTTTATAATTTTTACGACTTTTTTATGACTTTTTATAATTTTTATGACTTTTTTCAAGACTTTTTCCAATTTTTAGGAATTTTTTCAAAACTTTATTGATTTTTATGACTTTTTGATGTTTTACAAAAATAATGAGAAAATGCATGTCAATGATGTCGACGCACATGAATCCAAGGACAACCATGATTTTGCTGCTAGTCAAGTTGAATACCAACAGATAGGTGATGATGACAATGACAATGTTGTTTGACATGGGAAGGACACATCCTGAAACAACATGAAGATGACAATGATATGACAAGAGGATAAAAGTTTGCAGCAGGGCCAGGGACAAAGTCAAGGAATGTTTTGGATAGTGTGCCAGGTTTTCCATATTGTTGCATTTGGAATGACTTGGTGAGGACTAGATAGGATGATGAAGGATCTTTAAACCATTGACAAGGGAAACCAAGATGGGTGATAGGTATAAAAGGACAATGGATGGCCTTAGTAATAGATAGGAGACATGGATGGCTTGGACTAGGATGATGTCACATAGCGAAAAGGAGGCTATGAAGGTAATGACATGATATTCAATGAATAAGGTATGACCAAAAGATAGACATGTCAAGAGTTTTCTCAAAGCATGACGTATGTTTGTATTTTAGTCCTTATCAAGATCAAAGTCGGGGGAAAATGGATGAAAAATGATAGGGTTTAGATGGATATATGGAAATGTCTTGTGAAGGGCATGGGAGATGAGACAACTTACCCCCAAGCGTAATGGTCCACATAGATGATTTATTCTACACATGACGCCTGTTTGCTAGGTTTTCATCATTGTACTTATCCAGAGTGCCTGTTTGCTAGGTTTTCACCGTTGGATGAAATTTTTCTCTACTATTTTTGATATTTTTTGATGTTTTTGGTGTCACCATGATGCCTCTTTGCTAGGTTTTCATCAAGGGATGATTTTTTTTATTTTTTGATTTTTTTTGTCTTTTTGCATATTTGCCAGATAGCCTTGACGCTTTAGATGACCACTAATTGTGTTGAAGCCTTTGACGGTGCCGATGTAGAGACTGGTGCCATTAAATGCCAATAGTGAACTTTCTGAAGCAGTTGCCTTGTTAGGATGATAACACCTGCATACAACTGACTGATGTCATTGTGATCCTTGTTGATACTAGAGTTGGCCTTATCTGAATACGCACATCGTGATAGAGTGCCATGAGAGTCCTTATGATAGAGAGTTGTTGCCAAGATGCGATGGATTTGTGACATGGGATGTTTTGTCTTTAAGGAGGATGTAGGATTATGACGGATGATGGTGGAAATGGAAGGGTTAGTGGAATGTTTGGATGTAGCCATTTTTATTCTCTAAACTTGGGGTAATGGATGATGGAGGTTGGATTTTTGATAGCGTTTGGAACCAACACTTTTATGTATTTCTTGATGGCCATTTTGAAGGAGGTGGACATGTATTATATGTGGGAGTCCTCTTGTGCTATGGCTCTAGATTTTGATTGAATTTTGGCATATTTTCTTTGCCTAATTCATTCTTTTCTTGACTTGACCCATTTTGTTTTGGGATCCATTATAGCTTCATTTGTCCACTTGTATTTTTGATTGATTCTATGGCCTTTGACATGTGATTCTGGATTTTAGATTTGTAAGACTTTTGTTCATTCCAAATGGAAGGTTTATTCATGATGGAATGATGGTTTGGGGTGTGGAGGGAAGGGGTATTGGCAACAATCTTATGATAAGGACTACTCATTGCACCCATTTTGACATTTGTATTAGATAAAGTTACCCCCAGTATCGAGGAGGGGCCACTAACATAATTAGATTTTCTGATTGAGGAGTAGCCAAGACCTTGGTGTCTGTAATTTTCCTGAACTTGTACTGGTTCAATAATTCACTGGTCATGTAGGCCTAGTCATTTTCCTTGATAATGCATGTTCTGACATATTTTTTTCGTGATGGGATACTTTTTAGTTTGGAATCAAGATGCTAACCCATCCTTAATGTGGAAATTAATGCTTGAAATCTTCTCCTCTGTAAGAAAGCTTGCTCTGAAAAATATAGATGATCCTAATTGATAGGATGTTGTAGTTTCACTCATATGTTGGAGAGATTTGTGATTAATATCTTTAGTCTAATTTGGTGACATTTCAAACTCCTATTCTTCTGCTAGTGCTTCAAAGTCTATGTCAAAACCGTCTTCATGGTCATTGTCATAGAGCCCACTGAATTCAGCTATAGCTTGATCATTCGCAAATATGTCCATGCTAGAAGACTCTTGTTCTAATGGTAGATCATCTATGTGTCCCATGGAGGCAAGTGTCTCACTGTTGGGAGTGCCAATACTTGAAGTTTGGATAGGGTCATCTTCAAGTGTTTGATCATGACTGGCATAGAGGTCAAGAAGTGGATCATTTTGGATGTCTTGATCAAAGATAGGTTCATTTTGAATGCCATGATTGGAAATAAGATCTTGAACAAGGATAGGATCATCTTGAATGACATGGTTGTGGATGGGCTCTTGAGAAAGGATAGATGTATTTGGTATGCCATGATTTTCTAGGGGGACTTCTTGAATGGACGTAAAGATGGGGTCATGGGATAGACAACTTTGATCTTGACATGATAGGGATGATATGATGTTGTGCTTTAGAATTGCCTCTTGAAATGTATCCTCAAGTTTATGAAATGGGATGGGACTTTGGAGACTATGACTAGATGTGCTTTCATGACCAAATGGAATGTCTTGGAATGGATTGGTGTATGATGGACTAGGATATGACATGGAGGTTTGGACTTGGTTGAGGGATGATGGACTAGGGTAGGACATGAATGAATGACAAGGATATGACGTGGATGGAGGACTAGGATATGACATGAGGGGAGGACTAGGATATGATAGGTGTGGAGGACTAGGATATGACGTGAGTGGAGGACTAGGATATGATGAGGAGACTTGGAAGGGATGAGTGTATGAAGGACTATGATTGATGGATGGTTAATTTCCCTTGTCAAGGTTAGGGTGTGTATGACTAATGAAATTTTGTTGTGACTTAGTGTCATGGATGGTGGTAGGGGATTCTTGATAGTAGATGGATAGAGGACTAGGACTCATGGATTGTTGGTAAGAGGGATAGATGGACGGAGGACTATAGGTTGAGGTGAATTTGGACTTTGATTAGAGGTATATTTTTTGAGTTCCCCAGGTAGTTATGCTTGACCATTACTAATGAATTGGCATTCACTTCGACTAGAAAGTATGTCATAGTGACTTGAAGACATGATGGTGGATGGAATGAGACCAAGACTATGCAAAGTGATAATGAGGACAAAAGGGAATGTCAAATGCAAAGTGGTAATGATTTCCTTATGCCAAATGACCTTTAGGAAAGGTTTTCTAACCACTCAAAGTTTGACCAATGTCTCAAGTTGGATTTTCAAAGGACTAGTTTGAAGGACAAGATGACAAGGTGAGATTTCCACACTAGACTTATGAGTTGGAAATGTCTCACAAGAGGGCAATGACTAAGGACTGATTTGTTTTGACTTGGTCCAATGACAATGTATTTTTGAGACAATGGTTTGACAAAGGAAGGAAAGTTTTCCTATCCCAAAGGTGTAAATTTGAGGTCTTAAGACTTTGCCTATGAAGATGAGGATGAAAGATTGCAAGCTAAATGTAAATGCAAAGATGGATGACTTGGACAAGTGTTGGTTTTGGTTTGGACAGAGGCTGTTGGAAAAGATGCCAGGAAATCCTAGTTACAAATGTTTGGCCCTGGGTTTTTGACAGCAATAATGTTTCTCTAAATGAGAGGCAAATGCGTCACTGCAGGTTTCAAATGTGTTGCAGTGTCAAATGCGTCATTATAAGCAAAAAATGCATTTTAGGATGGAAAATGCGTTGCAAAACAATCATATGCGTCTCATAATCTAGCAAATGCGTTTCACAATAGCAGATGCATTGCAAGATTTGACAGGTGTTTGGCAAATGTGGCATTTTAGAAATGCAAATGCAGTGCGACAGAGAAATTGCATTATTTCAGAGGGCGATAGCGGCTTGATAGAGCATATGTGGCTCAGTATAAAGCAATTGTGGTTCAAAATTGCAAATGCGGCATTTTATTAGGCAAATGCATCAAATGACAACCGATTGTGGCGTTAGAGAGGGCGATTGCTGTTTGACAAAGCATATGCAACTCAGGAATAGGCAATTGTGGTGCAACATGACAAATGTGGTGTTTGAAGTTGTGAATGCGGATCGATAGAGTGATTGCGACTCAAAAATTAGCAATTGCGGTTTGACAGGATGATTACAACTCAAAAAGTGTTGATTGCAACACAATATGGTGAATGTGGTGTGATATTTTGCAAATGTAGCTCAATATATTGAATGCAGTTTGAGATGATTCATATGTGGCTTATCAGAGTGATTGCGGCTCAACGTACAACAATTGTGGTTTGACAGAGCACTTGCGGCTCAACAGAGAAATTGCGGCTCAGACTAAATTTCCATAGGTTGACTAGTTTGTTCTAGATTTAGGCAAGTTTGATGTTCATTTGTTGAGTTTGTTGATTTAGACAAGACATAGAATCTAAAACATTGAGTGTATATTCAAGGATTGAGCATGACACTTTTTTATTTTCATTGGTATTTGAACAAGAAGACACTTCAAGCAGACCCACTCTTAATGGTCAAAGGGTCATCATAGCAATCACAACCCAAAACTTAAAATCGCATCGACTCACATAGCCGTGTCACCCCCTAGAGGGCGCTCGTGTTTTTGTCTTTTTCAAGTGTGTACTCAAGGTTAGATTTCTCGATCCCTTGAGAAAATAGTCTGTGGCGATTATATGGTGTGTCTTGGGGGCAGATTCTTCCCTCCCCTTGCACTGTGATTGAAATGATGTTTGGATACTAACACAGATGGCTTTCTACACTATGGTTCATAGTAAAGGTTTTCGTTTGGCATGGCAATAGATAAAATCCCTCAAGAGACCTCCTAATCTTTAGAACAAAGATTTTGGGGATGGTTATCTTGCTCACTTCCATTGAATATGGATTTCCCCAAAATTCACTTTTGATTATAGTGGGTTGGAAAACCAGGCTTTGGTTGTTCCCACTTAGGTCATTCCCATAGGGTGCATACTTTTTCCCACTATGGCAGGCCTTCTAAAGGATTTAATAAAACATAAAATGCATAAAGATGAAATAGGTAAGTCTGGTTTTTTGGTCACCCAGTAAAGGGGGGAGCATATACCTATTATCCAACAAGCACAGTATACAAATGGTTCAGTTTTAAATCCAAATGATGATATTCTACACTAAGTGAAGATGTTGCTTCAAAACAAGCATTGGATTCATTTTAACCAGCATAAAATAAATTTTGGTGACTATCCTAGGATTGATTTATTCTAGATTTAATTGTCTATCCTAGGATTAGTTCATTTTAATCTCCATACATCAATAAAAATATTGGCCACGGTCACGTCGGATTCAAACAACAATTTAAGAATGAGAATAACCAGTCATTTGTAGCACAAAATAGCAGATGCGGCTCAGTATTACATTTGCGGTTTGGGTTCTGGAAAATATGGTGCAAAAGGTCAGTTGCGGCTCTTTGAGTGTCAAATGCATTGCGATATGTCAAATGCGTCGTTCGTGAGCTCAAATGCGGTTCGATAGAGCACTTGCATCGTGTAGGCTAGCAGTTGCGTCGTTTAGTACTCCTGTACCTACAAAACAAAAATTGAGGTTGTACGAGAACCTGCAAAGACGTTTTAATGGGTCAGGTTGACCAATGTAACATAGGGTTGCAATATTCAAGTTAGTTTCATTAAAATAAACAAAATCAAACCTAAGTAAACAATAAAGAACAAAGGAAATATAAAAAATGAAAACTAGGAAAGATCTCACCCATTCTTTAAATCTCCATGATTCACCTTCATTGTACCTTCTCTATTTGCTGTAATATGGAATGTGCCCTCAGATTTCTTTGTGAGGAACTATGATTATGACAAGACCTAGCAAGTGTTGAAGGATTTGATCTAAAATGTATGTAAGAAACTAATCTCTACACGCAATGTAAAAATCTGCAAAAGACAATAATAGACAAAAAGAATGAAGTGAAGAAGAAGAAGAATTCAAAGATAATAAGAGGTTAAGAGATTAATAGGAGATTTCGAAAATGAGGACAAGATTGTCATTTTATAGAAAATGCAATCTTGAACGGACAAATGAGATGAGAGATTGAGAAATTCCCTAGAATCAATGGTTAAGATTCAAAATGACAACTCTAAATTAGGGTTAGGGTAAAAATCCCCAAATGTGTGGACAAGATTTAATTTAGGAAATTAAATCAATGGTGGAGGATAAATGTGACATTGAGATGAAATTAGTAAAAATCAAGAGGATGAATTAGAAAATCAAGTTATTTTAGAAATAACTTAATTTATAGAAAGAAATGCTATTTTGAAATTAATCTTTTAAATTAATTCCAAAATGGTGAATTCACGTGACAGTAAATAATAATAATTTAAAATTATTTACTTGGAAAGAGGAAAGTTGCCAATTTAAATAAAATGCTTTTATTTAAGTTTAGAAAGAAAATCAATAAGGCAATTTAATAATTAAGATTATTCATTTTCAGAGGAAAATTAGAAAGTGGGTAATTTTAAATATGATTCTATTTAAAATTAGAATGAAATTTGAAGAGGATAATAATTAAATAAATAATAAGAATTTATTTAATTATGAGAAGACATAAATAATTAATGACGTATTAAAAAAAAGAAGAAGTTTATTTATTTAAATAATCATGAGGAAGTAATAATTAAATAAATTTAGGAATTTACTTAATTATAGAGTGACATAAGCAATTAGCGATGTATTTAAATAATAAATGCAATTTATTTATTTAAATAGCCAGGAGGAATAAAAGATGTGAATTAAATTAAATAATTAAGAATTATTTAATTAATAGTTGACATTGGACTATAGGACATAATTAAATATTTTAATTATGTTGAGATGAAGCATGATATAGAAGAATGTGGTTTGCGGGTCTAGGCCATTTTTTATGTGTCTACAATGATGGATTCTTTAGATAACGAATCCCACTCATATTCAGTTGAGTCAGTTTCATAGTCATTACTAGCTTGTAGTTGTAGGATTCGTTCAATAACCTTTTGGGTGGCTTCTTCTTTTGTTTCCTCTTTCTATCCCAACCATGTCTTGTCTTTTGGATTGGTTAAGATGGGTTGGATTGGTTCCATGATGCATTCTTTTCTTTTTCCGATAGGTCCTTGTCCTTTGTATCCCATTTTCTCCAAGATTAAAAATCCTTTTCCATATTGTGTTGTTTGTACATTAGTTGTTGCTGCTTGTGATTCAACTTCATCCTTGTAAAGCCATTTTAGAACATCTTTGTCTTTTGCTTCATCAACTATAGTGCACGCTTTAAAAAATCGACCATCAAAAAGTGTGACAGATTATGAGGACTATCTTGTTGAGGTCGATGGTTGACCATAGGACTTTGGGGAAGATAATTGTGAGAGACACATAGATTGATCAATAGAATATTCACCCATGCCTTTATCTTTAGCTTGGAAATTTTTCTCAAATTTTTTGGACAAAGCATTGAGTTGGGCTTCATGATTGGTGGAGGTAGAAGTGGTAGCTTCTTCATTTTTCTTAGGCTATTTAGGTGATGAATTGGGTTGAATTTCTTTATTTGAGGATATGGAAAGTAGTTTTGACAAGGAATTTGATTGGCTTGAATTACATGGGGTGGCATATGTGGATGCAAGAGCTTCTTTTTTATGAGGAACAAAGACATCCTAGACCGACTTGAGGGTGTTACAATATTGAGGACTATTGGAATCAACTGGAATGGTGATCTCTTTCCCATTGCAAGGGAATTTCAAAAATTGGTGGTAAGTTGAGGGGATTGCCTGTATCTCATGGATCCAAGGACGACCTAAGAGTATATTTTATGTCAAGTCTTTGTAGAAAACTTGGAAAATTACATCTTTTTGAATCGATCCCACCTTAATTGGAAACCAGTTAGTCCATGTGAAGATCTTTCCTCATCATCATAGGCTTTGATGGTGATCTTTTTCTGTGAATCTATTGCATTCTCTGAGAATCCAAATGCACATATGAGCTTTAAAGTACATATATTGAGACCGTCTCCATCCATTAGAACACGCTTGACTCAAATTCTATGTATTAAGACCTCAATGTGGAGTGTTGCGTTATGGGGGTGAGTAAGTGATACACCATCATTTTGTGAGAAGGATAGGCAATGAGGTGCAACCAAATGCCCCAACATGGCTTGGAATGTACAAACTTCCAAATTCATTAGCACTGTTGTGTCCACTAGGGCCTTTTCCAAAATTTTCTTGTGAGTGGGTGAAATATTTAGGAGTTCTAATATAGATATTTGCGTCAGGATCTTTTGCAATTGACCAACAATATTGTATTGATGTGACATGGTGGCAGGTGTTTTGGAGGTGATTTTTTTTAATACATATTTGAACTGTGCTCTCATGGTCGGATTTACGAGAACGTTGTCTTGTTTCCCTTTGATTTGAATGACATTGATTTGGTTATTCGTTGCAACCATGTCTTGTTTGATGTTATGAATTTGATTTGATGTGATATTGGTGTCATTGATTTTATTTTCAGCTATGGTGGTGTCTTGTCCATGTTGAATTGGAGCATCATTAATTTGATTGTTGGCTGCAACGATGTCTTTTGTGTCATTGATCTTAATGTCATTTGTCTGATCTTCAACGACCAAAATATGAAGGATGAGAGTATTATGAACATAATTTACATTTTTCACTTTTTTGTTTGTTGTAGAAGATTCCCCTTTGTCATAACTAGGTAAGAGATTATTGAATGCACCATGCTCAATGTTTGTTTGGGGTCCTTCTATTCATATGATATTCTGGTCTATCAAGTCTTGCACCTTGTGCTTTAATTGCATACAATTATTTGTTTGATGGCCTTTGCATCAATGAAATTCACAGTAATAGGTATCTTCCACCATGATGATTTCAATTTTGTCTCAAAACCTTGGGTGCTAGGTAAGATGATAAGATTTTATGCAAGAAGTTCTTTCAATGCAGATTTGAGTGATTGACCCAAAGGTGTGAATTTCCTGCAATTTGATGGAATTTGATATAGGAATGATTTAGATCTAGCATTGTTTGGATTGTTTCTTTGATTGGTGTTTTGGTTATTGCTTTGATTGCTGGTTGGATTATTGTTTTGATTGGTCTTGGTGGCAGTTGTTGTCAAGTTAAACACCAATTTTGCCTTCTGTGTTTCAGCTGATGCATCATTATGACCAAAATTTTTGTTTCTTTTCGAAAAATTTGGTCTATCATTGTTATGGTAATTATTAGAGGATTTTGCTGAGTTTTTTTCATTGTAAATTTTCAAGGCTCCTCTCTTGACCAAAGCTTCTTCTATTTTGATTCCATTTTCAATCATTTTCTCAAAGGTAGGTGGACATTGTAATGCAAGTCTATAACTCATATCATTGTTTATATTATCAATGCAAATTTATATCTTCTCTTTTTTGGGTATGGTACAAGAATATTTTGCAAACAATCTTCTCCATAGTTGCAAAAATATGAAGAAAGATTCACCCTTTTTCTGTTTCGCATTGCAAAGGTCCTTCATGGTTATCTCATGTTGTATGTTATCAGAGTATTGGGTGATGAATTTGTTAACCAAATCTTCAAAGGTATTAATACTTGGTGCCAGTTTGGAGAACCATTCCATTCATTGTCCACCTAGGCTATGTGGAAATACTCTCATCAAGTAAGTTTCCTCATGTGCAAATTCAAGGCTCATGGTTCTAAATTCCCTCACATGATCTATAGGGTTTGTTTTACCATTATATTTTTCATAATTTGGGAATTCATAATGTTTGGGAAATGGAATCATGTTCAGACTTTGATCAAAAGGATATGGGAAAATATCTTGCAACAAGTAATTTTTTGTGGTTCCTCTTTGCATGTCTTGGAGTTGTTGTTGCAGATTTTTCGTTTGATGAGTTAGTGCAACTACTAGATCTGTGTTTGGGGGATTAGTTTTAATTCTTTTAGGTGCTCCTTTTAGTTGAGTAATATCAAAATCATCAGGAAATTTGACACCTTGTTTAGCCAACATTAAAAGGTATTTTTCTCCATATCTTTCAATTTTTTTTTCTAGGAACTTGTGGAAATTTGGGTTTTATTGTGCAGTTTGGACATCTTCCTCAGTGATCTCCTCATTCTCAGATTGGTGGAATCTATGGAAAGGATTTTCTTTAGGTTCAACCATGTTGTTTTGAGTTTCAAGTTCTTTTTCTTTGAGTTTCTACCTTTGTGATATTGTTTGAATGGGCATACAAATGGTGAAGATTTGCTAATATTTTTATCGTTGTTTGGGAGTACCAAAAGGACTAAGTTAAATCAGATTATACAACGTTTGTTTTAGGATGAAGGATGATGAAACTCAGTTGCTAATCAAACATAGATGTGATGATAAGGCACTTTTAGATGTTTGATCAAGGCTTAGGTAAATTATTTTCACTTGCAAATGTCAATTTCAACAAGTTTAAGACTCTCTTGTTCTTGAGGAATTATTATGTATTGAAATGAATCCTTAGTTCTAGTTCAAACTGATGAACATGAGATGAATTTATCTCTTTGGTTTTTGAATTTACTGGATGTGCTAGAACAGTGCACATATGTGCTAAAAGATAGATGCGCTAATACAAAAACTAGATGCGCTAGGTTGTTCCTCAGATGCACTGGAGAATGAATTATATGCGCTATAAAATGACTCAAATGCACCAGAATAGAGAAGGTATGTGCTAAAATATGGGATAGATGCACCAAAACAAGACTTAGATGCAATAGTAAATTCTATGAATGTGCTAGAATATCAGCCAGATGCATTAAAAAATGACACAAATGTGCTGGAACAAAATATGGATATGCTAAACTGGAAGTATTCAATGTTTTCTAATAGTCTGATTATTTTTTCTTTTTTGTTTGGTAGGGAATTGATTTTTTTGACTAAATGTTCTTCTGAATCAGTGGTTGTACATTTATGTGTCTGATGTTTATTTTGGATGTTATTTTGAACACACATGCAAGACATATCAAACAAGTACAATTCCTAAGGCTGTGTAGGACAATATTTACTGGATTCCCACTTGGATTTTACTCTAGCTGTGCTTACTTTTAGCGGATGATTAGAAGCTTGACCACATTGGCTCCCCCTTTCTCGGAACTCACTTCTCGGGTAAGCCAAGCTTCAATTCTCATGAATCTCCCATGAAAAACTTTTCATATCTACTAAAATCCACAAGAATATGGGATGAATTCAGAGGTTTGACCTCTTGCACCAACAAATAGAAATGGGATTTTGGTTTACTATAACAAAAAGGTTCTAATATAGGCATTTCATTTGTGGGGGATCATGCATACGACAAGAGACCTTTGTTGCCCTTCTTGTCGGAACAGTCCTCATGATACTTGAACTTTTCTCAAGTACCCACACTTATATACTAGGTGGAAGTCACTTGGATTTAGCGTGTTCCTATTTGGGTTGTTCCTTGGGGTGATTACTTTTTCCCATCAGGCAGCCTCTCTAAGGATAAAATTGTAATAAAATGAAAAGAATGGGTCTAGGTTTTTGGTCACCCAGTTAAGGGGAGAGCATATGCCTACCAATCCACAAGCACAATATGCATGTTTGTTCAATTATCCTTCTAATTAAGCTAGGTTCCTAATTTAATCGAAAGAAACCATAATAAATCCAACCCATGCAAAATAAATATTAGTAGTTTCTGATTATTTGTCTTTGACAGTGTTCTTATAGTTTCAGCAAAGTCTTAGATGACATTTGAAATGCCCCCTGCATGTGCCAAAATAGGGCCTAGATGTGCTAGAGGATGTTTCCTATGTGTCGAAAGTACTCACAGTTGTGCTAAAAGATTTCACGTCAAAGCCTATAAACATAGTTTCCAGAAAATGTTAGTATAATGGGGCTCGGGCCCCACAATGGGTGCCAGAATGTGTCTTGTGAATATGTGTAAGGTGAATAATCAACACACAACCAATGAAACATATTATATTAGAGAAATGAATCACATAATTAATCGAATTCAAAACACAATCAATCCCTAAAACCATTCCATTGTTTCCTATCTCTAAGGATTCCTTGAATCATAATGGCTCTCAGATTTTGCTTGCACTATGACTTTTAGAATGACAGCCTAGAGAATGGATGTTGTAAAGATGCAAGAATCCTAGTTCCCACATGATTTGATAAGTTATATGATTGATACCATGATGCTATGACAAGGATGTTGTTGTGACAAAATGAAGATTATGCTATGATGCAAATGATATGTAAAAATTGTATACACCTAAAATTGGTCTGGAGAATCTAATTAATTAAATACGACTTATTTGCTTAATTACCCTAAATTCCTCTACTATTGAATAAATAGAGATATTTATTTATATAGTTCACGTTTAAATTCTTATTTAAATTCTTCTAATTCTTCTATTATTTTATCTTAATTAAATAAACAAAATTAATTACTTTGTTTTATTTAATTATCAAATTCCCCTATTTTATTCTATCTTAATCACATCATTAATTAAAAAAAGGTTAAATACTTATTGTTTAATTATCATAATTCTTCTATTTTAATTTAATAAATAACTTCTATAGTTTTTTTCATTAAATTATTAATTTCTCTTTTGCTAATTTAAATAAATAAAAAATATTTAAATAAAAGCATATTCCTCTATTTTCACTCACCTATCAAATTAGATATTAAATGTCAAAATTATGTCAAAATTAATGCAACTGGCATTCACAAGAAAGCTTGCAGGCAATCCTCTCAATCTTCTCCCTTTGATCTTTCCTATCCTCTTACCTGATGTTTTCATGGGGAGGAACCATTTCCATGATCAGCTCCAGCCTTTCCATCTCCCACCATTCAATCCTCCAGATTGAATCCAAGCCTCTAATTTTTTGCCCCTGTGCAAATGTGTTAGCGAGAAATCTATAAATACAACCTCACAATATAGGAAAATGATCCGATATTTGTGCAAAATTACTCTACAGGAAAGCAATCAAGCATCAAGCATCAAGCATCAAACAATCAAGCATCAAGCATTTTAGCAATAGAAGTAGATTTCATGTCACGACTGCATACTGTAGCTTTCATCATAGTTTTCATGTCAGCAATATATTAAATTAGCTTCCTTTTATCATTTAGATATTATCATATAGGATTAGATCATTTGTATCTAACATCATTTCATTCTTTAAATTGGCATTTTAATAGTCATAGTGTCTTATTAAATCTGAGAGCTTCTTGACTTGATAAATCTTTAGAGATAGGAAATAATGAGACGCTTTCAAGTTTTTGCTCTTTTTATTAGATTAATTGTTGAATCTTTGATATAATGTTTCATTAAGAAGCGTATTTACCTTTGTTACTTATTCACACTTACAATTTGGCACCCACCATGGGGCCCTAACCCCATATTAAACAATATTTTTTAGAAAATTGTCGTACAGGATTTTGGCCTGTTCATTTTAGCGCGATTGAGAGATTTTTCTGTGCTTCCGACGAAAACTATAGTGCTTACGAGGAAAACTATAGCACTTTTGAGGTATGTTTTAGCACTTATGTAACCAAAGTAGCGCTTTCAATCTGTTTTAGCGCTTCTAAGGTCTATTTTAGCGCTTCTGTATCCAAATTAGTGATTTCACACTCTCTTTTAGCACTTCTGCACTATCTTTTAGTGCATCCACAGTTGAAATAGTGCTTCTACAGTCTGTTTTAGCACTTTGATAGTCAATCTTAAAATGGCTATATCTTGGTCATACGAAGGTCTTTTTCAAAACTTTTTTTTTGAAATAGGGTAGAATTTCATAAGATATGCAATGGTATATGAATTTATCACCTTTTTTAGAGTTAAAATTTCAATTTTACATTTAAAGTCAAATCACATTGTAACTTGGTCTAAGTTTTAGGGTTTTTATGTTTAATCATTCATCTAACCCTTATATCTTCTTATTTATTGATCTCATCTAAAATTTTGAGCATTTATTGCAAGTTTTAAGAGGAACATGGAGCATTGAAGTGAAAAAAAAACATTTGATATCCATTGTAATAGTGTTTTCAAACACTCATGGGAAAATAACCCATCATATGTTATTTTTCATTCATGCTTTAGGACCAACCAGCATTACTTTGGGCTTAAAATTAACCATATACATAAGCTTTGTCAAAGTTGGTTAAGAAGAACATTAAAAACTCACTGGTTTTTGGATTTGGATTAAAATGAACCAATCCTAGGATAGTTACTTGGTTTAAAATTTATCGATTCTAGGGTAGCCATTTGGTTTAAAATTTATCAATCCTAGGATAGACATCACACATTTTGTTATATCACTTAAAATTAACACCATGACTTTTCTGAAGCAAAATCTTCACATAGAATATAAAATTTCTCTTTTGTGTTTAAAAGTTGAATATTGATTACTGTGCTTGTATGGTGATAGGCCTATGCTCTCCCCTTAATTGGGTGATCAAAATTCCATAATAATCCTTTGATTTCGTGCGATTCACACTTTATTAAATCCTTTAGAAGGTTTGTCGTAGTGGGAAAAAGTACTCACCCTACGGGAACGACCTAAGTGGGAACACCTAAAGCCAAGGATTCCAACCCACTATAATCAAAAGAGAGTTGTTGATGAAAGTCCAACTCGATGTAAGTGTGCAAGATAACCATCCCCAAAATCTTTGTTCTAAATATTGGGAGGTCTCCTGAGGGAGTTTATCATTTTCCGCACCGAATGAAAACCCTATCTACGAACCATAGTATAAAATCCAGCTAAGTTAGTATCCAGACATTGTTATACTCACAATACAAGGGGAGGGAAGAATCTTCCCCCAAGACAGTCACCATATAATTGCCAAGGAAAGTTTGCTCAAGGGATCAAGAAATCTAATCTTGAGTACGCACGTGGAAAAGAAAAAAACACGGGCGCCCTCTAGGGGGTGACACAGCTGTGTGAGTCGACGCAATTTTAAGATGTGGGTTGCTGAGTATAATGATGACCTTTTTGACCTTAAGAATGAGTTTTCTTGAAGTGTATTCTTTGTCAAAAAAACCAATGGAAATCAAGAAGGATCATGTTTGATTCTTAAAAATACACTTGTTGTTTAGATTATGGGACTTAAAAATACAAAGAAAACAAGAAAACATAAAGCTATTGGAAACCCCTGTCAGATAGTTAACATCAAAATTTGGATTTTTATTAGAACATAAACTTTCCTAAATCAAAACAAAGTCTTAAACTTGCATAAACTGGAATTTATAATTGAATTTTTCAAATCAAACCAAGATATACCATCCAAAAGTGTCTCAATCAAACACATTTGATTAGTAAGTTAATTTTTGGGATCAATCATCCTAAATCAAAGAAACTAAAGGGTATAATCAAACTTAAATCAACTTAGTCTAATCAATAGAATCTATCATTCTATTTGACTTGAGTTAATATCCTTGACACCATACCAAACTAAGATCAAAAGTTTATTGATAAAAATAACGTTTGTATGTCCATTTTAACAAGGTCACGAAGACTAAAAATCCAAAGAATGGGAAATTGAAACTTAAACCACCATGGCCGAAATAGATGAGGATCAATTGAATGTTTTACCTTATCAAATGAAAAACCTTCAACAAAAAATTTGGGATATGCAAAGGGAAATAACCAGAAAGAGATGTTTTCTGCTAGACATTTGTTCTTATTCCTCTAACAAAAATCTTGACATGACACCCTCTCCACCAACAACTACATCATCCAAGTTCAATATCTTTGAATTTTTGAAAAAAACAATTTAGAAGCCCAAATCTCAGTCCTCAAACACAAATGATATTGAGCAAACCTATCATGTCATGCATTTATCCCCATCCACCATAATCCAAAAGAAACCTCAAGATTCTTTGACTCAAATTAACAATTCCATCCAATCATCCTCTTCTATCATATCTTCAACATCCAATGATTCATGTCAATCTCTCAATCCAAAGCATGCTAGCATAGACTTCCCTACACATCAAGATCAAAATATTATTTCCACTCCATCCAATGATATCAACATTCCACAAATTCTTCCAATCTTTGATCAAAATCCCATTTCTCAAGAATCTTATGATGATCCCCTCCTTTCACTTTTCATCCAAAATAATTCCCATCCTCATCAAGATCAAGATATGCTTCCATTCAAGGATACCCTTTCATCCCATGTAGATGTTTATCCTTCTCATGATCAAGATATGCCTTTGATACCACTTCATAATGATTCCATACTTCATAAACGGAAATCTACTTCCTCTCCTACACCTCATGATAATTTTCCAAGTCAAGATCAAAACACCCCATCATTTCCATGTCAAGAGCCTATCACACCTATTCAAGCTATCCATGAACCCCACACCTATAAATTGGGATCCTCCACCTTTATCCATTTCGATTTACTTCCAACACCTATCCTCTCATCCATATCATATCCTCCCCAAAATGGACTCACATCTTGTTTCATAAACAATACATATCCCATTGGTAAACGTATATGTCAAAGTATGAATTACAAAGGAAAAGGATTAGGCCTTCATGAGAAAACTATCCTAGAACCCCTTTCTATTCAAAGAAAGCCATATCACCACATCCTTGATTATAAGACTAAGTGTCCTAGTTCATCAAAGCTTCCATCTATCCTAGGTCCTCATTCTAGTTCATCAAACATTCCATCTATCCTAGGTCGTCATTCTAGTAAATCAAACCTTCCCTCTATCCTAGGTCCATATCCTATTTCTCAAGAACAACAAAGGCACACATCCTTGATTCCCTTTCAAAATTCTACCTACATTAAATCATCCATAATACCTCCATATCATTCATCTCAATCCACCCCTCTCATTGCTCTTGGAGGAAATTTGGGTTCCAAATATCAAAAGCTTCTATATCAAAATCCACATGTATCAAAGGATCAACATATCTCCTCAAAGAGATATGCAAAAATAAAATAAAATTTGATCCAAAATCAAAAGAAAAATCTAAAAATGCCACAAAGGCCCATCAAAGAAAAAAGGCAATTTTCAAAGACCACAAAGGTCCATAAACCAAAAAGAAAAAATTCAAAGGCCACAAAGGCCCACAAAGAAAAAATCAAGGTCAGAATTTATGTGGATTCCTAAAAGCCTCATAGAAGCAATAAAATCTAAATTGGCATCCAAATTTTCTAATCCAAAAGCTTCCTTGAATTTATCATCTGATAACCTATCACCTTCCAAATCCATTTTTCCTCCATCACTCCACCACCCTTCAAGGTGTGTGCCAATGTTGATCTTTCCATCCTTTCCATCTATCCATCAATAGGCCTTCCAACCTCCTATCCTTTATCCAACATTCATTCCTATCCTTTATCCAACATTCATCCCTCATCATTCTCCTTTAATCCAAACCTTTGCATAAGTTCTTAGATTCTTCAATCATATCATTAATCTGCCAACATTTGGGAGTATAATTACCATTTTCCATGCTTTATTAGAGGGATATTTGGTTGTGAAACTTGATGCTTAAGTCCTTCCTCCATTTACCTATCATCCATATCCTATCTTCCATATTCTTCTTGCACTCTACACTTAGGAACAAGTTTCGTCCATTTTATCATTCATGGTCATTATCCTTTCTATGTGAATTCCTTACATTTACACCTTTGATCTTGAAAAGGTTAAGGATCTTATTGAACATCATATATCTTATCCTATACACTTTATCCATATTCCATCATTCTTACTAAATACATCCTTTCTTCCTTGCCTTGGTCTTGATGAGGAATAGGGGCAAAATACTTGGGACTTGTGTCTATATCTTATCTAGTTTATCTTGATCATACCATTCATTATTTGTATCCTTGCTTTCTTCCATATCATATCTCCTAGCTTATCAAAATACATGTCACCATGTCCCTTTGCAACCTTGAATCTTATCATGCAAATCATATTTAAGCCTAGCTACAAAACATTATCCAATCCTAATATCTTTTTTCAATCAATTATAAAAAAACATCAATGTTATTGTACTTAGAGGAAATTAGTGATCCTAAGTACTTATCATCATTATGCCTTATGGAATCAATCATTCTTGACACTTAATCAATCAAGAATTATCATCTTTTGACAAGTGATATATTGCTTCTGTGACATGTTTTGTAATGAATCTTTCATTTTGATCTATCATTTATCCATGGTTGCATTACCCCTATTGTGGGGCATATTGTTCCTTCAATCAATCATATCATCTCATTTCATCTTAAATATCCTGAAAAATATAAAAAAAGAAATCATAAAAAATATGAAAAAGTGCAATAAAAACATATAGTGAAAACTTGGAAACATGCACTATTTGTGATTTAACTAGCTTTTCTATATATTTATATACATGTAATGGTCATTAATTCACCATCACTTTGCATCAATTATCATATCATTGAAAATATTCATGTCTCACCCTAGCTTGGGGGCAACATCTACACCTCACTGGGGGCAATGAAACATCGAGCTTGGAAAAAATACAAAAATAATAATGATTGAAACACAACCAACTGGAACATCAATCACCATTAGAAACACATTTAGACATCCATTTCAAAATAGAAAATCCAAAAAAAAATTCAAAAGAGTCAGTCTCAAAAAGTCAAAAACATGAGTCTATGCCAGTCAAACTACGTGGTCTTTGCATGTATAACGTAGGCAAGACTCATCTTTGATCAGCCCCCGAGGCCCCTAGGATAGGTTATTAGGTTAGGTTTGATTCAAAATCTCAGAAAATAACAAAACATCACAAAATCAGGATGGATGATCTAATCTAAATTTAATGATTGAAACACTTTAAGTAAAGGTTGGATATGTTGTATTTTAGATTATTTGTTATCATTTCTTTGGAGTAACTCGATGATGTATTGAACTAGAGAAGCTAGGAAGAAGAATGGTATTTTCATTTGTCTGTTGTTTGTGAATTAATTATTTAATGTGTGAATTGTCATGGGACATGCTCTACAAATATATCACTCATGACATTCATAATTCACACACTAAAATGATTGATCCCTGTCTATTTATGCAAGAAATGCTAAGGTCATCTTGGTTTAATTATACGTAGATGCTTGTGTTTGCTTGCAATAAAAAAAAACATGAAAGCAATACTCAGGTCATCATTGGTCTAAACTATACCATTGATGCTTGTACTCACTTTCAAAAAATTTATAGCTCTATGATGATATAAAGCACAAAAAGTACCATTAAAATGCCAATAGTTTGCATGTAGTTGCATGATAAAATTAGATTGCATTCATAAATAGTTTTTACATATATAGAGTATGTGTTACAAAATTTTGTGAAAAATTCAAATTGACGATTATCTTTTTCTCATAAAAGACTGAGTATACTTGACATAAACAAAAACATCATAATAACCATGTAATTGCATCATCATTTTCATAAATCTTTTATTTTCATCATTCATACAGTTTAATCAAATCATTAGGCATTCATCATATCATATTTCTCCATATCACATAAAAATTCTAAAAGAAAATTTCAAAAATAAATCATATCATTACATTTTCATCCATCCACTAATTATTTCTCGCATATCAAATCATTGCATTCTCCATTTACATTTTATTATCATACATCTATTACATCTAGTAATCACATTATCACTTCACATTTTATTATCAATACATTACTAACATACATTATTCATCCATCAAATTATCATATTCATTGCACCATATGATTCATCATTTCATTTATCATTATTACATCACATCATTACATTTTTATCAATTCATAATTTATATCATACATCATTGTCATTTATTTATTTACATCATCTATTTTACATTTGTATCAACATAAAAAAATACATTGACATCATACATCCATACATCATTCATTCATATAGAACATCATAAACCATAGCATATCACATGATCATCTAGAATCAAGTAAATCATCACATGACATATAGAACATGAAAAATAAATGCATCTATCATAGAATCATATAAAAACACATCATAGATCGATAAGAGTCTGCTGCATATCATATAAATCATATAAAATATCAATGTCGGGTATACAATGAAGTCTGAAATAAAAGAAATGTATCATCAAAATTGGTTGTGTCGAAGTGTACATCATGTATCAAAAATATCATAAAATCATATAAAACAACTAAGATCTGTTGCTTCCAGATGGTGCAGGCATCATGGGACGAGTACATCCTCCACTAGACAAACCAATACCTCTTGGATCCCTGTGGGGTGGCTGAGTCACACCCTCACTAACAGTCCTGGTATGTGTCTTGCCTGATCGTGAAGGGGCATAACTCACTCTCTGCTAAGCAGGGACTGCATCGTGATAATGACCTCTATAAAAATCAGCCTCCTGGTCCACATGCAAAACCTCTCTCAAATAATTTGATATAGTGGTACCATTGACAATCTGCTGTAATCTCTTAGCAATCATTTGAGCCTACTTTGTGATATGCCTGACACTATCTCTCTTAGCTTTAAGTGTACCAATCTGCATCTAGGCTATAGCCAACTATCCCTATATCTATGTCAAGGCTTGTGCATGAGCCTATGTCTGGTTCTATAACTGTGTCTGTGTCTATGCAAGTAAACCCTATGCCTGAACAAGCTACCCCTACAGAGTCTAAATTTGTACCTGTAGGCTGGAAATCAGAGTTTGATAATATGTAGAAGATGAATCCAGTGCTTGCCTCTTACGAGGCACACTAGTGGATGGACTTGTATTGCCTGCCACAACACCTCTGCCACCATCCCCTCCATCATCTCTGTCATCACTACTGCTCTCACCACTGCTACTCTCCTCACTATCCTCACTACCACTATCCTCCCCCTCACCACTACCCTCCCCCTCAACATCAACATCCTCCTCTCCACCAACATCCTCTGCCTCCACATCTACAGCCTGCTCCTCCACCACATCCTCCGCTCATCTCCATCACTGACCGGGTGCAATAACAACATCCTCCTCTGCGAGTAGTGGTGTTGGATCATCGGGAATAGTGATCTGAGGGCAAGGATGTAATGCAAGATAAACAACATACTCCTCTATCACTGGTGCCTCTATGATATCATTTTGTATATCCTAGACTGAAGGTTGTAATGCACGATATCCCTCTACAATAATATCATATGACATACATGGCCCCCAATCTGCTATATCACTTTGATGTCGAGCATAATGTACAACACCCTAGGGCATGCACTGAACAATACCATACTATCTGTAGACCCTCCATAGTAAAAATCTCTCTAAGATGAAGTGGGTCCTACCAATCAAGTACATAAAGTCACATAGATAACCCATCTTTGCATCATTCTAATCCCAGTGCTCATAATCTAGATACAAATGCCATGTCACTACCTCTAAGTCATCCATTATGCACCTCCAATGCTCCAAATTACCCATCCTGGACTGGGTAACTTGACCTCTATATATCTTAAAATATATGGCCTAGTAGTAGGCCTATCTTGAACTGGCAGTGGTCGCATGACAACAATATGCTCCCACGCCCAAACCTGAAGCAAAGTAGCTCCCGATGATAAAATCCACCCACTCAAATAAATAGCTGAATAGAATTCATGATATAGATGTTCCAACATGCACATCCCCCAAGCATATCTAGTCCCATGCACGATCATACTGTCAAGTACACGGCCCTATTTGACAAATAGTCGCTTTGACCTATGACCAGGACAAAGGAACCCTCCAATAAATCCTATCAGAATTGAAGGTAACATGGCATAGGAATCCACCATCTCCCACCATGGAATCCACATCCCAACAATATGCTCATCCTCAAAGACTCTACAAAGATCATCTATCCCACCCACCTCCTGTGAATCATACACAACAATATCCCCAACAAATGGTATTCACAAAATATGCCATACATCCTCTGGGGTGATATTCATCTCATCAGTGGGTAAGTGGAAGGTGTTATGGTCACTATGCCACCACTTGGCTAAAGCTGTGAGAAGACCCCGATTAATCCTAATCTGGGGCATGTCAAGAAGAGAAGCAAGTCCACACTGAACAATAATCTGTGTCTCATCTGGTGTCAGTTGTGGAATGAAATCAAAAGTCCATGGGAAACACTCTCGAATCTGGAGGTTATCCAGAGGCTCCTATCATCATGAAATGTTCAAAATCATTACACTATGTCAAATATCACATGTCAATTATCTTATCAAATATAATCAGCTCTTGGTGTGAATTTTTGATCAAAATTCATGAGCAAGCATCATCAAACCTCACCTATCATGAGGTCATCATTATCAATCTTAAATTGTACTTCGCCTAACTTGAGGTCAATTTATCAAAATCAACCTCGCCTATCATGAGGTTCATCACAATTAAGATTATTCCTCACCTATCATGAGGATAATTCTTGTCTATCAATCATCATGAGGCTGAAAATCATCAAGGTTATTAGATCACAAATCATATCAAACCAAAGGTTGACACGATTGAAATCAACAAAATCAAGGAAAAAATTAGACAATTTTTTGCAAATCTAACTTGGATGCGCGAAAACAGGCATTCAAGGTGCTAAAATATCAAAAGTGCCATTTCATCACTCAGAAGTGCTAGAACAAATTATCAAAGTGCCATATCATTCAAATCGCTATTTCGGAAGGTCAAAGCATTGAAATAGTTGCTTGAAGCACTAATATCCTCGAAGAGCTAATTAAACCATTTGAAGCGCTAGTGTATCCTATCCAAGCACTAATCTTCTTGAAGCGCTAATTTAAACACTCAAAGCACTAAACTATCCTATCGTAGTGCTAATCTTTTCGAAGTGCTAAACTAACCTACCAAAGCGCTAAAATATCAAATTGAAGCACTAATTTGCCGAAGCACTGAAAAAATTCCTAAAAGCATTACAATGTGTTCTTGAAGCGCTAAAACTAAAAATAAATTGAAAAATATAAAGGGAATGAAAAGTGAGAAAAACATGAATTACGAGGAGGTTTAGGGGTATGTACCAGAGGTCCGTAAGCGGTCGGGCGCTGATGACGTCGCACACGCTCGAACCAGTGGGTGTGGTAAGCGATCGACATCATGCTCCGAGTGTCTCAAATATCTCTTTTACACAAATTTCTAAAAGGTCAAATGCACAAATGAATTTGAAAAAGACCCTTTTGACCTTTTTATAGGTTAGTAAAGGTGGATTATGGTGGGATTTTTAAACTTTTAAATAATTTTTATTGGGAGATTAATTGAAATTCATCCAGGGACAATTTTTTTATATCGATTATTGGGAGATAAATTATTTTACCATCAAAACTTCATCAAATATTCATCAAATCATCACAAAATCATAAAAAAATTGAAAATTTTCGAAAAATATATATTTTTTGAAAATTCATCAATTTATCTCCCGAGGAGGCATATCATCATCAAAAACCTAAAAATCAATGTCTGGGGCATATTGGAATTTTTTCCTCGATACTGGCAGCAACAACAAAAAATTATTTGAAGCAATGTGTAAACACATCACTTCAAGGAGGGGCAAAATGTATACACCTAAAATTGGTCTGGAGAATCTAATTAATTAAATACGATTTATTTGATTAATTACCCTAAATTCCTCTACTATTGAATAAATAGAAATATTTATTTATATAGTTCACGTTTAAATTCTTATTTAAATTCTTCTAATTCTTCTATTATTTTATCTTAATTAAATAAACAAAATTAAATAATTTGTTTTATTTAATTATCAAATTCCCCTATTTTATTCTATCTTAATCACATCATTAATTAAACAAAGGTTAAATACTTATTGTTTAATTATCATAATTCTTCCATTTTAATTTAATAAACAACTTCTATAGCTTGTTTCATTAAATTATTAATTCCTCCTTTGTTAATTTAAATACATAAAAAATATTTAAGTAAAAGCATATTCCTCTATTTTCACTCACCTATCAAATTAGATATCGAATGTCTAAATTATGTCAAAATTAATGCAACTGGCATTCATGGGAAAACTTGCAGGCAATCCTCTCAATCTTATCCCTCTAATCTTTCTTATCCTCTTGCGTGATGTTTTCATGGGGATGAACCATTCCCATGATCAGCTCTAACCTTTCCATCTCTCACCATTCAATCCTCCAGATTGAATCCAAGCCTCTAATTTGTTGCCCCTATGCAAATGTGTTGTCGAGAAATCTATAAATACAACCTTACAATATAGGAAAAGGATCCCATCTTTGTGCAAACTTACTCTACATGAAAGAAATCAAGCATCAAACATTTTAGCAATAGTAGTAGATTTCATGTCACAACTGCATATTGTAGCTTTCATCATAGTTTTCATGTCAGTAATAGATTAAATTAGCTTCCTTTTATCATTTAGATATTATTATATAGGATTAGATCATTTGTGGGTATGTGCAGGATCATGATGGGCCAAAAAATGGCGATATGTAAGTGATATGATGGCCCATGTGGTTGACAACTTTTTTTTAACCCAAAATTGATGAAACGAAAAGGGTGTTTAAAGGAGATTCTCAGATTTCCACCAATATAAATTATGCTTTACTTTGAATTTAATAAATAATTATTATTCATTTTCTATTTGAATTATGACTAAAGTCTTGATTGATAGGATAATTGAAAAGCATCTATAGCTTTCAAACGGTATCACATTTTTTAAATGCAAAACATGTGTCACATTCTATACTTCACATACTATAGGATTTAAATTTTTTTTGAATTTCATGAAGTTTTTTTATTTTTTAAAATTTGTAATAAAAAATTCATAATTGATTATTTACTTGGAAAAAAATTATAAAAAAATATGCATCACATCAGGACATGAGTCCTCTACTTACATCTAAAATATTATAAAAAAATATTATCATTTTATTATGATTAGGGTGGTTAGACAGACACCTACTTCTTATTTTTTCCCTGAAATTTAAGTACTACTGCATTGAAATTTCAAATTTTCACCAAATAGATTAAAAAAATTAAATAAAAAATCTAGTAGTTTAGAAATTACGTTCAATTTTCTACAAATTCTATTCTAACATATTTTTGAAATAATATAGATAACTTATTAAAAAATTTACGCCAAGTTGCCTAACTCTGATTTTCTAAATTTTCATCGCCACTTAAGGGCCTATATTTTTCCATGATGATCTTGCACATACCCTTGTATCTAGCATCATTTTTTTTTCTAAATTGGCATTTTAGCAGTCATAGTGTCTTATTAAATCTGGGAGATTCTTGACTTGATAAATCTTTAGAGATAGGAAACAATGAGATGCTTTCAAGTTTCTGCTCTTTTTATTAGATTAATTGTTGAATCTTTGATATAATGTTTCATTAAGAAGTGTATTTACCTTTGTTACTTATTCACACTTACAAAAACTACTATAATAATAAAAATTCAACTAATAAACTAATCCATGCTTCAAAATTAATATGCTTCAATGTAATTTCCGCAGAGTAAGTTTGCTCAAAGATGTCTCATGAAAAGCTGGAGAATGATGTATTTATAGGATTTCCAAGGCATATTGTGAGGTGGTAGGATTCAATGATCAAGATTATGATCTAGAGAGATCAACATTAGAAAGTGAGGAATTTGGAGGGAATCATGGAGGTTGTCCCCTTTAAAAGAGCACTTTGCCAAGTGTTGAAGGGCATCAAATAGAAGAAGAATCCATGTGTCTCCAATCTTGTTAGGATTTTGTTGATGAAAATTCCTATTTAGAAACTAGAAATATTTAAATTCATGAGACACATGTTGAGGTGGTAGATGAGGTGGAAGGAGGTTAGAAAAGGATATAGAAATGTGACAAAATTGAATTTAGAAATTCAATTTTAATGAAAAGGAGTTAATCAAATAAAATAAATTAGTTAGATTTGTTTATTTAATTAGATCATAAAGAAAAATGATTTTAGATAGGAAGAAATTAGAAGATGAACTATATAAATAAAATTTTCAATTTATTTAATTAATCGATTATCTTGACCGAATTTAAGTGTTTACACAAAGTATAGGTGTGTTGCTTTAAAATGCTGTTACATTTTCACCATCAAACATATATTTTGCATTCTCAAGGAATGTATAGTACTGGTTTCAGCTGTATACTTGAGTTTGGTGTTATAAAAAGTGTGGGTCTAAGTGTTCAAATTCAATGTTCTATACTTGTCGAAAGGTGGTTTAGGTTAGTTTTGGTGCGGTCATTTACAGTTTTGTGGTGTAAATTATTGGTAAAATTATAGCATTCTCAATTATCTAAGTCTATTTTTGGTGTAATTGATATATTGTGGGTGTTCTTTCTATTGGGTATTCTGAATATAATAGGTGTTTTATTCTACAAACTGGCATACTTGGTGAAGGCCTAAATATTGTATTTTGATCTTTTGTTTTGTATAGCTTGTACATTCCACTATTCCATTGTGAAAAGTATCGTGTCATTGTTAGGTGGAGTTTATACAATTAAAGCTTTGTAGTGTCACTTTTCAATGGATAATATGCCAAAGAATTTAGGGTTCTAATTTAGGTACATGAAGGGGAGCATCCTTTCTCAAGTGAGGTGGAAGATTTTGAATTATTCTAAGTGTTCAAAATGGCATACCCTAGTGTTGTTGACTGTGTAAAGATTATCATTGGTGAAGAAGTCATGTGGCCAAATTCCGCCAGATTGTCATTTCCATCACAATTACTTTCAATTTTCCTGTTTAACTTATTGGATCTTCTGCAATCTTTTGAGTTACTATAAATTATGGTCAAAGAGGTTGTGTGGTCAAATTATCTTAGGTAGGATGAGATTTTGAAGAGTGTACAATCGTATAATTTGGAAAGAGGGAAAGGTTTTGTGGGGGCATCTTCTTGAAGTGCTATCTCAAGCACAAGCGACAATTCTCAATGGTGTACGATTTTAAAAAAAAAGGATTGAAGGATGATGACCCATGGGAATTGTATAGGGCTCTTAATTTGCATTCCCAAGAGCTAGGGATCCAGATGGTCAACCAATTTAAGGAAAAATTCTTTCCAAACATCAGTTATGCCTATCACAATCCACAACAATCTCAACAATAGCAATCTTACGCTACCTCTTCACAACCATAGCAAAACACTTCTTATCAATATCCTAATCCACAATAGCCTTTGTATGCATTCCAACAATACATCGCCTACAACTATCAATCCAATCCATATTATGTCTCACAACAACAACCACCCTATCAACAACTGTCATATCAGCAGGGTGCTTCCACCTCGTATTATCAAACATCTCCACCATATCAACAAGGGTCCTCCTCTTCTTATTACCAAAATTCATCATCTTATCATCAATCCACATAATAAAAGCATGATAAACCATAAAGTTATAAGATTATTTCTTTCATACCACATTTTCCATGGTTAAAACACAATACTAGTTGCAAGGGTCATTCCAATGGTGCACAATCCTATAGACCTGAATGAAGGTTAGGGAGAAAATGGAATTGATCTTAATGTAAGCTGAGGGGACACATTTGCAAATGAAGGCTACAGGGAGGAGTGAAAATATGTTTACTTCTATGCTTTTAACTCTTAATTTTGGTTTTGAACTTAATTCCCATGATAGTATAAGTTTTCAATGTCCAAAAATTGTTATTTTTTGAAGAATAGTGCTGCATATTCTATGGATTATATGTTTCCAAATGGTACAATTTTTTTTTTCTAATTTTGGCCAATACTACAACTTTGGCTTTTTATGTAATTTCAGCTTATATAAAGAATAATATATATCGGTTGTGGCCTTTTTCCAAAAAACTATATTATTTATTAGTCTAAGATAACCATCATACATTTATGGTTCCACACTAACTATAATATTGATATATGTTTTGAGTTAACATTAACATTTAATGTTATTGTCACATTCATATCTGTTAGTGTGAATAATTAATCTTTTCACTATACTTAAGTGTACTTAGGTTGATGAGGTTAGATAACATCTTGTCTAACTGAATGTGCAACCTTATAGTCCTCTAGAGGTTACCAAGTTATTTGGTTAACCTCATGCACATACCTTTTAAGGTTGGAAGTCTTTCCATTTCACCTCAATGGTCACTCAACACTTGGAACACAAGGTTGATGATTTGGTCATAGAGATTGTTGGTTTGTACACTCCAAGTGTTCTTAAGGTTGACACCTATAGGACATTTGTCTACTCTTTTGCGCCACTTCATGGGGAACTTTTCATATGTGGATTGCCTCATCCTTTCGTATATAAACAAGGCTTTATACTCATTGTAATTTGGATCATCTAAATACAATATTGTGCATTGTTCATTTGTGCTTATCTTTTATCTCCTAAATTCTCCTTATTCTAATATGATATCATAGCTTTAGATGATGATAGCGCAAGCCATAGCTGAACTAATGTATTTAATTTCTTTACATTGATGTGAGTTTACAATTTTAGGAAGATGATTATACATCTCTAAATTCATTTTGGGGAATTGTTAAGAGTAAAACTGTCTACTTACAACAAAAAGATATTGACCCCTAGAATCGACCTCGCCCATGGAGTTTGAATCTCCTTTAGTCGGTGTTATAAATATCTTTTGTGGGAATAATCTCTTCCCTACACGGTTTTCCACAGGATATGTAGAAAGGCGTGATTGGTCATTGAGCTTGATTTTTATTGATTCTATGATTGGGCTACGTAGAGGATCTTGGTATGGATACGTGGCTCAAAATTCCCACACAGAGGTAAGGGAAATATAGTTTTCCTATCCTAGTTAGTGCCAACCAAGACCCTTGGACAACGGCTATTCATTGACCCATCATTTCTCAATGTATCCTGCTACCTCCACCAAGATCTCCCATGTGGCCCTCAAAGTCTCATACCTCAAGCCACGTTAATATTGGATTTTTTTGTTGTACCTCCTTGACATTTCTTGCTAATAGCTAACTTTCTGTTAGTATTTTTGTGACGACTACACAAAAATTTGTATAAGGGTTTTTTTTTTACTATAGTTATAAATTTGTAAAAGAAGCTCTTATTTCTAGTGAATTTTTTCTTTTATAATGAATGTGGCAAAGGAAAAGTGTTTATAGGGAGGTTGATTTTTTTTTTCTTGGATAAAAAATTGTAAAAGACGAGTCAATTTTCTCTTTTGCAATGAATTTGGGAAAAAGGGGGTCATCATAATCAAGGGGTTGTCATTTTATGTTTATTTGTATTTTTTTTTAGGTTTGCAAGTAATAATTTAATCTTGTCTTCTTAATCAACCCTATGACAATAAACTTTGAAGATCTTGTAATAGCAAAAATGCTTGTAAATTTATACTCATATAAAGTGCCACAAACTGAATGTGTGTTTCTATATGGAGGGAATTTGGGAAGTTATTATACATAAACTAAATTCTAAAGTGTAATATGGAGCTATTCCATCACAACATAGATTCTTGTGATTCTCACCTCATGTGAGTGTGTCTTTGAGCACAACTTGTACATCTCTACAAATTCCTTACACACTCTTGATCTCAATTGTAGTATTATATTATCTTGGCATTAAGGGGGATTATGATGTGTTATTCTAATGCTAATTTAAATGAAGTAGTGGAGCAATCTTTTTTTGGGAGGCATCATGAACCTTTTATCTTGATCTCTCGTATGGGGGGTTATTTTAGTGGATCAGGTTTTGAGATTCTAGTACTCCTTATCATAGTACTATCTATATTATTGACTTCACAAAGTTTGATAAACTTTGTGTACATTGGTTAAGAAGTGTTCATATGTTCAATCATGTAGTGTTTTGTATCTCACATATTGATCTACATTTCTTGGAGATTCATTGATTCCAACAAACACTAATTCATCATCGATAGAGTTTACAAATTTGACATGCTTCAAGATTTCTTCATCATCATCTTCCTATCATCAAGGAAAATAATTTAAGAAGGTCATAAATCCTTCTAATTCTATTTTTTGGAGAGGATATCTCTTCCCACTAGGTTTTTTCCATTTTCTCCATTTTGTGAGAGAAATTATTGTACATGGTTACCTAAAATTGCCTCTAGTCAGGACCCATTTCATTTCTATCTATTGCACTTTTGTGATCTCCCCAAGTATCACTTAAGGGGGCTATTAGTGTGAATAATTAATCTATTCACTATACTTAAGTGTACTTAGGTTGATGAGGTTAGACAACATCTTTCCTAACTAAATGTACAACCTTTTAGACCTCTAGAGCTTACCAAGTTATTTGGTTAACCTCATGCACATGCCTTTTGAGGTTGGAAGTATTTCCATCTCACCTCAACTCAACACTTGGCACACAAGGTTGATGACTTAGTCATAGAGGTTGTTGGTTTGTACATTCCAAGTGTTTCTAAGGTTGACACCTATAATACACCTGTCTACTCTTTTGTGCCACGTCATGGGGCACTTATCAACCCACCTCATAGGTGGACTAGTTCATCCTTACCTATATAAGAAAGGCTTTGTACTCATTGTAATTTGAGTCATCTAAATACAATATTGTGCATTGTTTATTTGTGCTTAAATTTTATCTCCTAGATTCTCCTATTTCTAATAATATCAATATTTTATGTTAGGATACGCATGCCAAATTGATTACTCGAATTTGTAAGGGGGAGGTGAATTTCTTTTCCATAGTTAAAAATTTGTAAAAGAGGAGTCAATTTTTTCTTTTGCAATGAATTTGGTAAAGGGATCCATTTTGAATAATGGAGGTTTCATTTCTGTTTTTGGTCATTTTATGAGGTATGTAAAGCATATATCTTCTTAATCTTCCTCATGACATAAAATTTGAAGAACTTGTAACAACACATATGCTTGTAAATGTGCTCATATAAAGTGTTGCAAAATTGAATGTGTGTTCCACATGGAAGGAATTTGGGTAATTTGTACATACACTAAATTATAAAGTGTAATGGAGGGTTATTCCATGATAACAACATAGATCCTTGTGATTCTCACCTCATGTGAGTGTGCCTTGGATCACACCATTTCTCAACTTTTACATCTCTACATTCCATACAAACTCTCAATCTTAGTTTATCTGCTTATTTTCTTATCATTAAGGGGTGAATATGATGTTTTATGTTAATGCTTCTTTCAACAAAGCATAATATTCTTTTTGGAAGGCCTCATGAACCTTCTATCTTGATCTCTCGAATGGAAGATTAATTCACTGGATCCCAGGTTGAGATTCTAGTACTCCTAATCACAATACTATTTGTATTTTTTACTTCACAGAGTTTGATTGACCTTATGTACATGGTTGAGTAGTTCTCCAATCATCAGTCATGTAGTGTTTTTTATCTCTCATCTTGATCCACATTTCTTGGAGATTCGTTGATTCCAACAGACACTAGTTCATCGTCGATGAAGTTTACAAATTCGACATGCTTCAATAGTTCTTCATCATCATGTTGTTGCAAGTATGAGTAGTTGGTTTTGTCATTGATATCAAAAAAATTGGGGTGAAGCCACAATAGTGGTTTAAAATTCTAGTGAGGAAGGAAAACTCACAAAAAATGACCCCATGGATTTATTTTTTATTTTGGGGGTTTGAAAGAACTAGTTGGTTTGAACAAACCTAAAAAGGGTTTGCTCGAACTTGGGTTCGAGCAAACCTCCCTTTGTCCTCATTCACCCCCTTAGGCACTTTGGAAGTACCAATTTTTATGCTTCGAAGCTCGGGTTGAGGATGAAAATGGAGGAGACTTCACATACCCAACTGGAATCAAGTAGTCCTCGGAACGAGCTATCAAACAACTATAATTTTAATATGTTTTAGTTTTATTATGTATTTGTTTTTTTAGTTTTATTAAACATAGGTTTTTCACCGAAAATCGAGCTCTTTGTTCTGCACATGTGGAAAAACAGCAGATTATCATTTTTTTTGAAAAATATGAGTGCACCAAATATTGAAGTCCTTGATCTAACAAAAAAATAAATTGAATTTCGATATATACAAAAAAAGTTACGCGTTATACGATCGCACTATGTCTGAATTGTAATTGGTTTGACTTCAAAACTTGATTAAAGAAAATAAATTCAATAAAAAACTATATAACCAAGTGGAAGCACTAGATATCAGAGTAAAAATCTAAATTTGAAAGAATTAGAATTTTATCCGTCATGGAAAAAAAGTTATGCATTATACGGTGTGCATCACTTTTTTAAAATGTTGTTTTATGAAAAAAACTAGTTTTCATGGGAGATGGAAAAATAAGTGCAATCTAATTCCAAAAATTTTGAAAAAAATATTTTTTAGATTCTACAGACAATATGTGATGAGACTCTAGTTTGCATCATCTTCAAATTCCTCGCGGTTTAGCCTCTAGAGGTGCTAAAATGTGAAGATTTAGTTAAAAATAATAATTTCAGTGTCCAGTTTGGCCAAAAATTGTAAACCACTATTGTGGGATCACCCCTTGGGAGAGGTTGTTGCAAGCTTATGTTTGTGTTGTCAATAATGACTGGTGATGGTGGAGAAGTTGTGATGATGATTTGATTAGTTTCATTATGTTTCCATTAGTAAGTGCTACTGGCGTGTACCTCTAGTGTTGCTTTAATAAGATTTTGTTGATGTATGTTGTTGGTTTAGTGATGATGAGTATGTATCTTTGGTGCTTGGTTTCCAAGTTATTTTGAGACAATTTGAATAAAAGAGGAAATAATGTGTTGAAAAAGTGTTTTGGTGTATAGTGTGGTGTTCTAGTTTTGCTTCACATTTCTTCTATGTTGAAGATTTTCTTATGTGGTTCATACATGTTGGTCAGAGTGTTTAGAGGTTCTATATCCAAAATTTCTTGGTCTGGATCATTTTGTAGAAGAAGTTTTGTTCACTAGTGTTTGTATTGTATGTTCTAGTAGTGTCTGACAGAAATGGTTTTTCTCCACATTCAGGTCTACAGTTTGGTTTCTAGTCTTGCGGTTTTGGAAGTGTTTTGATAAGGTTCATATCTACCTTCAGTCAATTTTTTTTGTGGTTTGGTGTTTTAGAAGTTGGTTTCTTGTGTCACAGTGTATGGAAGGTTGTTTGAGTGTATGGGTGTGTACATTCTTCAAGTGAAAGTTGTTGTGAAGTAATTTATTGGATTTCATGATGTTTTTAGAATATTCTAGATTGTATTCAAGTGTTGTGTGTGGTTCAAAAGTCATATTTGAATTTAAGGAATTGTGTACTTAAATCTTAATGGTATTTACACTAGTCCACTTGACCTTGGGTTTTTACACTAATTATGGATTTTCTTTGTTAATTTTGGAAGTGTGGTGTGGTGTATATATTTGATTTAGGTCTGAGTTCAGAAATGGTGTGGTTTTCTTTCATTCCTTTCTACTGTGGGTGTGCTTAGTGTTGACCTAGTTTGAATTTGAATGCTTGAGGTGCATAGCTGACATTAGAGAATGTTTTCAAGGTTGAAAAAGGTATAAATAAGTGTTGAGTTGATGGATAATTGAGTTTTGAAGTGTATGATGCAAATTTTAGATTTGTGAAGTCTACTTTGAGATTAGTGAGTTAGACTACTAGAAGTAGGGAGCTTAAGGTTTATACATTCTTTAGAGAGACTATGAATGTGTTGGTGATGCTATGGTGGATCTTTTATGTTGTATTGAGATAGATTTCTCACTGTAACATCCTTCCTTCTTTTTTTGTAATTTGGCAATGAGCCTTTGGCAGTGATCCCTTCTTTATTTTGGGAAGTGAGCCCTCTAATAGTGAGCCCTTTGTATTTAGTTTTTCAATTAATTTATATTGTGAGCCAATCCTCATCATGGTTTTTCTCTTCTTTGTTTTTCCACTTAAATCTGGTGTTTTATTGTGTAGGGTGTTGATGTGTTTCAGTTTTGTGTTATTTTCTTTCATGCTAAATCATTCTAATAGATTAAGGGCTAATTAAGTTTATGGAGATCTGAATGTTTATGAGGTTTTTGAAGTTTTAATGTACAATTTATTCACCCCCCTCTTAGTTGTCTTATGTCCATTCAACAATTAGTATTAGAGCAGTGTTCCTTGGATGAAAGATTAACCATTTGAGGTAGATATGGGATGGTGCACAAGAGGGATTCTCCTTTGTTTGATGGATCATACTATGGTTTCTAGAAGACAAGGATGGAAGGTTTATTGATATCTCTTGGATTTGGAGTTTTGAAGTTTGTTGAGACTGGATATACTATGCCTATTAGTGGTGTGAATATTGATGATGATATCAAGTCCTATGAGAAAAATGGTAAAAAAATTTATGATCTTTTAAGTGGTATTTCTAATACTAAACTTGTGAAAGATATGAATTTAAAATCTGCTAGAGAGATCTAGAGAAAGTTGGAAAGTATTTATGAAGGAGATGATAAATTCAAGCAAGCTAAGGTGTAGAATCTAAAGATCACATTTGAGAACCTACGAATGTTTGAAGATGAAAACATTACAAGATAAAAGTAGAGGGTGGATGAAGTTTTCAATTCCATTAGAAACTTCTTGGAGGAAATCTTAAATAAGAAGAAGAAGAAGTGGTAAAGAAGGTATTGAGAACTCTTCCTAAACCTTATAGTCAAAATTTTTATGCTATTGAGGAAGTTCAAGATTTAAGAAAATACTCTAGAGATCAGTTGTATGGTGCTTTATCTTCTTTTGAAATGAGAGAATTTGGTACAAGTAATGCAAAATTTGAGACTTCTTTTAAGGCTAGCAAATCATAAAAGATCGAGGAATTAGATAAAGAGGATCTTGATGATGTTGAAGAAAATTTTGTGAGGAAAATGAGAAAAGATATTAGTAAATACAAAGGTAAGCTACCTTTCAAATGTTTCAATTGGGGTAAGAGAGGTCATTATGCTTCAATATTTCCAAACAAAGCTTTTAATGGAAAGAACAAAGAAAGCAAATGTAAAGTAATTAATACAACTTATTATATTAGAGAAGATGCTAATATATTTGATGATGAATTTGATTATGGGGATGACGAAGATATCACGAATGCTTGTTCATGGATATTAAAGATGAAAATAATTCTACTAACTTTGAGAGATGTGTGAGGGAAAGTGTGCCAAAAATAGGCTAGAATGCTATGGTGATTTCTCTTCATGCTAGAAAGGAGAAGAACTAATGGATTATTGATAGTGGATACTCAAATCATATGACTTAAATGCAATTATTCTAAATATCTATTTCTAAATCAAGAATTCTTCAGAATTAAATAACATCAAAGCAAGACAAACAATGATTCGACACAAACAACTAACGACACACTAAGGCTAGGGTGTAAACTTGACACATGTTACCTACCTACTATCTCCCGTTCAACTTAACCGTTGGATCGACACGCTCAAACCTGTGAAACCAGGTGGAGTCGATGTCATGTACCTGCAATCCTGCAACCAAGTAAACAACATCATACAATATATCCAGCATATAATACACACCCTGAAGAAGGAATTACAGATTCCTAGGGCGCTCGCAAGCGAGTGATGCGAACTCGTCCTCTTCACCCATACACTCATTGAAACTGACACTTCCATCATAATTCCAATAATCTCATAATAATATCTCATGTTAACTCTTCAACATCATTAATCCATAATGCATGTGAAACAATAATCAGATAACTACATCCCACAATAATAATCGTCGCTCAATAGTAGTGATCAAAACATCATAACAAAATGTATCCAGTATCAAAGTAACTACAACCAAACATAGCATAAAGCAAACCAAACAAGAAGCAAAACAGAGGGGTATTACATTCTCCCCCCCAAAGATTAGGCTTACTCCTGGAAGCCTACAAAAATTCATAGTGAAAACTCCATACAATCACACGAAACCAAGGATTCCAAACTGAACCACTCCATACTTCAACACATAAACAACAATAACCCGTGTCGTAAACAACTCAACCAAGCACACTATAAATCCAACCAAGACAACATGGTGAAACAACCATCAACCAAATCTCCAAAACACAAAACTATGGATTATCATACACAATACACATATGTACCAATACACAATACCAACAACCATCACAAGACTACACAAGGGTCCACCTGGACACCAGAAAGCAACATACCAATCCATGATAGAAGAGTCCATGAATCAAGAAACATAAACCATCTCAACTGAATCTAACATCAAACCAGTGGCTTGATAGAGCTAGGTCATACATAAAGTGAGACCATCCAAACAAGACCACAATACTTGTCTCTTGTTTTGTAAGGTGATCAGCCTCCAAGAGATAGTCAACACACAAAAGTTAGTGGGTTCTAGCTGTGTCCAGCCTCACATACCCCCATTCTCGACGTTTCCTACATCTACTTCCTCATACACACTCACCAAGTTTGCCTCAAACAACCTTGGAAAGGAATCACAATACAACACATAGCCGACATTGAAAACAACAAAAATAACTAGCTTAGCCACCAAGTTCATAAAGAAGATCAAATTAAAGTTCCATTTCAACAATAAAGAAATAAATACGCGTAATTTCAACATTAAATCAAATTCATAACCACTAGGGTTATAAGAAAATAAGATCACAAGTTGTGGCTAAACCTTCACAATCAAAGATAAATAAAATGTCGACCCTCATAATCAACTGAAAAGAATCATCAATAACCAAAAGAAAGTTCACAATCTTTAAATTCCACTATACAACAACTATGTGACTAGATACTAGCCACCAAACGAGGAAAGAGGAAAGAACGTCCAACAAGAATGATAAATACCCTCATGTGATGCATCCATGACTAAAGAAGACATCATCACTCTACCAGGTCATCGCCTCTACGAACATCTAGACATAATTAACAACCATGCTGCTATACTCAAATCTGAGGGATAAGGCTAACACTTATAGATCAAGTATCCTAATCTAGCATTAGGGAAAGTAGCGGGTACATTTCCTCGGGATTGGTTGAGCTAAGACGCTCTATGCCACAACATGTTTACGCTACACAGTCCACCCAAGAAAACTTGTGACTACTACTATCCCTTCACGGATTGAGGATCTAATGAACCAAAAGAAAATAAGCTACTTTTGGTTACTCCTATATATAGATTTCAACCACACCTGGGTTGGTCCTCAATCAGGTAACAAACATGCAAACACACATAATGGTATGGTAAAATCCACACCCAAACATGACTTTTCCTCAGTGATGGGTACCAAGTACCACCATCATATGGACACACAAGCAAGTACGGGTTTCCACAACATTCAAACAAGATACAGTCACTGGTTTCTTACATTTACAAAGGAAACAACTACATACATAATCCCATAGGAACATCAAATTCCATAACCCCTGGGATACATATCATCACTTTCCAACCATAACCTTTTATCAGGTTACTAACATGCTACTCTCTTTCACAGAGTATATCATGCTAAAGTAAAATCCATGAACACGTGATTACTTAACACTCTACTAACAAATCACAAGCACAACATAGTGGGCACAATTGCACCCAGAGAACCCAGTGTTTTAAACCTAGGCTCTGATACCATGTGTAATGCCCCACCAAGTAACCTTAAAGGAAGTTGCAATTAACATCTTAAACGAACCAATTTTTTTTTATAAAGTGCATTTAACATACACATTCACTTACTAATTAACAACAACCTCTAAGGTTACAAGGTTAGGATTACTTAAACCCACACATACATATTACATATAACCATAGCAATATAACTTTATGAAAGAAATATCATACATTATAAGAATACCACATAACATAGTAAGATAATCAACCAAGATACAATCTCATAATCATTATCTTAATCCAATAGTTACATCACTCATTCCCAGAATGAGACACTAGTACAAATGTGTTACAATTACATAACTCCACCTCTTACAAAAGAGGGATAAAGTATCATATACAAACTGAAATATTGCAATGCAAGAAATTACAACAAGAACCGCAAGCTGTCCATTTGGATGTCTCGCCACCAAGTACTAAAGATCGATGGGGACCCAACGGTTTTGGTGCATGTTCCACCCAACCAATGTGGTACCTGAAGGCCCACCCCCCATGTTAGGAGATAGTAACAAAGTAACATGGACAAAGATCTACTACCTCTAACTAAAGGTAGACTCATACTGACTCAAACTGATATAACCAACCAAATGAATTAACAAGTACAACTCATTCACCATATAAGTATGAATCAAGTACAACTCAAGTACAACATAAGTACAAATCAAGTACAATACAAGTACAACTCCAACATCACTAGCATAGGTCACATTGCTTCCAGATATAAAGTAGATCAAGTATGTTCAAATAACCATACACATAAAATAATTAACAGTTGTCATAGATAGAGTGTCATTGCAAGGTTTATCATGAAATCTCCTCTGGGCATTCTTCATAGGCTCCGGCACAAGTAATCCTGGTGGCCTCAACCGAATCCCGACACTCATACTCACTCATGCGAAATCAACTACCTCTCGCAAGAACAAGATAGTTGATCTTGTCATTCCAGGCCTTCTCACTCATCCCAAGTCTAAACGAGCCCTTGTGTCTATGAGTGATGATTAAATTATCTTGATTAATGTGAGAAGTTAGTCCTAATCTTCTAAGTACATTATTTTAATTATCACTTGTTTAAATCACTCTTGAAAGTTATCCAGTTTACCTCTTTGAGCTCTGGCGCCTAACATAAGGCACTCTTCTATTCGACAACACACACCCAAACAATCCACCAAGGGAACCATAAGTGCATACCAACTAGGCATCATAATCCACTCCAACACAAGGAGGATACAAATAATAGAAACTCACTCCAAACATCTTGGAGGCAACAATCACATAGTCCACTCCTTTCACGGGAGGTACAAAAGATCTCACTCCAAACATCTTGGAGGTAACAACACATAGTCCAATCCTTTCACAAGAGGCAACAAGATGAAACCATATCACAAGGTCACTCCATATAAGGAAATAGGGATCCCATAATCCGCTTCTCAATCAAGGAGGTGCAAACATCCCCGTTCGTGAAAATCGGGTAAAACTGGAAAGACGCCATGCACTACCTAAGGGAAAACAACTGGATGGCATAAAGATTCAACATCCCTTATCCTCTAAGTTCTTCTGGAAGACTTATAATTTAGGACTAACACTAATTCCCAAAACCAACAATGCAACTTGACAATATTGCAGCAAAAGCATTCAAGTCATCAATCAAATCTAATATTTAGATTTCCTAAATCCATACTCATTCAATAGGTAGTGTTGACAAAGTCAAAGACACGATAACTAGATCCTCTAAAATAATCATAACCCCTATTGCCCTTTTCATTATTGGAAATCTAAAACAATTAAACTTACTTCCCTTTACTGAATACAAAGAATTAAATCCTTTAAGGTAATCATGAGGAAGATACTACTTTTGGATATACTAAATCCATATCTTTTTCATAATCCAATCACAATGATTCAATTAATCTAAATAGAAATTAATAAATAACATAATTGATTGCCTCATCAATAAAACAACTTCTTAATTTACTTTTAAATCGACACAAATCCATGCAAGTAAACTCTTTCTATTTCCTAACCAAATCTTACATTTCATTCAATTTCCTATTTAAAACATGCAATCACTTTAATATAATAAAATATCTTTCTCTATACATTTTCTACACATACTAATCATTTCTTTTAAAACGCTAATAATACCCAATTTGCAAACAACAGAATAAAATAAGATAAATTATTATTTATTCTCTCAAATGGATATATACCTTCACTATATATATACTAAATATAAATTAATATATTTAAATATATTTAATCATTAACATATCTTCTATCCTTTACAGAATATCAAATTGATAAATTCAAAATAAAATATCCTTTATCATCAATATTCCAAAATATAAATATATTTTTCCAATTAAATCAAATTAATAATTGGACCTTTTACATATGAATTTAAATTCCACAATTCAATTTTAAATTATGCATTCTTTAAATCAAATATTTAACTCCTTCAATTAAACTTTAACATGCCATTTTAAAATAACAATAATTTTCCCATATGTTTATAATTTTAATTCCACCAATCTAATATACAAATTTTATTTAAAATAATATAAATAAATATAATACTTTAGTATTATAAATTATAATATAAAATATTATTAAATAATATTTTAATATTATAATAACAATACATAAAATATTAATATTTATAAATATCAATTTATTATTATTTTATTTTCAGAACAGTCATGGGAAAATAATTTAACAGCAGTCTCATGTTTCAAGCATAAATCAAAAATTACGATCTGGGTATTTACGATTTTTGAATAAGGGTAAGAAAATTTCACAATGCAAAAACCCTTTAAATGTCTTGAAAACCCAGTTTGGGAAAATAAAGTTATAGGTGACACAATCAGACCATTTTACCATGAAAAATATAACTATACTGCAGATTTTAAAATCCGATTTTTAATAATAAACAAAGGGTTTCATTTTCTAAAAACATTCTAAATGCATTGTTCAATCTCTATGTTTGATTTCAATAACAACAAAATTGATTTCCCCAAATAATTTAAATTCAACTAAAGTTTTCACAATTTTCACTCAAGAATTTTCACAAGCAAAGGCTGTAACTTTGTTTAATTCTTTTCTTTTAATATCAAATTTATTTTCTAAAACAGATTTAACAAACAAATCTTTAATCATTACTATTTTAAAGAAAACAATCAAGAACAATAAAACACAAAGAGGAAAACCTGGTACAAGAAGCTACAGGAAGAGATGAATTTCTGATGCAAGCCTTCTCCAAAGATTTCCTGAATTTTCTTCAATCCTCCAAAGAATCCAATCCAAAATCCAACAAATGCAAACAATCTTTCCTTCAATCAATTCTACAATCAAACTTTCTTCAAACCCTTGTGCAAAATTTCCAAAATTTCTTCCCTGCTGTAAAAATGTATTTTTTTCTAAATCTCTTTTTTTTGCCCTAAAATTAAAACATATATTCTTATAAATCAAAAATACCCAATCCAACCCTAATTCACATTACATGCAAATTAGATATTTCAATTTCAATTTCAATTTCAATTTTTACAACCCTAATTCACATTACATGCAAATTAGATATTTCAATTTCAATTTCAAATTTCAAATTTCAATTTCAATTTCACTTTTCGAAAACCCACTTTCAATTTAAAATGCAATTTCAAATAATTAATTAATTTCCAAAGTTGCAACCAATTTCACAAATAAACATTTAATTACAATTTCTAATTTAATTCCCACACGTTGAAATTAAATTCCAAATTTAATTTTAATTCTTTTATATCCTTTCATTCTCTTGCATCACATTTAATTAATTAATTTAATTATTTAATAACTAAATTCAACCCCTTGGATCAAATTTAATTAATTAAATAAACTAAATATAATTAATTAATTTAAATATAAATTTTTATCCACATTGCATTATTTAAATTAAATAACCATCAACATGATTTAAATGCAATTATTCTAAATATCTATTTCTAAATCAAGAATTCTTCAGAATTAAATAACATCAAAGCAAGACAAACAATGATTCGCCACACACAACTGATGACACACTAAGGCTAGGGTGTAAACTTGACACATGTTACCTACCTACTATCTCCCGTTCAACTTAACCGTTGGATCGACACGCTCAAACCTGTGAAACCAGGTGGAGTCGATGTCATGTACCTACAATCCTGCAACCAAGTAAACAACATCATACAATATATCCAACATATAATACACACCCTGAAGAAGGAATTACGGATTCGCAGGGCGCTCGCAAGTGAGTGATGCGAACTCGTCCTCTTCACCCATACACTCATTGAAACTGTCACTTCCATCATAATTCCAATAATCTCATAATAATATCTCCTGTTAACTCTACAACATCATTAATCCATAATGCATGTGAAACAATAATCAGATAACTACATCCCACAATAATAGTCGTCACTCAATAGTAGCGATGAAAACATCATAACAAAATATATCCAGTATCAAAGTAACTGCAACCAAACATAGCATAAAGCAAACCAAACAAGAAGCAAAACGAAGGGGTATTACATGTAGATTGAGAAAAATCAAACTTGATAACTTGTCCCAAGACCAAAAAACAAGAATGTGATTGGAACTAAGTGAGTATTCCAGAATAAACTAAATGAGAATGGAGAAGTCGTAAGAAAAAAGGTAAGTCTTGTGTGTAAGGGCTACTCACAAGTAGAAGGAACAAATTTTGATTAGACTTTTTATTTGGTGACAAGAATGGAATCTATTAGGATGTTTTTGGTTTTTGTAGCACATAAATATTTCAAAGTATATCAGATGGATGTGAAGTTTTCTTTATTGAATGGTAAATTGGAAGAAGAGGTATACATTGAAAAACTATAAGAATTTTGGTTATCATAAAAACCAGAGATGGTCTGCAGATTAAAAAGAGGAATTATATGGATTAAAACAAGCTCCTAGATCTTGGTATGTAAGTTTGTATAGGTACTTTATACAAAAAGGATAAATAAAGGTACCACAGATAGTAATATTTATTTCAAAGTTGAAAAAGATCAAATCTTGATTGTGGTTGTGTATGTTAATGCTATAATATTTGGAGGAAATGAAGCTATGTGCAAAAAAATTGTAAAAGAGATGCAAAAAGAGTTTGAGATGTTTATGTTTGGGGAAATTAATTTCTTCCTTGGGTTGAAAATCAATCAGATAGAGAAAGGTATATTCATTTCACAATCAAAGTATGTCAAAGAAATATTGAAGAAGTCAGGAATGGAAGATTATAAACTGGTATGTACTCCTATGGTTACTGGTTGCAAGCTAAGTTAGAATGATGAATCTCCTAAGGCTTATTAGAGAAAGTATAGATCAATGATTAGCGGATTGCTATATCTAACTACTACTAGACCATATATCATAAATGTAGTTTGTCTTGTGGATATATTTCAAGAAGATCCTAAAGAGTCACATGTTGCAACAGTGAAGAGGATATTCAGATACTTGAAGGGAACTTCGAAAAATGCCTTGTTCTATCCAAAGGATATTGATTTTTATTTGAGTGCTTATACAAATGTAGATTAGGTAGGATGTGTTGATGATGGGAAAAGTAAAAGTGGCAGTGCATTCTTTCTTGGATGTATATTGGTGTCTTGGTGGAGCAAGAAGTAAGATATAATATCTTTATCTACTATAGAGGTAGAGTATATTGCAGAAACATCTTGCTATACATAGGTTTTGTGGATGAGACAAAACTTGAAGGATATTAAAGTTTTATATGATGAACCAATTTCTATATTTTGTGATAATACAAGTTCTATAAAAATTTCAAAGAATGTAGTGATGCACTCACGGGAAAAACATATCTTAATTTGATATCACTTTTTGAGAGAGAAGGTTGTAGAGAATAAAGTGAAGCTTGAGTATGTGGCTACAAAGGATCAAGTTGCTAATATATTATCTAAGGCTCTTCCTAAGGATACTTTCAAGTATCTTTGAGAATAATTAAGGTTTATTACCCCTCCTTCTTTGAACTAAACACATAAGGATATGCATCATTCCAATGGATTTCCAGATTTATCCTTATTCTTGACTGATGATTGGAGGCTACCACTCAAGCAGAGTAGGTAGTGATTTTTTGGTTGTTGAAGTTAGGGGGAGTTAGTTTTGGTGCAAGTTGATGTTTTTATTTTTCAGATATGTGTAGTGGTTTCTAGTTGGTATATTTTTTTGTGTGCTCCTAAGGGGAAGTATGTAGAGTAGTAAGGAGAGAAATTATGTATGTTTGATGTCAAATGGAGAAAGAGATGCATGTGTGTTTCCCTTTTCCATTGATGTTAAAGGGGGAGAGTAAGAAATGTGAAAATAGATTAGTTAATAAGAAGGGAGAGAAAAGTAATGTGGCAAAGGGGGAGAAAGAGTGAAGTAAAGGAGACTATGATGGAGCAGTATGTTGATGATCAAAGTTGTTATGTTTGTTGTTAATAATTTTTCATATCATGTGTTGTCATCAATGACAATGGGGAGATTGTTGCAAGTATGATTTTTTAATGTTGTTATTGATGCCAAAAATCTTGGGGGAGATTGTTGCAAGCTTATGTTTGTGTTTTCAGTAATGACTGGTGATGGTGGAGAAGTTGTGATGATGCTTTGATTAGTTTCATTATGTTGTCATTAGTAAGTGCTACTGGTGTCAACCTCCAGTGTTTCTTTGATAAGATTTTTTTGATGGATATTGTTGGTTTAGTGATGATGAGGAAGTATTGAAGATGATGAGTATGTGTCTATGGTGCTTGGTTTTTAAGTGATTTTGAGAGAATTTGAATAAAAGAGGAAATAGTGTGTTGCAGAGGTGTTCTGGTGTACAATGTGGTGTTTTGGTTTTTCTCCATATTTCTTCTATTTTGAAGATCTTATTGTGTGGTTTAGATATGTTGTTTAAAGGTGTTTAGAGGCTCTATATCCAAAATTTATTGGTCTAGATCATTATGGAGAATAAGTTGTGTTCACCAGTGTGTGAAGTATATGTTGAAATGATATTTGGTAGAAATTTTTTTGATCCAAATTTCTCTGTAGTTTGGTTTTTGGTCTTGCAGTTGTGGAAGTGTTCTGATAAGTTTCATATCTACTTTTAGTCAATTTTTTTTGTAGTTTGGTCCTTGGGAATTTGGTTTCTTGAGTTATAGTGTATGGAAGGTTGTCTGAGTGTACCGGGTGTGTACATTCAAGTGAAATTTTTTGCGAAGGATTTTTTTGGATTTTAGGATGTTTGCGGAATATTCCAGATTGTATTCAAGTTTTATGTTTTGTTTGTGAGTCATCTTTGAATTTAAGGAGTTGTGTACTTAAATTTTAATGGTGTTTACATTGGTTTGACTGACCTTGGCTATTTAAATATTTGGTAGTTGTGGAAGTGTGGTGTGACATATATGTTTGATTTGGGTCTAATTTAAGAAGTGTGGTTTTCTTTCATTCCTTTCCACTGCAAGAATGCTTAGTGTTGACCTAATCTAAATTTGCATGGTTGAGGTGCATAGTCCACCTTGGAGAATGTTTTCAAGGTTGAAAAATATATAAATAAGTTTTTACTTGATGGAGAATTTAGTTGTTGAGTGTATGATGCGAATTTAAGAGTTGCGAAGTGAGAATTTGTGAAGTGTTTCTTGAGCTTAATGAGTTAGACTATTGTAAGCAGTGAGTAGAACGTGTCTACTATCTTCAGAGAGACTGTGAATGTGTTGGTTATGTCAAGTGGTGGATATTTTCTATTGCATTGAGATGGATTTCTCGCTATAACATCCTTCATTTTTTCTATAATTTGGTAGTGAGCCTTGGGTAATGAGCCCCTCTTTCTTTTGGGAAGTGAGCCCTTTGTATTCAATGTTGTAATTACTTTATATTGTGAGCTAATCCTCACTTTGGTTTTTCCCTTCTTGGGTTTTCCACGTAAATTTGGTGTTCTATTGTGCATGCTATTGATGTGTTTAAGTTTTTTAATTTTCTTTCGTGCGAAATAATTCTAATAGATTAAGGGATAATTAAGTTGATGTGGATTTAAATGTTTATGATGTTTTGAATTTTTAATGTATAAGTGATTCACCCCCCTCTCAATTGTCTTTTTTGCATTCAACACATGTTCCTATCATCAAGGTACATATTTTTAGAAGGTCTTAAATCCTTCTAGTTCTCCTTTTTTGGAGAGGACTTTTGTTCCCATTGGGTTTTCTCCTTTACTCCACTTTATGATAGAATGCATTGTATATGAGTACCTAACATGGCCTCTATCCGAGAACCATTTCTATCTATTTGCACTTTTGTGATCTCCCCTAGTATCACTTAAGGGGGTGTTATGTGAATAACTAATCTATTCACTATACTTAAGTGTACTTAGGTTGATGAGGTTAGATAACATCTTGTCTAAATGAATTTGTAACCTTTTAGACCTCTAGAGGTTACCAAGTTATTTGGTAAACCTTACGCACACACATTTTGAGGTTGGAAGACTTTCCAT
>CM021101.1:616246798-616698059 GCA_007115665.2 Sequoiadendron giganteum
GAAGAAATCAGAATTTTGATGTAAGAACATGTGAGTGAGAAAAGATGAGAACCTGAACCTCCATTGAAGTTGGTATTTTTCTATCTTGTTGAGCATCTCCTATACGAGAAATTCAGTGAAATCGTACTAGAAAAGATAATGTTGGTTATGCATCGGTGGGATATGCATTGGCTTTTTCTGAGCTTCTTTGGGTTTTTCAGTCTCTACATTATAAAAATTCATCATAAGGTCTTTGGTCCTCCAATAGGTCTCCCCTTTCCCTCAAGTGAATGACTCCATTTGAGGCACTTTGGAGATTCACTCTAGAATACATAACATATTGCAGATAGCTTCCTTACAAATAACTACACTCACCTCCTAGCCCTCAATGGTTCTAGTATTTGGGTGAAGTGTTTGATAGACTCATCGACCAATTTAGGGTAATAGTGTAGGACCAAGACCATATCTTATAGAATCCCACTGAGCAAAAATTACTACGCCAGGAATCTAGGTCATTATTCCTTTTTATTCCTTCACAAGTCAACTCCCTAAGTGTCTTAGGATTCCTTGCAAGAATGGGGTCATGAATATTCTTTCTATTCTTCTTTAATTCATTTCTTTTCTTTGCGAGGGATCTTATTTTTTGCAACTCACAGTTTCACCCATGTTGGCTTTTCTAGCATTCTAGGAAAAGCATACAAGACATCCTCGAAGATGTAGGTGGCTAGTTCCACACACATGATATTAATTAAAATTTGGGCCCCTCCTTATTGCATCTCTACTTAAGAAATTTAAGAAATTTCCATCCTTTGTAGACCTTCTACCCAGGAAGCACACTGAAGTGGTATGAATGGAACCCAAAACACAACACAAAGCTCTGAATTCAAAAATAGACAGCCTCTTGCTTTAGGTTTAATCCATAGCAGGGTAGTGAATTCTCCACAATTACCTCTACATTTAGCTCCCTTATTGCTAGATGTGCCACACCTAGTTCTCTTAACAATTCTATTCTTTAAGTCCCTTTAGGTTCTCAAGAATTTTTATGCTCTCTCTAGTTTTTTGCATGTGACACTTAGCTCTTTCCTTGATTTCTTTCCCACAAAAAGTAGACAATAGTTTCCTTTTTGCATGTACTGCCAGTTACTCCCTCCATGTGTAATTAACTACTTTCTTCTTTTGAAAAGACAAGAATTCATAATTACATTAGAAATAACGCTCCTTTGGCATGATTTTCATGGGAAATTGAGCTATTGGCTTCTTTCTTTACATCTTCTTTCATGCCTTTGCAATTAATATCCCTTAAAGCATAATTAAGTTGATACCATAATGAGTACCCTAGAAAGATTCATGCTCAACCTTGGAGTTTTAAATGGACTACATCATGACACCTAAGAACCTATCCATATGAGCGATCACCTAAGCTTACCACCAATTTGTACTAATTGATTATCGCTCGTTAATCCTACATGCATCAATTCATACCTGTGGACACAACTCGGTTGAAAGATTGAGCTGGCCTTTTGGTGTGATTTTTGAGTTAAACTTGATTATCACCATGCTTGGGATGTAGGCTACCTCATATATTTATATAAAAAGGAGTCTTAATATAGTAGTGGGATCACACTTAGTGATCAACAATGGTAGCATTGGGAAATTACATAGCATTATTGCATAGGTAGTTGAGTAGGCTTTAAATTTGCATACTACTAGACTTAGGTATTTTCAGAAAAGGTTGACACAATGAATACTCCAATTAGGCTAGTGTGCCAGAAGTCTCAAATGAATTTTATGGGAGAGATCTCCAATAGGCACCTGAAACGTATGACCAAAAATAAACAATCACTGGCTATTATAGCCATAAAATGGGTTTTGGGCAGGGATTTCGTTGAGTATGAAGATAAATATTGGGTGAACTCCATTATATGCTCCCATTTTGTTGCCTTGCTACTCAAAATTTAGGCTCCACTAGCCATGATACTTCGCCTGACACTCCAATTTTTTTTGAAGAGGTACCTTAGAGGCCTTGGTGAAGTAGTGAGCAATGTGGTGTATGGCCTAGGCCTTCCGATTGTGAGTGACTTTCAAAGGCATATCAAAGAAGATGTGGTGGTACCATCGGTGCCATTTATGAGTGGGTTCTAGCTTCATTCCCTTATTGAGCACCATGAGAAAGCCACCTATGCATGCCACTTTTTGTTGCACTACTATAATGTAGTGCTATTCTATGATGTGGATTGGTATATTGACTTCAGGAACCTTGTGTTCCCTCTTCCACTCCTTCTAGGTGTTGATGATATCACTTCGGGTCCCATTGCTAATGGTGATAACCCTCCTATTCCTCCTAACAATGTTCCCGCCAATGGAGAAAATGGTCATGCTGATGAAGACATCACTCATGTTCCAACAAATTGAAGATTAACACACCCTTTCCCCTTTTGTATATATCTACTTGAAAGAGGGCTTACGTATACATATATATAAGGAAGTTGCACATATAGTCATACTTTTGAGCGCAAGGCCACATAGCCATTTTTTCAATGTTTCTATCAAAGTATATATATATAATGAATATACTTGCTTATCTTCAACTCTTTGTCTTCATTCTTGTGCTCTCTTCAAACTTTATTTAATTCCTCACATATGAACTTAATTTTTACAATATGAGTAGTATAGTCTTTATTTGTTCTTGTAATAATGGGTCTCATGAGTTTTCTTGCTTCTTGTATCCATGAAAATGTTGGAAAGAACCAACTGAAAAAACATGAAAGGGAAAATAATTACATTATTCACATATTTACACCTACACAAAATAATTGTAGCTTAATTGAATAATTTTAAATGAATCTCATTAACTTGAATTCCTAGTGGCTCTTGTTCCATATTCTCTAATTTGAATGCATTATTTTGTTTGCACTGAATTATTCTGAAAGGACCTTCCCATAATTTTTTGAATTTTCAATGTTGGCTAGGCTTTGTGGCTCTTTCATTGAACTTTAGTACCAGGTCTCTTTTCTCCAATTGAACTTCCATAGCTTCGTTCTCTTCAATCTCTAGAAACTTGAGTAGCTATAACATAGGTATCTCTATAGAGATTGCTAACAATGCCTCCTTCCAATATACTAGCTCATATGGCGATGTCTTTAGGGCTTGCTTAAGAGTTATTTGGTCTACCCATAACACTTTCTAGATATTCTTATCCCATTCTTTCTCATGATCACACCCGATCCTTTTAATGAGTTAGACTAGATTCTTGTTAGTTGACTCTGTCAAGCTGTTTCCTTGTGGGAATTAGTTTGAGGATGTTTTTCAGGAATATTTCATGTTCTAATGTGAACTAAATACCTTGGAACCTAATAAATATTTGGCGTTGTCTAAGATGATAGTCTTTGGCATGTCTAATCTCATTACCATCCCTTGAGAAAATCCACAATGTTTGCCTTTGTTGCATTTTCAAGGAGAGGGCTTTAGTCCACCTTGTGAAGTAGTCCATGGCTATTAGGATCCACTTGTGACCAGCACTACAGGTAGGTTTGATGATCCTGATGAAATCTATCCCCCATTGCATAAATGGTTGAAATCTATCCCCCATTGCACAAATGGTTATTTTGCTACTATTAGATTGAGAGGCATTGCAAACTTTTATCATTTGGTAGGAGTCATTGAATAATGTAGACCAAAAGTACCCAACATGTAAAATTTTGATGGTGATGGTCTTTGCAAAGAAGTGTCCACCTTCCAGGCTACTGTGGAAGGTGTTGACAATTATCATTGCTTGCTCCATGGTGATGCATAATAATAAGACGTCGTTGAAATTCATCTTAAAGAGGATCCCTTCAATAATTGAGTACCCATTGTTTTGTAGTCGGTAGAATCTTCTTGATAGATACTTTCTAGTGTGAATGAATCTTACCCTATTCACCAACCAACAACCTTTAGGTTCAGACTCATTTGTTAGGAATATCTCTGCTTTCTCTTGCTCAGCTTCCATTTCTTCATCATGAGGTAAATATTCACACAATTTTATTCCTTTGATAGTCTTCATAGGCTTGACCTCAATGTCATATTCTAGGATCTTAGTGATCCAATTGGCCATTTTTTCAGTTATTTCTCCTTCCATGATGTACTCGTGCACACTAGAATTGTTGACATAAATGATCACCTTAGCACAAGCGATAAGATGTTGTAACTTCTTGAGTCCCTTTATAATTGTGAAAGGTTTCCTTTTGAGTTTTTTTTAGTTCATCTTGTACTCCTTCAAGGTTTGGGAATGGAATTCTTTAGGATTATCTCATTTTCCTTCATCATCCTTCTAAATCAAAATAGTGGCAATTCTTGTCTTGCTACTAAATACATATATTATGAAGTCTTTTGAAAAGTCTAGGTTTTCCAACATAGGAGCTGAAGAAATAACATCCTTCAGCCTCTTGAAGGCTTCTCTTGCTTTTGTTTTCCATTTGAAAAATTGGTCCTTTTTAGCATCAGGGTGATTGGTCTAATTATTCTTGCAAAATCAGAAATAAACTTGTTTACAAAGTTAACCTCCCCCAAAAAATATTGGAATCCTTTCTTGTTTACTAGAAGAGGAAGTTCTTTTATTTCTTTTACCCTTTTGAGATCAATAGCAATTCCTTCTTAGGACACTACATGCTACAACAATTTGCCTTGTGGTACTTCGAAAACATATTTTTTTGGGTTCAAGGATACCTCAAACTCTTGGAATTTTTTGAAAACCGTTTGTAGATGATCAAAATGATAATTTTTAGATTTGGAAAATATAGTCAGATCATCTAAATAGATGAGAATGATTTTGTTGATCAGTTCACTGAAGGTGATGTCCATTGCCTCCCTAGAAAGTGGCCTCGACATTTGATAGACCAAAAGGAATTTTGGAATATGCAAACATGATGAGGGTGCAACCCGAGACACAGAAAATCACACATAAAAACTAACAAATCTTATTATTTTCAAAGTATGAAATTCCTACATGCAGAGGATCTCAAATCCTCCAGTTTTGCAATACATGCAAATTACAGAAAGAAACTACAGAAATTCCCCTATTCGCAGCATGCCATCTTCTTTCTCCAAAAACTGCCTAAAAGAAACAGTAACTCGCCCATAAATAGCCCATTTCTTTGTTTGGAGCCAAAAACGGGATTCAAATTATGCACCAACTTTCGGAAGCCCTAACTCAAGATCTAACCGTCAGATCTTCAATGATAATACTCTTGGAAAGTTTCAGCGAAGATCTTCCTCGGAAGTGGGCATAAAGGCTAACCATTTTCAGATTCCGCCAATTTTTCAGGCCCATCCTGAGCCTCTAAGTACCTCAAAATTAGCTCCGAAGATTTCATAAGGCAAAAAGCAGAAATTGAAACTTGAATAACTTTTGAACCGGAAATGCTCTTGATCTGATTCTTTCACCAAAGTGTTTATTATTATGTCCCGAAGCTTCCCTTAAATTTTTGTCTCCTCACGCCTTCAAATTCATACCTGCTAAAAATAGCAGTTGAGCAGAAAAAGCAGAAAAGCAGTTCTGAAAGTTGGGAATTCTTCTTCGACGAAAAGGGTATCCAGAAATGCAAAAACATCTACAAAAAAAATCTAAATGAAAGTAAATATATTTTTTGGGTGATGTAGGATTGTCTCTTTACACTGGCTGGATGCCCGTGACACTCTAATATTTTGCATTTAATCATGTTGAATGAATTGCCTTCATCTTTTAACTATGGTCTATAAGGCTACATCATAAATGATTAATACTATGACTATGCATTTAATGCCAAGAATTATCCTAGTGTGTAATGCCCCGCCAAGTAACTTTAAAGGAAGTTGCAATTAACATCATAAGCGAACCAATTTTTTTTATAAAATGCATTTAACATATACATTCACTTACTAATTAACAACAACCTCTAAGGCTACAAGGTTAGGATTACTTAAACCCACACATACATATTACATATAACCATAGCCTTATGAACTTTATGAAATAAACATCATACATCATAAGAATACCATATAACATAATAAGATAATCAACCAAGATACAATCTCATAAACATTATCTTAATCCAATAGTTACATCACTCATTCCCAGAATGAGGCAATAGTACATAAGATTACAATTACATAATTCCACCTCATAAACATAAGAGGGGTAAAATAACTTATACAAGTTAAAATATTACAATGCAAGAAATTACAACAAGAACCGCGAGCTGTCCATCTAGATGTCTCGCCACCAAGTAATCAAGATAGATGGGGACCCAACGGTTTTGGTGCATGTTCCACCCAACCAATGTGGTACCCGAAGGCCCACCCCCCATGCTAGGAGATAGTAACAAAGTAACATGGACTAAGATCTACAACCACTAACCAAAGGCAGACTCATACTGACTCATACTGTTATAACCAACCAAATGAATTAACAAGTACAACTCATTCACCATACAAGTATGAATCAAGTACAACTCAAGTACAATACAAGTACAAATTAAATACAATACATGTACAAATCAAGTACAATACAAGTACAACTCCAACATCACTGACATAGATCACATTGCTTCCAGACATAATAATAATCAAGTATGTTCACAGAACCATACACATAAAACAATTAACAACAGTTGTCATAGATAGAGTGTCATCACAAGGTTTGTCATGAGATCTCCTCTAGGCATTCTTCATAGGCTCCGGCACAAGTAATCCTGGTGGCCTCAACCGAATCCCGGCACTCATACTCACTCATGCGGAATCAACTACCTCTCGCAAGAGCAAGATAGTTGATCTTGCCATTCCAGGCCTTCTCACTCATCCTAAGTCTAAACAAGCCCTTGTGTCTATGAGTGAGGATTAAATTATCTTGATTAATGTGAAGTTAGTCCTAATCTTCTAAGTACATTATTTTAATTATCACTTGTTTAAATCACTCCTGAAGGTTATCCAGTTTACCTCTTTGGGCTCTGGCACCTAACAGAAGCCACTCTTCTATTCGGCAACACACATCCAAACAATCCACCAAGGCAACCACAAGTGCATACCAACTAGGCATCATAATCCACTCCAACACAAAGAGGATACAAATAATAGAAACTCACTCCAAACATCTTGGAGGAAACAACACATAGTCCACTCCTTTCACAGGAGGTACAAAATATCTCACTCCAAACATCTTGGAGGCAACAACACATAGTCCACTCCTTTCACAGGAGGTACAAAAAATCTCACTCCAAACATCTTGGAGGCAACAATACATAGTCCACTCCTTTCACAGGAGGCAACAAGATGAAACCACATAACAAGGTCACTCCATACAAGGAGACACGGATCCCATAATCCGCTCCTAAACCAAGGAGGTGCAAACATCCCCGTTCATGAAAACCGGGTAAAACTGAAAAGACGCCATGCACTACCTAAGGGAAAACAACTGGATGGCATAAAGATTCAACAACCCTTATCCTCTAAGTTCTTCTGGAAGACTTATAATTTAGGACTAACACTAAATCCCAAAACCAACAATGCAACTTGACGACATAGCAACAAAAGCGTTCAAGTCATAAATCAAATCTAATATTTCGATTTCCTAAATCCATACTCATTCAATAGGTAGTGTTGACAAAGTCAAAGACACATTAACTAGATCATCTAAAAATAATCATAACCTCTATTTCCCTTTTCATTATTGGAATCTAAAACAATTAAACTTACTTCCCTTTACTGAATACAGATAATTAAATCCTTTAAGATAATCATGAGGAAGATACTACTTTTGGATATACTAAATCCATACATCTTTCATAATCCAATCACAATGATTCAATTAATCTAAATAGAAATTAATAAATAACATAATTGATTGCCTCATCAATAAAACAACTTCTTAATTTACTTTTAAATCGACACAAATCCATGCAAGTAAACTATTTTCATTTCCTAACCAACTCTTACTTCTCATTCAATTTTCTATTTAAAACATTCAATCACTTTAATATAATAGCATATTGTTTCTCTATCCAATTTCCATATACACTAATCAATCCATTTTTAAATCTCTATTCAATAATATACTGCATACATCTTATAAAAATGAAATACGATAATGAATTTACTCTTAACATATTTTACATGCTCCATATTATATATACACCAAACATATATATTAATAAACTCAATTATATAGATTCTTTAATATTCCAATCACAACGATTAATTTGTTCTATGGAAATAAAACCTAATAACTATTTGCCTTTTTCAATAGAGATAGTTCCTAAATTTACTTCCAATGCAAACTAACACTATTGCAAACAATCTTTTCAATTTTCTATCCGAAATCTATATCTCTTCAACTATCTATTTAAAACATGCAATTTCATCAATGTACAAAAATATCTTTTGGCTTATCTCTTTGACTACGCATTGAAAACTTATCTTTTAAATTCTTCATGCAAAACTAAATCACACGCACTTAAATAAAACAAGGTAAATACTGATTGAAAATACTCATGAATATATATATACATCTCAATATATTTTCTTCAATCATATTAACAAAATAACCATTTCCTTTTTAAATCAATTAATTATTTCTATTAAAAAAATATCTTTCTCTATACATTTTCTACACATACTAATTATCTCTTTTAAAACACTAATAATACCCAATTTGCAAACAACAGAATAAAATAAGATAAAATATTATTTATTCTCTCAAATGGATATATACCTTCACTATATATCTACTAAATATAAATTAATATATTTAAATATATTTAATTAGTAACATATCTTCTATCCTTTGCAGAATATCAAATTGATTAATTCAAAATAAAATATCCTTTATCATCAATATTTCAAAATATAAATATATTTTTCCAATTAAATCAAATTAATAATTGGACCTTTTACATATGGATTTAAATTGCACAATTCAATTTTAAATTATGCATTCTTTCAATCAAATATTATTTAAAATAATATAAATAAATATAATACTTTAGTATTATAAATTATAATATAAAATATTATTAAATAATATTTTAATATTATAATAACAATACATAAAATATTAATATTTATAAATATCAATTTATTATTATTTTATTTTCAGAATAGCCATGAGAAAATAATTTAATAGCAGTCTCATGTTTTAAGAATAATTCAAAAACTACGATCTGGGTATTTGAGATTTTTGGACAGGGGTTAGAAAATTGCAAAATGCAAAAACCCTTTAAATTTCCTGAAAACCCAGTTTGTAAAAGTGAAGTTATAGGCGACGCAATCAGACCATTTTACCATGAAAATATAACTATACTGCAGATTTTAAAATCCATTTTTTAATAATAAACAGAAAGTTTCATTTTCTAAAAACATTCTAAATGCATTGTTCAATCTCTATGTTTGATTTCAATAACAATAAAATCAATTTCTTCAAATAATTTAAATTCAACTAAGGTTTTCACAATTTTCACTCAAGAATTTTCACAAGCAAAGGCTGTAAATTTATTTAATTCTTTTCTTCTAATATCAAGTTTGTTTTCTAAAACAGATTTAACAAACAAATCTTTAATCACTACTATTTTTAAAAAAACAATCAAGAACAATAAAACACAAAGAGGAAAACCTGGTACAAGAAGCTACAGAAGAGATGAATTTTTGATGCAAGCCTCCTCCAAAGATTTCCTGAATTTTTTTCAATCCTCCAATGAATCCAATCCAAAACCAAACAAATGCAAACAATCTTTCCTTCAATCAATTCTACAATCAAACTTTCTTCAAACCCTTGTGCAAATTTTCCAAAATTTCTTCCCTGCTGTAAAAATGTATTTTTCTAAAAACTCTCTTCCCCTAAAATTAAAACATATATTCTTATAAATCAAAAATACTTAATTCAACCCTAATTCAACCCTAATTCACATTACATGCAAATTAGATATTTCAATTTCAATATTTACAACCCTAATTCACATTACATGCAAATTAGATATTTCAATTTCAATTTCAATTTCACTTTTCAAAACCCACTTTCAATTTAAAATGAAATTTCAAATAATAAATTAATTTCCAAAGTTGCAACTAATTTTCCAAACAAACATTTAATTACAATTTCTAATTTAATTCCCACACGTTGAAATTAAATTCCAAATTTAATTTTAATTCTTCTATTTCCTTTCATTCTCTTGCATCAAGTTTGATTAATTAATTTAATTATTTAATAACTAAATTCAACTCCCTTGGATTAAATTTAATTAATTAAATAAATTAAATATAATTAATTAATTTAAATATAAACTTTTATCCACATTGCATTATTTAAATTAAATAACCATCAACATGATTTAAATGCAATTATTCTAAATATCTATTTCCAAATCAAGAATGCTTCAGAATTAAATAACATCAAAGCAAGACAGACAATGACTCGACACACACAATTGACGACACACTAAGGCTAGGGTGTAAACTTGACACATGTTACCTAGCTACTATCTCCCGTTCAACTTAACCGTTGGATCGACACGCTCAAACCTGTGAAACCAGGTGGAGTCGATGTCATGTACCTGCAATCCTGCAACCAAGTAAACAACATCATACAATATATCCAGCATATAATACACACCCTGAAGAAGGAATTACAGATTCCTAGGGCGCTCGCAAGCGAGTGATGCGAACTCGTCCTCTTCACCCATACACTCATTGAAACTGACACTTCCATCATAATTCCAATAATCTCATAATAATATCTCATGTTAACTCTTCAACATCATTAATCCATAATGCATGTGAAACAATAATCAGATAACTACATCCCACAATAATAATCGTCGCTCAATAGTAGTGATCAAAACATCATAACAAAATGTATCCAGTATCAAAGTAACTACAACCAAACATAGCATAAAGCAAACCAAACAAGAAGCAAAACAGAGGGGTATTACATTCTCCCCCCCAAAGATTAGGCTTACTCCTGGAAGCCTACAAAAATTCATAGTGAAAACTCCATACAATCACACGAAACCAAGGATTCCAAACTGAACCACTCCATACTTCAACACATAAACAACAATAACCCGTGTCGTAAACAACTCAACCAAGCACACTATAAATCCAACCAAGACAACATGGTGAAACAACCATCAACCAAATCTCCAAAACACAAAACTATGGATTATCATACACAATACACATATGTACCAATACACAATACCAACAACCATCACAAGACTACACAAGGGTCCACCTGGACACCAGAAAGCAACATACCAATCCATGATAGAAGAGTCCATGAATCAAGAAACATAAACCATCTCAACTGAATCTAACATCAAACCAGTGGCTTGATAGAGCTAGGTCATACATAAAGTGAGACCATCCAAACAAGACCACAATACTTGTCTCTTGTTTTGTAAGGTGATCAGCCTCCAAGAGATAGTCAACACACAAAAGTTAGTGGGTTCTAGCTGTGTCCAGCCTCACATACCCCCATTCTCGACGTTTCCTACATCTACTTCCTCATACACACTCACCAAGTTTGCCTCAAACAACCTTGGAAAGGAATCACAATACAACACATAGCCGACATTGAAAACAACAAAAATAACTAGCTTAGCCACCAAGTTCATAAAGAAGATCAAATTAAAGTTCCATTTCAACAATAAAGAAATAAATATGCGTAATTTCAACATTAAATCAAATTCATAACCACTAGGGTTATAAGAAATAAGATCACAAGTTGTGGCTAAACCTTCACAATCAAGTATAAAATAAAATGTCGACCCTCATAATCAACTGAAAAGAATCATCAATAACCAAAAGAAAGTTCACAATCTTTAAATTCCACTATACAACAACTATGTGACTAGATACTAGCCACCAAACGAGGAAAGAGGAAAGAACGTCCAACAAGAATGATAAATACCCTCATGTGATGCATCCATGACTAAAGAAGACATCATCACTCTACCAGGTCATCGCCTCTACGAACATCTAGACATAATTAACAACCATGCTGCTATACTCAAATCTGAGGGATAAGGCTAACACTTATAGATCAAGTATCCTAATCTAGCATTAGGGAAAGTAGCGGGTACATTTCCTCGGGATTGGTTGAGCTAAGACGCTCTATGCCACAACATGTTTACGCTACACAGTCCACCCAAGAAAACTTGTGACTACTACTATCCCTTCACGGATTGAGGATCTAATGAACCAAAAGAAAATAAGCTACTTTTGGTTACTCCTATATATAGATTTCAACCACACCTGGGTTGGTCCTCAATCAGGTAACAAACATGCAAACACACATAATGGTATGGTAAAATCCACACCCAAACATGACTTTTCCTCAGTGATGGGTACCAAGTACCACCATCATATGGACACACAAGCAAGTACGGGTTTCCACAACATTCAAACAAGATACAGTCACTGGTTTCTTACATTTACAAAGGAAACAACTACATACATAATCCCATAGGAACATCAAATTCCATAACCCCTGGGATACATATCATCACTTTCCAACCATAACCTTTTATCAGGTTACTAACATGCTACTCTCTTTCACAGAGTATATCATGCTAAAGTAAAATCCATGAACACGTGATTACTTAACACTCTACTAACAAATCACAAGCACAACATAGTGGGCACAATTGCACCCAGAGAACCCAGTGTTTTAAACCTAGGCTCTGATACCATGTGTAATGCCCCACCAAGTAACCTTAAAGGAAGTTGCAATTAACATCTTAAACGAACCAATTTTTTTTTATAAAGTGCATTTAACATACACATTCACTTACTAATTAACAACAACCTCTAAGGTTACAAGGTTAGGATTACTTAAACCCACACATACATATTACATATAACCATAGCAATATAACTTTATGAAAGAAATATCATACATTATAAGAATACCACATAACATAGTAAGATAATCAACCAAGATACAATCTCATAATCATTATCTTAATCCAATAGTTACATCACTCATTCCCAGAATGAGACACTAGTACAAATGTGTTACAATTACATAACTCCACCTCTTACAAAAGAGGGATAAAGTATCATATACAAACTGAAATATTGCAATGCAAGAAATTACAACAAGAACCGCAAGCTGTCCATTTGGATGTCTCGCCACCAAGTACTAAAGATCGATGGGGACCCAACGGTTTTGGTGCATGTTCCACCCAACCAATGTGGTACCTGAAGGCCCACCCCCCATGTTAGGAGATAGTAACAAAGTAACATGGACAAAGATCTACTACCTCTAACTAAAGGTAGACTCATACTGACTCAAACTGATATAACCAACCAAATGAATTAACAAGTACAACTCATTCACCATATAAGTATGAATCAAGTACAACTCAAGTACAACATAAGTACAAATCAAGTACAATACAAGTACAACTCCAACATCACTAGCATAGGTCACATTGCTTCCAGATATAAAGTAGATCAAGTATGTTCAAATAACCATACACATAAAATAATTAACAGTTGTCATAGATAGAGTGTCATTGCAAGGTTTATCATGAAATCTCCTCTGGGCATTCTTCATAGGCTCCGGCACAAGTAATCCTGGTGGCCTCAACCGAATCCCGACACTCATACTCACTCATGCGAAATCAACTACCTCTCGCAAGAACAAGATAGTTGATCTTGTCATTCCAGGCCTTCTCACTCATCCCAAGTCTAAACGAGCCCTTGTGTCTATGAGTGATGATTAAATTATCTTGATTAATGTGAGAAGTTAGTCCTAATCTTCTAAGTACATTATTTTAATTATCACTTGTTTAAATCACTCTTGAAAGTTATCCAGTTTACCTCTTTGAGCTCTGGCGCCTAACATAAGGCACTCTTCTATTCGACAACACACACCCAAACAATCCACCAAGGGAACCATAAGTGCATACCAACTAGGCATCATAATCCACTCCAACACAAGGAGGATACAAATAATAGAAACTCACTCCAAACATCTTGGAGGCAACAATCACATAGTCCACTCCTTTCACGGGAGGTACAAAAGATCTCACTCCAAACATCTTGGAGGTAACAACACATAGTCCAATCCTTTCACAAGAGGCAACAAGATGAAACCATATCACAAGGTCACTCCATATAAGGAAATAGGGATCCCATAATCCGCTTCTCAATCAAGGAGGTGCAAACATCCCCGTTCGTGAAAATCGGGTAAAACTGGAAAGACGCCATGCACTACCTAAGGGAAAACAACTGGATGGCATAAAGATTCAACATCCCTTATCCTCTAAGTTCTTCTGGAAGACTTATAATTTAGGACTAACACTAATTCCCAAAACCAACAATGCAACTTGACAATATTGCAGCAAAAGCATTCAAGTCATCAATCAAATCTAATATTTAGATTTCCTAAATCCATACTCATTCAATAGGTAGTGTTGACAAAGTCAAAGACACGATAACTAGATCCTCTAAAATAATCATAACCCCTATTGCCCTTTTCATTATTGGAAATCTAAAACAATTAAACTTACTTCCCTTTACTGAATACAAAGAATTAAATCCTTTAAGGTAATCATGAGGAAGATACTACTTTTGGATATACTAAATCCATATCTTTTTCATAATCCAATCACAATGATTCAATTAATCTAAATAGAAATTAATAAATAACATAATTGATTGCCTCATCAATAAAACAACTTCTTAATTTACTTTTAAATCGACACAAATCCATGCAAGTAAACTCTTTCTATTTCCTAACCAAATCTTACATTTCATTCAATTTCCTATTTAAAACATGCAATCACTTTAATATAATAAAATATCTTTCTCTATACATTTTCTACACATACTAATCATTTCTTTTAAAACGCTAATAATACCCAATTTGCAAACAACAGAATAAAATAAGATAAATTATTATTTATTCTCTCAAATGGATATATACCTTCACTATATATATACTAAATATAAATTAATATATTTAAATATATTTAATCATTAACATATCTTCTATCCTTTACAGAATATCAAATTGATAAATTCAAAATAAAATATCCTTTATCATCAATATTCCAAAATATAAATATATTTTTCCAATTAAATCAAATTAATAATTGGACCTTTTACATATGAATTTAAATTCCACAATTCAATTTTAAATTATGCATTCTTTAAATCAAATATTTAACTCCTTCAATTAAACTTTAACATGCCATTTTAAAATAAACAATAATTTTCCCATATGTTTATAATTTTAATTCCACTAATCTAATATACAAATTTTATTTAAAATAATATAAATAAATATAATACTTTAGTATTATAAATTATAATATAAAATATTATTAAATAATATTTTAATATTATAATAACAATACATAAAATATTAATATTTATAAATATCAATTTATTATTATTTTATTTTCAGAACAGTCATGGGAAAATAATTTAACAGCAGTCTCATGTTTCAAGCATAAATCAAAAATTACGATCTGGGTATTTACGATTTTTGAATAAGGGTAAGAAAATTTCACAATGCAAAAACCCTTTAAATGTCTTGAAAACCCAGTTTGGGAAAATAAAGTTATAGGTGACACAATCAGACCATTTTACCATGAAAAATATAACTATACTGCAGATTTTAAAATCCGATTTTTAATAATAAACAAAGGGTTTCATTTTCTAAAAACATTCTAAATGCATTGTTCAATCTCTATGTTTGATTTCAATAACAACAAAATTGATTTCCCCAAATAATTTAAATTCAACTAAAGTTTTCACAATTTTCACTCAAGAATTTTCACAAGCAAAGGCTGTAACTTTGTTTAATTCTTTTCTTTTAATATCAAATTTATTTTCTAAAACAGATTTAACAAACAAATCTTTAATCATTACTATTTTAAAGAAAACAATCAAGAACAATAAAACACAAAGAGGAAAACCTGGTACAAGAAGCTACAGGAAGAGATGAATTTCTGATGCAAGCCTCCTCCAAAGATTTCCTGAATTTTCTTCAATCCTCCAAAGAATCCAATCCAAAATCCAACAAATGCAAACAATCTTTCCTTCAATCAATTCTACAATCAAACTTTCTTCAAACCCTTGTGCAAAATTTCCAAAATTTCTTCCCTGCTGTAAAAATGTATTTTTTTCTAAATCTCTTTTTTTTGCCCTAAAATTAAAACATATATTCTTATAAATCAAAAATACCCAATCCAACCCTAATTCACATTACATGCAAATTAGATATTTCAATTTCAATTTCAATTTCAATTTTTACAACCCTAATTCACATTACATGCAAATTAGATATTTCAATTTCAATTTCAAATTTCAAATTTCAATTTCAATTTCACTTTTCGAAAACCCACTTTCAATTTAAAATGCAATTTCAAATAATTAATTAATTTCCAAAGTTGCAACCAATTTCACAAATAAACATTTAATTACAATTTCTAATTTAATTCCCACACGTTGAAATTAAATTCCAAATTTAATTTTAATTCTTTTATATCCTTTCATTCTCTTGCATCACATTTAATTAATTAATTTAATTATTTAATAACTAAATTCAACCCCTTGGATCAAATTTAATTAATTAAATAAACTAAATATAATTAATTAATTTAAATATAAATTTTTATCCACATTGCATTATTTAAATTAAATAACCATCAACATGATTTAAATGCAATTATTCTAAATATCTATTTCTAAATCAAGAATTCTTCAGAATTAAATAACATCAAAGCAAGACAAACAATGATTCGCCACACACAACTGATGACACACTAAGGCTAGGGTGTAAACTTGACACATGTTACCTACCTACTATCTCCCGTTCAACTTAACCGTTGGATCGACACGCTCAAACCTGTGAAACCAGGTGGAGTCGATGTCATGTACCTACAATCCTGCAACCAAGTAAACAACATCATACAATATATCCAACATATAATACACACCCTGAAGAAGGAATTACGGATTCGCAGGGCGCTCGCAAGTGAGTGATGCGAACTCGTCCTCTTCACCCATACACTCATTGAAACTGTCACTTCCATCATAATTCCAATAATCTCATAATAATATCTCCTGTTAACTCTACAACATCATTAATCCATAATGCATGTGAAACAATAATCAGATAACTACATCCCACAATAATAGTCGTCACTCAATAGTAGCGATGAAAACATCATAACAAAATATATCCAGTATCAAAGTAACTGCAACCAAACATAGCATAAAGCAAACCAAACAAGAAGCAAAACGAAGGGGTATTACATGTAGATTGAGAAAAATCAAACTTGATAACTTGTCCCAAGACCAAAAAACAAGAATGTGATTGGAACTAAGTGAGTATTCCAGAATAAACTAAATGAGAATGGAGAAGTCGTAAGAAAAAAGGTAAGTCTTGTGTGTAAGGGCTACTCACAAGTAGAAGGAACAAATTTTGATTAGACTTTTTATTTGGTGACAAGAATGGAATCTATTAGGATGTTTTTGGTTTTTGTAGCACATAAATATTTCAAAGTATATCAGATGGATGTGAAGTTTTCTTTATTGAATGGTAAATTGGAAGAAGAGGTATACATTGAAAAACTATAAGAATTTTGGTTATCATAAAAACCAGAGATGGTCTGCAGATTAAAAAGAGGAATTATATGGATTAAAACAAGCTCCTAGATCTTGGTATGTAAGTTTGTATAGGTACTTTATACAAAAAGGATAAATAAAGGTACCACAGATAGTAATATTTATTTCAAAGTTGAAAAAGATCAAATCTTGATTGTGGTTGTGTATGTTAATGCTATAATATTTGGAGGAAATGAAGCTATGTGCAAAAAAATTGTAAAAGAGATGCAAAAAGAGTTTGAGATGTTTATGTTTGGGGAAATTAATTTCTTCCTTGGGTTGAAAATCAATCAGATAGAGAAAGGTATATTCATTTCACAATCAAAGTATGTCAAAGAAATATTGAAGAAGTCAGGAATGGAAGATTATAAACTGGTATGTACTCCTATGGTTACTGGTTGCAAGCTAAGTTAGAATGATGAATCTCCTAAGGCTTATTAGAGAAAGTATAGATCAATGATTAGCGGATTGCTATATCTAACTACTACTAGACCATATATCATAAATGTAGTTTGTCTTGTGGATATATTTCAAGAAGATCCTAAAGAGTCACATGTTGCAACAGTGAAGAGGATATTCAGATACTTGAAGGGAACTTCGAAAAATGCCTTGTTCTATCCAAAGGATATTGATTTTTATTTGAGTGCTTATACAAATGTAGATTAGGTAGGATGTGTTGATGATGGGAAAAGTAAAAGTGGCAGTGCATTCTTTCTTGGATGTATATTGGTGTCTTGGTGGAGCAAGAAGTAAGATATAATATCTTTATCTACTATAGAGGTAGAGTATATTGCAGAAACATCTTGCTATACATAGGTTTTGTGGATGAGACAAAACTTGAAGGATATTAAAGTTTTATATGATGAACCAATTTCTATATTTTGTGATAATACAAGTTCTATAAAAATTTCAAAGAATGTAGTGATGCACTCACGGGAAAAACATATCTTAATTTGATATCACTTTTTGAGAGAGAAGGTTGTAGAGAATAAAGTGAAGCTTGAGTATGTGGCTACAAAGGATCAAGTTGCTAATATATTATCTAAGGCTCTTCCTAAGGATACTTTCAAGTATCTTTGAGAATAATTAAGGTTTATTACCCCTCCTTCTTTGAACTAAACACATAAGGATATGCATCATTCCAATGGATTTCCAGATTTATCCTTATTCTTGACTGATGATTGGAGGCTACCACTCAAGCAGAGTAGGTAGTGATTTTTTGGTTGTTGAAGTTAGGGGGAGTTAGTTTTGGTGCAAGTTGATGTTTTTATTTTTCAGATATGTGTAGTGGTTTCTAGTTGGTATATTTTTTTGTGTGCTCCTAAGGGGAAGTATGTAGAGTAGTAAGGAGAGAAATTATGTATGTTTGATGTCAAATGGAGAAAGAGATGCATGTGTGTTTCCCTTTTCCATTGATGTTAAAGGGGGAGAGTAAGAAATGTGAAAATAGATTAGTTAATAAGAAGGGAGAGAAAAGTAATGTGGCAAAGGGGGAGAAAGAGTGAAGTAAAGGAGACTATGATGGAGCAGTATGTTGATGATCAAAGTTGTTATGTTTGTTGTTAATAATTTTTCATATCATGTGTTGTCATCAATGACAATGGGGAGATTGTTGCAAGTATGATTTTTTAATGTTGTTATTGATGCCAAAAATCTTGGGGGAGATTGTTGCAAGCTTATGTTTGTGTTTTCAGTAATGACTGGTGATGGTGGAGAAGTTGTGATGATGCTTTGATTAGTTTCATTATGTTGTCATTAGTAAGTGCTACTGGTGTCAACCTCCAGTGTTTCTTTGATAAGATTTTTTTGATGGATATTGTTGGTTTAGTGATGATGAGGAAGTATTGAAGATGATGAGTATGTGTCTATGGTGCTTGGTTTTTAAGTGATTTTGAGAGAATTTGAATAAAAGAGGAAATAGTGTGTTGCAGAGGTGTTCTGGTGTACAATGTGGTGTTTTGGTTTTTCTCCATATTTCTTCTATTTTGAAGATCTTATTGTGTGGTTTAGATATGTTGTTTAAAGGTGTTTAGAGGCTCTATATCCAAAATTTATTGGTCTAGATCATTATGGAGAATAAGTTGTGTTCACCAGTGTGTGAAGTATATGTTGAAATGATATTTGGTAGAAATTTTTTTGATCCAAATTTCTCTGTAGTTTGGTTTTTGGTCTTGCAGTTGTGGAAGTGTTCTGATAAGTTTCATATCTACTTTTAGTCAATTTTTTTTGTAGTTTGGTCCTTGGGAATTTGGTTTCTTGAGTTATAGTGTATGGAAGGTTGTCTGAGTGTACCGGGTGTGTACATTCAAGTGAAATTTTTTGCGAAGGATTTTTTTGGATTTTAGGATGTTTGCGGAATATTCCAGATTGTATTCAAGTTTTATGTTTTGTTTGTGAGTCATCTTTGAATTTAAGGAGTTGTGTACTTAAATTTTAATGGTGTTTACATTGGTTTGACTGACCTTGGCTATTTAAATATTTGGTAGTTGTGGAAGTGTGGTGTGACATATATGTTTGATTTGGGTCTAATTTAAGAAGTGTGGTTTTCTTTCATTCCTTTCCACTGCAAGAATGCTTAGTGTTGACCTAATCTAAATTTGCATGGTTGAGGTGCATAGTCCACCTTGGAGAATGTTTTCAAGGTTGAAAAATATATAAATAAGTTTTTACTTGATGGAGAATTTAGTTGTTGAGTGTATGATGCGAATTTAAGAGTTGCGAAGTGAGAATTTGTGAAGTGTTTCTTGAGCTTAATGAGTTAGACTATTGTAAGCAGTGAGTAGAACGTGTCTACTATCTTCAGAGAGACTGTGAATGTGTTGGTTATGTCAAGTGGTGGATATTTTCTATTGCATTGAGATGGATTTCTCGCTATAACATCCTTCATTTTTTCTATAATTTGGTAGTGAGCCTTGGGTAATGAGCCCCTCTTTCTTTTGGGAAGTGAGCCCTTTGTATTCAATGTTGTAATTACTTTATATTGTGAGCTAATCCTCACTTTGGTTTTTCCCTTCTTGGGTTTTCCACGTAAATTTGGTGTTCTATTGTGCATGCTATTGATGTGTTTAAGTTTTTTAATTTTCTTTCGTGCGAAATAATTCTAATAGATTAAGGGATAATTAAGTTGATGTGGATTTAAATGTTTATGATGTTTTGAATTTTTAATGTATAAGTGATTCACCCCCCTCTCAATTGTCTTTTTTGCATTCAACACATGTTCCTATCATCAAGGTACATATTTTTAGAAGGTCTTAAATCCTTCTAGTTCTCCTTTTTTGGAGAGGACTTTTGTTCCCATTGGGTTTTCTCCTTTACTCCACTTTATGATAGAATGCATTGTATATGAGTACCTAACATGGCCTCTATCCGAGAACCATTTCTATCTATTTGCACTTTTGTGATCTCCCCTAGTATCACTTAAGGGGGTGTTATGTGAATAACTAATCTATTCACTATACTTAAGTGTACTTAGGTTGATGAGGTTAGATAACATCTTGTCTAAATGAATTTGTAACCTTTTAGACCTCTAGAGGTTACCAAGTTATTTGGTAAACCTTACGCACACACATTTTGAGGTTGGAAGACTTTCCATCTCACCTCAAAGGTCACTCAACACTCAGAACACAAGGTTGATAAACTGGTCAAAGAGGTTGTTGGTTTGCACACTTTAAGTGTTCCTAAGGCTAACACCTATAAGACACTTTTCAATCCACCTCATAGGTGGATTACCTCTACCTAATAAACTCTTTTATGTATCATTTGGATAATGGAAGATTAGTCTCATATCTTGCATAATGGAAGATAATGGAAGAACAAGGTTTTTGTTGTCATGATCTTAGAGAAAAATTCTAATAATACACATAGCTCCATTGTGGGGGAACTTAAGAATTTATGCACAATAGAGTGAGCACTTGATGAAAGAGAGCCATGAGTGATCCATCTTCATATGAAAATTATTGGAACTAGAAATTATAGATAAGGGGATGTACGAGAATTTGGGTTCTACCTAGATATAGAGGGTGATTGAACCTAGGATAGGAAAGGGAATTTAATCATGTGTTCATATAAAGAATTTTTATTTATTGTACTCATCCTTATATGACTAACATTTAACATATAGAATTTAGTTTTCTATATACATTTACTATACTAGTTGAGTCAACATGTACTCCCAAACAAGATTTCCTATTTAAGTTAGAAGGATTGTATAGAATTTCATCATATATTCCATTAGGCACATTGATATTGGAGAAGGAAGTGGGGGTTTAGTGGTGGACCATTCCTGAGATAGTCTAGGGTAGGAATCCACCATCCCCATCATATCCAAAAAAAAAAGATGAAGAATTGAAAGTGTAAACCTCTAGTGTGGGTGAAGAAGGAGCAACGCCAAAAATATTAGAAGAGTGTTATGAAAATGGATGGGTATAGAGTTTAAGATTTTGTATTTTCTTTGTCATAGACTTAGTACATTTATCATTTATCCAAAAAACCTAGATGGTTACAAAATTGACATGATATTGCACAATGTGATTTGACTAAAAATATCTCTTTATGTCATAACCAAGTACTCTTTAAAAATAATAGAAGGTATTCAAGTTATTGGAAGGTGAAAAGGATTCATTTATATATCAAGGAAATATAGCGGTAGTTGTACTAAATTAGTTTTTAGGGGCTACTAGAGAAAAAATGGATATAATAAAATAATTTAGTGAATTATTTATTTCTCTTAGGTCAAGAAAAAATAGTAGCTAGGTTGATAAGAGGTGTTATGGAAGAATAATTATTAACCACAATAGTATATTTAAAAAAATATTATTTTCATAATTATATGATGAATAAGAGCCCCTACACATGCCATCAAGAGCTTGTGAGGTGGGTTCCTTGAATTGGGTGACTACTATTAGTAGTCATGAAGGGCTATGCACAAATGTGTAAATATACAAATACATCATTAATAGTATCTTATCATTGATTAATATTTGAAGGTTTTGGAGTTGATCCATCAACCCCACATCTCTCAAAGATTACATATAATACAAATATTATCAAAATAGAGAGAAATAGCTATGGAGTCCAAATTGATAAAAAAAATGAATCATATTAAATATGCAAACCCCACACTATGAGTATGGCACAATAAGAATCCTTATGAAAGGGAAAATAAGAAAATAGAAAAGAAACCCTAGGTGAGGATAAAATAGGATCATGGCATGTGTACTCATCATATGACTTGAGACATAAAAAATGCATGAACTAAGTAATATTTAGTACTATATTACTTTAACACCCCCATCAAGTGCAACTTAGGGAGTAACTAAAACCTCTAAATATGAATGCATAAAGACTAAAGTATGAGTCCCAAAAATTAGGCCTGATGAGATAACCATGTACAAAGAAAAATATCTCACATAACCAAAGAAAAGGAGAAACCTCATGGAAAATACTCATATCCAAATGAGAGAAAGACAAACAATGAAGGACTAAGAAGCCTCCAAAAAGAATGTCCCAAAAAGAATAGGAATATGCAGGACACTAGTGAAGCATGAATAAGCTACAAAAAAATATTAAAATATGACTGATATAGTGTTATAAATGAAGAACCTCCTTTAAAAAAAGATGACGATCAATATCAAGAAGAGAACAATCAACATGAGTTCCCCCAACAAAACTACTTGAATAATTATCATATGGAAAAAAGGAAAAAATATGGCAGTTGAAAATAAAAATTTGGTACATGAATATACATGAGTTACCCCAATGACACTACTCAACCATTCAAAGAAAAAAATAAAAATAAAAGTTCTAGTAGTATGAAGAAACCAATCAAATAAGGATGTAAGGTTACCTCCAAAAATAGGAATTCAAGAGTGTCCATGTGGTAAGTGTCCCATCTCATCAAAATGCATGAGTAACCAACTTCTACATCTACCTAATAGATAGGAACAAATATTAGATACATGTAGTTCACTTCAAAGCCAAACCAAGGAAGTATCAATACAATAGTATGAATCCCTCCATTAAGTTGACAAGGGAGAGAGATGACATGCAAACTAAAAATATGTATCATAATTTAGTGCATGAAGGATAATATATCATTTGAATGTGTACAAGATAACACCTACAATTAAAAAAAGGTTGTGCAAAATAAGTCACATACATGAAGCAAGAATCACTAGGATTTGTTGTTGTTGTGGATAGAAAGTCACTATACAAGGATGTGAAGGAAAAACTAAGGCACTACACAACCCATCTTTGCACTTTATAATACAATGCAAGTACAAAAAAGGCACAAAAATATGTGAAATATCCAAAAAGAATACACTAGAGTGGCACTTTATCTTAGTACATATGCAAATGGAAAAGTATCCAAAAGATGTCTAAAATAACTAGAAAGGAAAAATACTATAAATACATTTAAAATAACCCAAATGAAGTTATCGCATAGAAATATAAAGTTTTCAAGTGCTAAAACATCCATGTAATCAACAAAAAAATGAAAAAAAAAGATTGAATAAAATGTACATGAGAAAAATATAGAAAAATAAATATTTATGAGGTTGGGAGATGAAAATAAATATCTAATTTTGATAATTGATAGAATTCACTAGTATTAAAATCTAATAAAAATACCTATGCCATTAGAAATTTCTCAAAACTAGCTTTTCGATGATATCTTGTTTTCCAAAATATGATGCCATATGCCCCAGTTATGCCAAAAAGAAAAAAATACCCACTTTAGAAGAAACTAGGGTTTGGTGGGGAGAGTTAGGGGTGTTCACACAACTTACATCAATAGATGGAATATTTTGTTGTGTATTGAATATTCCTTGCGTGTGATAGAAAACCGCTTGTGAGCTTGAAACCACCAATAGTGTGCAAAAAACTAACTACATGGTTTAGAAACTGCTTGATACCGACGAGACCACCAAAATTTTCCAATAACAATGTGAAAATTTAGAAAATAATTCAAATCTGTCAAAAATATGAAAAATTTCCTAGATTGGATTGAAAACCATTGGTTGTACCAAAATTTCACCGCAAAGATAAAAACTCTTGATATGATCAAGAGACAATAAAAAGTTTGAGGGAAATTTTGAGGGGCGACAGGTTATAAGGGGTTGTCATAGGTAGATTTAAACTTATGGCCAATGAATAAAACTACACTAACAAAAAATGTGGGGCCCATTAAAAGGAGATGTTGGGTGGGGAAGCTCTAACTACTTCTAGTAGATAATGATGGAAATGGCCAATATATGGCCGAGAACAGGCATGAAGCAATAAACAAGCCAAAAACCATGGATCTTCACTAAAATTGTTACTACTCGATATGAAGTTGTTGGAAAATTCAAAAACAACCATAAAAAAATTCTTACACAATTGAATATCTTTGGTGGGTCAAGGTTCGTTTAGCCAAGAGAACTTTGTCACAGATCTATAATTTAAGTTCAGATTGCATTATAAAAATAATGACTTTGTTCATCATTTGACCTCATTTGTAATTGCATTTAGACACCCTAATTTGGAAAATCCTATTACAGAATTCTCAGTTTGTAACCAAAAATAGAAATCACACATAGTAACTTAGATTTTGAAAATTTCAATTTAAAAAAAACCCTTAGCAAGGACCCATTCACCCATGGGAAAATGAGTCATTGTACATAATTTTCAGACAAGTTTTTGAGTGATCTTTAGCTTCTATTTTTCCTTTCTATTTTTGTTCTCATATTTGAGCATTAATTTTCGGAAATAGTTTATTTTGTGCATTCAAGTAGTTGGTTCTTTAATTAAATCTTGCAACAATTTGGAGAGATTTCTTGCATGTTTTAGTTATCGATAGTGTTAGATTTGTGTACTTTTCCTTTATATTTAACAACATCTCATAGCTTATATAGATTAGTTTATATTTTGCAATCATTAGAAAACATAAACAAAGACCAAAAACAACAAACAAGACAAGCAAAAACTAATGAAAACCCTTGGAGAAAGCATAGTCATTTGATCATGTCAAATCTCTTTTTCAAAGTTAACATATACCTTAAGCCCTTCAGTAGTGATGAATTTGACATGTTAGATAAATCCCTTGAAGATTTCATGTCACAAGTTTCATCCACTAAGGTTTACTATAACAAACCAAAACAAAGAGAAGTTAATGTAATCACACCCCAACTCACCATCTAGTCACCCTCATATCAACCTTAAGTTCAAAACAAACCTATGCTTATCATAGAACCACCTAAAAAGAAACCATTATCCTCGTAAGCTATCTTGAACTTTACAAAGCAATTTTGTAGTAACAATGTTTCGAAGCAATCAAGTCATAATACCATTTCTCACACATACAATACATGAACAATAGGAAACCACAAACCACTCTCGCTTCATTACCATTCCCTCAACCTATTTTTCTTAGTGCTCCTTGTTTTCCCTTACATAGTGGAAAGGAGTATGACCTTGTTGAACAACTTAAAAACAATCCTACTGAGATATCCTTATGGGATCTTATTCAAGCCTCACCTAATTAAAAGAGTATGATCCAAACGGCTTTTCAACAAGTTGTGGTTCCTCCTAGTGAAAATCCAAATGTTGTAGTAGCCCTAATTCAAGGAATGAATTCAGTTAATATAGACATTATTTTTAACCAAAGTGAGCTACCTCCTTTGGAAATGTAGAAACAAAATGAAGCTTTCATGATGGTGGTTTTCATTAATAGGTGTGGGATAAAGTGAACCCAAGTGTCAACAATGGGTTAGCCCTTAACATGTGTAGCATAAACCTTTTGAATAAGATTGGAATGGCTAATACCAATACTGAACCTGATTCTTTATCCATTTGTGGGTTTGATAGTGTAGGAAAACAACCATTTGGGGTAATCACATTACCTATACAAGTTGGAAAGGATAAATTACAAAATCTTATTTATGTTATGCCTCAAAATATTTCATATAATCTCCTTTTGTGAAGACCATGGGCTCATGAAATGCATGCAGTTCCTTCAACTCTTCATCATATAATGAAGTATGTCTACAACAAAAAAGTGTATACAATAAAATTTGAACCTCACCCTGAAAGTTGTTTACACATTGGAAAATACAAGGAAAGTCCTTTGAAAACATTGATACCAACTTCAAAAGTAGAACTCGTGCAAGAGGAAGAAAACAAAAATAATATTGAGGAAGTCACAAAGTTATTAGAGGATGCTTGGGGTACCTTTAATTTTACACCTACATTCATGGGAGAATACAATATCATAACAAAATATTTTGAAACAGGAAAAGAACCAACGGTAATGTAAGCACAAAAATTGGAAGACCTTTGAAAGCATCCACTTCAACCACTTTAGCAGAAGAAACAAAAGACACAACAAAATTTGATGAAGTTGGTTATGAACAACAACCAAATTCAAAAGAAGTGGAAAATATTTATGGAAGAGGTTATGAGCTCTTGAAATAACTTGGTTATAGTGGAAAAGGAAGTGGTGTGAAAGAACAAGGCATCCATGTTCCTATAGAACCTAACACACAATAAAAAAAAAATGGCCTTGGATATTTCCCTTCTAAGATAGTGAAAGCAACATAAAGACCTTTGCTTAATGCCAACACAATTTTGTGTGGTTCTTCTAAGACAACTCTCACTTTAAAGCATCCTGAATTGATTGACAGAACAAGTGATGCATCATTGGAATAATTTGAAGATGATGAAACCTTGAAAGAAATGTTAGGATTTTATGCTAAATCACCAATTCCCCTCTACAAACAAGGATTCACTTGTGTCATGGTTAGTACTAAACAAGTTGATGAAGAAAAGAAAACAAGTGACATTGAACAAGATAAATAACACGTTCTTGAAGTTCTAAGACACAGTACACTACCTATTGAAGGGAAAACATGCATGGATCTAGAGACACAACAGTGTGGAATATATTCCCTTAACACTAATACAATAGAGGACAAAAGCATAAACCAACTTTAATAGCTTTCTAAAACTATTTGAGATGAGTACAAGCATGTAAAATAAATATTACACAAAGATGAGCATTCACAAATGACACTAGATATACGTGGGAAAAACTTCTTAGGTAAAAAACCCACCACACAAAGTCCAGACTAATTGTATTATAGTAACAAAATAGTTACATACAAAATACAGTCTTCTCTGATCAGCTCACAACAACACTACTCGAATTATCTCACTGTTAAAATGTTCTCTCTCAAAAACATACAATTCGAATTCACTTAATTCTCGTATGCAAAGTGTCATCAACTTCCTTAAGTCCAACGTTGCATTCAATTTTGTTAGTCAACCGCCGATCTCTGGTACAAATCATGTCTGATTCAATTGCACCAAAGATCTGCAAGTACCGATCTCATTGCCTCGAGCCACCTAGGCATAAATGCCATTACCCAAGTTGGGTTCAAAATCGCCACCTTCGGTTGGCCTACCCCTGCTACAATAACTACATTGGCCTTTAACCAATAATCGCTTGGCACTGAGCCATGTGTCGATCTTGTATTCGTTGTCGCTCTTTGACTTTGAGTCCAAATCGGTCAACCCAGTCGCAGAGCTCACCGAGATCCTCACAACCTTTACTACACTACCACTGAGCCCATCCAACCAGCTCATGGTATGGTATTAAGCCTACTAAGTTTGCCAGCCAAGCCTCCAAGCAACCACTGCACTACCGCTGCAGTACCCGAGTCACCCTGTGGTATAGTGGTGAGCTCATTTGAGCTCATCGACAAACCCCTTTGAGCTCGTTCGCCTCGCCACCGACACCACCACGCTATCGCTGTGGTCAAAGGACAAGACCATGGTATGGCAGTGACTGGTCAGTGGGACCACTGATGGTCTTACCGTACTACCGCGAGGGCCGAGAGGCCACCCTACGGTAGAGCAGTAACCATCAGCCTGACTGTTGGCAGTCTTACCGTGGCCACCGCGGTCAGCCTCTTGGCTGGCCATGGTATGGTGGTAACCATCAGCCAGGCCGTTGGCGGCCTTACCACGACCACTGCGGTCAGCCTCTTGGCTGGCCACGGTATGGCGGTAACCACCAACCAGTCGCTGGCGGTTTTACCGCGACCACCGCAGTAAGGAGGAAGACAGCGTGCGGTATGGCGGTAAAGCCATAAAAGAAAAAAAATTCGCCAAGACTTTGAAAGTTTGGGCTTCATGCTGGAAGTTGAGACATAGTTTCTCAACAAGCTCCCACTTGGCGAACACTTCCAGCCAACCCCATTGCGACGAAAAATCACTGTCTGTCATAGGCCCCAAGGCCCATCAATTCTGCACACCATTTGAACTTGTCTGTGCTAACGGGCTTTGTCAAAGCATCTGCAACATTCTTTAGGGTGTCCACCTTTTCCAAATCAACCTTGCCATATTTGACCATATCCCTTACAAAATGATATTGCACATTAATGTGCTTGGTCCTAGCATGAAAGGTCAGATTCTTTGCCAAACAAATGGCACTCTGACTATCACAACAAATTAAAATCTGCCCAACATTAAATCCAATGTCTGAACATAAACGGTTTAACCAAACAACCTGTTTACAAGCGTGAGTTGCAGCCATGTACTCTACCTCTGTCATGGATAAAGAAACTACAGCCTGTCACTTTCTCATCCAATTGATTGCTCCACCATTAAGCATGAAGGTGTATCCATTGGTGGATCGCCTGCTGTCAATGTCCCCTGCCCAATCTGAATCAACATATCCTTGGATGCTGAGAGATTTCTGTGATGCAACCATACTACCATGGTAACACAAAGCATAATCTGAAGTCCCCTTCAAATACTGAAAACTCTCTTCACAACATCCCAATGTGATCTTCCCGGGTTTGCCATAAATTGGCTTAGAACTCCCACTGCTTGGGCAATATTTGGTCTTATACAGACCATGGCATACATCAAGCTGCTAGCAACACTTGCGTAAGGTACACTGGTCATGTCCTCTATCTTTGTAGTAGACTTTGGATAGTCTTCAACAAACAACTTAGTTCCATGCATGATTGGAAGAACAAGTTGCTTGCAGTCATCCATGCTAAACCTCTCTAGAACTGTCTTCACATACTTACTCTGACTGACCCAAAGCTCTTTGCTTGTTCTATCCTTGGTAATCTTCATTCCAAGAGTGTACCTAGCTACACCAAGATATTTCATCTCAAACTTTGCACACAACTAAGATTTAAGGTTAGAAATCATAGTCTTGCTATTTCCAATAAATAACATATCATCCACATACAAGGTGATAACAAGCACACGATCATTTTCAAATTTAATGAGTGCAATGATCAGATTTTGATCTCACAAATCCAATTGACAACACAAACGTGTCAAATTTATGGTACCACATTCTAGGAGATTGCTTTAAACCATATAGAGATTTGTTTAACTTACAGACTAGATTTTGTTTACCTCTTTCAATAAAATGCTCAGGCTGGGACATGTAGATTTCTTCTTCCAGCTCACCATGGAGAAACGCTGCCTTCAAATCCATCTGCTCAATTTCAAAATCATACACAGCTACTAAAGACAATAGAAATCTGATGGATGTCAGCTTTGTTACAGGGGAAAAAATCTCTCCATAATCTATTCCCTCAATTTGAGGAAAGCCCTTTGCAAACCAGTTGTGCCTTGTACTTCTCAACACTGCCATCAAGACCTATCTTCTTTTTCAATATCCACTTATAGCCAATAGGCTTTTGCCCTTTAGGAAGTGGTTCCAAATTCTAGGTGTCATTCTTTTTCAAAGAATCCATCTCTTCATCATGACTTCCAGCCAAGAATTTTAATCAACCATGTTGATTGCTTCTTTAACAATCCTAGGTTCATCAGTGCTGGTAATTAAAGCATAGGCACAATTTGAATCTAACATAGAGAAACCATACCTATTAGGTTGCCTTCTTTCTCGTGCAGATCTTCTTATAGGCTGAGGTTGTTCTTCATCATTAGAACTTCCAGAGTTGCTTGAGCTCTTCTCAATCTCAGGTACACCATGTAGCTCTTCCCTTTCTGGAGTTTGGGGAATTTTAACTGCATCCTTCTTCTTGTCACTCTGATTTGTCCCAAGCTGCTGATCACTAACTGAAGGATTTAGCTCATGAAATATCACGCTTTTGTTGTACAAAACCTTCTCAGTAATAGGGTTCCAATGCTTATATCCTTTCACACCAACTCCATAGCCGATGAGAATAAATTTGACAACCTTGTTATCCAGTTTAGATCTCTTTTCATTTGGCACATAGACATATGCCTCACAGCCAAACACACAGACATGTCTCAGAGAGGGCTTCTTACTAGACCATGCTTCCAAAGGTGTCTTGTCAACAAGAGCTGAACAAGGAAATCTGTTTATCAAATAACATGTTGTAGCCACAACCTCAGCCCAAAACTTCTATTCCAGACCAACACCACTCAGCATAATCCTTGCCTTTTCCATCATCATCCTGTTCAACCTTTCATCAACTCCATTTTGCTGTGGAGTGTAAGGCATTTTCTTGTGTCTTTTAATACCATGATCAGTGCAATACCTTTCAAAATATACAAAACAAAATTCACCACCATTGTCTATCCTCAAACACTTAATTTTCTTTCCAGTTTGATTTTCAACCAAAGATTTAAATTCTTTAAACCGATTGAACACTTCTGATTTACTTTTAATGAAGTATACAAATGCCCTTTTCGAATAGTCATCAATAAAGGAAACATAATATCTAGACTTCGATAACGAAGGAACATTAACTGGACCAAACACATCACAATGAACATAATCTAGTATACCAGAAGATTTGTGAGGACTAGAATAAAAAGAAACACGGTGCTATTTTCCATTGATACAATGTTCGCAAAAGTCGAACTCAAGGTTACAATCATCAAGCCCTTCTACAATATTTTTATTCTTCAAGGTTTTTAAACCTTTCTCACCAATGTGACCAAGTTGGTGATGCCACAACATAGTCTTCTTAGCTGGGAGTTTTACCTCCATAGCATTTGTAGCCAGATAAGAGTCTTCATCTTTCTCTATAGGTGCAACATTACATGTCTTTACAGAGGCACTGTTACAAAGAATAGGATGTGCATCCAGCTTGTACAGAGTGCTAGTACGAAAACCCTTAGCCAGCACCATTGCACCTCTAGCTATTTTACACCCCTTACTTGAAAAAGAAAATTCTACAACAACATCATTTAACTTACTGATAGAAAGAAGATTTCGAGCCAAACCTGGTATGTGAAGTACGCCACCAATACCTTTGATTCTCCCATCAGGAAACTAAATTCTGACTCTTCCTCTGCCAACTATCTCCAATGTTGAATCACTTGCCAAGTACACCTTTCCACCATCATACTCTATGTATTTAGAGAACCATTCTCTATTTGACGTCATGTGAAAAGAAGCACCTGAATCAACCAGCCAGACATCATCTGATGCCTGAGTTGTCAAAGCTGCTGCAATGAAGGCATCTGCATCACTTTGAGAAGATTCGTTATCAGAAGCATTCTTCTTCTTATCCTTGCATTCCTTTCAGATATGTCCAGGTTTCCCATAGTTCTAGCATCTCACCTTGAACTTTTTACCAAGAGACTTTGATCTCATGCAGATTTGGATTTTGACTTCTTGTCCTTCTTCTTGCCTTTCTCCTTTGGTCTACCTCAAAAAACAAGAGCCTCTTTGGCCATCTCTGAAGACTTCCTCTGCATCTCTTCAGATAGCAATGAGCAAACAACGTCTTCCATCTTGAAGGAAGCAGTAGTGCTTCCAATGGCCATCACAAGATGGTCCCAACTGTTAGGTAATGAACACAACAGGAGCATGCAACGATCCTCCTTCTCAATCTTTACACCTACAAAAGCCAGCTGAGTAACACTCATGTTAAACGAGTTCAGATGGTCTGCAACAGATGCACCTTCTTCCATCTTCAAGGAGTATAAATTCTTCCTCAGGAATAACTTATTTACCAGAGACTTTCCCTGATAAATATCACCAAGCTTCTTCCATAATGAAGCTGCAGACTGCTGCTCATGGACGTTTAGGAGAACAAAATCGGCTAGACTTAGTCTTATCAAACCTCTTTCTTTTCTATTAGCAAGATCCCAAGCTTCTTGCGTTGTACTTTGTGGCTTAGTTCCAGACACTACAATCTAGAGATATCTATCCACAAGAAAGTCTTCTATCTTGAGTTTAAATAACTCAAAGTTATTGCCATTGAATTTTTAAATATCTATTCTACCAGATGTACTGGCCATCTCAAACAGAAACAAGTTTTAACAATGCAAGACTCCCATTGAAATAGTATTAGCACAAAAAACTAATCTTTCCTACAAGGATAACACAACGGGCCAGGATCTGATACCACTTGAAGGGAAAACATGCATGGATCTAGAGAACCAACAATGCGGAATAAATTCCCTTAACACTAATACAATAGAGGAGAAAAGCATAAACCAACCTCAATAGCTTTCTAAAACTACTTGAGATGAGTACAAGCATGTAAAATAAAAATTACACAAAGATGAGCATTCACAGATGACACCAGATATACGTGAGAAAACCTTCCCAAGTAAAAAACCCACCACACAAAGTCCAGACTAATTTTATTATAGTAACAAAACAGTTACATACAAAATACAGTCTTCTTTGATCAGCTCACAACAACACTACTTGAATTGTATCACTGTTACAATGTTCTCTCTAAAAAACATACAGTTTGAATTTACTTAATTCTCGTATGCAAAGTGTCATCAACTTCCTTAATTCCAACATTGCATTCAATTCTGTCAATCAATCGCCAATCTCTAGTACAAATCATGTCTGATTCAATCGCACCAAAGATTTTCCCATACTGATCTCATTGCCTCGAGCCACCCAGGCATAAATGCCATTACCCAAATCGGGTTCAAAACCGCCACCTTCGGTTGGCCTACCCCTGCTGCAATAACTGCATTGGCCTTTAACCAATAATCGCCTGGCATTGAGCCACGTGTCGATCTTGTATTTACTATCGCTCTTTGACTTCGAGTCCAAATTGGTCAACCCAGTCGTCAAGCTCACCGAGCTCCTCACAACCTTTACCATGCTATCGCCGAGCCCATCTGACCAGCTCATGGTATGGCAGTAAGCCTACTGAGTTTGCCAGCCAAGCCTCCAAGCAACCACTGCACTACCGTTGTAGTACCCGAGTCGCCCTGCGGTATAGCAGTGAGCTCATTTGAGCTCACTGAGAAACCCCTTCGAGCTCATCCACCTCGCCACCAACACCACCACGCTACCGCTACGGTCAAAGGACAAGACCGCGATATGGTGGTGACCAGTCAGTGGGACCGCTGATGGTCTTACCGCGCTACCGCAGGAGTCGAGAGGCCACCCCGTGGTAGAGCGGTAACTGTCAGCCTGATCACTGGCGGTCTTATTGCAGCCACCGGTCAACCTCTTGGCTGGCTGTGGTATGGCAGTAACCGCCAGCCAGGCCGCTAGCAGCCTTACCGCGACCACCATGGTCTGCCTCTTGGCTGGCCATGGTATGGCGGTAACTGCTAGCCAATCGCTGGCAGTCTTATCGCAGTCACTGCGATAAGGAGGAAGACAACGTGCGGTATGGCGGTAAAGCCAGAAAAGAACAATTTTTCGCCAAGACTTTGAAAGTTTGGGCTTCAGGCTGGAAGTTGAGACATAGTTTCTCAACACCTATGGGAGATACAATCAACATATTGATGGACACATATAATGAAGAGAGAGTGATTCAAATAAGAAAGTTCCTTGATGAGGATGAACAAGAAGGCCATGCAACATTATTACATGAATTTCACAAACTCTTTACTTGGACTTATTTGGATATGTTGGGTATTGATGCTAAAATAGTTACACACAACATAGTCCTTCTACAAGATGCTACATCAATAAGACAAAAGATACATAGGATGAATCCTAAGATAGATTTATTGGTTAAAGTTGAGATTGAAAAACTCCTCAAAGAGTGATTTCTTCTTCCTATTGACTATTCTTCATGGATCGCAAACATTGTCATAGTCGCAAAACATGATAATCGTATTAAGATGTGTATAGATTTTTGAGACCTTAATAAAGCATCTTTAAAAGATGACTTTCTCCTTCCTAATATTGACATGGTAGTAGATTCAACTTTGGTCCATGCTTTGTTTTCATTCATGGATGATTTTTTTGGATATAATCAAATCTTTATCAACCCTCAAGATCAATACAAGACAACATTTACTACACCTTGGGGAACATTATGTTGGGTTATCATGCCTTTTGGATTAAATAGTGCAAGTGCAACATATAAATGAGCTATGGCATTGATATTTCACGATTACATACATAAGATTCTAGAAAATTATGTTGATGTTATTCTATCCAAGTCCTTAACTCGTCAAGACAATGTTAAAATCTTTCAAAAAATCTTTGAAAGAATGTGCAAGTATAACATGAGCTTGAATCCAAAAAAATGTCTTTTGTGTGGATAGTGGATTTTTTTAAGGTTTTATAGTATACCACAAAGTAATTGAGGTTGAAATAGATAAAATTGATGCTATCATTAACATACCACCTTCAAAAAACATTTCTTAGTTACGTACTTTACAAGGAAGGATTCAAGCTATATGTCATTTTGTGGCATCCTTAGCAGATCAAACATTACCCTTTACACAACTTCTTAAGAAGGAATAAAAATTTAAGTGGAATGAGGAATGTAAACAAGTTTTTGAAAGTTTGAAAGAATACCTTGCCACCCCTCCTTTTTTACAACTTGTTATGTAAGAAAAACAATTTATCCTTTATATAGTAGCATCAACCCATGCTTTAGCAACATTGTTGAATCAACAAGATGATAATGATAAAGAACATGCCAAACTTTGATTGAATATGAAACTTGATATACAACAATAGAAAAACAATCTTTTTCTCTTTTATTTTCAACTAGTAAATTGAGACACTATTTATTAAAATTGGAGTTTGATCTTAAATTTGTCTCTCAAAAGGAAATCAAAGGACAAGCCTTGACTGAACATTTAGCTAATGCTCCTTCTCCACTGACGTTACCTAACATGGGTCACTCATTCCTTGATGAAAGTTTGTTGACTATTGAAAAGGGAACATGGGAATTGTACTTTGATGGTTCTAAGTGTAGAACTAGCTCTGGAGCCCAAGGGTTATAATAATTCCACCTCTTGGAAAGCCTATTCCCTTATCCTACCAATTAAACTTTCTATTCATAAATGACATCAAAAAGTATGAATATTTAATTGCTAAAATATGTGTAGCTTTAGCCCTTTTTGTTCAACACATTATGATATTTGGTGACTCTCAATTGGTCATTAAGAAAATAAATGGTTCATATCAGGAAAAATATGACAAACCAAGTATAAGGACCTTACAATGACATTATTAGAATGTTTTGAATCATATACTGTTGAGAACATTGCACAAAAGGATAATCGACATGTAGATGCCATGGAAAGCACTGATTCCCTTGTATCTCATGAAGATCTTTCTATCGACTTCACATTTTTGGTCCATATGATTATAAAACCATCAATAGATGGTAAGATCAAAGAAGTTTTATTAACCGATATTGAAAACTCTAGAGAATGGTATATGTCAATATTAAACTACTTAAAATAAGATACCTTTCATGAGCCAACAACTAAAAACACTAGAGCTCATCCTCAAAAACTCACATCTAGATACATAATCCTTGTATACGTTCTATATAGATGATCATTTGATGGTATTTTTCTTAGATGTCTTAAACAATTAGATATCCCTATATCCCTTGAGTAATCTCATGAAGGAGCTTGTGGGGGACATTTTGGAGGAATATTGTTAGTCCAAAAGTTAATCCATATAGGATTTTATTGGAGACATATGGAACAAGACTATTTTGATCACATTAAGAAATGTCATAATTGTCAAGAGCATAATAATTTGATTCATGCTCCTGATTTTGAGATTTGTGCCCATGTCCTATTTTTCCATTCTTCATATGGGGTTGGATCTTATTGGGAAGCTATCTCTTCCATCTTCTTCAGGACATATGTTCATAATTATCGCAACAAATTATTTTACAAAATGGGTAGAAGCTATCCCTCTTCATTCCACAACCACTGACAAAATATGTCATTTCATATTGGAACATATTATTGCTCACTTTGGTCTTCCTTTTGCATTAGTTTCAGATAATGGAACCCCATTTAAAAATAGTGATGTAATTTTTTTTTGGAAACATTTCATTTCAACATCATTTCTCAACACCATATTATCCATAATCAAATGGTCAAGCATAAATTCCTTCATTGAGAATCGCTCTTATAGGGCCTATTGATGATATTACATATAAAGAACAATGATTGCATCAATTTTAAATGCTTGATGAACAATGTATTAACATGTCAAGCATCTCCAAGCTTACTCTAAACGTATGCAACGTAGTTATAATGATCATGTCATTCCTCATTCATTTAATAAAGGTGATTTAGTTTTATATGAGAATCAATGTAACGTTAATGCTGCCTCAAATGAAAAAGGAAAGTTCAGCCCTAATTGGCTAGGACCTTACATAATTGATGAAATTTATGGGTCTAGAGCATATACATTAACGAAAATAGATGGTACACCTCTCAAATATCCTATCAATGCTGCACATTTGCGTCGATACCATACATAACATCTCTCTTGAATAGTATGTATATTAAAGCAGTGTTGTTAGCTTAAGTAGATAGTGTTTTATCTTATCTCACATTGTTTCATTCTTTGACAAACAGTCTTTGTGCGTCTTGGATTATAGAGTAATTGTTCAATAAGTTTGGATTATTACTTTAGTTTACATACTATTCAAATGCATCTTGTGTGTTGTGTTAAGTTATATCCTTATATCAATGTAATTAGATCATAGGTACATTAAATTTAACATAACATACTCAATCACAATGTAGTGTCAAATATAAACTAAAATTGTTCCAATTAGATCACATAAAACTAGATCATGGAGAAATTTATTAAATATTCTTACTAGGATTATTTAATAAATCACATCAACATCTAATTCAACATAAACTCATAAAACCAAACATGAATGCTCATATATTATATATAAAAGGTTCATGTACATATTGTCAATAATACAATGCTAGTGCGGCCTATGATTTCTCAACTCCTCGAGGCCTGGTGGTGGCATCTATCATGAGATAGTAGAATGTGACCATGACCTACTCATGGATTTCACTAATGTTTATAGGCCTTGTACCTCTCTAACCACCCTAGCCTCCCATATGAGTGTCGCAACATGCTTTTGATCTATGTGGTCTCTATCTTCTTGCAATTTGATAAGATCTCCCTCTAGCCTCGAGAGTTTTGACTGTAGGATGACTTGTGTCTCAATGTTAGTCAAAGCCTGAGATGCTTGGAGCTTGTATATGCAGTCTACAGTGTTGAAAGCTCTCCCATAGATTGCTCCTCTTTGGATGCAAATAGATCATGTCTTATTTCTTCCTCATACGTTGCTCTCAGCCTCACAATAAGCTCAAAGAGACTTGCATTGAACCCCACAATAGCTTGGGGTATGTAATTTTTTGGTATATCCTCATTTGGGGGCAAAGGAGGCACCATCTCTATAGTCACCTATCAGTAGAGATATCACCACTCTCACATGGACCCTGCAAGATGGGAATCATAAAAAGACATTAATACACATCATGATATATAAATAACAACCATATACATAAACACAAAAGAATAATAAAAACATAAATAGTACATCACCACCTAGGTCTGCAACCAACTAGTCGAGATCTTGTTGTGCAACAACGGATCCCTCCTATGTAGGAAGTGTGGATGGTTTGGTATCGCTAGCCTCTCCATGATCATGAATCCTGACACCTACTACAACTATTGATTGTGCTCTAGTGAATTGTGTAGGAGGTGAATCTATCCTCTTGGAGGTAGCTAGGGCCTCATCCGTTTGTTAGTAAATGGTCAACACTCCCCTGAAGATTCATGACATGGATTAATTACCTCCTATGGATCCATTAACTTTGGCAGTTGCATCATCCATTAACAAGTTGACCTTTTAGTGCAACGACAATCATGGGGCCTAAAATTGGTATTAGAGCCAAAGGTGTCAGGTTCAAACCTCCTCAGGTAATGCTAAGGGGGATATTTTTAGTAGATGGTCAACACTCCCATCGAGATTCGGGACATGGATTATCTGCCTCATGTGGATCCACTAAATTTGGTGGAATTGTATCAGGTATTAACAAGTTGACCTTTTGGTGCCGCAACAACCATGGGGCCAACACTATCTCATCAAACTAATCACTCATTGGTTGTACATCCTCTTCATCATCATCATCATGCTCATCAATAAATAAATTTGGTATTTTGACCTCATGTTCTGAATCTCCATCAATGAACCCATTGTTCATGTCATCCTCGTGACTTGGAAGAGGTCCCACATTTCCTACGGGATGATGCATAGGAAAGGCATGCAATGGTTGTGCTCTAGCCCACCACTTCTCATAAGATAGTGTGGTGCCTACGTCATCGACATTTGAGATTGGGAGCATGTCATGATCCTTGTCCTCTGAAACACTAAAGTCCACATCATCGATGGTGAGATGATGACTATCTCTGGGCCTAGAGGCACTCCTTGCTGACTATAGATAGCTAAGTCATGGCCTAGGTGGAACTTGAACCTACCCAAACTATCACATAACATGATCATAATAAAAGGGCCTCACTATGTAATTGTGTCAGCCCAATTAAAATTGGTCGTGCTACATCTTAACTAGCTGGTGTGTGACATCTTCCCACTAGGGTACTATGAGGTATGGTCTCCATAGTATATCAACATCCTCTAGATGGTCAAATCTGACCCTCCAACATAATAGATCGACATCCTTCCATGATCATCTTAAAGAATAGCTGTAGGCCTATGGATAACCCATGGTCAGCACTGTCAGATGACTTGTTGGTCTAGTACATGTGATATGATCAAGGTATCATACCTACAAGAGTGTACAATGTACTATATTGTTTATCTCTTAGTAGCCAAAGTGCCCTAGAACATAATATAAATACACTAGCATGTTGCGACCCCATGCATACATGGTCCACTACCGCTCCATATCTCAGATAATATGAACTAATCCTCCATCCAAGTGTGTGCCTCGTCCATCAAGAACTAGTGCTAGTGTCGTGGTGACAACCGTGATGCGCCTTAGTAGTGGCAACCACACAAATAATAGCCATTTTAACTCAATGTAGGGTCTGATGCCTCTTGAATAGGGGCCTAGGTAATACTCAATGTCCTCTCCCATCTCCTCAAATGACCACTCCTCTGATTAATGAATGATTTCAACATGGATAGGCAACCATAGGATGCGGTGAGCATCTTCCATGGTGACGGTCATCTCTCCTATAGGGAGGTGAAAGGTGCATATATTTGTGTCCCACCTCTCTACTAATGTCGTAAGCATGAAATCATGGTACTTCATGGGTGGCATGATGTATACCCAAAATAAATTGGTAGATCATATAAAATATCAATCTCCTCCTCTGTAAGATGGGTGATTTTCTCTCAAATGTGACAAAACATTCTACCTCATAGACGCTGACGGGCTCGGGGAGGGACCTAAAGAATTAAAAGAAAAATAAATCACCACTAAAATTCCTAAATATGTGCATTAAATAATTAAAAATACACTAAATTTTCTCTAGGACACTTTGTAACCAACTTTGACATTTGGGTCATTTTTGGAACGGGGGGAGTCCTAGACACTTTAGCCATTTTTGGACACTTTGCAACAAAGTGGGATGCTTCAAGATTTTTTTTTCCAGGGTCCTAAAAACTTCTAGAAGTTCATAAAAAATATTATAAATACATAAATGTTAAGATAAAGCATAGTAGAATCCACTCACTGTATGATGGAGCTCGCCTTGTGCCACCTTGTCACACAAGATATCTAGTCTCGAAGGTTGTATGATTGTTTTCTCAACATATTCAATCACTCTACACCAAGGTAAATTCTCAAAAGGTAAATGTCAAAATGATTATCAAAAGCATATTCTTTTCACTAAAATATACTAAGCATTATTTATTTTATTTCTTTATTAAAAAAACTTTTCATTCAAATCAACATAATGGGGGCTAGCAAACTCCATTTTTGACGCCATTTGTTGCATTGGATTTTTAATTATGTCCCCAATCCAATCCAATATCTATCGATATGTGGTGTTGTAATTCCAATACCCTATGATATACATTTACATCATCAAACAAAGAAATTCGATGAGGTTACATGACTACCTTGATTTTGTGTCCATAAAGCAAGTGGAATCGGGGGGCATAAATCTAACTTGAAATTTGATTCTTTGTAGAAGTTTGATAAGAGGATTTTTGAACAACTAATGAATTGGTTTTGTAGGACGTGGTTCCTAACATTGTGGTTTCGTAGATAACTACATTGTGGGCTTCATTCTCCCTATTTGTAAATGAATCCATATGATTATCCTTTTTATAAATCTTACTATTCGAGTTCCTTTACCTTGCATATTCACGTAGTGTCATATGACCACTAAAGTGGGGGCTAAATGTAGTGTAGAAAATTGTACTCCTTTCTATGTAAAGTTACAATTTCACACTTAGTTTGGACCTATTTTAGTGACCTTGCATTTATGCATTTTTAAATCTCACTAATAGGCCCCTAATACCCTTTATTATGCATCCCAATGCCTATTTTAATTATTTCTCGTCAATATAACTTGCATTGAATAAACACAATTAATTGATTAATGCCTCAACATAATCTAAGTCTTGGAACTTTAGGTCAGGACCCATTTGCTCGTGGGTGAATGGGTCCCCTTTAAGTTCCTAAACCCAATTTAAAAAATGTTTTTGGTGGCATTTCATAGTCCCAAATTCAAATTTTACATGTCATCCATTGGGATTTAATAAATGATAAATTTGAAAGGAAGCATATAAAACTAAGTCTTTCAAACATTTTACTCTAGATAAGGAGAGAGATTCACATGAGATCACAGGGATTTAAACTCAAGAGCAAGGAAAAATTAATCAAGCATTCAAAGTTGAAGTCTTGGAGCAACATTCTATTTGTTTTTGTAGATCTTCAAGCTCATTTTCTGAACAAGATCAAGTATTGTCAAAGATTAAAGATAGATGCATATGGAGGATCATGATAAATTCTAGGTTTTGGGAGATGCAACAAGCCATTCAACCAAGCCTAATGACTTGTTTCCTAAGTGGCTCCATCTTATATTATCATTCCACTTTCTACCTAAGGGAGTGTATAATCAGATTTATGATTTACTAGGGTGATTTGACATCTCCCAAAGTAGGCCCTCACCATTGTTCATGTTTCATTTAGGGATCTTATTCTAGTACACTTGAATAGGGTTTTCTTTGCATTTAAGCTCTTAATAATCTTAGAAATACTTAAGATTAGGGCTTGCACACACTTTCATGTTTCAGATCTATACTTTTCATCAAGTTTTAATTACCAAATTGAGGTTTGACTGAGGCAAACCCCTATCCACCACAAAATGAAATTTTTATTTTGTAGATTTATCACGGGTAGAAATCCAGGAGCCGAGATTTAGAAGTCCAAGAATGAAGTGTAGATAAAGGACTAAGATCTTAGTTTCTAACATTTCAGAAGGGGAGACCTAGATCCATTCACCCATGGGCGAACGAGTCCTTGACAACCCTTTGAAATGGGATTTTTTGATAGGTACACAATATTCAAACCTTCTCAGATCTGCCAAAACTTTGTTGTTTATGTTTGTGTTATGCTTTAAATTAAAAATCCAAGTGTTAGCTTGCATAATTTTGGTGATTTACTAGTTTTAGTTTTTCTCCCAAAAATGTTGTTTAGGTTGATACCCCCATCCTCAATCATAAGGAAATCAACAAATTACCTCATTGAGTTGACTCACCTAAGGGTTGAAAGTCAATTATTTATGTGGATCTCATTTCCTAATGAAATAAACGATAATAGGTCTATTATATAATCCCATATTTGATATAAACACCCCTCTCCTATTTTTCTATGTTTCAATAAATAATAGTGTAAATTAGATGATATTTAGATTAGGTTTTTAAGTATTTCATTTAAAAAAACATCTACATTTTGACATGCGAACCTAAGTCTACAATTTTTTTGTTTAATTAAATTTTGGATAGTGACTAGTATATATTCTTATGTACATTAATATATATATGTGGCTCTTAATTTAAGATATTGACATAAATTAAATGAGATTGTTCATTAAGATTTATTTTTTAATTAATATTCTTAAATTGTGATATCAAATTTTAAAATATATATATTCAAAAATCAAACTATTTTTTTTTAATAGATGAGGGAGGGTAGGGGTCCTCTCATTTTATATTAACTTACAAACAAATATACATATTATTTATAATCGAACACAAGGAAGAAACATGATCCCCAAATTTGATGACATGAACCCTTGAAGCTACTTCTATAAACATATGTAACACCATTGTACCAATCAATTATATCAATTACAATAAGAAATAAAATACTATCTCCAAACTACAAGACTCAATTGATGATTATAAAATATGGTTAACTATATGTAGAATCAAATGTAAATATAGACCCAAAATAAAACCCAATTATATATAGTAGAACAAGACACCATTTACACCAATCACAAAAAATCTAGGAGATATGACCATACATTTCTGTTATGCAAGATTGAACCAAATAACCTTAGTATCCTCCCTTTAGGCCAACAAAATCATCTTAGACTTCACCATAGTAGCCCACCAAGTGAGGAATCTAATTTCTTTTTCCTCTGTAACCATGAATAATTTTTGTTAAGAAGATTTATATGGATGAAGAGAATTTATTATATCTATAATCAATTGGTACCATACAACCAACATCAATGTCTAAAAAAATATTGAATTGAAGATAACCACTTAATGACTATTTTTGTATGATCTTCAATGAACCTCGCCATTTATATAAAAGCAAGGTCATAGAATTCAGATCTAAAACACAATATTGAAATATTTTTTAGATTTTCTTTATTGATTATATTAATCAGATCTAAATAAAACTCAAAAATGTAAAATTTTCCCAAAGCTTTCACAAACATTGTATCTCTTATGGTCATGAAAATATTGTGAAAAATATAATCTATCTTTGAGTTAACCTGATAAAACATAATATCCTCAAGAAAATATTTCCTAAGAATATTCATAATTGCTTCCCCCACATCTTCCTCTTTGAGGGAAAATACTTTCCTAAGCCTCACAAAGGAAATATCCCTGCACCCAACATGATCACACATCAATCATATTTGTAAAGAGATGATAGGTCCATAAAATGACATTAAAAGAAACTTTATGAGTTGGATTCATGGGACTAAAGGATCTGAGATACTCATGGATGTGATATGGCTGGATTCGGACCACCACCGAAAATAAAATTTAGAGCCATTTCTAGTCCACAATGTAATGAGATAGGATTACGGACAAGACAAAAATTATAATTTTGGGCATTATACTAACTGCCTAGCATGAATTAAAAGGAGGGTGGGGTTTGAGAATCTTTTTACATAAAGTGGACTCGGGTGCACGATAAATATATAGTGCAGGTTCATATACAATATTGATGTGGAAGTTGGACGCAAATAATCAATTAAATTATAATAAGAGGGAAATGTAAGTATGAAGGCACAATAATTTAAAGATTGTGTATGTAATACAATAAAGGTTATGGATGTGAATATGATGAAATATATTGATTAAATGATTTTAATAAAATGAAAACAATAGGTTGGAGTGTGTTTGTGCATGGTACAAATGTTTGATGGTTAAAATTTGGATGTAAGAAAAGGACAAATCTCTCTATATATAAAAGTTTAAATCTAATATAAATAACAGTAACTCAAAACCTAAGGAAATATAAGTTGAAACTCTAAAACCAAGCATAACATAAATGGCCACCAAAGGGATGCATGTAGTAGACAAACATTTATTGAGCCTAGTCCCTTTTCAATGGGCCATTAAAAGGGAAATGAAAATTGACTATTTATCAAGGACAAGAAACAAAGATTCAAGAATAAATGTGACTCCAAGAGATTAGCAGCTTTTTGGGTCATGGTGAACAACTAGCTCACTAATCAAAGAGTATCAAACTGATTATGGCTACCCTTCCTGTCATGGGTCATAGATACCAAAGTAGAACTAAATTATAGATGTTGAAAACCATTATCTGTGCTCTCTTGTCAAACAACCTCTTTACAACCTCTTGTGGTCTAGCAATGTGTTCAAATGCCAAATGAGATTCTCCATAATGCTAAATGGTGCCCCCCATGGTTTCTTTCCTTCTTCTCATGGTTTGAGACAAGGTGATCCTATTTCACCTTTTCTTTTTGCAATAATGGATAAAGTTTTAAGAAGGTCAAGAATGATAGAGAACAAAGCAATCAATTAATACAAATACATCATTTTCCTAAGCTAATCACACATGCTTTATTTGCAAATGATACTTTTCTATTTGGCCAAGAAAGCTTAGTAAAAGCTAAATCTATCAAACAAGTAATCTAAAATTATTGTATAGATTTAGGCCAAGGAGTGAATGCTTCTAAGTCAAAGATCTTCTTTCTAAATTTTCTTCTTATAATCCAAACTAGAATTTCAAACATATTGGAATACACAACGAGCAATTCTCCTTGTAAATAATTAGGCATTCCTTTATTTTCTAGTAAATGAAAAAATATTTACACTTCTATCATTAAAACAATTTCTTCATGAAAAGAAAAAAAGCTTACTCTTGTTAGAAAAATAACTATCACAAAATTTTTACTAAACACAACCCACATTTACATGTTGTTAGTTCCAAAAATCCCCAAGGGTATAGCTTGGCTATTAAAACTGAAAAAAAGAAGAAGCATTTTTCTTGGTTAGATAATCTTTATAACAAAAATAAAATTACTCGTATTTCATGGGAAAAGATATGTATACTAAAAACTAAAGGAGATATAGGCATCCCTAATATGGAAGCTTAAAACATTTCCCTCATGGCCAAATTAACCTAGAAATTATATTCAAACCAAATTTAAAATGGTGTAGTATAATTAAGCACAAATAGATCGATTCAATGGAGAGAGAAATAATCTTTACCTTTGCAACCTTACACTTGGGTCCAAAATGTAGAATTTTATAATATGTGTTGAGAAGCTTTTCTTCCCTACCTCTCATGGGTGATCCATAATGGAGACAAGGCACTTTTTTTGGATGAGTCTACAAAGGGCCATAAACCCCTTCGTCAAAATCTAAATCTTTCTAAAATAGAACCCTATCTAAAAAGAATTGAGGTTTAAAGGTTAAATATTATTTCTTGTTGATAGTGCCTCTATCCCTCAAAAATTTAAGTGGACATCCATTAAAGATTGTCATTTTCCCCCTCTCAAAAAATATGGTACAAAAAAGAACAAGGATGACATGTATTGTTTTTTTAGATAAAGAAGATGATATTAAGTAGATGACCTCCAAATCAAGTATGTATATAATTGAAGATGGTTATAAATCTATAACAATGAATAATGTCTAGGATTCTTGGCCAAAATATTTGTGTTGGAGCTTTGTGTGGCTTCCTAAAGCTAGTGCTTATGCATGGTTCACTTTGAATAATAAAATTTTAACTATTATGAGATTGGACAAACTTAGTATCTCCCCAATAATTGCATGTGTCTTATGCAGTGCAACCTACAAAGATATTGAAAATGCAGTGCAACCTACAAAGATATTGATCATTTTTTGTTAAATTGTAATTTTATTAATAGTTGTTGAAGTGACTACAACAAAGCTTAAATTGATATGGGCCTTTTCCTACTTCTCTTCTCCATTATTAATAAAGTTCTCCGTCCCTTCATAAAAAAATGATGTTTTTATAAATTTGTGAAATTAGTCCTCTTCAATTTTGACATATTTGGCTAGAAAGAAATAGCATAGCCTTTAAGAAAAAATATCAAATAATTATAAGATAGTTTCAAACATTGAGAAATCAATCTCTAAATGCGTAATGAATCATCTCTTTAAGAATCCGCAAATGGTGAGGAATTTTTCTTTTTGGGACAACTCTATCCTTGATAAGTGGCAATTTATTAGTCTTCTCCTTCTAATGGAGCATGCATTGTGGGAAAAACAACATAGATATGAAGTCTATAAAATGGAAATATTCTCCTCTTGAAATTTTTAAGCTAAAATTTGATAGAGTGTCCTAGAGGATTCCCAATAAATTAGGTGCGGGGCTATGTTAAGGGAACATATATGCCATATCCTTGCTTCAATATGCAACGAGCTTCCTTGTGGAACAAAATATGAAGAAAAATTAAAATCCCTTCTTCTAGGTCTAGAAATTTCTTCCAAAAGAAAAATCCAAAACTTGATAATCGGAAGTGATTCAATAATTGTGATAAACGTCATCTCCCAAAAAAATTCTACAAATTGGAAGCTAGATTATATGCTTCATTAGATTATTCATATTTTCCATCAATTTGACTACTACAAAATGGCCCATTTTTATTAGGAAGCTAATGTTATGATAGATGCTCTTGCAAATCAATCTATTGATAGTGTTGATTAGCTCTTAGATTTTGAAGGAAATGTTCCTTTACTTTCCTTATAATGCCATGTGGGTTATCCCATTCACACTTTCTTGGTAAGCTATGATATTTGGGAAATTGTGGCTCTTTTCTCTTAACATCTGTAGGTACCTTCTCTTACATCGCTCTTCCATCCCCGGTAAGTGGACTTACTTTCTATTAATGAAATTATTCATGCCTTCTCAAATTCCATGACTCCCATATGTTCTTGCCTTCTTTTCATGCTAGTCACATATGCAAGCTAGCTCAACTCATACCATTCGAATTAGATCTCTTAATTGCATGGAATATTTCCCTACTTTAGTTTTCCTTTATATTCCCGATTCCCTTAATCTCTCTATCATTTTGCTTCTTGTAAGGTGCACTCTTTCTTTAGTAGTGATGCTTTTAACAACTAGATCTTTGTTAGCTCGGTAAGGATTGGGAGCCCAAATTTGTGGGTGCCTAAAATGTTGCTAAGCCTGCTAATGTATTCATCTTAGACTACAAAAATAGAAGAAAGGGCCATCTGAGATGATGTGGTCAATGATCTCTTATCAAACCCGAATATTTCTAGTCTTTTTCTAATGTTGCTTCAATGTTCCTCTCCAAATCGTTTTACTTAATCTAATGTCCAAATATCCTTTGCCTTCTATATAATAAATTTGTGTGAAGTCACATTGTGGATGAGGATCTCCTATATAGATAATCACTTTTTTACTCAGATTAGGATAGGATAACGAGGTACATGTCATTCATTTATTTTATGCCTAATTCAAATTTTTCCTTATTCTCTCATATTATTTATAAACTTAGTGCAATCCCTTGTTTTTTTTTTCTATCATTTCTTCATCTTAATTGGATTTGGAATCTTAAAGGATATATTTTGTATTTCTTTCATTGAATACGAAATTCAAACATTAGGTTCATCTATTGGATATTCAAATTCTTCTATTGTGATTAGCTATTAGACACTTGGTCTTGATTATAATCCTTTCTTATGTAAACTTTTCACATGCTAAAGTTTGATCATTGTTTTTGCTAATTTTGCACTGCTATGTTTTTGGATGTTACAATGTTGTTTTTCATAGTTTTCTTGTAAAAGGGTTGACACCCTTTCAAAAGTCTCTCTTTTACACTTTATCAAAAAATGTATGTTCATAATAATAGGTGAATATTCTCCACAATATATATATATATATATTTTGTAGATGCAAGTTTGATTCCGCATATGTAGGAATGATCTACCAAATTCTAAGAGTGATCCAATCTAGATTTCATCATTTTGCTTCCAAGACATTTAAGAAGTTGTGATTCTTAGTTACGCTTCAAAAATTATGATTTAAACAATTGACAACTATCCTTTGGTCATCAATATCAGGCTAAATGTATTTAATTTTGTCATTTTCAGATTCTAAATTTTTGTTACAAATGGATTGGATAAGACCAAATGCATGAGAATATGTGAAAATAAGATTAGGTGAAAGATTAAGGAATGATCCCAACTTCACACAAGATTGTACCATTTATTGATACGTAATTTCATCAAGTCATTCTCTCAAAATAATTATACAACTAAATGATAATTGAAACAAATATGCATTTTTCACCTTTACAACATACAAAATAATTGCATGCATAATCAAAAGTAACTCTTTCAATATTTTTTCTGGAAAGAACTTTCCCTATATTAAAGATTTAACTCTTTCAATATTATCATGCAGCAGAAATGCACAAGGGAGCTATAGAGTACAATATTTGTGCATGTGTTCTAATTTCTAAGTTAAACATCCATTTCCAAACATGCCGCATCATTCATATAGTTAAAACACCCATTATTTGACAGGAGAGGTATTCCTGCTCTATTGCACAATTAAATATACGATTTTCCCATCAATTCCTTTTCAATTCCAGAAGAAGATATCATCCATCCGATTTTGAAACGAAAATGGTGAAGCAATATTCAGTAGGATAATATCCCCAGGTTCTGATGAGGAATATGCACTTTTCTTGTATGTAACTTCGATCGTATTTTACTGGTAGAAATCATATGTATATGCATCAATTATAATGCTTCTTAGACCTCCGACTGTGGATATTAGCATCAGTATAATCCCAAAAATGATACAGAACTGCACAAAATAACAAAATTAGGAGTCTTCTAAGATAATAAAATTTGCAGAATATCAGGAGATGCACCATTTGTTTGGAAATATACTTGTTAAGGGCATTACCCTAATAACCCTTTTTATGTAAGAGAAAATTATACGACGAAGCTGAATTTCTTCGAATAAAATCTGAGACAAATTCAAAATAATGCACATGATCTAGTTAAGATGAATGTATTACTATTTTGAAGGACTCACCCAATTGGCCAGCCAAGGTAAGCTGAACCTTTTGGGCTTGTTGATGATAAGCCACATGATACAGGGCAACTGTAAAGAAAAAATATAGCGAACATTCAATATTTCTTTGTTTTCTTTCGGGAACATTTAGACATTTCTAAAAAGGTGAAATTTTGATACAAGAAAGTATATCTAACCTATAATATTTATTTGAACAAATCTGAAAAGTCGAACAAAAATTGCTAAATATGTACTTTTAACCTGTATAAGTTACTCTTTTCCATCCACTTCCACTGGAAGACAGTAATTGATGTTATATATAACTTGCAAAACTTACAAAATAGGTCGTTGGTGCAAAGGCAAGGCCTCCAAAGAAACCAAGCAAATCCCCAAAGAAAGGAAATGTGACAGCAATGAAAAAGGTGAAAGCTGCAACCCAGGTAATTATGTAGTTTAAAACAAAACTCAGAAATGTTAAAAGTGATTTATTAACTATAACTGATTATAGTTGATAGTTGATACAACCAATATGACTTACCGACATAACTAGATCGAGCAATTAAACGAAGCCAAAATCCTGGGGGCAAGCTAAACTTTTTCACAAGCACTGTTTCAATCATATCATACACTGGCATAGCAAATACCTGAAATTATAGAAAGAAATGTAAGTACAATACCTTGGTATAATACCAGGAACATAGCATTCCGATGTAAGAACCATAAATCCAATGTACTGGTCTTTATTATGCAGCTGAAATGCAAATTGTAAAAGCAAACGCAATAATATTTTATACTCTACCTGATAGCTTCCAATAACATGTACCACCACCATCATGTTTGCGGCTGCAATGAGCCAGTCTGGTTTCTTAAGTGTCAATAGCACATTGGCATCAACAACCTGACCAAAGGCCCAGTAACCAACTATAGCTACTGGGAAGTAGCAGAGTGCAGTTACAAAATATGCAACAAGAACACCACGCCACATAGGAATTCTTGATGGTTTTTCTGGCGTTGAAGGAATAGTAGCTTGGATCTCCAAAGCTACATTATGTCCAGCAAATGCAAAGGCAATTACTCCCAAGGAATTCAACACACGAAAAACTGTGTTTGCTGGTGTTGTATGTAAATAACCATAGCTTACATCTTCCAGTTGGCCATGATAAAAGCAGGCTCCCCAAGCAATGGTAGAGTAGCTGGTCAACCATAAAACATAATCTTCAGTCTGCAGATATGTGATTAAAGTACAGGGCCTGTCCATCTCGTGGATTACTTCTAACCAAATACTTTCATCTGTTTTTTTAAGTGTAGACAATGACACTTTAAGAATAATATTAATGATGAGCCTTGATAAGCATCTAGCTTGTTTGGTCTTTTGATACTAAAGGTTTGTCCTTAGTTTGCCTCTGTGTACATGCCATGACTGATGCTGGTATAGAGAATATTTACTATTCACAAAATGTGTCTGTTGTACGAATGGAAATTAACTCCTAGTTCATTGAATAAATATAGTTAAATTTGAGGTCATTTTTTGAAATAGAGGGGTGCTTGGAAAGTACCTGAGAGACATGATTGCTGCAGCCAAGGAAACACCTGCCACAGAATTCAAATTGGGTAGCTGTGCTAAGAAGAAATGGACAGAGCTAAAAATCAGGATCCAGTAAGACTGTCTAATTTTTCCACAACTTTGGCATACTGTCTCATGAAACTTCTTCAATGATTGTCCTCCAGTAACCATGTAAACTATGTCCACACCCACTTCAACTGTCAAGTTCAGGGGAACAAGAATCCATAGGCCACGCGTTTCTCCAAGTGTGTACTGTGCTAACTCATGATACCTATCAAAGCGTCTCCCTGGGACTGATTCATGCATATCAACCAGCTGCCAAAGTGTATATAAGGTAATCATCCAAGAAAGGACAAGCAAAAATATACCTGGACCCCTACACATGAAACCAAAAAAGGGACACAAAAACATGTCAAAATTTTAGAAATAGGCAAATCAATGACCATAGATTACAATGTTTTATACAAGAAAATCTTTCAATTATTTTGCGTCACAGAGCATGTGTCACACTTAAAGTGCATGCATATGTGAACCTGAAAATTGGAAAGTATCTAATGGATTGCTGTAGAGTGCACTGATGTTGTTTAGACAAGTTCATAATTTTGCTTTTGATGTGTTATCGATCTCCTTGTAGAAGGTATTCACATCTCTCATCTGTTCTTGTGCGCTTTTGTTGCTCCCCTCACATTGTGACTATTTCTTATGTAAATATTATTGATTACAAGCTCGAATAAAACAGAGGCCATATCCCTTCACGAGGATTTTATACCACATTAATGTCTACCCACTTTACTATTGTAGATTTACTTGTGTGGCTGTATAAGATATTACACATACACTTACCATCCTAAGAATACCATAGTATAGGGTAAGCTGAGTACTCCAGCACCAACCATAGCAGTGACATTGTGGAATGCAGAGTACCACCATTTGCCATTTCGTGATGATGTAACAGGAAGCCAATCATTTGCAGATCGTACCTTCTGAATGTCATCATCTGCGTAATCCTGTAAGTGTTCCAAAGGAAGATTTCAACGAAGGGAATGGACTGAAAAAAGACCCTGTAGATCTATCAATTACAATTACAGAAACAAAAGGTGACAAGATATGCCTTTCCTTTCCATGTAATTGGAAAAATTCATTCAACTTATATATGAAAATTTGCATGATTAGTTCTAAACAGAGCATTATTAAACCCAACACAAACCAAAAGAATTCGATTTCTTTTTAAATGTTACACTCGATGGTTAGCACATCCTATTGTCATATAAGAGTAACTCACACCTGAGATGATAATATAGTTCTATTTTAACTAAGAATTTATTTCTGAACCTTGGCTCGATATAAACAAGCAACAAGTAGTCATATTATTTATGATTCTACTTCCATCATCATCCAACATCCTTTTGAAAGGAATTGTTTCATTAGACTATCTCGATTAAGGGCATGGAATTCTTCTCAAGGAATCAAAACTTTTAAGGATGCAGATAAGCGCATTGCTGAACTTCTGAAGGTTCTGAATGCCTTTAGTCAATGTTATGTTTTTTTTTCAAAGACCAAAATTTCGCAGCGGCTCATAAGTGACTATTAAACACCGTTTAGATGTGGTCCCTTAGTCATTTTTCTATAACTCAGTCTGTCCCCTGCAAAAAAACTCCTTTCCAGGAGGACCTCCTTTCGGTAGTTCATGGTATGGCCAATGACAAGGTTCCCGGGTGTTATGGTTTCCCTACGAATTATCCGAAATTCTTTGGGAAGATGTTGATCCTGATTTGCACACATTTAAGCTTGAAGCATTTCATTCCAATTCGTTAGGTTCTGCACCAACAAAAAAGAAATATTAAATTCATACTTAAAGCTAGGGATCTTGAGTTGATATGCAACTAGAGATCCTTCACGTTGTTGAATAAAGATCATTACCATGGCTCTGTATCTCCTCCTGCTATTTGTCTGGCCAGAGCAAACTAGTTTTAACTTTTATATAGAGAGGATATATTTTACATAATGTCATTGCTATCTCAAAAGGTATGGAATAAGACAGAAAGTCCTACCAAAATGTGTTTTTTTTCAAAATTGACTTGGAAAAATCCTATGATGGAAATGAATGACCATTTACTTTAGCCACGTTCAATGCTCATGACTTTGGCTCTAATTATATCCAATCAGTTAAAATGCTGCTTGTTAATGCTTCTGCTTGTCTAATAGTCAACAACATCCAGTATAAGCAGTTTGACCCCTTTAGATCCATTTGTCAAGGGTGCTGTCTTGTACCCTTGCTTTATGTGTTGGTAGCTGAAGGCTTTGGCTATCTTCTTGCCAACAACACATTTTGTAGAGGCAGGTCAAACGGATCTCCCTCCCTGGCAACAATACTGATCGAATTGTCAATGGCCATTTTGTTAAATGACTCATTCCTCACTCTGTTTTATCTATCCAACATTTGAAGGAATAAAACCTAGTATTAGCGACAATCCTTCTCTCTACTGCAAGCTTGGCTTCATTTAAACATTTTGATCACAACTGAAGTAGTAAGTTTTTGAGCAGCTCCTCTGCCTTTCAAGCTTGCCAATTGGTTCATCAATGTGATGTTATTCTGTCTACATTTTTCTGAGAAAAGGCTATATTTACTTTCCTTGGTTTATATATTATTCAACGACAGTAATATTTGTAAAATATAAAACTGAAAACCGAGGACTAGGGCCTTCATTGAGTTTCAGACAAGGTTGATTCTAACAAAACAATTACCTCTGTTACCTGTTAAACTCCATCATAACTCATAAGTTCACTTTTTGGTCTACAATATAACATTACACAAACATCAAACGGAGGCCAACATAGTTACCACCATCCCTTACAAACATCCCCAACTCTATGAGTAGTCCTTTTGGATATACACATAGCAAGGATTCTATGGACCTGTTCCCAAAAAATGGACACATATCGCTGTACATCAACAGTTCTCACTGCTCTGGTTCCTGACCACCAGCAATACACCCACATGTGCAATTGGCCCAGCTAGTTGCTAGCAGAAGTGACTGTATAGATCACGTTTTAAACAGTTCTTGTTTAATTATATAACTCTTCAACCTAAATGAAACAAATGTTATCTAGCAATACAGCCTTTTGACCAGTACATGCTATCTTCTTGTATACAATAGTTTAAACACATAGGAAATCACTGGATATCCCCTGTAATCCAAGGTAATCCCCCTAATGTTATGAAACCAAAGATTTGCAGCATTCAGAGTCATCGTGTCCAGCACATAAAAGAAAAGGAGAGAAGAGAAAACTTGCCTTGGCAGGAGATGAGCTAACATTCAGACAATTCCCACTCACCATTCTGAGCTGCACAGAAGGCAAAACCCAAGCGTGAAATATTAATTACTTCCTCTACTCTTGTCCATTCATTGAACTTAGACATTCCAATTTCCTAAGTGTCAATTTCCCATTGTATTAAAACAAATGAAAAGAGCAGTCACTTGGAAGGCGCCCTTTCTACAGTGAGAAAGCCACTGACACTAAAATGGAGGGGGTCCAGCAGAAAAGAAAGAAAGAAAAAGCAAGTACGCGGCCCCTCCTCCCACTATCCATCCAATATGAATATTCTCACCAATTGAGCCAACGAATTGAGGTATATTAGTGTGTGCAAGTACAAAATACAATGATTTTGCTGCAAGTATTTCCTCAACGACCGCACTCACACATAATCAAATCAAAATCCACGCGAAGGAATCCATTAACACCAACTATTATTCATAAAAGAGTGTTTAGTAGGCTTAGATTCACCGTTTCTGTTAATGGCGATAGGAAATCTTAGGTGAGCAGGTGGAATCCGTAAAGTGGTGGAAGAAGCATAGGAACACTCAAATGACGCCATTTCTCTTGTTCCCGTCATGGGTAACCAGTCGGGCCACCGGACCTAATACATATTGCTAGAGAAGGCTTTTTTATAATATTTTGCCTCTGGCTTTTCGTATTTTGAACTTTTCGAAGGCTATACGAAAGAACGATGCTTGGGTTCCCCGGAAGGGAACATTTCAAAAGCTATAGGTAATTAAATTTGTATTTTTAGAAACTAAATGCAGGGACAATGATTATAATGTATACGTATGATGAGCTCTAAGTTGGGGGGTTCTTATTTTAGAAGTGGCAATAATTTTGAGGGATTTGATCTCACATAGGTTCTAAATTAAAATTATAAAAAATAAATTTGATTTAAGGTATAGGTTGGGATTAAGAACTAATAAATATCAAAATTTGAGGTTAAATTAATTGTAATTAAGTAAATTTAATTGTGATAATTAGATTTTGAAGGTGAAAAAGTTGAGATAAAGATGTTTGGAATAAATTTGTCATACAATTGAAATTGTAGTGCTTGCATGAATGATTGTCTTGTAATTCTATGAGTTCATTATGTTTTGCATTGGTTTATCTACATGTGTGCAGACATAATCTTTTGATCTGCGAACTTGACCTTGATGTGCATAGTTGAGTTGTACTTTATAAAATTGATGTGCAAGATGATTAATTATTGGGAAAGCTTTATGGCTCTAAGTGAAAATTTGAAGACAATAGGCAAGCACACAATGGACCTAGGTTGATGTCACAAGTAGACAGTGTAGAATTGATTCTCTTTTTAAGTTCTTTGACCTACACGCAATTGGGTCCCAAAATCACTGCTCATCAACATGTAATGTGAGTTATTGAAAGCCAATTATTGAGAGTAAATATTATCCTCTTCACTTTGTGCTCAACTAGACATAAGAGGGTGTTCCCAAAGGTATCCATAGAAAGATTAATCAAAACTAAAGATAATAAAACTAGAAGTATTGTAGTAGTACCCAACGTATACTTGCTCCCAAAGGTTGTCACTAGGCCAAAGACTAAGATTCTACACATAAAACCTTTTCTATGTTGGTAAAAATAGCATTGCACAAATGTAGGATGAAGGTATGCAAAACATGATTCTTTAGGATAAGATGTAATGCCTGAAGCCACACACCTAACATATTAGCCGATCAATCAAATTATTTTTGAAAGAAAAACACACTAACATCCAAGATGTGGCAACAACATGCTGCACTACAAAACAAAGTGCACACAAGTGTCATGAAACACAATGACACAAGGGCAATAACAACTTCACCATTGCTACAAGAAAAGTGGAACTAGAAGAAGACTTACCAATCGTGGGATGAAACCACCATGATGAGCAAATGTGAGAGGAAAGGAAAACCAAAATATTATCAGGTACTAACTCACAACCATGACCTCTCATGAACACAACACAAAGGTAGGATGAGGGAATTATTGACCTCAAATCCACACTAGAATAAGATTACAAAAATTAAAATCCCCAAGGAAACCCACACCAATGGTGGAATAATTAGGAGCTAACACATCTCATCTAGATGATGTAAGGTTCCACTAGTTCTCGAAATGAGTAGGAAAAAGAGTAATATTCACCTCCAATCCACTCAACAAAAAAATTAACACACTGAAACACAAGGGAAACCCTTCATAAGAGGTTTCCTTACTAGGGGTACAAACCCTCCATCAATAGGAATGATGATAGGTTGCTTTGAAGAAATGATGCAGTTCCTAGTGGAGATGATGCCATAACTCCCTCACTATGACACATCAACAAAGAAACAACATGGGAAGACTCAATAGGCCAAGTGAAACAATCTTTCTACACAAAGTTTCCTCGAGAATTAGAAAAAAATAATTGGTTTGATGAAATAGGGGATAAAAACACACCAAAGGACTACAATGCGCTTGGAGGACACTATTGCACTAGAGGGACATGTTGTGCTTTGCACCCACACCCCATTTTGATCTTTTTTATTTTTTGCAAAATGGGGACCCCCCTGCTCTCTTCCCTTTCTTCTTTCCCTCATTTTCCCCTCTTTTCTCTATTTTACTTTATGTTTTTGTCGCTTGTCAAAGTTTCAAGATCTTCAAGATTGGCAAGCCATCCTTTTTGGCTGCAACCCTCAATGCTTTCTTGTCTCCCTCGTTTGTATTTGGTGCTTCGCTCCTTTGGGATTTTCTTTGTTGAGATACTTGCTCTAAGTGCACAAAGATGGGGGCCAAAAACGGGGCTTAAGTGGCCACTTTTTTTTTGAAATAAGGAAATACTGACCTTGGACGTGAAATTGAGGATAGTTACACTCAAAATTTAGAGATGCAACAAAAACAAGGATCGTAGTGCTCTAAATCTATTTTCTAAGCTACTAATTTATTTTGAAAATGGTTGAGATTAAGGGGTTCAAAATAGGGGACCATAAAAATTGTTGTTGTTTTTGTTAGAAAAACATAACATAGCAACTTTTCTGGGTGCCTAGCACAATGAACTTTTTTTAGTATTTTTAAAATCGATTCAGTGAAAAATTAGCTAACAATATGTAGTTTATGCTTTATTTTTCTAATAATTTTTTAATGAATATTTGATTTTTTACTAATTTTCAAAGTGGACAATTCCTGAAAAATAGAATTTTGGTCATGCTACCCTATAAATTTTGGAAACTAATTGATTTTTTAAAAATATGTGTAGAATGGAGTCTAGTTTTTAAAAATGTAATTTATTTGAAATTTCTATGAATGGTTAATTTATAACGAAAAAAACACCAAAAACTATTTTTTGCCAAAAAAGAGACACACAAACAAAAAACATTATAAATCAAAGGCTAACATTGTCAAAAAGTGAAAAAAATTACATCGTTAGATAGCTAAGTCTTCCTACAAGAAATCAAAGAATTCCACATAGACGATCCTTTTGGGGGATTAAAAATAGTGAGAATTCTTGAAGGATCTAGGTTATCCAAATATTTTGCTTGCAAAATTCTACACCATTTAGCCTTTGGATTTACACATTTTCCAAAAAAAAATTCTCCAAATGCTTTATTCCTGCTTACTATGTTGTGGATTCCAACCCCACCTTGACATTTGTCTCATGTCATGCCCTCTAAAGAGATTAGTGGCACCTCCTTTTGTTCATCAATATTTCCTTTCCAGATGAAACCTCTAATAACTTTCTCAATTTCTGAAATCACTGATTGTGGAGCTTTGAGAACCACAAGAAAATAATTAGGGATTGAGGATAAGACTACTTTTACCAAAAGAATTATCCTTGACAAAGATATCCATCTGGCCTTCCATAATAAGATCCTTGACTTTAATCTTTCTATTACTTTCACCCAATATTCTACCTTGTTTGGTCCTGAGAAAAAAGGAATCCCTAAATAAGTACATGGTAAGACAGCTTGTTGGAAACCAAGAATTTTGATTATCTTTTTTCTTGTCTCCTCCTATGTGTTAAGAATATAAACTTTTGATTTTGAAACATTTATCCTTTGACTTAATGTTGAAGAATATTTATCTAAGACTTCCTTAATCTACTTTACTTTTGCAATGTTGGATTTCACAAATAAATTGGTGTCATCTGCACAAAGAGAATGTGTGACTACTAAACCCGTGCTTCCAATTTGGACCCCCTTCCAAAGCCCCTGAGAAAGTTTGCTAATAATGAACCTTCTCAATGCCTCAACCATGATTATAAATAGGAAAGGTGAAAGTGGACCCCCTTTCCTAACACCTTGTGATGTGCTAAAGAAACCAATAGGAGATCCATTGAGAATGATTGAAAACTTTGCCCCTAAAAGATATGTTATTATCCATCTGCACCATCTTGCACTAAATCCAAACTTTGCAAGCACTTTTTTCAAAAACATCCAATTAACTTTTTCATAAGCCTTCATCATGTCCAATTTGACAATGATAGAAGAAGCATTAGTAGTAGAAATTGAGTGCAAAGCTTCATGGGCTAAAATAGCCCCTTTAGATGTCTCTCTCCTTAGAACAAACCCACCTTGCTCTTGGGAGATAATCTTTGGTATAATGGACTGCAACCTTAAATATATTGCCTTAGTGAAAATCTTATAAATTGTATTACATAAATATATCGGTCTATATTCTGCAAATGTTTTAGGATCCTTAACTTTAGGCAAGATTGCTATATTTGTTACATTGAATTTTTTTAACAATGTACACGTTCTTTTTGATTCTTCAAGTGCCCACAACAAATCAAAACACAAAATGTCCCAGCATTTTTGGAAAAAAATGAGCAGTAAAATTGTCCGGACCAGGAGCTTTATTTAGAGCCAAAGAGAAAACAAATTTTTTAACCCCCTCTAATGATAATGGTCTCATTAAAGATTCATTATCCCTTTCAATAACAATTTGCGGAATTGCTTCCGAAAGTTCTGCTTCATCTTTGTTAGTTTGTTCTCCTCTGTCCTATGGTGCAGATAAGAGGTCTGAAAAGAATCTAACACACTCTCTACTTATATCTTCTTCCTTAGTAAGCCAATTTCCAGTTGAAATCTCCTGGACAAGCTGAATTACTTTGGCAACCCTTTTAATCTGAGTGGATACATGAAAATACTTGGTATTATGATCACCCTCCCTCAACGACAACTCCCTTGACTTTTGCCTCCAGTATATCTCTTCTCTTTCACATAATTATTCTCATTCTTCTTGCAAATTATTTTACTTATCATATGAGGAATCATCTAAACCATGTTGAATAATATTTTCATGCACATGTATTCCAGTTCTTTACGAATTAACTCTTTTTGATGAAATATATTCTTGAAAACCTCTTTATTCCATTTTATAAGCTTCTGCTTAATGTGCATTAACTTTTTACACAACTGAAACATCATTGTGCCTTGTTCATTTGGTGTTGTGGTCCACCAATGACGAATCAAGCCCATAAAATTTGGATGCCCAAACCACATACTCTCAATATTAAAAGAAGATTTGGTTCTCAAACAAGAGACATTTGAGATGCTGAGAGAGATTGCATAATGATCAAAATCTGCGAAAGGAAATATCTTTGATACAAAATTATGTTGCAAGCTAAACCAATTAGATGAGACAAGATATCTATCCAGCCTTACCGTTATCTGGAGAAAGCCTTTCCTTCTATATAGGAATTTACTTTTGAGTGTAATTTTTTATTTTAAAAATTGAATATGTCCAATCTAGTGAAACCTAAATAAAAAATCATTAACTGAGTTATTTAAGTTATGTATATTTTTATAATGGTATAGTTGGAATAATTTATCATTCTCAATCATACTCTTACCAAAGTTAAAAGTGTTGATGGATCGATTTAAATATTCATTTATTTGTCAACTATTAAAATCATATGATTAATGAAAATCATCTATAATAAGTAATTCACGTGAATATTATTTTATAAGGCATATGAAAATAATTTAATATTCAATTCAAATATTGAATAAAATTATAAATTAACATTAGTGAAACTATTATAGAAAAAAGGTTGAGTATATTAATTTTAAACCTTGTATAATTAATTAGTGAAGTAATAATCTCTTAACGACAATTAATAAGGTGGATAAATTAAAAAGTTACAACACGATATCTTGATCAAATAATTAAAAGGTCATTGTTATCAAGATTTTTAATCTTAATCCACATGAATATCAAAATAACTATATTAGGGTCAACTATTCTACAATTATATCAAATTGACCTAGTTGCTCAATGATGTGACATCTTAGAAACTTTGAAGGCTAAGGTTCAAATTAACTATTAATTTAACTAGCAGTAATATTAATAACAACACCATTCCCTCAATACTATTGTAAGAATTTAAAGTGAAACACCAAATAAATTTGATCGGAGGAATGAGATGACAAAAACCTATAGTTAATAAAACCTTTAGTTGTTCATTGTTCAATATGATATTATTGTTAACACAGACCGACTGCGACTACACCAAAAACATTCATTTCTGTTGACATCATAGCATGTGGTAAAAAAATGAGCTCCCACAAGGGTTGAGCCCAACATGTTGCCCCTAGGTCTCAAGAAGGGAATGAGATAGGAAAAGAACATTCATATTGCTCAAATCAAAGCATTGTCAACTCAAGGAGTAATTCACAAAGTGGTTGTAAGAACAACTGGAAACATTGATCATTGAAAGGTGTTATCATAATAGTTTTACATCTTCTATTGCTGCCATATGTCACAATTGTTATTTTTATGTTATTAAAAATACTCACTTAGGTGGGGAAACAAAGAGAAAAGTAGACTTACTTTACCACTGTCCAAGGTAAGTGCTTTAATGGTGATAATAAGTTGACAAGAAAAGACTCTGCTAAGCAAGTAAGTAACAAGTGGACTATGTGTGCATGCATTAGAAAGCCATGCCTGTCCAACATAAGCAAAGGTTCTCGTTTTATCATCAAAGGGCTGAGTATGATAAAATATACAAAAAGAAGTGCATATTCTTTTTGAGAAGGGGATTGTAAAGGTGAAGATAACACCACATATAGAAAACTGCCCAATTGCTAAGCTCCACAAAAGCCTCAGTATCGGCCTCAAGACGTAGAGGGAGTTCTTTTCAAAGTATGAGAATAAAAGATGCATCTGAAATATGGAAATGGCCGTGGCCAAAGAGCCAAAATATGGTTCCAAAATGGAGAATAGAGAAACCATTGTTTGGTCTTGAAACAAAGGAAACTTACTCATGAATTTGTCTACAATAAAAAATCTTAGTCTAAGCTTCAAAATGCGACATGAAAGCAAGAAAATGAAGAGCTCGAGCATTCAAACCCTAGTCTCATGGTGGTGGAACCCATATTTTTCAGTGCTCAGAGAGAAAATCAAAGTGAAAATGAATGAGAGAAACATGGAGTTCGATAGTGTTTTTTTAGGGTTTTCCTCATTGCCCTAATTCGGCCTTTGATTTTTTTCACATTGATTTAAAAAAATATCATAATCAACTAATACCTTGGCCTGTTTGTTTCATGTCGAGCCTTTGCAAACTTAGGTGTTGCCTTGAGTTCCCTTTTTGCAATTTTTTACAAAAAATCAAAGCATTTGATATGCCTTAGCCAATTTTATGAGAAAAATCAAAATGCCTAAGTGGGTTATATTATACACTTTGCAAAAATTTGAGTCAAGATTGTATGTGCCTTCTTTGTGTTTTGCAAAGTTGTGAAAAATCAAGTCAAAGGTCAAGTATTTCCCTCTTTCTTTTTTTGAATTTTGAAACTGCAGATATTCTAAAACAATATTAATGTAATATTCTATAAATTGCAGTAGTGATTTGATGTTATTATTGTGATTCTGAACATTGAATCCCTTTTATGTCTCATTATTACAACTGTGAGTGCATAAAGTTCATATAATATAGGTTCATGTTGTGTTTGTTTTTCGAACCTTCATGCAAATCACTTTATGTTGTATGTTTCAGTTGAGGTTGTGAAAGTTATTATTTTGAGATCTGATTGTGAGTTAATTTGGTGAAAAAAGTTAAAGTTTTGGTGCATCACAGCCATTAGTTTTAGGATTTCATTTCAATCTTTCCTTCTAACCCTTTTCTTAGAAAAGTCATTTAGATTAGGTGATTTGCTAGGGGAACCAACCCTATTTGGAGATTCATTCTTGACATAGGTCACCCACAACTTGAGAGTGTTTCCATGTTTCAATAGGATAGTTAAGTCAAATCTTATCTAGGGTGCAATCCTAATTGACAACAATTATTAAATAATGTTAGACTTTAGATGTCATTTTGAGCAAGGGTGGCATGATGTGTATGATGTTTGGTTGTGAACCTATATTGTATTTAAAAAAATATTTGTGGCATTTATGTTAGATCCACATTAAAATATGGGCATGACATGTTACAAGTTTTACAAATCTATTAAAATTTGATATTTTACAATTTAAATTGTCAATTTAATAAACACTAATTTATACTAATTTGCAAATGATATTAAAAATTTATAATTTAAATTGTTAATTTACTAAAACTTAATAAATTAATTTTATATCAAAATTTCTAGTTTACTAACAAAATCATGTCAAAAATATAAATAACATTATAAAATTCCTTTGACACACATTGCCATAGCACACAAGAGATTTCATCCAAGGAATCTTGGCTAGTAGTTTTCCTTAGAAAATAATGGTGGAAAACCACTTAGGGATTTTTTTATTAATGGAGAATCCATTGTGACACCCATTCCCATTTTAAACATGTTTTCCCTAGAGTGAGGACCATAAACAAGTGAGACAACCCACAATGCTTTATTATAAACAAAAAAGAATAGGTAAATGTAAGGTGTCACCATAATAATATTGATAAAGTGAAATCACCATAAACATGTAAGAACATGAGATGTAACACGTAACCATAAACTAATAATTTAACATAAGCACTATATCATAATATGTACAAGCTTAATAATCATAAGTATTTAGGCCATGTAATCATAATATAACTTTGTATAAATATATAAACATAAAGTCAATCATGATAATCAATCATTATAATAATTTAAATGATAAGATAAGAATGTAAGTATAACATTATTAGATTATAAATAGATAAGTGACATAAAGGGGAAACCCCTTAGTGGATAGACATAACACAATATATTGAAGATAAAGAAAAGATAAAAGTCATAATATAAAATGTTACATAAGAATGAAAGATCACTTGTATACTCACAACAAATAAGGTATAGTTAAAGAAATGACAAGGAAAAAATAAACATAACACAATATAATATATGATTATGGATGAGTAAAACAATTAAGGCCCATTTAAGGTTTCACCATAATAAAAATTGATCAAGTGAAATAATTATAAACATGTAATGAAGGGATACTCTCCCTTGAACACACCTTACAAAGACAATAACATCCAAGAACAATAAACATATATCTTTATTATACTCTCATTAATCATCTACATACATGAAATCAAACACAATACAACTATTGGTCATAAGACCACTATTATAAAAAATTGGGTTGCAAATAAATGCAAAAAATCAGGCATGCAAGTCTATGAATAGCAATAATGGCCATTGAAACCCCAACCTTCATTTAGTGTTGAAAATAAATAATTTTATCTATCTTCTAATCCAAAATGAATCCCTTTCCATTAGTAACCAATTTATATGATTTTTCCACTTTCCAACAATCTATCACTTCTATTTTTGGTGTCTAATATATTCAATTACCCTATTTTCTGGCCTTAGAAAATTCCTAAATTTTAGTCAAACTTTTAGGAGCCATAAATTTTGACTCAGGCATGAGATTGATGAATCATTCACACTATTGGAAAGATCGCAGGCATTAGATTGATGAATTGTTCACACTATTGAAAAGATCTCGATAGGCCTTTTGATTTTCAACCACTTTTTAGGCTGATTTAGAACCTCTAGGTGCCTCAAAATTGACTTTGAATATTTTTAAAGGGATTTTGAAGAAAAACATTAATATCTCACAAGTGACAAATGGTATCAAAGTGATTTCTTCACCATTAGACTCATTTCACCATTTTGGAGCTCTCTATAAGATTTCATGCCCATACACACACAAATGCTAACTTACTAAAACCAGAAATCTATTATTTTTAACCCTTCCAACTTACTAAAAATAGTAATCCTACCATTTCTAACCCTTATAAAAAAATATTCACCAATCTTAACTAAAATCAAAATAATTTTTTTTGGGGGATGCAAGATTGCTCTTACACCCTAGATGGTCTTGCATCAAAATTTAAGAACATGAGGTGTAACATGCAATCATAAGCTAAACAATTAACATAAGCATTATATCACAAGATATAAGCTGAAGAATCATAATTATTTATTCCATTTAAATATCATAATATAATATCATGTGAATATATAAAAATAAAATAAATCATGAGAATTAATCATTATAGGTATATAAATGAGAGTCCAACATGTAAGTATAAAATAATCAAAGTATAACAATATAAGTGAAATAAAGGGACAACACCTAAGTAAATAGACATAAAAAGTTATATTGAATATATAAAGAAAGGTAAAAGTCATAGTGTAGAAGGTGAATATTAATGAAAGAAAAATGATACTAAAGAAAAGGTATACTTAAAAAAATGACAAGTAAAAAATATATAGAACACAATACAATATATTATTAATGACGAGAAAAAAATAAGATCTATTTAAAAATTCTAAAGTAAAAATAAAATTAAATCTATGTTTTTGTCAACATTATGAGAGACTCTACAAATCAACACATGTTCATATAATTCACTTGTGTCAACATCTACCGCCAAATTTTTCTTTTCATCATCCACATTGTAACAAATATTAACAAAAAATATAAAAAAAGAAAGTGAAAGATAAAAATTAATATATATGAATAAACATAATGTGAAAGGCTTAAAGTATCAATCAATAACATGGGAAGAATTTTATGTTTAAGGAAAAATAATTTTATATTAAATACATTGCAAGGCCTTGACTTGTGTGTGACTAATGTAACCCCAATTTCTAGAGCGCGTTCTATTTATTACTAGTTAGATGGAACAAAAATAATAAATGAAGGAACTATGTGTTGATTATGTTGGAGATATCATTGGTCATATAGGTAAACCTTATGAAAATTATCTCTCTAAACACTATGACATGAATATTTTCAAGTATCTAAGGAGTTTAATAATGCTTCATGAATTGTCTTGATTATGGAATTGATAACTCTTATATCATATTGTATGTTTTATAATTTAGTATTGTTATCTAGTTTTAATGATCATGTGTTAAATATCTAAACTATTCAAATGTATCTTATAAATCTAATATAAATTATTATTTAGTGTTGAATATAAAATAATATCTATCTAGTCTAGCTAAGAGTTCATGTTTAATAATGAAGAGGATTCTGACTCTTTAGACACTTGTGAAGCCCACTATGAGATGGACCTAACCTTGAAACTATTTTAAATTCATTGGACTCAATACCTTATGATGCTTCACATGATTATGAAAATTCATATATTTTATTTAGTAATAGACATTGATTTTGGTTATATGGTATGTGTAGAGTAGTTAAATATTCTTTACAATTATATAAACTTTTACAATCTTATATGCTCAAAGGGAAAATTGAGAATGTGATGTTAGATAAATTGCAATGAAATGATAACCTAGAATAATTAGATGACTAATTGGATTAGGTAACATTGTTTGTATTAATCTTATATGAATTGAATGAAATATGTCTTATGACATTGCGATGATTACGAATGTTGAAGAAATGTGTTTAATTAGAAATAAGATAATTTCTAGATAGTAATATTATGCATAGCTTGTTATGGGAATTGAATTGTGAATGTATGTGTATAAGGTTGTTAAATATGTTTCTTCAACTATAATAATTAGTGAACACATTTACATATAAATTTGAGTGCGTACACATTTAATTTCATGATCAATGGAATCAAAGATCTCCTAGGAACCCAATGTGTTCAAACTGTGAAACCAAGACCATTGTCCATATGGAGGGACTATTGTTGGAAGTTTTTGTTGTCATTAATGTCAAAAAATATTTGTTTTTGCATTGATGTCAACCTATGGAGATTCTTAAATTGGTTGGATTATGTTGTCAATAGTAGTCTCACTGATGTCAACCTCTAGTGTTTCTTTGATGAGCATAGTTTTATGGATGTTTAACCTCTTGTGTCGTTGAGATGCTGAAAAGGTGTTACAAATGTTGAGATGGTGTTTGCGGTGCCTGGTTTCCAAGTTCTTTCGAGAAAATTTGATTAAAAGAGAGTTTAGTGTGGTAGAGTGGTGTTTAGTGTTTTTCTCTTCATTTCTTCATGGTTGAAGATCTACTTGTGTGGTTCAAATATGTTGATCAAAGGTGTTTAGGGGTGTTATATCCATATTTTCATACTCTAGATCATTTGACAGAAGAAGTTGTGTTCACTAGTGTGTGAACTATGATGTAGTGCTATTTGGGAGAAATGTTTTTCCTCCATATTTCTTTGCATTGTGGTTTTTGGTTTTGTGGATCTAGAACTATGCTTATATTGTTCATATCTATCTTCAATCTTAGTTGTTTGATTTTTGGTTCTCCACAAGGTTGGATTCATTTGTTACAATGTGTGGAAGATTAATGGGGTGTACAAAATGATTATGTTCTTTAGGTGTTTGTTATTCCGAAGGGTTTGTTAGATTTCAAGGTGTTGGTGGAATATTCCAGATTGTGTTTAAGTGTTGTGTGCGATTCACAAGTCATCTTTAGATTTGAGGAATAATTACATAAATGTTTAATGGCGTTAACATAAGTTTGACCGACCTTGTGTGTTTACACTAATTGCGGATATGCTTCAATGTTTATGGAAGCATGGCATGATGTGTATATTTAGATTTAGGTTCAAGTTAAGGTGTGATGTGGCCTGCCTTCATTCCTATCCACCATGGGAATGTTTTGGTACTAAACTAATTTGAATTTGGACATTTGAGGTGCATAGCTGACCTTGAAAGATGTTTCTAAGGCTACGAATAATATAAAGGAAAGGTGAGTTTTTTGAAAAGTCTGTGTAGATGTGAGGATGTGTTGAGATGTAAATTTAATCAAATGTAGAGATTTGAAGTGTGAACTTAATCCCTATGAATCCATTGCAATGAGTAGAAGGGTCTACATTCACAGAGTACCTAAAGTTTCTAATAGCAGTGAGCTGGAGGTTACTGATGGTGTAGAGTTTTAGTGGTGGATATTTTCTATTTCTCTGAGATGGATTTCTCATTGTAACAATCTTATTTCTCCTTCTTTCTAATATAGTAGTGGGCCCTTCTTTCTTTTGGGTAGTGAACCTATTGTATTTAGTGTTGCAATTACTTTATATTGTGAACTATTCCTCACCATCATTTTTCCCTTCTTAGGTTTTCCACATAAATCTAGTGTTCTCATGTTTTTGGATGTGTTTTCATTACTATTTCCCATGTTTATATTCTTCTAATGCATGATAAGGGTTTAGTGGTTTTTAAAGGTTTAAGAGGCTAATGTAGATCTCAATGTTAATGAGGATTTTGATGTTTTAATGTCCAACTGATTCACCCCCCTCTCAATTTTCTTATGCATTCAACAATTGGTATTAGAGCAAGGTTCATGGAAGAAAGCTTAATCTCTTGAGGTAGATTTCATTAGGATTAGAAGAAAAATATCTAAAATTTAAATGCATATTTGATCAATAAACCGAGAAATAAAACACATAGAAAATTATAACATAGAGAATTTAACGTGGTTCACGCAATGTGGGCTACATCCACAAAACCACAACCATCCAATGATTTTATTATCCAGTGAAAAACTTATTACAATCTCGCAAATAATCTCCTTTTTTCACACACTGCAACTCCCATCCCAACCCCTTATAATAAATTTTTTAGAAGCTTCCAGATTAGGGTTCTACAAAGTCAATTTTTTCCTTTTTTCGGTGATGACGTGAAAAAAGTAGGAGGACATTTTTTTCTCGGGGGCTGCCACCCCTGAACCCCTGCTCGTGGCCCGTCCCAGCCCTAGACCCTAACAAGGATACATGAAGAGTGTACAATATAGCATGATTAGTCACCACATACCAACAGATTCAATTATGCACAAGAATTTGGATCCTCTATTTGATGGATCTAATTATGCATTATGGAAGACTAGGATGAAAGGTTTCCTTGTTTCCCTAAGGTTTAGAGTTTGAAAGTCAATTGAAGATGGATATAAGATGCCTACAAATGGACTGTCAACTGATGATGAAATCAAGGCTTATGAGAACAATGGAAAATAAAGGTATGCTATTTTGAGTGGTCTTTCTAATTCAAAACCTATGAAGGTTATGAGCTACAAAACTACTAAAAAAATCTGGAAGAAATTGGAAAGTGTCTATGAAGGAGATGATAAGGTCAAGCAAGCAAAGATGCAAAATCTAAAAACTAAGTTTGAAACCCTAAGGATGATAGAAGATGAAGATATTACAAGCTACATGCATAGAATGGATGAAGTTTTCAATTCAATCAGAGGCTTTCATGGAAAAATTGAAGAAGATGAGGTGGGTATGTGTAGGATCATCATGGAGAAAATAGGCCCTTAAGTGGCGATGAAAATTCAGAAAATTAGAGCTAGGCAACTTGACGTAAAATTTTGAATAAGTTATCTATATTATTTCAAAAATATGTAAGAATAGAATTGGTAGAAAATTGAATGTAGTTTCTAAACTATTAGGTTTATTTAAAAAAATAAAAAATCTATTTGGTGAAAATTTGAAATTTCAATGCTGTAGTACTTAAATTTTAGGGAAAAAATAAGAAGTAGGTGTTTGTCTAACCACCCTAACCACAATAAAATGATAATATTTTTTTTATAAGATTTTAGATATAAGTAGAGGACTCATGTCCCGATGTGATGCATATTTTTTTGTAATTTTTTTCCAAGTAAATAATTAATTATGATTTTTTATTAAATTTTTTTAAAAATATAAAAACTAGTATGTCTGACCACCTTAACTTGGTCAAAACTTCATGAAATTCAATTTTTTTAAAAATCCTATAGTATGCAAAGCATAGAATATGATGCATATTTCAAATTCAAAAAATGTGATACTGTTTGAAAGCTATAGATGTTTTTCAATCAACTTTTCAATCAAGACTTTAATCGTAATTCAAATAAAAAATGAATAATAATTATTTATTAAATTCAAAGTAAAACATAATTTATATTGGTGGAAAGTTGAGAATCTCCTTTGAAAACCCTTTTCATTTCATCAATTTTGGGTAAAAAAAAGTTGCCAGCCAGATGGGCCATCATATCCTTACATATCGCCACTTTTTGGCCCATCGTGATCCTACACATACCCAGGTGGTAAAGAAGGCATTAAGAACTCTTCCTAAATCTTATAGTCATAAGGTTTTTCCTATTGAAGAAGCTCAAAATTTAGACCATTATTCTAGAGATGAATTGTTTGGTGCTTTAACTACTTTTGAATTGAGAGATTTTGGTCCAAGTGATTCAAGAAAAGAGACTGCTTTTAAAGTTGGCAAAGCAAAGAAGAGTGAGGAATCTAATCTGGATGAGTTTGATGAGCTATAAGAAATTTTTTTGAGGAGATTGAAAAAGGGCCTTGGAAAATATAGAGGTAAGTTAACTTTCAAATGCTTCAATTGTGGAAAGATAGGTCATTATGCTTCAAGATGTCCAATCAAAGCTTCAAATGATATATTTAAGGAGAATAAAGGTAAATCAATTAAGAGAAGTTACTATGTTAAAGAAGATGCCATTATATCTGATGATGAATCTAACTACTTAGATGATGAAAATGATGAATTATTATTCATGGCTCTAAATTTTGAAACTAATTCTACTAACTCTAAGAGATGTATGAAGGATGTTGCTCTAGAAGTAGGTCATAATGGAACTATGGTGACCGGTTTTTATGCTAGAGTAGACAAAAAATACTAGATTATTGACAATAGATGCTCAAATCACATGATAGGTGATAAGAGTAAGTTTTTTAAACTTGAGAAGTTTGAAGGTGGTCTTGTTAAGTTTGGTGATGATACATCTACTAAGATATGTGGAAAAGGTTCAATCAATTTTGATGGCAAGAATAATACAAATGATGTTCTTTATGTTAAGGGTCTTCAAAATAATTTCTAATTGTAGGAAAAATGTGTAGCTGTAATGTCACATAATTGCACCTAGGGGAAATTCCACATTTCAGCACTTTGCCTAGCATTTATGATGCCTAAACGCATTAATGGAAAAAATCCCATGGGTCAGAATTTCACAATTCTAGCTCCATGTGGATCAATGGAAAAGAAACAACCTGATGAAATTTTTTTTGAAAACCAATGCTTTGGAAACCTACATGGCACATGGACGTCTGCGCAATGTTCTAGCATCCTAATAGTTTTCTGAGTTTGAAATGAAGAATCTCGAATCCTGACTCTTGAAACATATCCCAACATTTAGGTTTTTGGGTGTAATGAATCTTTTCGCTCTTGCATGCAACAAAACCCCTCATTTTCTCTCATTTTGGGGGTTCATTCATTCAATCCAACTTTTCTCTTCAAATTGACTCTTGAATATCTCTCATTCTTAACAAGCAATACTTATACAAGCGAAGCTCTACCAGACTAAGGTCCCTCCAACAACCAAAGCTCTCTAGAAAGCATTCAATGGTGAATCCATGTGTTCTTGAGGGGATCGAGGTCCATTGGTAACAAAATCTCTCACTTCTTTCTATTTGCATCTCTTTTTCATTTACTACTTAGTGGTGCGGATTCTACTCCTAAATCGGGTTTTGCTTTCACCACTCCCTTTATCCATTTCAGTTACACTCTCTTTCTATTTGGCTATCTATGGAGGTGGGAACACTAAAGCGAGGGTCTAACTATGGCAAGCCCCTATACAACCCCAACATTTTACCCTTATTCATTTTGTGTGTAGATTGCAAAGTAGAGTTTGGAGTGAAGACTCGAATATTTGAATTGAGGGTAAGTTTTCTCCAAGTTCTCCTTGTATTGTTCTCATAGTTTTTGTTCTCTATTTTATTATTTTGTTTAGTAGACCTCGGATATGAGTTAGGAAGTGAAACTCTATTTTTCTTGCCTGAGTTCTAGAGATCTCTATTGCTCATGAAGTTAGCGTGTCATTTGGACACCAGCACACCACACTGATGGCCTGAATCTACACTGCCATCCTTTGGCCAAGAGCTCCTCTTTCAGAGGTAGAAATCTAGAAGTTTCACTCTCTCATAATTTGTAGTAGTCTTCTCTGATAATTAACACATATACGTTTCCTTTGAAATTTTTTCATTCAACTTATGTTGAGGAGGATAAGGGTAGTTCATTCCCTAGGATTATCTTGAGAACGAAGAGACTCGTGTGCAACGAATCCCTCTTATCTCATATTTTGGTGAACCCGACATGAACATTTTAGATCTATTTTTATAGTGTTTCCATGTCTATGATAATTCTTTCTCTAAGAAATATTTCAACATGTTGGATGATGCTCTAGATGACTTCTTAGAAGCATATTCCCCTATCCGTAAATCTTCTGAGCAAAACTCTTTTTCGCAGGCTAAATAGTCGGTAAATGTTGTGGTGGTCTCTATGGCTCCTCCAAGTCCTCAGAAACCTATCATTTAATTGAACCCAACTAGACCTTCTCCGAGAAAGGATCATTCTGTTTATGGAATTTAATATCGAAATGATTCACCAAATTTATATTCAAGGTTCATAAAAGCTACAAACTCTTCTTCTTACAATGTTGTTGGGTGAACATATAATATAAGAAGAAACAAATAGAGTTTAGACCAACAAATTTTTGTCCCTACATCACAACCTACTCAAGTTCCTACTTCTTTACCACCTTCTCAACAAAGTCTTCCTTCAACACATAAACCTGTGACTAAAGCACCGGGTGATTATGATCTTGTCAAGCAACTTTGCGTAACTCCGGCTAGGGTGATCCTACAATGCTAGTTTACAATTTCTCGGAGATTCTAATTTTTGGTGAAATCATATTTTTTTAGAAAATATAATGATTTAAGCCTTCAAAAGTTCCATTTGAAGGATTCCAATTGAAGAGGGTTTGATCAAACCAACTTAGATCAAACCCCCTTGGATAAAACCTCGCTAGTTTTAAACCGTACCTATAATGGAGTCTCCTTTACACCTATCAAAATGCTGATAAAAAACCACTTTTGATTTACCTCTTTGGGGATCAAATGAATTCATTTAAAATTTATTTTTTGTAAGTATGTAGTCCTTATTATAAGCTTCCCAAAAAGTATAATTTTAAATAGATTTAATTTAATTATTATATTTATTTTTTATTTATTGTGAATGTAGGTTTTTCACTGAAAATCATGCTCTTTGTTCTTCACATATGGAAAAATAGAAGATTATCAAATTTTTTTTTGAAAAATATTAGTACACCAGATATTGAAGTCCTTGATCCAACAATTTTTTTTTGAATTTCGATACATACAAAAAACGTTGTGTTATACGGTCCACCTATGTCTGAATTGTAATTGGTTTGACTTCGAAACTTGATTAAGGAAAAAATATTCAATAAAACATTATGAAACCAATTGGAAGGACTAGATATCGTAGTTACAAATCTAAAGTCAAAAAAATTAGAATTTTATCCTTCATGGAAAAAAAGATGTGTTATACGGTGAGTGTCACTCCTTAAAAATGGTGTTTACTAGAAAAAAACTAGTTTTCGAAGGAGATGGAAAAAGAAGTGCAATCTGATTCCAATTGTTTTGAAAAATATATTTAGAATCTACAGACAAAATGTCACAAATCACTAGTTTTCGTCATCTTTAAATTCCTCATGATTTAGCCACTATAGGTGTTCGAAATTGAAGATTTAGTTAGAAAAAATTAGTTCAGTGTCTAGTTTGGCCAAAAATTGTAAACCAGTATTGTGGGATCACCTACTAAGATCTCACTTTGGGATTTGATTCACACCACTTTGATTTATCAAGAAATGCTTCAGGAAGCCTTGCAAAAGATTATCTTGCCTACCTATGTTAGGCCAATGGATGTTAATATGTTGATGGCTCATATTCGTGTGGATTTTCCAAATATTACATTCTATCTGCAAAAACTCCCACCTCTGAATAAGCAGAAACAAGTAGATCCTTTAAAGATTATAGTTAATGTTAATAATATTGGTATTAGGTGTACCCTCATTTACACCGGTTTGGCTCTCAACATTTATGCTATTGACCTCCTACCCAATATTAAATTTGATTCATCTTCTCTAGTTGCTTCTTCTTTGTACATTCATGGGTTCAATAATGTTGGTTGCCAAGCTCTAGGCATGATAATACTGCCTTTGCAGCTAGGCTCTGTTACCTTACCTACTTTGGTTTATGTGATGCGTGGCCCTTTACCTTACAATCTTATTTTTGGGAGAACTTGGTTTCATGCTATGGGTTTCGTAACTTCTACTTTACACCATTCTCTAAAGTTTATTGCAAATAATCAAGTGGTCACAGTTACAGCTAACCCGAAAGCTGTTCACCTTTGTGAGTTAGCGACTGCTAGTTAGGTTGCGGTTGTCTCCACTCTTAAGAATTATATTCCATATTTAAATCTTGATGCTATGACATGTTCCTCGGTGATACCCTATGTGGAGGTTGTCCTCGAACTGAGTATCGCTAAAGACAAACTACCTAAAACAAAAAGTCCTAAGTCTTTCCCATCTACTTCTTTTGAATCAAATGCTTTCCTTGGCGATGATTGGGAGTCTTTGGAATTCAATGAATTATTTATTGGAGAATACAAAGTAATTCCAAATCATCTAAAGCTTCCAATAACTTCAAATTCCTCTGATGAAAAAGTGGATGATTCTCCCATTGAGGAGGAAAACTGTAATCCTATTCAGGAGACCAGTCCTTCCCCTGCTGAGGAGGATAGTTCTACTCCTGCAAAGGAGGTTAATGCTTGTGAATCTATTCAAGGAGATGGTTCTACTCTCATAGATGCATTTTATGTTCATTGGTGGAATGAATGTCTCTATGTAGAACCACCACCTTTCAAAGTTTTTCAAACTCACCATGGTTTCAGATATAGACTCACTTCTTAGTATGGCTATGGGCGAAAAGGTCTTGGACATATTGAGCAAGGAATCCAAGTCCCTATCCAGTTCAAGCCTTGTAGGTTTTATCTAGGTTTGAGATGCTCTATTGAGAAATCTAAGCAAAAACCTTAGTGGAGTGTTAACATGATTTCAGTTGAACCACTTATTTTAGTCTATCTTGAACTAGTAGTGTATGGAGTTCAGGATGAGAAAGTCCCTTTAGATGTCTTCTCTTTAGATGAAGCACTTGAGGGATTCTTAGGTTCCTACTCCCCTTTTCCTCCTTTCCATCATAAAAGATAATTCTCATCTCAATGTATCTTAAGTGTTGATGAGGAGGACCCTCTAGCTAATATTCAAGACGACGTCCTGATATTGCATCCTAGACATCATAGTTCCCTCCTCAAGGGAGATATTACTAAATTCTCTATGGATCCTAAGTCTTCTAAAAAAGTGATTAAGATTGGGAAGTTCCTTTCTTCAGAAGAAGCAAAGGAACATTCCAATCTCCTACATTCTCACCTTGATATCTTCGCTTGGACGTATGAAGACATGCCCGATATGGATGAGTCCATAGTGGTTCACAATATCAACTTATGTCCCGACACCAATCTAGTTAAGCAGAAAATTTGAAAGATCAATCCCAAGGTCGCATTATTGGTTAAGACCGAGATAAAAAAGCTGCTAAAAGTGGGTTTTATCCATCTCATTGACTATTCCCCTTGGATATCAAATATTGTTTCTATTAGAAAAATTTATGGTCATATTCATATTTTCATTGACTTTTGTGACCTAAATAAGGCTTCTCTTAAAGATGATTTTTTGTTACCTAATATAGATATGATTGTGGATTCGATTTCAGGCCATGCCTTGTTATCTTTTATGGATGGTGTATGTGGTTATAATCAGATCCATATTAATCTAAAGGATTGGTACTAGACAACCTTCACTACCCATTGGGGTAATCTATGTTATGTGGTTATGCCCTTTGGGTTAAAGAATGTAGGAGCTACCTACCAACGGGTAATGACCTGTATTAATCTAATGGATTGGTACTAGACAACCTTCACTACCCCTTGGGGTAATTTATGTTATGTGGTTATGCCCTTTGGGTTAAAGAATGCAGGAGCTACCTACCAACGGGTAATGACCCTAATATTTCATGTTTTCATTCATAAGATTTTAGAAGATTATGTTGATGATATCTTGGCGAAGTCTATAACCCATTAGGATCATGTAAGGAACCTTCGTCTTATTTTTGAGAGGCATTGACTCTATAAGATGAGACTTAATCCTCTTAAGTGTGTCTTTAGTGTAGACGTAGACAAGATTTTGGGATTTATAGTCTCTTATCATGGAATCGAGGTTGACACAAATAAGATTGATGTTATTGTTAACATGCCTCCACCTAGGAACATCACTGAGTTGCAAAGTTTACAAGGAAATATTTAGGCAATTTGAAGATTCATATCTCAGCTGGATGATTGTACTCTTCCTTTCACTCATTTGTTAAAAAAGATGTTCGCTTTATATGGGATGAAGAGTGTCAGAAATATTTTGAGTCAATTAAAGCCTATTTGGAAAATCCTCCCATACTGATGTTGGCTATGATGGATAGACCCTTTTTTATTTACCTCGTAGCATCACCATATGCTTTGGAAAATTTTCTTTCTCAATATGATGATGTTGGGAAAGAGAGAGTGGTCTACTACATTAGTCATGTCCTAGTTGATTATGGAGCTCATTACTCCTCTATGGAGAAGCAATGTCTTGCTCTTGTATTTGCTATGAAAAAGCTAAGACACTACCTTCTTCCTACTGAAACACATTTAATTTTAAAAAGTGACCTTCTAAAGAATTTTTTCTCTAGTATCGACCTTGTTGGGAGATTAGCGAAATGGGTGATGTTACTTTCTGAGTTTGACATAAAGTTTATTACTCAGAAGTTGATAAAGGGTCAAGCGGTTGCTGAATAGTTGGCAGACGCTCCCTCATCTAGCTCCATCCCAGGTTTGGATTTGTTTCTTGATGAGAACATTCTTGTAATCAATTATGACCTCGAATAGAAAATGTACTTAAATGGGTCAAGATGTCTACTGGCTCCAGAGAAGGTGTAGTTCTAATATCACTCAAAGGTAAACCAACCCCTCTCTCTTTTCAATTGGATTTTCCTTGTACCAATAACATTGCTAAGTACAAAGTTCTCATGGATGGCTTGCATGCCGCGATTGCATTAAGAATAAGGAATCTCTGTATACTGGGTGATTATAAGCTTATTGTGAATCAAATTACGAGAACCTATTAGGCTAAGAAAAGTAAGTTGTCTCACTATCAAGACCTTGCTTAAACAATTCTCCTCCTTCACAATAGACAGTGTCCCTAGGAGAGAGAATAGACATGCAGATGCCATGGTGAGCACTACTTCCCTGGTACCTTCAGATGAGGATACAAAAGAGTACCACTTCATAGTTTAGGTCCTTTGGTCTCCTTCTATTTCTGATCAGCCCGAATTTGACGCTTTTGTGTGTTCCCATGTAGACTTGGGATAATGGTTTTCAATATTTACAACTAATTGAAGACTAGAAACTTTCCTAATGATGCGACAAAAAATGATCACACTTGGAAAAATATAACCTCCTTCTTCTAAAGGACACACTTTCATTATCATTGCTACAAATTACTTCATGAAGTGGGTCAAATCCATCTTTCTTTGATCCACGAACACTGAGGCTTTTTGTAGTTTTCTCTTAAACAACATTATCTCTCATTTTAGATTGCCTGCTACACTTGTCTCTGACAATGGTACGCCATTCAAGAACAATGAAGTAAAGCAATTCCTAGAGAAATTTCACATTCAACATATATTTTCTACACCATACTATCCTCAATCTAATGGTCAAGCATAAGCATCTAATAAGACTCTTGAGCTCATTCTTCACAAAACAATTAATAAACACGGTAAGGATTGGCATATTCAACTGACATACGCTTTGTGGGCCTATCACACAAGTGTTCATACATCAACAAGAATGATTCCTTACAACCTCGTGTATGGTGCCAAAGCTATCATGCCTTTAGAGTTGGAAATTCTATCTTTGTGGGTTTCCCTTAAAGGGTTGATTGATGATGAAACTTACCAAGCTAATAATTTGCATCAACTAGAGATGCTTGATGAACACTGATTACAGGCCCTTGATCATCTTAAATATCATCAATGATCATTATCAAGATAGTATAATCAAAGTTTTCTTCCTAGAACATTCAAGGTAGGTGACCTGGTTCTCTATGAGAATTAAAGGAATGTAAATACACCGTCTGATCAAATGGAAAATTCAGTCCTAACTAGTTAGGCCCTTACATTGTCATCTCCATGTATGGTTCAGGTGCTTATGGATTATCATCTATAGATGAAATGCCTCTAAAAGAGACCATTAATGCAATGCATCTTTGTCCATACTATATGTAGTGTCTAATGTGTTATATGTGTGGTCTTCACTCTTTAAGGGTTGCAACATTTTATATGTTCATTAATCATTAACACAATATGATTTTTTTCTGAGGTATGATATTACCATGTGTGTGTGTGTGTCATACATACATGTATCCTACTATGCTATGTATCCATGCATTACATTATATATTTTAAGGCGGTTATATAATTATTGTATTTAATTAACATACATCCATGTGTGTTCAATAAATCATGATAGCATCTAATGTAAACATACATGCATACACTAACATCCATAACATCAACATATATAAAAGTAAAGAAACATACACATCTAAGTACACAATTCCATAATGTCAAAATTGATATATATATCAAATGTCATGTACATGTATTGACCCACTATCATCAAAAAATGAGTGGCTACTGAATATGTGTATCAATGTCTATACAAAAAAGATCTACAAATATATATCGCAACTACAAAATTGTTGTACAAAATGGGAACTCTATATGGCTGAGGCATGTGGATCTCGGAACCCTTTAGATTTGATTATGGCTGTGGCCTAAGTAGGGGCTGGATAGTGGAGATAGATCTGGAGCGATGTGAGTGTGATTCAGACAAGGATGCACACATCTCCCTGATCTCTCCCTGAAGAGAGCATATCTACATCCGTGCCTACATCAGCTCCTACAACAACTACTGATCACCTGTCAGGATCAAAGCTATTGGCTAACTCGTGAGTTCATCGATATGGCTCTAAAGGGTGTCACACACCTGCTCGGTGATATCAACCCTCATCACAGACATGTCTCACTCTGTGAGTACCTTTTGCAGCTCCCCTAATAGCTGGTCACACTACCCCTATGTTGTGGTAACATCAATCATCCTTTGCACCACCTCTGGTTGTGCCTCCTCGTATGTAGTTATAAGACACGCTACTGACTCAAAAAGGTGGACATGTTGTCCCATTGAAGCTAGCTGGTAGGAATCTAGAATTGTCCCCTAGATAGGCACAACATGGGCCACCTTTGATATGCACTAGGTAAAGAACCCTTCCATCCCTGAACATCCACTACAACCAAAAAAGGAGAAAGTACATCAGTATCACGAGGTGTATAAAATTGAGACATGCTATGTATATACATGAGATAAAACTAGAAATGCTAAAACAAAAAAACATAAATAATTGTCATACATGGGTCCCTTGGTTGCCATAATGGGTCAGGGGGAGGAGGTGTAATCGATCTTGCACCACTAGTGTCAAGAGCTACCCCAGATGTAGCAAGGGCTGGTGGGGCTAATGAAACAAGGGTAGCTAGTGAAGGGGATGACTGTTGGACTCAAGGCAACACTAAGAGGGGGGGGGGGTGGTGAATCAGTGTTCAACAAATCTTAACTTTATTAATCTGATATTCAAACCATTTCAGCATTCAACCAAAGAAAGATGCAAACAAAAAAAGTAATCATCCACAACACCATAACACAAGGATTTTTGCATGGAAACCTTGTTACGGGAAAAAAAATAGTGGAGGTTAATCCATAATTTGAGTATTCAAATATTTTTTTTACAAAAGAGAATGCACTTGCATTCAGGCACACTGCCTAGAGCTCACTACTCAAAAGGGAAGGCTCACTACCTTACAAAAGTTTAGATTAAAACCATCTTAATGTTGAACTCAGATAGTAGCATCTATTCATGTTAGGTTACAGTTCCAGTGAAGCTCATAAATCAGATTTTGGACTTTGCTCTACACTTCGTATCATAAATTCATGTATAGATGAATTCACACTATTTCTCTACTGAAATTTGCACCACACACTAATATACTTCACTCTCACATAATTCAATATCTTATATCACTTCAAATGATAAAACCGATCTCATATATATATCTGCTATCAAGGATTTGATCATTCATATGTCGGCTTCATAAAAAATCAAGTACTTTTCAACTGTCAGCTAGATCCTTAAATAAATCTTTATGCGCATCCTCCAAAGTCAATTAAGACATAGAGAGGACACAAACAAACATGATCGAGCATGAAAAAATTTAATTAATTACTCCTTATACATCCACGATTACTGTATTTGATGAGTCGGCTTGCTCGCACAGATAACCAAAAGATTTGTGCATCGGATCTCCTAGATCACCAACCAATGAACGTGTAGCCACACAATTTGAGATTAAGGTATTATAGATACCAAGCAATCATCCTTGAGGTGCGCAAGATGAACTGATAAACAAATGATGTATATTGATCGACATCTTTACCTTTAACTGGGTGCCCTATTCTTCACTCTGTTTTGCCGGTGAAAGCCAAAACTATATTGTAGACTGGATGCCTGACTTAGGTTGCCTTCAATGAAAAAACTCACAAGCCATATGACAACAATCTCCCCCTTTGGCGTTGATGGAAACACTTAGTGAAAAATGACTAAGTGTCATAATCAATATAAGTATGTTGCCAACCTTCACTTCTCTCTTTCCCCTTTGCTTCAAAAACATAGCTCCCCCTTAGATTGATGAGACATTTTTCACTGCACTCTCTCCCCCTTTGACATCAATGAAAAAGCATAGAAACCATATGCCAAAAAGATAAAAAATGTGTTCAAATATCTCCAAAAAATTTAGAACATATATGCCGACAATTCTCCCCCTTAGACCAAAACTTCAAAATTTGAATCAAGAACTACTACCTTAGAAAATTATCTTATGATTTTCCTCCATTTCTGGAAGGAAATTCTTCCAAGCATCTACTATGATCCCAATGATTATGATCAAACTATTGTTCTTGGATGTCTTGTTGACAATCTTAGTGAGAGATTCTGGAATTGTAATTGCTTCCTCTAGATTTTCACCTTTCCTTAGAATCTCAACCATATGTTCCAATCTACATTTGGTTTGATCCTTCAATTTCCAAAAAGTGTCCACAAGAGTGTTCTTAGTGGATTGAACTTTAGTATGCTCAAATTGTAGCTCTTGAATCTTTTTCCTGATGGTGCCATCTTGATCCTAAGCCATGTCAAGACTCTTTCCAATTCCATTCAACTCTGTTTCAATTTTCTCTAACTTCTATTTGTACTTTCCAATTGCATGGGGCCAATGGATGGAGTAGTTGTAGATGTTATTAGCTGAATTGACACATTGTATCAACTCATTCATTTTCTTCTTCAATTTTGTGAGTGATAGCCTAAAATGCTCCTTCATGTGAGAGATAACTTCACCTTCTTCTTTGTCTTTATCCTCAGAGCTCATTATTTATTTACTACATTCAATCATTTCCTCAGGTAGAATGTTCTGCAAACTCTCCAATTTGATCTTGCAGTTCTCAACATGAGCATTTAACACATTCAAAATCATATCTTGATCATAAGATGGTCTACCAAACCATAGCTTAGCGATTTTCTGTATTCCACCTTCTTCCTGAATAAGCTGTTGTAGCTTCTCCTTTGTCAGGTCATCATCTTCCTCACTAGCTTCTGGCATTTTTTTAGTTCTTGTTCATTTTCTTCATCAAATTCTTCATCTAGAATATCCATAATTTCCTTTTCTTTTCCCTTTCCCTCAATTCTGGGAATCTTGCATTCTGGAGGGCTGTATTCCACAATTTATTTTTCTCTTTTCTTTTTTTTTATCCATGCCACTAGAAGAGGAACCAACTTCAATTGTTCTTACTGATAGAGAAATACCAACTGAATCACACTTTCCAGGCATATTCTTGAAGAAATTTTCAAATTCTTGATCCCAATTAGCCAAGCTCTTTGAGTATGCATATATTTATTTGCATATCGGTTCATTTACTTTCCACACCACACTGTTGATCTTTGGCAAAAAATTCAAGAAATACATTACCAAACATATAATTAGAGTACCAAACATGAAAGGGTAGCCTGTTTCTTTTGTTAGCTTCACATTCTCCATTAACTGATCCTTTATCAATCTGCACAGGTCAAAGTCTTGACCTTCTATCACCATCTTGTGAGAAATGTAGATTGCACCAGCTGAGGTTGCTCCTTCTCGGTTTCTAAAAAAGGCTTTGTATGAAATTTAGTGCGCAATATACTTTGTAACATGATTCTTGATTGTTGCAATTATCAGTGCCCTCTGATCTCCAATTATTCGGGTTAGGGTTTCAACTTCTCTATTCCGAATGGATTTCTTCCTTGGTATATCTCCAGCTTTGCATAATCCAGTCAGATTCTTGATTACCTCCTTCAAATTAGTGTACAGTTTGTCCAGAGTTAAGGTATCATCATGCAATCTACTCAAAATTAATTTAACAAATTTGACATTCTCAAAGTACGGAAACTCATTCCAAATATCCAAATTCCTTTGTTTGGCTTCTTTCAATTGCTTCAATTCATTGGGTGACAACATATTTCTCATGGACCTAATATTTTCACTATTGTATTCAATCAAATAGATTGACCCTTTGATTTGTTCCATTTTTCCTTTCACACTTAGGTTTAACAATCGCACACCAAAATATACGAAGGTTTAAAAAACAATCGAAATACCTGACAAATTTAGGGAATCACCGCCGAATTGCCTTCACTCCTTTGAAATTCTCCTACCAGGTGCTCTCCTTCTTTTCTCCTTTGATGCAAAGTTACAAATGAGACTTCCAACTTGAATTTTATAGTTCACACACTTGTAATAAATGCATTTTCCCTAAATATTCCAAATGCTCTGTTTTCTCAGATAGCGATAGAAAAATTCTTCTGTGGACCTATGATTCTCTGAATTCTCTTGTGAAAGTTTTCCAAAACTTCTGCATATTATCAACACACCCTTTTGACCATCCTTTGCGTTTTGGTCCCAACTACGGATAGGGGAGGAAAGATTTTCTTGAAAAACTCCCCCTAGGCCAATGGCCTGAGATCAATTTCTGGAAGAATTACCGGAAGTAGGTTCCGGTGCAAAACCATTTCCAGTATCAAATTCGGTCTTCTTCACCCATGTCTTCTTCATTTGATCTCTTATCTCATCTTTAGTCACTTTTCCTTTTCCTTTGTCATCCTTCTGAGTATTTCTGTCTCTGTATACCAGACCTCTTCTATCCACATTTTTGTTTCTATAGAATCTTGCAATGTGATCGTATCTATTGCAATTGTAACACACAATAGTTCTTTGTCTAGACCAATCATTCCATTGATTTCTTCTTGATCTGCATTGATTAGAAATATGCCCAAATTTTCCACATGTACAACATTCAACATTCCTTCTACTGACATAGTAGTTTGACACATTTTGGCATTCAACTGATTTATGACCAAACTTTTTACAATTGAAACACTGACCAATGAACGATGTATGACTTGATTTTATTTTACTTCTGCATTGAGCAGCCACATGACCAAACTTATTGCAAGAAAAATAGTATCCATTAAATTTTTGAGCATTAGGTTGTCTTACCGGATACCTTCCACCTTTGTTTATCTAATTTCTTTGTCTAAAATTATTCTTTCCATATCCAAAACTTTCTCCTTCCTCATATCCAAGGCCTCACTTGTCATTAGTATTCTTTTGGCTTTGGGTTAGCTCATCAAGATTAGAAGAACTCATCTTGAACTTATCCTTGTATTCATTTGCTGTAGTAAGTTCATTCCCGAGAATAATAAGTTGTTTTCCAAGTTCTTCATTGTTTCTGGATTGTTGCAATTCACTTTCCAATTGTATGAATTCTCCATTTACTCTTCTGCATTCATCAGATCTTTCTTTTAGGGACTGGGCAAGACTCTCTTCATTCTTATTTTCTTTCTTCAATTTCCTTAGTCAGCTTCATCACCATGGATTCCATTTCATGTTTTAGGGTAGCATTATTTTTGGAAAGATTTTCACATTCTTTAGTTATTTCCTTCAAGGTCTGATTTAGGTGAGCATCATCCATATTTTTGTTCTCTTTTTGCTATATCTGATCACAAATATCCTTCCTCTTTTCTTTGGATTTAACAATCTGATCCTTCAATGACTGAATGAATTTCTCTACATCTTTAAGATTAGCTCCCAATTCCTGAACTTCTGCTTTAGATTGATCGAGGTCATCAAGTGCCACCAAGAGCTGCTGCTAAAGACTACCAGAGTCCATCACATTCCAAGATCCACCTGAAGCTGCTAAAATCATTTAGAGGAAACATAAGCTCTGATACCAATTGTTGGACTCAAGGCAATTCTGAGAGGGGGCTGAATCAGTGTTCAACAAATCTTAACTTTATTAATATGATATTCAAACCATTTCAATGTTAAACCAAAGAAAGATGCAAACACAAAAAGTAATCATCTATAAAACCATAACACAAGGATTTTTGTGTGGAAACCCTGTTAGGGGAAAAACCATGGTGGAGGTTAACCCACAATTTGAGTACTCAAATAAAATTTTTACAAAAGAGAATGCACTTGCATTCAGACAAATTTCCTAGAGCTCACTGCTCAAAAGGGAAGGTTCATTGCTTTACAAAAGTTCAGATTAAAACCATTTGAATGTTGAATTGAGATAGTAGCATCTACTCATGCCAGGTTACAATTCCGGTGAACCTCATAAATCAAATTTTGGACTTCGCTTTGCTCTGCTCTGCACTTCGCATCATAAATTTATGTATAGATGAATTCACACTATTGCTCTACTGAATTTCACACCACACACTGATATACTTCATTCTTTCACAATTCGATATCCTATATCACTTCAAATGAAAAAACCGATCTCATATATATATCTGCTATCAGGGATTTGATCATTCATATGTCGACTTCATGAAACATCAAGTACTTTTCAACTGTCAGCTAGATCCTTAAATAAATATTTATGCACATCCTCCAAAGTCGATTAAGACATAGAGAGGACTCAAACAAACATGATCGAGCATGAAAAAACTTAATTAATTACTCCTTATACATCTACGATTACTATATTTGATGAGTCGACTTGCTCGCACAGATAACCAAAAGATTTGTGCATCGGATCTCCTAGATCACCAACCAATGAATGCGTAGCCACAAAATTCTAGATTAAGGTATTACAGATACCTAGCAATCATCCCTGAGGTGTGCAACACAAACTGATAAAAAAATGATGTATATTGATTGACATATTTACCTTTAATCAGGTTCCCTGTTCTTCACTCTATTCTACCAGTGAAAGCCAAAACTATACTGTAGATTAGATGCCTGACTTAGGTTGCCATCAATGGAAACACTTACAAGCCATATGAAAACAATGACATCCTCCACCACCTACTGGATCTCGATGGCATCATCCTAGCCTTGTCATCCTGTTCCTACTCCTCCTCGCCATCGTTGCCTCTATTCCTCCACCTCAAGTTGGCTGGCTATGGTGACACGTCCCCCTGTAGGCCCAGATCCCCTTGGGGGAATCCACTAGAAAAATTGGGGTAGGACGATGTTCCTCCCACCATGTCAAAAAGGCTCAATCCACACTGAAGCTATATAATGTTCCCTTTGGTAGCAAGTCAGTGCCATCGACATCATCATTAGAGAGGTCCACATTTTGTAGATTAGGGCATGGATGGTCCTCCAACCTTGTTGCACTCTGCATAGCTCGGGTGTATGTTGACACAGGAGGGGGAATGGTCTAAACCTAATCGTGTTTCTGCATGACATAGCTCCAATAATATGGAATAATAATATAATCTATGCAACCAAGGATGAATCAGTCATCCTGCAAGTTTCAGAGGAACCTGCGATCATTCACCCATTGGAATTACTGGTAGGGTCTCCATCTAATCCTATCTAGCGTCAATGTGTCAAAGAACAATAACTAGAACTATAGGTCACTGTGCCTCCACTGTTGTGTTAGCTCATACTAGTGGGCCATCGGGTTAGCATAGTTCTACACCTGGAAATATCCCTTTGGCCTCATACATGTGATTTGGGAAAAATCCCACACCTAAAGAAGTGTGCATGCAGTGAGGATCTGGGACTCATAATGAACATACTAGCCAAGCTCTTGGTAGAGGTGCACAAGCATGCTACGCCCCCAAGAGAAGATGGTACATCACTCCATCATCACCCTAATAGTGTGGATGAAGCACCCGTGCAATTGAGAGCCTCGTGCATCAATGATGACCCTCATGGCAACTATAACCACCATGACACAACACAGTAGAGGGGCAATGGTCTAGGCTTGGTCAAACCACTAGGTGTAAATATGCTCGATCCTATCTCGACCGTCTGTTCGATTGGAGAAGTATAAGACACCATCTGATCGCTCCTATGCTGAGCGTTTATCATCAATCACCACCCATCAACCATGGATGGGGAGCCTGAGGATGCGTTAAACATCCTCCAATGTGATGGTCATCCCTCTAGTTAGTAACTAGAAGCTGGAGGTATGGGTGTCCCATCACTCCATCAACACCATCAACATGCAATCATGGTAGAACATCTTTGGCATGGTATATACATGCCAGAGTCCGACTTGCTGTAGGTGAGTGACCTTGAATCATCAATGGGACGGTCCCTCGATCTCATAATAGGTGAAGCACTCACCCTCCAAGATGCTCTTGATCTCTTGATAGTCCTGCAAAAGAAAAATAAAATGTGTGTCAGTACATAACAAATTATGAAAAAATTCTAAGTAAAAAAATTTAAGGATGCATGCGCACCGCATAGGTGTCCCAGTTTTCCATTAATGGTACAGGGATGATAGCATGCCCCTTGGATGCCAGCATGTCCTCAAGATGCCAAGACCCATCATATATGCCAGCACATGCCACAGATGTGCGCACGTGCCCAACACACTTGCACACCTAAAATTGGAAAACTTGCAAAAAATTACTTAAAAATGACTAACAAAGTGGTTTTGGGGCCTACCTGGTCAGGCTCAATGCCCTCAACAATGTCCACATGTAGCTGGTCCAACCTCAGATCCTCATAACCTCATCTAATCAACATTTTGATGAATTTTCTCTCATAAAAGTTAGCAAAATCCTTGTGATGAATAGTGTAAATGACCCTTCTCGGGGCCCACCTAGGTACATATAGGTCCCCCGAGACCTATTTTTTCCTTGAGTTTGTGGCTCCCTAGTTTTTCTTGATTTTACCCCACCTAGCTGGGGGAAAACTCAGGAGGGGGCATATAGTAACCTCTTCACCATATTTTTCTTTTGAATCATCAATTTTTTCTTGACCATTCTTCTTGTCGTTACAACTTCTAATTTTTTGAAATTGACCTAAAATTGAGTTTTGCAAAGAATACTTTCACGCGATCTTTCAAAACTAGTCTTGCACTTCTTTCTGAGCTCAGTTGCTGGGGGGCACGCTCGGTACCGGCCGACTCGACCTCAGCGACCTTTGAGGCACTCTCTTTTGGCACACAAATCTATAAAATGTCAAAATTTGGGTTAAAAAATTTCTTCTTTATTTTATTGTGGTCAATTTCTCCCAAAATTTGCACCCACTAAAGTGGGGGAAAAATGTAATGTCAAAAAATTGCACCTAGGGGAAATTCCACATTTTAGCACTTTTCCTAGCATTTACAACGCCTAAATACATTAATGGAAAAAATATCATGGGTCAAAATTTTATAATTCTAGCTCCATGTGGACCAATGGTGAAGCAACAACAACTTGATGTGTTCCAAAAATTGATGTTTTGGGTGCCTGCGCAACACGTGGACATCTACACGACGCGCTAGTGTCTTGGCAATTTTTTGAGTTTGAAATGAAGAATCTTGAATCCTAACTCTTGACACATGTCCCAGTAGCTAGGTTTTCAGGTGTAATGGCTCTTTTCTACCCTTGCATGCAACAAAACCCCTAATTTTCTCTCATTTTGGGGGTTTATTCATTCAATCCATATTTTGTCTTCAACTTGACTCTTGAACCGCTCTCATTCTTGACAAGCAATACTTCTACAAGTGAAGCTCAATTCCTATTGAGGTCCCTCCAACAACCAAAGCTCTCTAGCAAGCATTCAATAGTGCGTTCATGTGTTTTAGAGGGGGTCGAGGCCCATTCATAATGCTCTCTCTCACTTCTTTCTATTTATATCTCTTGTTGATTTACTAATTGGTGGTGCAATTTCTACTCCTGAAGCGGGTTTTACTTTCACCACCCCCTTTGTCCATTTCAGTTACACTCTCTTTCTATCTGGTTGTCTGTGGAGGTGGGAACACCAACGTAGGGGTTTGACTACGGAAGGCCCCTATATAGCCCCAAAATTTTCCCGTCGTTCATTTTGTGTGTAGATCAAAAAGTAGAATTTGGAGTGAAGACTTAGGCATCTGGATTGAGGGTAAGTTTTGTCCAAGTTCTCCTTGTATTGCTCTCATAGTTTTTGTTCTCTATTTTATTGTTCTATTTAGTAGACCTCAGATCTGAGTTAGGAAGTAAAAATCTATTTTTCCCATCTAATTTCTAGAGTTCTCTATTGTTCAGGACACCAACACGCCATTTGGACACCAACATGCCATGCTAGCATCCTGAATTCTCACTTTCATCCTTTGGTCAAGAGCTCCTTTTTCAGAGGCATAAATCTAGAAGTTTCACTCTCTCAAAATTTGTAGTAGTCTTCTCTGATAATTAACCCGTATACGTTTCCTTTGCAATTTATTCATTCAACTTATGTTGAGGTGGATAAGGGCAATTTGTTCCTTGGGATTCTCTTGAGAATGAAGAGACTCATGTGCAATGAATCCCTCTTATCTCACGGTAGCAAAGGATATAATTTTGTATTTCAAAATGGTGGTTGTGAGATCTGAAAAGGCCCTGGAATTCTGGTTGTTGCAGGAAGAAGGATATACGGAAATTTTTATCAGCTTAAGGATGCTAATGGTATGAGCTTTATGAATCAAATTAATGAAATTTGGCTATGGAATAGAAGAATTTGTCACATCAATTTTGATAGCCTAGAGAGGATCAAATCTGCTCAATATGTGAGATTTTCCAAAGATTACAAATCCTATCAATGTAGTTTATAAGGAATTCCAAGTTGGGAAGAAAACAAGAAAAATATTTAATGTCAAAGAATATTTTACTATAGGACCTTTGGATTTGGTGCATACAAATCTATCTGGACCTACAAGAATAATAATTTTTCAAGGTGATAGGTATTTCATGTTATTGATTGATGATTACTCTAAAATGACTTGGGTAAATTTTCTCAAAGGAAAATCATAAGCTCTAGATAAGTTTAAGGAATTTAAAGCTATGGTTGAGAATGAAATGGATATGAAAGTAAAAATTTTAATATCTAACAAAGGTGGAGAGTTCACCTCCAAGGTGTTCAATAGTTTATATTAAGATCTTGGAATAAATAGACATTTGTCAATTGTTAGGACTCCTCGGTAGAATGTAGTTCTAGGATGGAAGAATAGGATTGTTCAAGAAGTAGCAAGCACAATGATGAAGGAAGTAAATCTACCAGATGTCTATTGGAGAGAAGAAATTCATACTATAGTTTATATACTTAACAAAGTGCAAGCAAGTAAAAATAGTTCAAAGAATCCCTATAAGTTGTGGTATGGAAGAACTCCCATTGTCAAATATTTCAGAGTGTTTGGAAGCAAGTGATATATTAGAAGAGATGAAGAAAACTTAGGAAAGTTTGATGCAAGGTATAATTAAGGAATCTTCCTTGGATACTCTACAAAGAGAAAGGCTTATTAGTTTTATAATAGGAGGCTAAAAAGGATTGTTGAAAGTGCAAGTGTCAAAGTGAATGGATACTTAGATAAAATATCAATGTTGATAGAAGGGTATGAATCAAATGAGTCCTCTTGTAGTGAAAAAGAGAAAGATAATGGTAAGGTAAAAGAAGTGCAGGTTGAAGAGGAAGAAGCTCCAAAAAGGATCCCTACAACCTCTAATTATGTGTAGAAGAATCATTCTAAAGAACAGATCATTGGTGAAAAAAGTAGAGCTGTATTGACAAGTAGAAAGGCTCTTATGGCAGAAGAACAAGTAAATTTGTCTTTACTTTCCAAATTTGAACCTAAAATAGTGATTGATGCATGCGAAGATGAATTTTGGATCAAGTATATGGGAGAAGAATTGATGCATATTGAAAAGAACCACACTTGGGAAATTTTTCCAAGACCGACAAACAAGAATGTGATTGAAACAAAGTGGGTGTTTCAAAACAAACTTAATGAGAATGGAGAATTTGTTAGGAACAAGGAAAGTCTTGTGTGTAAAGTCTACTCACAAGTAGAAGGAATAGAATTTGAGGAGACATTTTATCCAGTGGCAAGGATGGAGGCTATTAGGATGTTTTTGGATTTTGTAGCACATAAGGATTTCAAAGTTTATCAGATGGATGTGAAGTCTACATTCTTGAACAACCAAAAGGCTTTCAGTTATTAGAAAATCTTAATATGGTCTACAGATTGAAGAAGACATTATATGGACTCAAGAAAGCTCCTAGAGCATGGTATGCAAGATTAGATAGGCACTTGTTGTAGAAGGGATTCAATAAAGGTACCATAGACAAAAAATATTTATTTTAAAGTTGAGGAAGAATAAATCTTTATTGTGGTTGTGTTTGTTGATGATATAATCTTTGGAGGAAATGAAAGTATGTGTAAGATATTTGCAAAAGAGATGTAGAAATATTTTGAGATGTATATTTTTGGGGAGATGAATTTATTCCTTGGGATTCAAATCAATCAGATAGATAAACTAATATTCATATCACAATAAAAATATGTCAAATAAATGCTAAAGAAGTTTGAAATGAAAGACTCTAAACCAGTATGTACTCCTATAATTATTGGTTGCAAGTTGAGTAAGAATGAAGAATGTCCCAATGATGATCAAAGAAAGTATAGATCAATGGTTGACTATTATACCTAACTATTACTAGACTAGATATCATGCATGTAGTTTGTCTTGTGGCTAGATTTCAAGAAGATCCCAAAGAATCACATGTGGTAGTAGTAAAAAGAATATTCAGATACTTGAAAGACACTCTGGAACATGGTTTATGGTGTAGTGTATAAAATTATACTCCTTTTCTATGTGATAGTACAATTTCACAGTTAATTTGGACCTATTTTAGTGACCTTACGTTTATGCATTTTTACCCTTCATAAATAGGCCTCTAAACCCATTTATTATGCATCTAAAAGCCTATTTTTGTCATTTTCTGACATTGCAACATGCATTAAATAAATGCATTTTATTAAATTAAAACCAAGAAACACATTGATCCTGGATTTTAAGGCCATGAACCATTCACCCTTGGGTGAATGGGTCCCATTTAATATCCAAAAATCAAAATTTAAACATGTTTGTGGTGGTATTTAAAGTTCTAGATTCAAATTTTAAATGTCATCTATCAGGATCTAATATTCGAGAAATTAGAGAAGAAGCCTATAAAGCCTAGTCTTTTCATCATTTAAAACAAGATTGGAGAGATTTTGGATATTTAAGGAAAGATAACTTTTTAAGAGCAAGGATTAAAGCATTCAAGAAAGAAAATTTGAAGTCTTGGAGCAACATTTTGTGTGTATTTGTAGGTCTTCAAGCTCATATTGTCAAGGATTTGATCAAGCATTGTCAATGATTGAAGGTTGATTCCTATGGTAGATCATGATGGATTCTAGGTTTGGGAGATGCATTTGGCCATTTTACTTAACCTAATGACTTGTTTCCTAAGTGATCCCATCTTCTATCTTCATTCTACTAGCTACCTAAAGCAAGGTATTGCCATATTTCATATTTATTGGTGTTGGGATATGGTGTTGTAATCTATTGCATAATTTGATATATTATAATGTTATAATTAAATAATTATTTAGTTGTGATGCACCTAGGTAGTGTGGTTAATCACACGAGGTAATTATTTGGGGACCACTTTATGTTGTATTGCAACATTGTATTATTATTTAATATGTGAGAGACATGTGATAATAATTTATTATTGGGGAATATTTAAAAAGTGAAAACTTAGTACCCAATATTAAATAAGGGATTAGTGGTTTTTGTGTTCACATTGTTTTATCTTACCAATTGGTTGTATTTGTGTGAGATTGTATCTATAAAAGCAAACATATGTTTAGTAGTTAAGGCTAGGTGGGTGGGGTGTCATTATTAAGTCTTTCTAAGGAGTGCATATGTAAAGCATGGCATGGGATGTGTGGATTCATGCTTGGACACATGAAGATGCATTGGAGAGGTTTGATGCTTCAAAGGTATTCATTGTAACTCTTGTATTATTTTATTGTTGAATAATATGATGGAGTATGGATGTTTTTGGAGGATGGGTTTTTCCTCTTGAGGGTTTTCCCAAGGTATATCTTGTGTTATCTTGTGGCTTGTCTATTTGATCTATGCATTATGGTTACTTATATGCATGTTTATCTCTCTTCAGGTTATCTAGAAAATATATTAAGATTATGAGTATTATGCATTATTTCATAACAAGTGGTATCAAAACTTTCATGGTTGATGGGTTTTTGGTTATAACCCTAGTTTGAGAGATTTTTTACAAAGTTGAAGCCATGGCTATGCATGAAATATTCGAGACATTACAAGATATGAAACACATGTTGTAGGTGTTTGTTTGTAGATTAAAGCTTTTGGGTTGTCAACATTTGTTATGTTTATTACAAATTTGAAGCTTTAAAAATATGGGTCAAAAGGGTTTCTTGGAATGACCTTTCATATGAGGGTTTTGTAGGGGAAATTTCATGGATGAGCTCTTTACACAAAAGTGACCTCACCATTGGATTGAGGATGGATGAAATATGAAAAATGACATAAAAATGCCCTATTTTGGAAAGGTTGAAAAAAAGGAAAAAAAAATTAGCCAAGGCTATTTGGTCATACAACTGTGTTACAGGAAAATAAAATATTAAAGAAAAATAAAACCACCCTTTTATTAAATCCGTAGATAAAAAAATATATCAAACTTTTCAAAAAAAATTAAATACCTGCGAAATAATTAAATTTTATTGATTTTTTTTTTTTTTAATTTTTAATGTTGTGGGGGGTGGGGTCCACAGACCCGTATCCCCCCATTTGTCTCTGCCAAGGTACCAATAGGTATTGCTAGTGGGAGGCCTGTTGGCCACTGTCGATAGCCTTGCTAGTCCTAATCAGAGGCCAAGGTACTAGCGAGTCCTGCCCAACCTATAGACCACCCAAATATTAAAACAAATTTTTAAATTTTTAAATTATGCCACTTAAAATTAAAATCTACGCATTTTTAAAATGAAATTTAGAACTCTTAAAAATTTGTGAGCTCTAAAGGTTTAAAATGAAATTAAAACAAAATTTATTACTTGTTGAAATTTGTCGAGTTTTTTTATTTAAAAACTTTGATTATTAAAAATTAAATCAAATATGAATAGAGTTTCAAATTTGCCACTGACACACCACCCAGGGCACTGCTGTTACAGATGGCTCTACCCAGGGGCCACCCATATAGGCCAAATTGGCAGTTTTTTCAAACTTGCATAAATTTTTCCTAGGGAGTTAGATTTTTGACTTCTTATACTCATTGGAAAGCTGGTTCTGAGCAATACGTAGTGATATAGGTTTGGTTCCATGATTTTACTATTTTGATTAGTTTTTGGGGCCTAGAAGTAATATGTTCTCTTGTAGACAATTTTGGTCATAACTTTTGCATATGGAATCAAATTTTTGATTTTGAATGGGTATCAGAGAGCATGTATAGCATACTACATAGTGGATTATATTACTAATAATTTTGTGGTATAGAAAATATATGGTACTTATTTGATCACATGTAGGAGCCTAAGATTTATAGTATTATTATATGAGCATCTAGATGAGTCAAGAGGGAAAACCTTAAGGGAGTACATGTTTTTATATGATATTTATGATGGTATAATTGATTATCAATTTGGTACTTCATGGTACAGATTTACAAGTTTTTTTTAGAGTTGGACTTTAATGGTGATAGGTACACATGTTGTCTTCAGTTTTGAAGACATGGTTTGTCACAAATAGAGACTTGGAGTCTCATATGGGTGATAGTTGAGTGCATGTACAATGTTGAATTTGATTATGGTGTCATGTATATGAAGGTACATTTATGCTTTGGCATGAAATGATCATGTATGTGGTTGTTTGATAGTGATATGGTTTGGTATTGGGAGGTTGTTTTTATCTCCTTGATTCTTATTTGGTTCCTTAACTATGGTTATTCATTTGTGGACATGTTTGGCAAATCAAATCTGTAGTTGATATAGTGTTTTATTCTTGATGTCTACTAGATTATCTTCTTTTATATATTGGATTGCAAGCTACTAATGTGATGATGAGTTTGCATGCTTCATTTCTTTGATCATGAGTTATGTAGGTTTGTGGATTAGCTACCCATTTTCTCATAGTGGGATGACTCGATGTGGACTATCTATATCCTTGAGATTTATTCAATGTTTATGTAGATTTTGTTAGTTGGACTTGTCTGTGGTAATTTATGTATTGATATGTTTCTTTGAGATGAGAGGATGGATGGTTCAAGAACTTGGTTAGTCAAGTGATGGGACTTGTAGCATGTGGTTTGATCATGATGTCATGAAAGTTTAGTTACTTCATTGGTTATACACTTTTAGTGGGAGCTTTTGAAAATGATGACTTGGTGATGTAGGATTGGTTCTTGATGTTTTGATGGTAGTTGTATGTATCATCTTGGTTTGGAGATCTTGGTTTCACTTGATGTTACTAAATTTCAGTTGTGTGTGTAGACTTGGATGATATTTATGGAGGAGATGGTAGTCATGATGCCATGTGTAGCCTGGTATCACAGTTCAATGGGAGCTGTTGGTAGTGACATGGATGCATCATTGGTGATGGTTATCTTCATGTGATTGGAGATGTGATTTATTGGTTTAGAGCGTGTTTGGTATTTTGTCATGGTTTACTCTTGATACTAGCTTAGAGGTTTGACATGATACAAGTTATCTTGAGACTAGTATTTATGCATTGGTGCATGTGATCTCATTTGAGAAGATGGTTAGATAATGTTATCATGACAGGTTCTCAATTTTGTGGTTGGAGCTTTGACATTGATCTTGGTGATTCTCTTTGTATTAAGTACATTGATCATTTTATTGATTACTTTATGACGGTGTTATGTTGAATTTGGAGTTTGGTATGTATTGATGAGTTATAGTTGCTCATACTTGGAGATGTGGGTGATGCTAGAGTTCTCTTGGGATAAGAGATATTTTCTTGAGATGGTTACTTTTTGGAGGTTTTAGCAGGAAGACCAACGAGATTTCACCTAGATATGGATGTGAGTTCATGATGTACCGATAGAGGAGATTGTTCTTGGAGTGAGTCATGATGACTTGGTTATCTTGGAGGAGCGTTCTCATTCCCCACTTTTGGTCTACTTGGTGGTTTATCATTTTAGATGTATTTTCCCATTATTTATTTCAGATGTGTTATGTTTTGTGTTTTTATTTCAAATAGGAATGAGCTGATTCATAGTTTTTTTTTATAATCATTTGAGGATTGGTTAGCATGAATCTATATTGCTTTATATTTCATAGATATGGACCTTGAGCTACAAATATTTAGTTTTGGAGGATTCATTTGGAGGGATGGTTAACATGGTTATCTCCTTATGCATTTGAGTTCATGATATAATTTATTGATGAGGAGTTTAAGAGATGTTTTAAGGGCTGATTTTTAGATTTGGGAATGATTACTTTGATTTTTATCTCCTTAGTTAGAGAGGCTTACATCCATGCAGGCATTTACATGATTCATATGATGTTTGATCTAAGAGATTGAACGTTGTTTTGGGTGTTGTTGAGTCGCCTCATTTTGGGTTATTAGGAAATCATACTTGACATAGCATTGCACTTTTGAGGTGTTGGTAGGACATGTTATGGTTCCTTCCTAGAGGTACATGTTCATATGATTTGGATGATGGTGACAACTTGTTGTGAGATATTATGCAACTATTTGGGTTGCATGTGTGGATTATTGTTATTATTCTTAGTACTTCATTGTTGATTATTTATCACATCTTGATACAGTGTTGATTGGTAGACTTGATATGCTTTGACATTATCCATGTAATGAGAGTTCCCTATATGTACGTTCTTCATTGAAAAGTTTGATATAGGGAGCTTGATTGCAATTTCTGGGTTTCATATGTTATTGGTGTGAGTTTAATGATGTTATTTATACTTAGGAGGTATGGATGGTTGGATGTATTAGAATGTGTTGTGGATGTTATTTCCAATCATGTGGGTTTTTTTACTTGACATCAACTTGTCTGGAGCCTTTATTATCACTTGGATTTGATACTTGTGTTCTTGGATTGGTGCATCTTCACCTTGGCATGTTCCTTTCCTTCCATAGGTGGAAGGTTGCAGGATGAGATGATTTCTTGCTTGAGATGGTGGTCACTTTAGCTTTATTGCAGGTATCTTGATGGAGCATGAGAGCATGTTGGATATTCATGTGGTTTCATGTATGACTATGATGATGTATTTCATTGATTGGTACCTTATGTAATGTATACAAAGAGTGGGGGAATGTTGGGATATGGTTTTGTAAACCATTGCATAATTTGATATATTATAATTTTGCAATTAAATAATTATTTAGTTGTGATGTAATTGGGTGGTGTGGTTAATCACACTAGGTAATTATTTGGGGACCACTTTATGTTGTATTTTAACATTGCATTATAATTTAATATGTGAGAGACGTGATAATAATTTAATATGGGGAAATATTTAAAAATTGAAAACTTAGTAGCCAATATTAAATAAGGGATTAGTAGTTTTTGTGTTCACATGGTTTTATCTTACCACTTGGTTGTATTTGTGTGAGCTTGTATCTATAAAAGAAAACACATGTTTAGTGGTTAAGGTTGGTTGGGTGAGTGGGTTGTGATTATTAAATCTTTCTAAGGAGTGCATATGTGAAGCATGGCATGGGATGTGTGGATTCATGCTTGTTCACATGAGGATTCATTTGAGATTCTTGATGCTTCAAAATTATTAATTGTAACACTTGTATTTCTTTATTATTGAATAACATGATGGAGTATGGATTCTTTTCGAGGTTGGGTTTTTCCCTCATGAGGGTTTTCCCAAGGTATATATTATGTTATATTGTGGCTTGTATAGTGGATCTATGCATTATGGTTACTTGTATGCATGTTTATCTCTCTTGGGGTTATGTAGGAAATGGATTAAGATCATGGGTATCATTCATTATTTCCTAACAATTGGGGTGTATGGACTTCTTCCCAATTGAATATTTATCATTTTTCATTATAGGAATAGTGCTCTATTGCACTTGAGTAGGGTTTTTCACATGCTAGCTCTTAACAACCTTAGATGGAATTAAGGTTATGTTGATGGTCAAAGTAACACAGTGTTAAAATAGAATATTTCTACTCTATTTCTCCTGAAAAAGACAAATGATCTAAAACCATCTATCTTCCAAGGTCTCTATAGTTGGTTCTCAACTGTGATGTTATCATTCAGTTGTCCATGCAACCATAATATTCAAGGGGCCTATTGGTAAATGAGTACAAAATGGATAGTGTAGAGTAATTTAACGTTGGGGGGGTTTAAATAAACATAAAAAGATTGATCAAGGCTTAGGACAACAAAACATGAACATAAATTTGTTTCAATTCAGACATGTAATTCTATAATGAGCATTTTTCTTAATTAATTAAAACTGTAGAACAACACAATTTATGAAATAATGCATACCATCACATTCATTCTCAGTGCACATTTAAAGCTTGCAACCATTCATCATCACTTTTTGTTTAGAATCAATTTTCAATCATAAGATACCATAAGCTCATTACCAAGATTAAAAGATAAATAAACATTAAGAAATATCATTCATAGATAACACAATAGATGGTTTTAAATTCAAAATATTCTATTGATTTTCATCAATTAAGACACATTTATGGACATTAAAATCCATTGGCATACAGAAAACCATTGTCTATCAGCATTATCGTTAAACTAACTAGCTTCTGAAATAAAACTACTTGCATTAAAACTATAAAATTGTTCAAGTACCTTTGCATAAAACTGTAAAATGAAAGTTGTATATAGTTTTTAGGTAGCCAATCTAACTTCAATCAGCTGACCTTTACAATGAGGAGAGAATTTTAAGTTATTGACAAAATTAACATCAATCTCTCTTATGAAAAATCAAGATCCACAAATTTGGGTCCCAGATCCACAATTATAGGGATGCCTAGTTAAGTCAGAGTGTTGTCTTTGTTCAATCTGATAGAGATGAAAATTACACCTTATGTCTATTTTGTCCAAAATCTAATTGGGAGTTTGAAATTTTTCTACAGTTGATCATCACACCCAATCTCTAGCTCATAAAAACGGATCTGGAGCTATATGTCTATGTCAAAAAATGACTTGGAAGTGTTGTTGTCCAAAGGGTGCCCAAAACTGGTTGTCACATTTGACTTCATCCTTTAAAAAAATAAAATTCCCGTTCACGTTTTACCAGTTTCTTTTGGGAATCCATGAAATTCATCATAGTTATCAAAGAATTCATTTATTACCCTTTCATCAGGTCCGTCAATCTAGTCTACTTTGAAATTTTCTTCTTCAAACTCTCCGACAACCACAACAATTGTTTCTCGCATTTGACTGATATCCTTTGCGGTCCATCGAGTTTCAAATATTATGTTCATCAACCTATCCAAGAGAATCCCTTCAGGCCCATCACCCTCATTAAGTAGCTGCTCTAATCATTTATCCCATCTATTATTGATTTCTTGCAATGAACTCCATTGTCCACTATGAGGAAAATCTTTAGCAGTAAGTTGTGTAACAATTTCCTCAAATAAACCTATATGTTGCCTTATATCATATTGAGATTTGATAAGAATTGTTCTATGTTCAATAAGCACTTCAGATTTATAAGTAGTGATTTTAATGGCCTTCTTAAGATACTCAAGATCCTCATCACCTAGAATCCCCAACTCAATCAACATTTCCCTGGGTTTTTTGTCAATGGTTTTCAAACCCTTCAAATATTTTCTATACTTCTCTTCTTCTCCCCACTATTCTTTAGCCTTTTGTTCAATTTCCCCAAGAAGAGTAAGAGCTTCGTCATATTGCTTGTATCCTTCCTCTAGAATTTCTCCAATCTCCTTCTTAAAATCATCAAACCAACTATCAAACTAGCTAGCCTTTTGTCTTATGACAACCAACCCATCTACTTCTTTGCAACTCATTAAAACAAGAATTTTTGTTGGTGTCGGCTTCTCCGGAGTGGATGCAATTAGTTATTTTAAAAAATCCTTCATCTTTCCAACTTGAGGATTAAGCTTGTCTTTAGCTTTCTCATCCGAAATCAACCATGATTTAGTGGTGGTGGAAATAATATCAATCAGATTTATGTATTGATTTCTTGTATTTTTACCCAGATTGATAGTGCTTACCTGATAATTTGTAGCTTGTAATTCCCTATCATCTTTATTATCTATTGGGGTAGCAATTTTTTCTATCAAGTCTCCATCATCAACCAATTTTGTAGAATGAATAGCACAAGGTTTCTTCTTTGGTTTCGACTTGTCTATCTCTTTTACCATTTCATCCCACAACACTAACTGAGCTTGAAATTGTTGTCTCTTTTGGAAATTTAGCTTGAGCCAAGTGGGAGCAGCTAGTTGAGTAATTTCCTAAACACTGGGAGGTGTTAATGATAGAGGTGTAGAAGAAACTACCCCCACGGTCTACTTAGAGGAAGTCTTTTTTTGCTCCTCTTGTTCTTTCTACAAATTTTCTTGCTTTATTCTCTCATTTTGAGCTCTTATTTCTTATATATTTCTCATATCTTCTTCCTTTCATGCAACTTCCTCTTCATCTCTCAACCTTTTTTGTTCTAACTCCTTTGCAGAGAGTTCTTCCTCTGTAAATTTATCTTGCTCAACTTTCCTTTGTTGTTCCAATTCCTATGCAAGAGCCTCTTTTTCAACTTTCTTCTTCTGAGCTAGCTCTTCATCTTTATTTCTTTGTTCTTCCTCCTCAGTAGCTAACTCTTCAACAAATTGCCTTTCAACAGCTTCTAATATTTCTTGTTGCTCATCTTATGTCAAAACATCGTTCATTTTAGCTTCACCCTAGAGGCTTCCAGGCTCAAACCCAACCTCCTCTTCTCCAACTTCTTCCTCATCCCTCTCAAGATATTCTTCCCATTCTATTCTTTCTTCATGAAGTAGAGCTTCCTCAAATTCTGAAGGTAAAAGGGAATCTATCACAATAATCATCGGAGGTCCTCCTTCAAACAATGTTGTTCCTAAAGTTGATGGTGTAGTAGGAGTGGTATCCTTGGTTTATAAAGGGACATCAGAAGGTCCTATTGTGCATGTAGCACACATGCCCCGTTCGGAATGGGGACCCTCTCTTTCCTTTTTTTTGTTGTTTTTCGGGTCCTTTTTGCTTCACCTTGTTTTGCATGCCCATTTTTACATCCTTGATGGTCAACACATTCTCAAAAGTCATATTTTAGGGTTGACCTAATTTTTCCCCTTGAAAATAGTAAATCTTGAGCCCTTTTAGGTTTTCCCTGACTGTCGGCCTTTCTGACATTCGTGGTGCCCACCAGACTCCGGATCACCCACCATCGCTAGGGAAATTTGAAATCACCTACTTTACCTATCGCTGTATCGGGCATTTACTCAAGTATTAATGGGGTTGGGGGTTCTTTAAGTGGATTTTGACCTGTCATTTTCATGTGACAGAAGGGAATTCAAAGCACTCTCCAACCCCAACATCCTCTACCTCTGCGCTTGAGCACAAGCTTCACTGTTCTTCATGAATTCGGCATTGAGCTTCTCTAGGGATTTGAGGTAGGTTGGCCGCCTGCCCCCGTTTTCCTTCCTTTCAAAAAAATTGAACTAAAAATTAAGTGGAAGTAAAAATGAATTTGAAAATTGATATGACAATGCCCTGGCCAAAAGAACCCTTAATTTAAAAAAAGTGAAAATCGTGAGATTGGTGACCCAAAAGAAAAACCAGAGTCAGACCTCCCTGTAGCTATTCTCCGGAGCAGGCAACCACATCGCCCAGGCCCGAACCTCTCTACGGACATGCGCAGGTTGAAAATTGAAAAATTGACAACGACCAAACTCATCCCAAGTCTCGACCTCCAGACATCCCCTCTCGGGTTTTCATTGTGCCTCCGCCATTCCAAATAGCTTTCCTCGAGCGTCCTTCCAGACCTTGGACCCCAGATGCGTGAAGTCTATCGCAACCTACAGGAAAATCAAACGTCGAAGTTGCCCTCGGACTCTGGCGCCTGGACTTCCATCCCCAGGCCGCTGTCACTGCTTTGGTGTTCCAAATGGCTGCCCCGAGGCATCTTTTCGGCTCCTGGACCCTGGTCAGCCTTTCACTGTGCGCAAATTGAAATAGGAAAATGAATCATCCAAATTCTTTCCAGACCCTAGTCCCCAGAATTTCGTGTCACTTTCTCCATTTCGAATGGCCAAAACTGTCTGCCTTTCTGGACGCTGGGCCCTGAACCTCCATCCGCCTTTGATTTTCATCAACTGAAAAATATACCTCAGGTATAGTCTTTGGGACTTTTGTCTTCGGACTTTCATCCGTGTTTCACCATTTTACATGGCTATCCCGTAACAACTTTCCAACCTTGGCAACATGGATTCCGGAACCTGGTTCTCGAAATGCTATTTTCCCTGTGCTGTTCCAAACAACCAACCCTAGACGGCTTTTCAGAAACTAAAACCCGAATGCAAGAATGAGGGCTCAAACGGCCTCCAAATAAAAAATGGACTTGGACCCATGTACTTAAATTAGGCCTTCTTTCACGCCAACCCTTCATTGAATAAATCCAGCATCAACAAAAGTCCTCGGGAATGCCTTGCCTCGTTTTCCCTTCTAAATGACATTCTGCTAGAGGAAGTCCGGCGCTTGGGGCCTGGGTCACTTGTTTTTCTTTCTAATCATGTTTTTATCAAGTGTTAGATGTTTATCAAATATAAATATTGTGGATCTAACCTTGGTTTGCAGGGATTTGTTCGAGGCCACTTTCTCATGATAATGTTGCTAACTCCCATCTCTGTGTGCAATATTTATGGAATCTAGTGCAGAGGCTTCTGGGATGGCCAAGGACAAAAGGAAAAGAACCACCAAAACCCCCTGAGGCAAAGAAGAAAAAGATCAAATGAGGTATCAATTCTAGGGGGCACCCATTCAAAGATCACGACTAGCTGGAAGAACATCACAAACACCAATATCAGGCAACTCGATATTGATGAGTTTACTCGAAGGGTGAGGGTGGACCCAAAGATAGATAATGCAAAGTTAATCAGAAGCAGTGGACTTGGCAAGGTTGCAGGATTCCCGCCCGCATTGGTGACCCCCGCACTGGTAATGGCATGCTGGGAAGCATACCAGGTTGAAACAAGGACCATTATGGATAGGGATGGCAACATCCTGGCTGATATGTCCCCTGTCAGGATAACTAACACATTCCACATCCCCACCTTCGAGAGCATGGAGACCCCAACCATAGAGGAGTGTAAAGCATTATGGGATCAGGATCCTATAAGATGCAAGAAGTTGATCAACCAATATTGGTTGAAGGACAGGTAGGATAGCGCTGCTAAAGTTCCTGGAGAACTCTTCCGCAGTGATTTCTTTGAAGACTACCATGACTTGGTCAGCCTACTGAGTAGGGTAATGGGCCTTCCTTCTACAACTTTCTTCCAAGAATGGATGTTGTGCTTTGTTGAACAAATCCTTTGCAGGAGTGGCGCTACGTTCTATTGGGGGAAAATAATCAACAATTGCTTTCACGAGCAATTCATTAGTGTGACGAAGACCTCAAAGTTCTACATGACATCTTACCTTTTCTACTCGCTGGCTGATTGACGACATTATCATGGATTGTTCACATTGCCCAATGAGGCATCGAGGAGAGAGCTCAAGCCTTACAACAGATACCCATAGCTACAGTACATGAATTTCAAGTGGGACTACTATTGGATGAATGATGCCTTTACTCAATAAACATTTGGTAGGCACCATGTATCCCCTCGGACTTGGCCATGGGTTGTATCAAATTCATACTTCTCAGTGCATGGGAAATTCGGAGAAAGAGTTGTCCGAGTACCACTTCAGGCAGCATACAACTAGGCCATGGATGGACCCATATGGTCACATCAGAAAGGAACTTGGACCACAGTATGCCCACCTCCACCACGTTGAGGATTTTTGGGCTAATTGCAAAGATGACATTGAAGTGCGGATACAACATTATATTATATGCATATGACGGCCTACTTCGTGAAGAGAGTAAAATTTTGTCCAATTCCAGATCAGCTAAAAGAGGATGAGAGCATAGTGATCAACCCAAGGTATAGTGCCATCACAAATTTGCCATTTCCTTTAATTGATTGGGATGAGTCAGAGGTAGATGACCTCGAAATTCTCAACAAGCCCATTGAGGCTCGTACAAAGTCATATGTCAGTGGGCAGGTCGCTCACTTAAAACAACAAGGAGTCGCCTTGACATTCAAGGGACTCGAGAATGAGCCAAGTGGTTTTGATGGTGGGGTGACTGCTACTACAACTGGAGAAACATCTAAGTCTCTACCATTTTTCAAGTCAAGAAAGAGGAAGGAGGTCGATGAGCAGCAACCTACTCTGAAGGTGTACGCTAGGAAGGCCTCGAAGGGTGAACCTACCAAGAAACATAAAATAACGGGGAACATCATGGAGATGCTTGTGATACCAGAGGATCCACTCCATGAGGGTGAGGAGATGAAGGTTGATCCACCAAGGTCCTCAACCGCTTCATCAGCTCTTGCAACTATTGCTGCCATCCCCACCATTCCACTTGCTTCACTTGCAATGATTGCTTCCTCTCTACCTGTGGTGGACATCTCTATCCAACTTTCCTCCACTTCTCCAATAGTGCAGGTCATATCATGGATTCATCCTTCACCACAACCTCACCAATCTCATCATCCTCCATGTATCCTTCCCTTCCACCTGCTTCATCTTCTATTGTAATGCCTACCCTCACTCTCCCGACGTCCTCCATTAAATATATTTAAAATGTGCCATCCAAACTTTCAGGAATTGTTGCCAATCCAATGGTGCAAGCTGCAATAACCCAGGCAATGGTTAATGCCCCAACTCTCCCTCCTCTTACAGAACCACCTAGGATGGAGGCCACAATGCAAATCTATGATGAGCTCGAGCGACGAGAACAAGAGGCAACCGCAAGGCCGGAAGATAAGGAATTTCGGTATCATGAGAATCCCATCTATGAACATTAGGTGATGGATGAGGTGGCCTATCAATCTTGCAGTGAGGGTAGTGAGGATCAGGGAAAAAATATACTCCAAGAGATAGCTGACCTAGAGCTCGATGCAGGGTGGAACAAGCAACTCAAAGAGATTGAGGACAAGGAAGCTGAAGGAGAACTTACAGTTGAAGAAAGAATTGTTGCTCTAGGGACTAAAGGCAGTAGGTCTCCTATGAAAAAAAATAATGAAACTCTAGAGCATGAGGAAGAAGTATCCTTCCATGAGGATGAACAAGAAGATAAGCCTGAGGAAGGTGAGCATGACCAGGAAGAAGAGGAAAAGGGTGCTGAAGGGGAAGACTACCCTAAGGAGCAACTACTCACCAAGTCTCCTACCAAGCGCATAACTCTTGTGAAAGATTCTGATGAGGAGAAGGAAGATACGAGAGCTAAGAAGGAGACCCTTAATGTCAAGGCCATTGAGCTTAGGGTGGAGGACAACAAAGGTCAATAGGAATTACCCAGGGCAAAAGATCAGATGCTCGACTAGCTACAAAAGTAGCTCGAAAAGAGAACTCCCACCCTAAAGGATCCGAAAGCAAGGTTGGAGGCAATACTGGCTAGAGATCAGATTATGACCAAGAAGGAGAAACAACCAAGAGTCAAGTCTAGGGTAATGATGGATGCCTCTGGATCCAGGGTAGTGCAAATAGCTATGCCAGTGGTTGGAGAATAGGGAATAAGCTACAACATCTCCACCATTGACTTGGGAGTGGCTACTAGGGAATAGTAGGTTGACCACCTCCTGGAGTTAATCACCACAGTGGTGCACCTTATCTAGTAGGATAAGGTTTCAAAGGAAGAGCTTAAGGCACAAGTGTCTAATTTAACAACCTACATTCAATAATGGTCATCTCTGGATGAACAACCTACGACGTCATTGACCCACCACAGTTGTCCTAGGAATAGATCAACAAGCTAGAGAGAAGGAGAAATTTGGATGACCATAGAAACTTGGTTCCAAAAGGTCTTGGACATCGGGAATACGGGCATCAATTTGTCTATCCAAACAATAAATAAGTTCCTGGAAGTACAAACATCTCTTGAAGGCATGAGGCAAATCTGTGAGGAGTTCCCAAAGAAATACAGGGCTGCCTATCCAAAAATTGAGGCTATCCTCACACTTCTAAACGAAGTTTGGGAAAAGGACCTTGCCTTCAAGGATGATGACCATTGGCTGATGGATGTATAGAAGTGGGATTTTGATCACCAAAAGTGGAGGCTAGAATAGATCTTAGAAAGAATAATTTTGGATATCGAATGGGCCAAAGAGGCCAGAGGAGATTGTGCTAGATATCTCAAGCTGATGACAGGGTACAAAATTCCTTTTGCTAAGATCAATCCGAAAAGCATAAAGCCTCACTTCCAAAGGAGGATGGAGAAAGAAATGCCAATGAAGATTACCATGGACTTTATGAGCTTTGTTGCTCGAGCTTTCACCCAGTCCAAAATTTTCAAGTACAACATTGCCAAATATGACGAAGACTGGGAAAAGCTCGTTAACAACTCCAAGGAATGGAGTTACCAGGTGTTAATGTTTGATATCATTGAGGTCGACAAGCTTCGGCCGGTAATGTTGAGATTCATGGAGTATGCGACTTTGAAGAAGCAGGAAGGTAACCCTATTATTGATGAAGAACTTCTGAAAGAGTAGCTGCAACAAAGAGCAATCAACAAAAGGACAAAACTACTACAGTGCTACCACTAGAAGACAAAACAAGGAAAAGACAAAAGATGTTTTTTGAATGTAATATATTTGGGGGTAGGTGAAACCCTACTATAAAGTGAATCTTGGCCACACAATAGAATTAATTATTGGCCACTCATTTTTCTTTTTGAAAACTATAAATGGGGGTCCCCTCCTCTCATTTTAAGGGAGTTTAGTTGTTGTAAAGGCATGTTGCAAAAATTGCAATAGAAATACAATGATTTCTTGGTGTATTTTGGATCTCTTCACATGTTTCATGATTCTTCTCCTATAAGTTAAGATTCTAGTTTAATTTACTTTGATGTTCTTAGTTTCCTTTTAGTTGTCCTTGGTAGATTTAGTAATGTTGTCTTTGGTTGTGAAGATTCATGTTGTATGTATGCTTTTCTTATCCATACTTTTAGTCATTTGCTGCTAGTAAGTGACTGTGCAAAGTTAGTTTGGACCATGATTTTATAGCTTCTCTTTAAACTTCATCTTTTTTCACATCTGTATGGCGAATGAATGATGAAATATCTACAGTCCTTAGAAGATACCATGGATTTCATGACATTGTAAAATTTTTGATTAAGTGAAATTCTATTTTAAGGAAACTTTCCACAGCAGGAACCTCCGTGATCACTGTTCATCAGTAGTTGCAGGTCCAGGAACCTTCCCTCTTCCCTACCCTTTTTTCCTTTTTTTAGAAATAACCTATGGTAAGGTTCATTGCACATTGTAAAGTCAAATTCAACAAAAATATGGAGTTCAAGATTGCTATTTGAACTTGCAGCAAAGTGCAGTATTTTCCTATTCATAGAACTTTGTTCACTGATCCGATTCTCCTATAGATTTAACTCACATAAGGCCGCCTTGTGATTCTAGCAAATCACATCATAATCAACTGATATATTCCAAGCATCATCATGACCTGACATCCGAGAGACCTTGCGATAGTGTTCTGTAATTTGATTGTGGAAGATTATTTTTCAAGAGAGGTAATGCACCTACGCATTACCTATGTTGTGAAGTGCACAAAAACACCATCAACAAAACTGGAACTAGAGGGAGGGATTTTTGGAGAGAAAGTTGAATAAAATTGGGTCATTCTCCCCTGAGAGATTTCATCGAGTCTTGAGATCTATGCTGAATAAAGGGGAATTTCAAGAATTACAGCCCCTTGTCTGAGCTAAAAGAGCTAAATGAAGGGAACCATCCATCTCCAATTCACCAGACCAGTTCACTTCTCTTTCACCTTCATCTTCTCCATCATCATTGGTAGTACCACCTTTGACTCATCTGATCCAAACAGCCTTCTAGGCTACCACTTCGTCTGGGCTAAACGTTGTCTTTTAGCCGAACATAGTAGCAAACCCTACTGCTGTCCCTTTATAGCTACCAGTCTATATGACACAACCACCTCAACCACCTCCTCCCATGGCATGGCTGGGCAATAACCTGTCCCCTTTGGCCTTTAATTTCTATCATGATATGCCAAAGAATCTTGAAAGATTTTGCACAAAGTTCAACGCTCGAGACCCGCAAAGGACTGCAGAGGAACATGTAAGGATTTTTGAAATTGCTTTTAAGACTATGCAGATTATATATGAGGACATGGCATGCAGAATCTTCCCCTACTCTCTTGAGGAGGAGGCATTCTACTGGTATGTCAACTTTCCCGCCAGAACGATCACCACTTGGGCTCTTCTGAAGGAGGCTTTCCTGGTGAAGTTCAAAACTCTGGTCAGCCCTATGGACTCGTACCGACACTTCATGTTGGTTCAAAGGGAGATCAATGAACCAATTAGCTCATTTAATGATCACTTCCAAAGAGCGTACACTTGGCTACATGCCTCGTATGTTTTCAGTGACGTTGCTATTTTGCTTGTTTATTATGTAGCATTGGATAACCTTACTTCAGCTCTGGTAAAATGAATGAGACCACCACCCACCAGGTTGGTTGATGAATACACTGAGGCCATTATTTCCAGCATAGATTTGGGGCAGAACATTTCTAGTCCGCTACCTTCCCTTGGGAAAACTGCATATCTAGCACAGATTCAAGGGCTTACTCAAGCCTTGCAGCATCAGACGCCCCTACTGAATCCATCACCACAACTACCTATGGTTTCACATCCTGGGTAGCCAATGAATCGAGAACCTCCGATACCTCACTACTTGCTGCCCCGGCAGCAACATTCTCATCCTCAACCATCCCAGGTGCCAACATACCTCCAAGCAGTTGAATTCCCACCCACTCATTAGAATCATCCGGTTTCACAACCCGTGTTCCTCCAGAACTCAGTGTCGCAACCAAACAATGTCGAAAAGGATAGGATTGACTTGCTCACAGAGATGATCAAGAAGATGTTCACATAAATGACACACTCGAGGAATCAAAATAACCAGCTACAAGCATCACAAAAGAGCATCCAGACTAACCTTAATCGTGATAATCGAGATCATCATGAAAGTCAGGACAGTCAGGATGCCATAGTCATCCAGACAGAATTATGACATAAATCAAAACTCGGGTCAAATTTTTGACCGAAGGCCCTTGTTAAGGAAAAATTGAACATGGGACACAAGACCCAATAATGGCAACATTCCCATGCCCCTTGATCAACCTAGCAGAAATTTGAACCCTGCAAGTGGAGTTTACTTGGCTGAAGCTGCTTTATCTGGCTAGTATCGCATACACAAAACAAGCAGGCACTCTGAGCTAGATTTTCTAGAATTCCAAACTGCAACTAACATCTTCCAAGTCGAGGTCTAGAATGCAGTGGAGAATTTAGGGTGCAGAGACATTGTCGTGTCCGACCCGTACGACTGCTCAGTGCTGGTGGTGAACCAGGCTCCTTTCCCAAAGGTTGAGTGCAACACACCAGAGTAGGAGGGCGCCAACTCAAGCAGTGGCGACAAAGTGGAAGAGGTAAGTTCCGAAAGTCCTTTGGCTCAAATTTTTGATTCAATAGATAATGGTCCTAAAGAGGATGAAGAGGAGCCTAGGGAGGATGAAGTCCAAATTTTTCACCAATGGGCTACCCCTTATAACCTCAGGAATAGACAGGTCGGTGGTCATGCTGGAGGTCCTTTTATGACCTCCACTTCATCGAATAATTTCAGCACCCCTCCTGATCCAAATGTGAGCAATAACTCAAGTTTTCCCCATACACCCACATGGTACCTTAGTAGGAATAAACAACAGAACAATGGCCAAAGCCAAGCCACTAGCTCCTCCCAAAATGTTTCCTATGATCAAGAAGTCAAGTAGATGGGGGAGTATATTGTTGAGGAATTTAAAAAGGTGAAGCTAAGCATGTCTACTTTCGAGCTATTAAAGGTGCCTACCGTCAAGAATGCCTTTTTCAGAATGATAAATGAGACTCCACCACTGGGGTCAAATCAAGAAGCTCTAGCAAAGAGGGTGTCCTTTGACGATCAGAAAAATGAGCCGATCGTTAGACAGATCTTCAACAGTGAGGCTGACCCACCTGCAAGTTAGCAAACAAAAAAATAGTCTGACAAAGTAACTAATCAGGCACCAACCCAAAGCAAGGGCAATGAAAAGGACAATGGCCAGGTCAGCCAAGTGGACGTTTTTGGGGGATTGTTTCAAGGGAAATTCTAAACTCCTCCCTTCTTGACCACCATCCGTGTGTTTGGGAAGAACCTCCACAACTGCCTACTGGATTTGGGAGGTTCAACCAATGTCATGACCCCGAGCATGTGTAAGGCACTCAAAATAACGCCAAATCCCTCCCGTCGGAAGGGGACATAGCTTGAAAAAACTGAGATCAACATAGTGGGGGAAATTAACAGAATGCCTATGTAGATTGCTGATGATCCCCGAATCCAATAGACCATAGATATTTAGGTGGCTGACATCCTAGATACGTAAGGAATGCTGAACTAGATTTAGATCGATCGGGAGCTATGAATGAGATTCATGATCTCCGAGTACAACAACACCAATGAGGTGTTGTATGCTGAAATAGATTTGTGGAATTATTCGCTAGTATCATATCTGAATGAGTAAGAATGCCTTGAAGAAGAGGGAACAAGTGAGGTTTTCCTTGTATTATGTAGCCCGCCTACTAATCTAGACAACACCTCTCAAAGCACTGAAGTGTTGATAGAATCCGACGATGAAGAGTCAGGAGAGGATGATAGCCTTGGATTGCTTGACGGTTTCCAAAATTTCATGGAAAAATGCATACAAGACCAACTTAGTTTGGGAGCCCGAATGAAATTTCAGGTACTCTTGCTCCCCAATTGGTGTAGGGTACATAATGTGGCCCACTGAGAGTTTGATTGTTGTTTGTGTCAAATAGCAATTGAACACGTTAAAATACAAGCCACTCCGAATGAGAAAGCTGGGTCAGCACCGCCTGAACAAACATGTTCTGTGCCTACACCTCCCCAAATGGTTACTAAAATGAAAGCCCCACTGAAGGTGAAAGTCAGATCTGTTGGTTTTGCATTCAAGGATTCTCTTGGATTCTAGACGTTACACTTTGACAGGTCTAAATCCAAGCATGGGGTTGGAGCAGGTTTCAAATTGGTCAGTCCCAAAGGTAAGTCATACTTTGCTGCTCATAGACTTTAGTTTTATTGCACCAATAATGTAGTAGAGTATGAGGCCTTAGTCTTGGGCCTCCTGATGGCACTAAGAAAGGGTGTCAAAATACTCCAAGTGTTCGAAGATTCAAAGTTTATCGTAAAGTAGGTTAGGAAGATCTATTTCTGTTATGATTGAAGACTCACTAACAACAGGCACCACGTATGGGATCTACTAGAAGGGTTGGATGCATTCAATATCCAATTGATCCCGTGCGCTCAAAATCATATTGCTAATGCCTTAGCATAGGCAGCAAGCACGCTACAACCAGTGTCCCTATCCGGTCTCAAAAGACTTATGGTGGAACTCACCTCCATCCCATTAGTGCCGGATAACGTAGCCAACTTCCAGGTATTCAATAATGACAAACAAATCTTTGATTTTATTACCAGTTTTGATGTGTTTGCTACGTAGATAATCGACAAGGCTGAACCTCAAGAGGCTGACCTGGATATAGAGGGGATTATCAACCTGAAGACAATTACCATCCCTAGGGGAATGGTCCAATTAGAGCAAATCTTTGACTTGGATCAGATCAGAGATTGGGATCAACGGGCTAAGAAAGAAACCATTAGTGGCCAGTGTGACACTTACTACCTCAGAGCAGCTGGGAGTGCTAAAAACGTGTTCATTGGTAAGGTGTGCACTTTTGAAGAAAGAAAGGGTATAATTGAGGCTCTGTGGAAGTACCACAATGTCATTTCCTGGAGCTACAAGGATCTTAAAATGTATGATACGTCAATTATCACCCACACCATCCCTCTCAGACCAAATGCGAAGCCATTCCGATAGTGACAACGCCTTGTCAATGCTTTGCTGGAACCAATAATTTACAAAGAAGTACAAAAGTTGTTGTCAACCAAGATCATTTTTCTGGTTAGACACTCCACATAGGTGGCGAATTTGGTTCTTGTTAGGAAAAAAAATGTGGAAATCAGATTATGCGTCAACTTCCACAACCTGAACCGGGCCTCAGAAAAGGATAACTATCCTATACCTTCATTAGATGAGGTGTTTTAGATAGTTAATGGCTCTTAGATGATGTCCTTCCTAGATGGATATTTGGGGTACAATCAGGTCATGGTACAGTACGAAGATCAACACAAAACAACATTCACCACCAAATGGGGAACTTTCGCTTATAGACAAATGTCGTTCGGACTAATCAATGTTGGTGCTACTTTCTAGCATGCCATGGATATTGCATTCAAGGACCTGATTGGCAAGTGCACAATCATCTACATGGATGATTTGACAGTATTCTCAAAGCAGCGGGGTAATCACGTCACTGACCTATGTAAAGTCTTTGAAAGATGCCACGAATTCAGGGTTTGCCTTAATCCAAAAAAATGTATCTTAGGTGTCATTGACAGGAAGCTCCTTGGACATGTCCTATCAGAGAGGGGAATTTCTATTGACCCCAAGTGTATCCAGTCAATCATGAAGATTCAGCTGCCAGACAACAAAAAGGAATTATTTTATTTTTTCGGAAAGATTAACTTTGTCCGTAAGTTCATCATAGGCTTTGTGGAAATCGTCAAACCACTCAATGCTATGCTAAAATACGATGCTAAGGTCGAGTGGACCGCATAAGCAAAGTAGGATTTTGGGGAAATTAAGAAGGAAATTGTTGATGCCCTTGTGCTGGTCAGCCCTAACTACCTGAAGCCCTTCTACATCTACTCATTCACTTCAGATCATTCGTGTGCCAGTATCTTGACATAGAATGATGACGAGGGGAGCGAACATCTGATCGCCTTCATGAGTACCCCTTTGAAGGATGATGAGATGTGGTATCACATTGTCGAAAAACAAGCCTATGCCCTTATTAAGAGGGTCAAGAAGTTCAAGCATTATATCCTGTGCAACAAAGTGTTTTCTATAGTTCTTGACCTCATGGTGAAGACATTGCTCATGCAGAACAAGCTAGGAGAGCAAAGGGAAAAATGGATTGCATTGCTGCAAGAGTATGATATGGAAATCCAATCAATGAGGTTGGTGAGAGGGTAGGCACTTGCCAAAATGATGGCAGATGTGGTTATTGAGGCTGGGCCCGAACTCACAGTGCAGCAGTACCAACTGGAAGATGTCTCTCTAGGGGAATGGTACGATGACATAATATATTACCCATTGAATCATAAATGCCCACCTCATCTGTAGGGAGTCCAAAGGCAAGTCCTTAGATTGAAAAATTTGAAGTTACATGTTGTGGGGCACCGTATTGTACAAGAGGAACCATGAAGGTATCTAATTGAGATGCCTTGGTAAAGAAGAAGTTGATTGTGTTCTCAAAGAATTCCATGATAAGTTCGAGACTGGTTACGGTTCTGGTTTATCAACTATGCATCAAATATTGAGAGCTCGGTACTATTGGCCCATAGTTTTAAAGGATGCTCATGGTCATGTTTGTACCTGCCACGTACGCTAGACCGCTACCACCCGAGAAAGGAATGCGGTTGTCCCGTTGCAGCCTGTTTTGGAGGTAAGGCCGATCATACAGTGGGGTCTCGACTTCATTGATCCAGTAAGCCCTCCATAATCTACTGGATATAGGTACATTCTGACCACTTCTAATTATTGTACTAGGTGGACAAAAACAATCACTTGTAGGCAATGTACAATTGAAGTAGTAACTAATTTTTTGGAAAGTTTTATTTTAAATCGCTTTGGTTGTCCTTATGATTTATAATGCGATAATGGGCCTGCATTTGCTTCGTTAAAATTCATGGGTTGGGACTTTGATTATGGTATCACCCTTAAGTTTTCCTCCAATTATTACCCTCAAGGCAATGGCCTTGCTGAGTCAGCCAATAAGAACTTGATCACTATGATCAAGAAATTACTAGATAGGAATCCCAAAGACTGACATACCCAACTTCATTTCGCCCTTTGGGCAGATCATACTCGTCACAAGGCTGCCCTTGGAGATTCCCCATACCATCTTGTTTATGGATTGGAGCTCGTTTTCCCCATACATTAGAAAATTTCTAACCTCTAGTTCATCAATGATTTTTATGAAGGGGGAGACCATCGAGAAGCTCGCCTTGTTGAGTTGCTACACCTAGAAAAAGTACGAGACCGTGCAATAGAAAATTTTGCCAAACATCAGGGCATAGTCAAAAGATGGTTCGATCACTGAGCCAAAATTAAGGCCTTCCACATTTCCAATCTGGTCCTTTATTGGGACAAGGCCCACAAAAAGAAAGGGGGATACAACAAATTCGACAAGCTTTTCATTTAAGTCTTTGACTGGTGAAGATGTCCCGTTGCCTGTCAACGAGAAGCACCTTAAGCATTACTTCAAGGCTTGAGCTCTTCTAGAGCTATTTGTGTAAATACCTATACATAGGTTAGGATAGGTTTCCCTACTTTGTCTTTTTGTTTTGCTCGTTTCTTGGCTGTTTTTGTTTTGACCTTGGAAGAGTCTTCCCATTCTGCTGTGGTGGCCGTGCATGACTCGATAAATGGTTTGGCCTGCTTCCCGCTCTTGCGTTGTTCTCTAGATAAGCCTTCATTCCCTATTACTAGCCTCTTAGAGCCCCTAAGTTTTGGTTTTCAAATTTCAAACTCTGAACCAACCTAGGATGGTGTCTCGATTGAATTTCCCACGTCTATCATGGAACACACAGAAACACATGTTAAAATTTCTGAAGAATGGTATGATGATTACTAAGAGGGCTGGATAAGTGAAAAATCTAAAGTCTACTCCAGTGACCAGTGTGATTCCCAAGCCCATAGTAAGCTTCGTTGCTTACATGGTTGAATAGAAAGAAAAAAGAGAAAAGTGCTAAAAATAAATCAAATGAAAAGGATAGACAATATGAAGGCAACAACTATATGGGTGTGTGAATATCTCTACCGAGGCTATGGAGGCCTGGCTGGTAGTAGAGCTATGTTCATGGGGTCACAGCGATAACTCCGTTGGGGCTATGGACGCCTGACTAGCAGTGGAGCAATGTCTAAGTTACTTTTGGAGTCAGGAAAACTACGTAGCTTATCCCTCCTGATCAGTGGTTTCCCGTGCTATCTCTAAGGAAAGTAAATGAACACACCACGCACACACCTCCATGATGATGTCATGGCATGATTCAATCTCACCTTCCTTAATCTGCTCTTAGTTCAGCTTTGAAAATCAGCTTTGGCATGTGAAGCTAGAGATCATGGGTTCAGAATGAATATTTATCTTTAGAACACTGGGAGCATTCTCCTAGTGGAGTCACCATTTGTTGTGTCTATAGCACACATGCCCCATTTGGAATGGGGACCCTCTCTTTCTTATTTTTTTGTTGTTTGCTGGGTTCTTTTTGCTTCGCCTCATTTTACGTGCCCATCTTCGTGTCCTTGATGGTCAACACATTCTCAAAAGTCACATTTTAGGGTTGACCTAATTTTTCCCCTTAAGAATGCTAAATCTTGAGCACTTTCGGGTTTTCCTTGACTGTCGGCCTTTCTAACGTCTGTGGTGCCCACCGGGCTCAAACTCTTGGGTTTCCCCTCTCGGGTTTCCTTGTTGGTTTTTTCGTTCTCCGTGGCCGTTCCTCGATGTCTTTCTTGACACCGGACCCCAGATCACCTACCGTCGCCCGAGAAATTTGAAATCACCTACTTTACCTATCGCCGTACTGAGCATTTACTCAGGTATTAATGAGGCTGGGGGTTATTTAAGTAGATTTCGACGTATCATTTTCACATGACAGAAGGGAATTCAAAGTAATCTCGAACCCCAACATTCTCTGCCTTCGCGCCTGAGCACAAGCTTCGTTGTTCTTCACAAATTCGGCACCGAGGTTATCCGAGGATTTGAGGTAGGTTCGCAGCCTACCCCTGTTTTCCTTCCTTTCAAAAAAATTGAACTGAAAATTAAGTGGAAGTAAAAATGAATTTGAAAATTGATATGACAACGCCCTGGCCTAGAGAACCCATAATTTTAAAAAAGGGAAAATCATGAGATTGTTGGGGATACGGATTTGGTCTGTCATCAAGATAGGCATCTAAGATAGTAGTGCCTTAGTGATTTCAATTCAAAATCACAACAAAGACACAACCAACTATGCTATAAAGCGGAAACAAGCACAGTTGATCCCCCATTGATCCTCTGAGAGAAATGAATGCAACAAGAAACAGATTCAACATAACTAGAAACCATGAAAGACAAGGAAGGAAGACAGAAATATATACGTGGGGAAAACCCTTTTAGGTAAAAAACCCCACACTCCAAAATTTTGATCCATTGTATTATTCAGCAAGAAAACCAGTTATAATACAATATTAGGCTCAAAGCCAATAGAGGAGTTACATCTTGTTCTATTGGAGAAGTAACACGTACCCGCAAGATTCCTCTCAGCTCCTTAGATGACTGTCACAGCTAGCCTCATGGCCAGCTCAGTCATTCGGCCTCCAATGATTCCCATGCCCAGATCCGAGAGATAGAGTGTTCATAGTTACATTGCCTAAGCAAACTGCTCGAACACCCTCTCCATCTCTCTACAAATCTCTTCAAACCTTCTGCTCTCCAACCTGCAAGTCCAACTACTACAATCTCGCATCATGCATCATGCATTATGCTTGTAGCCCCATGCTCATGCATTCACATGCCCGCGCATCCTGGTCACAGTCTCATGGTCTCACATTCAGCTCGCACATCTCACACTTGCCCTGGAATCCACGACTCTTGCAGACCCATCGAACTTACTTGCCAGCCTCAGAAATAATATATCTCTCACCCAATATGAAACCGACTCAACAAGAGCAAAGAAGACCATCTGCAAATCACGCATCTAGTTGGATCTGACAGATCTCCCTGTAACGAGCCGCCCTGACATTCAATGCCATTCCAAAAATAGGTTCAGCTCTGCCAACCTTCGTTGACAAAACATGAAGTACAACAAGTTAGGTAACCATCCAATCACTATTCAACTAGGTGCCATGCGTCCAAGGCCCATCAACAATCGCAGCTGACAGAGCAACCAAAACAATCAAATAGATATCAGGCGCATCCAAGGCTTCAAGCCAAACCCAACATTGCCGGAGTCGGAGTCAGAATAGGAGTCAAAATAGGACTCCACCGAAAAAGCACACTACCGAAGTCAGAGTCGAAGACGGAGATGGAACTGGAGTCGAAACATGACTCCACCAAAATTACAGGTTCAGGAACCAATTCGGTTCCGCGTCCACTTGTGGCAAAGAGGAACACATCAAAAACATGACTGACCAGGTAAAGTCAACTCAGGGTCAAACCAAGATGAGAGCACAAAAGATCAGAGTTGGAGTCGGGGATGGAACAGGAACAGAAACAGGACCTTACCAAAAGTCCAAGATCAGGAACCAAATCGGTTCCGGTTTCGCCTCCGCCAATTGTAGGAAACAACAATCTAGAACATGGACAAAGCGGAGGAAAACTCCCCGAGGAGAATGCAAACATCCAGAGGAACTAGATCACAAAAGCAGGAGTCGGACCTAGAGTCGAAATAGGAACAGGAATAGGAACATGGCAAACAGACATTGCCAACTTCCAAAACTGGTTTTGCCTCCGCTAGAACCAAACGAAGAGTAACAGACTATCGGTGCCAGAGCCGGAGCCGGAGACAGAGCTGGAGCTGGAGTCAAACCCAGAATAAGGAAAATGGAACAATGCCAAGTTCCAATTCGGTTCCGCCTCCGCTAGAAAAAAACTCGAAGAACCAAGAAAGCGGGGAGTGGAGCAGGAGACGGAACGGGAATAAGACCCGAAATAGGGCAAACAGAACAATGCCAAGTTCCATCCCAGTTCTGCCTTCATCAGAACAAAAGAATTTGCCAAGGAAACAAGAGAATTTTCCTAAGACTTCAAAAAGGTTCACCAGAAAGTTGAGGCATAATTCCCAATAGAGATTGGTGACCCAAAAGCAAAACTAGAGTTGGACCTCCCCATTGCTGTTCTCTGGAGCAGGCGACCACATCCCTTGGGCTCGAACCTCTCTGCGACCATGCGTAGGTTGAAACTTAGAAAAATTGACAGCGACCAAACTCATCTTGGGTCCTGGGTTTCCATTGTGTCTCCGCCATTCCAAACGACTTTCCTCGAGCGTCCTTCCTAACCTCGGACCCCAGACGTGTGAATTCCATTGCAACCTACAAGAAAATCAAACGTCAAAGTTTCTCTCGGACTTTGGCGCCCAGACTTCCATCCCCGCACTGTTGTTGCTACTTCACCATTCCAAATGGCTGGCCCTAGGCATCTTTTTGGCTCTTAGACCCCGGCCGCCCTTTCGCTGCGCACAAATATAAATAGGAAAATGAATCGTCCAAACTCTTTTTGGACCCCGATCCCTAGAATTCCATCTCCAAAATTTCGTGTCACTTTTACCATCCCAAATGACAAAACCTGTCTAGCTTTCTAGACGCCGGGCTCCAAACCTCCATCCGCTGCTGGGTTTTCATCAACTGACAAATCTGCCTCAGGTATAGTCTTCCAGAATTCCATCTTTGGACTTTCGTCCGTGTTTCGCCGTTCTACACGGTTATCCCATAACAGCTTTCTGACCTTGGCAACCCAGATTTCAGATGTCGGTTCTTGGAATGTTGTTTTCCCTGCGCTGTTCCAAATAGCCAACCTTGGATGACTATCCAGAAGCTAAAACCCGAATGCACGAATGAAGGCTCAGACGACCTCCAAAGAAAAAATGGACTTCGACCCACGTACTAAAATTAGGCTTTCTTTCATGCCAACCCTTCATTGAATATATCCAGCATCGAGAAAAGTCCTCGGGAATGCCTTGCCTTGTTTTCCCTTCCAAATGACAATTTGTGAGAGGAAGTCTGGCCCTTGGGGCCTAGGTCACTTGTTTTGCTTTCTAATGATGTTTTTATCAGGTGTTAGATGTTTATCAAATATGAATATTGTGGATTTAACCTTGGTTTGCAGGTATTTGTCCAAGGCCGCTTTCTCATGATAATGTTGCTACCTCCTGTCTCTCTATGTAGGATTTATGGAATCTAGTGCAGAGGCTTTTGGGATAGCCAAGGACAAAGGGAAAAAAACCACCAAATCCCCCCGAGGCAAAGAAGACAAAGATCATATGAGGCATCAATTCCAGGGGGCACCTTTGCATTCAAAGATCATGACTAGCTGGTAGAACATCACAGACACCAATATTGGGCAAGTCGATATTGATGAGTTTACTCGAAGGGTGAGGGTGGACCCAAAGATAGACAATCCAAAGTTAATCAAAAGCAGTGGACTTGGCAAGGCTACACGTTTCCCGCCCGCATTGGTGGCCCCCGAGCTGGTAATGGCGTGTCAGGAAGCATACCGATTTGAAACAAGGACCATTGTGGGAAAGGATGGCAACATCCTGGCTGATATGTGCCCTGTCATGATAACTAACACATTCCACATCCCTGCCTATGAGAGCATGGAGACCTTGACCATGGAGGAGTGTAAAGCATTATGGGATTAGGATCCTATAAGATGCAAGAAGTTGATCGAACAATATTGGTTGAAGGAGAGTTGGGCCAACATTGCTAAATTTCCTCAAGAGCTCTGTCACAGTGATTTCTTTGAAGACTGCCATGACTTGGTCACTCTACTGAGCAGGGTAATGGGCCTTCCTGCTTCGGCTTTCTTCCAAAAATGGACATTGTACTTTGTTGAACAAATCCTCCGCGAGAGTGACGCTACGTTCTATTGGGGGGGAATAATCAAAAATTGCTTTCACGAGCAATTCGTTAGTGTGAGGAAGACCTCAAAGTTCTACATGACTTTTTACCTGGTCTACTCACTGGCCAATCGGTGGCATTATCATGGATTTTCCAGAATTCCCAATGAGGCACCAGGAAGAGAGCTTAAGCCTTACGATAGATACTTGCAGCTGCAATACATGAATTTCAAGTGGGACTATTGTCAGGTGAATGATTCCTTTACTGCATATATCATTCGGTCTCTAGGAGGTGATTTTGAGAGAAGAGTCTCTCATAGTGCTAGGGCCCTTCTCAAGCACTATGCCTTCCTATTCATAGAATTCCCAAAGTTCACCTACATTTGTGCCCAAGGATTCATGTAGAGGCCGAATAAGCTGCCCTGGTACCCTAATGATGAAATTATACTATTGGAGCTAACATGGAAACTCTGACATATACACCATATCCTAAGCAGTAAACATCTGGAAGGCACCCCATATCCCCTCGAACTTGGCCAGAGGTTGTATCAAATTCATACTTCCCAGTGCGTGGGAAATTTGGAGAAAGAGCTAGCCAAGTACAACTTCAGGCAACATATAGCTAGGCCATAGATGGACCCATAGGGTCACATCAGAAAGGTACTTGGACCAAAGTACGCCCACCTCCACCACATTGAGGATTTTTGGGCTAATTGCAAAGATGACTTCGAAGTGCGGATACGACATTATATGTGTATGACTGCCTACTTCATGAAGAGAGTAAACTTGTGTCCGATTATAGATTAGCTAGAAGAGGATGAGAGCATAGTGATAGATCCAAGGTATAGTTCCATTGCAAATCTGCCACTACCTTTAATAGATTGGGATGAGTTAGAGGTAGATGACCTTGACATTCTCATCAAGCCCGTTGAGGCTTGTATAAAGGCATGGGTCAGTGGGTAGGTCGCTCGATTAAAACAACAAGGAGTCACCTTGACATTCAAAGGACTCGAGAATGAGCCAAGTGGTTCTGATGGTGGGGTGGCTACTACTATAACTGGAGAAACATCTAAGTCTCTTCCATTTTTCAAGTCAAGAAAGAGGAAGGAGGTCGATGAGTAGCAACCTAATCTGAAGGTGTATGCTAGGAAGGCCTCAGAGGGTGAACCTCCCAAGAAACATAAAAGAATGGGCAGCATCATGGAGATGCCTGTGATACCTAAGGATCCACTTCACGAGGGTGAGGAGATGGAGGTTGATCCACCAAGGTCCCCAACCACTTCATCAGGTGCTACAACTGTTGTTGTCATTGCCACCATTCCACCCACTTAACTTGCAATGACTGATTCCTCTCTACCTGCGGTTGACATCTCTGTCCACCTTGCCTCCACTTCTCTGATAGTGCAGGTCGTATCGATGGATTCATCTTCCACCACAACCTCACCAATCTTATCATCCTCCATGTCTCCTTCCCTTCCACCTACTTCCTCTATTGTTGCAATGCCTACCCTCACTCTCGCGGAGTCCTTCGTTAAATATATGCAAAATGTGCCATCCAAACTTTCAGGAATGCTTGCCAATCCAATGGTGCAAGCTGCAATAGCCTAGGAAATGGTTAATGCTCTAGCTCTCCCTCCTCCTACAGAACCACCTAGGATGGATGCCACAATGCAAATCTAGGATGAGCTCGAGCGATGACAACAGGAGGCAGCCGCAAGGCTGGAAGATGAGGAATTTGTGTATCATGAGCATCCCATCTATGAACATCGGATGATTGATGAGGTGGCCTATGAATCTTCCAGTGAGGGTAGTGAGGATTAGGGAACAAACATACTCTAAGAGATAGTTGACCCAGAGCTCAAAGCAAAGTGGAACAAGCAACTCAAAGAGATTGAGGACAAGGAAGCTGAAGGACAACTTACAATTCAAGAAAGAATTGTTGCTCCAGGGACTGAAAGCAATAGGTCTCCTACAGAAAGACATAATCAAACCCCAGAGCATGAGGAAGAAGCATCCTTACATGAGGATGAACAAGAAGATAATCCCAAGGAAGGTGAGCATGACCATGAAGAAGAGCAAAAAGGTGTTGAAGGGGAAGACCACCCTAAGGAGCAGCTACTCACCAAGTCTCCTACCAAGCGCATAACTCTCATGCAAGATTTTGATGAGGATAAGGAAGATACAAGAGCTGAGTAGGAGACCCTTAATGTCAAGGCCATTGAGCTTAGGGTGGAGGACAACAAAGGTCAATAGGAATCACCTAGGGAAAAATCTCAAATGCCCGACTGGCTACAAAAGCAGCTTGAAAAGAGAACTCCTGCACTGAAGGATCCGAAAGCAAAGCTAGAGGCAATACTGGCTAGAGCTTAGATTATGACCAATAAGGAGAAAAATCCAAGAGTCAGGTCTAGGGTAATGATGGATGCCTCTGGATCTAGGGCAGTGCAAATAGCTACGCTAGTGGTTGGAGAATAGGGAATAAGCTACAACGTCTCCACCATTGACTTGGGAGTGGCTACTAGGGAATAGTAGGTTGACCACCTCCTAGAATCAGTCACCACAGTGGTGCACCTTATCTAGTAGGATAAGGTTTCAAAGGAAGAGCTTAAGGCACAAGTGGCTAATTTAATAACCTACATTCAACAATGGTCATCTCTGGATGAACAACCTACGCCGTCATCGGCCCACTGTAGTTGTCCCAGGAATAAAACAACAAGTTGGAGAGAAGGAGAAATTTGGATAAGACCATAGAAACTTGGTTCCAAAAGGTCTTGGACATCGGGAATACGGGCATCAATTTGTCTATCCAAACAATAAATAAGTTCCTAGAAGTACAAACATCTCTTGAAGGCATGAGGCAAATCTGTGAGGAGTTCCCAAAGAAATATAGGGCTGCCTATCCAAAAATTGAGGCTATCCTCACACTTTTGAACGAAGTTTGGGAAAAGGACCTTGCCTTCAAGGACGATGACCATTGGTTGATGGATGTATAGAAGTGGGATTTTGATCACCAAAAGTGGAGGCTAGAATAGATCTTAGAAAGAATAATTTTGGATATCGAATGGGCCAAAGAGGCCAGAGGAGATTGTGCTAGATATCTCAAGCTGATGACAGGGTACAAAATTCCTTTTGCTAAGATCAATCCAAAAAGCATAAAGCCTCACTTCCAAAGGAGGATGGAGAAAGAAATGCCAACGAAGATTACCATGGAATTTATGAGCTTTGTTGCTCGAGCTTTCACCCAGTCCAAAATTTTCAAGTACAATGTTGCCAAATATGACGAAGACTGGGAAAAGCTCGTTAACAACTCCAAGGAATGGAGTTACCAGGTGTTAATGTTTGATATCATTGAGGTCGACAAGCTTCGGCCGGTAATGTTGAGATTCATGGAGTATGTGACTTTGAAGAAGCAGGAAGGTAACCCTGTTATTGATGAAGAACTTCTGAAAGAGTAGCTGCAACAAAGAGTAATCAACAAAAGGACAAAACTACTACAGTGCTACCACTAGAAGACAAAATAGGGAAAAGACAAAAGATGTTTTTTGAATGTAATATATTTGGGGGTAGGTGAAACCCTACTATAAAGTGAATCTTGGCCACACAATAGAATTGAATATTGGCCACTCATTTTTCTTTTTGAAAACTATAAATGGGGGTCCCCTCCTCTCATTTTAAGGGAGTTTAGTTGTTGTAAAGGCATGTTGCAAAAATTGCAATAGAAATACAGTGATTTCTTGGTGTATTTTGGATTTCTTCACATGTTTCATAATTCTTCTCCTATAAGTTAAGATTCTAGTTTAAGTTACTTTGATGTTCTTAGTTTCCTTTTAGCTGTCCTTGGTAGATTTAGTAATGTTGTCTTTGGTTGTGAAGTTTTATGCTGTATGTATGCTTTTCTTGTCCATACTTTTAGTCACTTGTTGCTGGTAAGTGACTATGCAAAGTTAGTCTGGACCATGATTTTATAGCTACTCTTTAAACTTCATCTTTTTTCACATCTGTATGGCGAATGAATGATGAAATATTTGCAGTCCTTAGAAGATACCATAGATTTCATGACATTGTGAAATTTCTGATTAAGTGAAATTCTATTTTAAGGAAACTTTCCACAGTAGGAACCTCCATGATCATTGTTCATCGGTAGTTGCAGGTCTAGGAACCTTCCCTCTTCCCTGCCCTTTTTTCCTTTTTTAAGAAATAACCTATGCTAAGGTTCATTGCACATTGTAAAGTCAAATTCAACAAAAATATGGAGTTCAAAACTGTTGTTTGAACTTGCAGCAAAGTGCAGTAATTTCCTATTCGTAGAACTTTGTTCACTGATCCGATTCTCCTACAGCTTTAAATCACATAAGGCCGCCTTGTGATTCCAACAAATCACATCATAAATCAATTGATATATTTCAAGCATTATCATGACCTGACATTCGAGAGACCTTGGGATAGTGTTCTGCAATTTGATTGTGAAAGATTGTCTTTCAAGAGAGGTAATGCACCTACGCATTACCTATGTTGTGAAGTGCATAAAAACACCATCAATAGGTCCTTCTTTAGTCACTTATGTCCTAGGATATATAATAGCTAGAGGTGTGGCATGCTGACCTAAAATAACCCCGACAGAGACCACCTCATAAGTAACTTTATCTTTTTCTAGAGCTTCATTAACTTGTTTCAATGAAATTTATTCTTCTATTGGGGTGGGCTCTTCCATGGATGCCTCCATTGCTGCAACACCTTTCTTCAATATCTTGTATTTTCTTTTGTCAAAAGAGGAAGTAGGTTGATTGCTAGAATCTCTCTTCCTTGAATCGTTAACCTTTGGTTGCTTTAAATGAAGATCAATCCATTTTAGACTTCTATCTAGCACTACTTGTGACACTTTACGAATATTAATTTCCTCCTTTTCCATCAAATTTATGGGCTCCAAATCCTTGGTAGCCACTTTATCCATTTCATACCCAAGATCAAGAATGATCCCATGATTAGTAGTTTCTTCTGGTATATCCTTCTTAACCTCAAAATCCTTGATTTGGGGAATTATTAATCTTTCATACCCCCTTTTCCTTACTTCAAACTGATCTTGCAGGTTGGCCTAAAATTTTTCAAGAAGTGGACAATGATGGGGAAAATGTGAAGCATACAAACCATACATTTTACTCTTTGGATCCAAATATTTCTTGGATGTATGTTGTTGGAAATTCATGGACTGAAACTCTTTCATTGCTATTTTGACTACTACCAAAGAGGAAAAAGAATAAAACCCCAATTGCATTGGGAAAGAATGACAACCGACCTTATGCTATGTAGAAAACATGACATTCACCTCTGTGGCCTGAGGAGCGAACTCCATCAAGACCCATATGTCACCACAACACCTTGGAAATTTAAAAGGGTGCCCATCATATCCAAACAATCTGAAATAAGTGGATTTGGGGTATTGGATAAACAAGTATCCCCATTCTTCAATAAATTCATGGCATCTTGTGATAACATGAAACCAATATCACCCGTGAGATGATTAATAATAACATATAAAAATGCATTATTGACTCTTTTAAAATGTTGCTCTACCTTCTTAAGCTCTAGTTTCTCCTAATATTCCTAGACCTTCTTATGATCTAGGCCATCATCCATTTACCCTTAAGTGTTTAACCTAGGAAACTATCCCATCCTTGCAACACAATATACCATATATGAAGACATAAAATTTCTTGGTTTCTATTACTTTCAATATTTGGTCACAGATGTTATTTGAAATTATTTGTCCCCAATCTAGATATTATTTCCCTTCTAGAATCAGCTGAATGGATGGAAACATCCAGTGTTCAAAGATACAGAAGTTTTCCCTGCCAAATACTCTTTCTAGTAGTGTGATCATGTCCTCAATGTCCTTAGAGAAGCTAGACCTCTTAGGGTTAGGTGGCACCTTCTTTATTGATTTATTTTTTGTATTAAGCCACCTTTTATTTCCATCCACATCTACTGCCCAGAGTTTAAGTGCATCAACTTCAGTCATAATCTTGAGAATTGGGTAAGGAGGAGGATCAAAGAATAATCTAATTATTGCTGGGGTCAAATCAATGATCACATTCCCCTGGGAATGAATACATTTCCTCTATGTTGGATTATAAGTCTATGCAGTAGTTAAAATGAACTCAGGATATTGCACAACAACAGGAAAACTAGCTACATGAGCTAACCCAGACTCTGCAATCCTCCTTGCCCTTGGGGTAGCCTCTTTTGAAAAAGTATCCTTACAAAACCAGTCCAAATCAATGTGTCCCACAAGTGTATCAGTGAGATTCATAACATCAGACCCAAACTTAGATGGTACTAGGGTCCCTTGGAACTTACACTTCATTGTAACAAGAACATGTTCTAGCTTTAGCCTTTTGGCCTTCGTCCCCTCTGATGTTCCTTAACTGGGCACTTCCTGCTTTGAGTCACACATTTGTTAATTATCTTGCAATACTAACAATTATCAAGAAAGGAAAATACATGTGAAGAGTAGATTAGTACAAGAATTCATTTAAGATAAGTTCCCATTCTATAAGTTAATTCAACATTTTTGGGTTTCAGGTTTGGTACAAGACCAAGAACCTGACCATTGTAAAAATAGTACTAAATTATATTAGAAGTCGAAATTAGGTCATGGTTCGACAGTTATACCCATAGTGATAAACAAGATTCAATTTCATTATGTGGTTCAATCCTGCAATGTATTTGAAAATGAGGATCAGGTTGTGACCAAGTAGTGGCACTTAACAAATGGAGTTGATAAAGAGTTCTCCCTGAGTTTCTATCCTGATTGAACATCAAAAGTCAGAATCAGGAGAGGATTTGGCACCAGACCCATAGGAGTGAACAAGTCTAGGCAATGTCCCGAGTTCTGATCCTGCAATGATATCAAGAATTGGAGTCAGGATATCGACAAGGACCTGACCTTAAGTTTATGCAATGGGAATAGGTCAAATCTAAGTTCCAATCCTGACTCTTTTTCGAAAGTCAGGATCAAAATGACACCAAGCGATGGAACCAATCAATATACCAAAGGTTTGGTGTTAATTTGAAACTCGATCTCGATAGTAACCCGGGGATCAGAATCAAGATATAAAGTGATACATTATCCAAAACCCTTAAGATATTGAGGTAACAATCTAATCCTTGATCCTGATTGTGCATCGAAAGTTAGAATCAGAGCAAGCAAAATAACAAGAATAAGATGGTGATAAAAACACAAGTTCAGTTTTGATTCTTGATTCTAAAATAGTTGTAGGAATTAGGAATAAATCATTCAATAATAAATGGAGGCAAAAAATAGATATAACAATATCTTTAAATCACGCTTTTGGGATTAAATTAGTTGGGGTTCAAGATTTTTTGATCCATATGATCAAAATTTAAAATTTATCAATTCAAATACACTTTTGACTCGACAGTACATAAAAACCCTAGAAAGTTAGGACATGACGCGAAGAAAAATCTAGTAAAAAAAAACAAAACAAAGGCAAGAAAAATAAGACACACAACGAACCAAAGGGTTCAAGGATCGAGAAAACACACCAAAGGGTGTGAAGGAAAACAAAAACAAACCCAAAAGAAGGCAAGAAAGTAAACATGCAAAACAAGAGGAAAGGAAACATATACAAAACAAGAAGAAAGGAAAAACACAAGGAAAAAACCACCTACCTCCAAACGCAACTAAAAATTTGACATCATGGTGAATAATCGAAGCTCTTCCTCAAACCCTAGCTCTCAACATCGCTCTAGTTCATTTCGTCAAACTGGACAAGCCAAAATGAACAGAAATTGAGTGGCGAGAATAAAAATCCATTCACATGTGCGAACGGTTAGGAATTAATGCGAGTTGGTCAGGCCTTGGGATTAGGGCGAAATTCATTAATGCACAATCACAAGAATGAAGGTAAGTAGTAGTTCGGGATCAGAACACGACATGACACCAAACTTTCAATGAGTGAAAATTTCATGCGAAGGTCCAAAATCCGAATCTAGACAAACAAAGACAAACCAGAAATTAGAATTGGGACAAAACATGAAACAAGAACTTTGGAAAAGTTTTTGGTTCAAGTTTCGATCCATAATACGATCCTGAAAAAGACAAATAAAGTCAAAAGTTGGGATCACAATGGAAATAGGAACAAGAACTTTATAAATTTTCTCGGTTCTAGTTCCAATCCGATGTCTGATTCCGACACAAACAAAACACGCAAGGAAGAAAAGCGGAAGTTGAGATCAATATGGAAACATGAACTTACTAATCATAGGGTGCAAGGTAATGGTTCTGATCCGAAACTCGACTCTACCAGAACAAAGAAAACACAAGGAAAAGTGCAGGGGGGTTGGGATCATAACACAAATAGGAACTTGAAATTTAGAAAAGTAACAAGTGTGAGTGTTAGTCTAAAACCCAAACCCGAAAGAAAAAGGAAAATCAAGACTTAGGAGAAAAATAAACAACTCCTAAGGCCCAAACAAGAACACCAAGGACAAAAGAAACAAAGGGAATCAATTTTTGACCAAAAAACAAATGGGGTGGTTATGTATGGCATAATAGGTTAGGGATTTCACACATTGTCATTTATTATATTTACATCATTTTATCAAGGTTTAGTTACCAAACTTGGGGTTTGACTGAGGGAAACTCTTATACAACCGAAACAATATTTTCTTTTGTAGATTTTTCATAGGTCTAGATCTGGGAGTGAAGATTAATAAGTACAAGAAGAAAGTGTAGAATAAGAGCTACATATCCAAATTTTGATGTTTTAGAAAGGGCTACTGGGACCCATTTTCCCTAAGGTGAATGTGTCATGCTTTAGGTTGTGAAACCATTTTTAGACTAGGTACATAATATTTTACCTTTCTTAGATCTTCTAGAAAGTTATTTTTTTTTGTCTGTGTTATCCTTTAAATCCACATTTCAATTTTTACATCATATAATTGAGTGCATTTTGTATTTTATTTTTATCTCCCCAAAGTGCATTTCAGTCATATATGTCACTTCTCGTCATAAGGGAAACAAGAGATACCCTAATAGGGTTGACTCACATAAAGGTTGAAAGTCAATCCTACCTTTGGGAGATCTCTTTTCCTAATGGAAAAAGAGAAAGTGTAAGTGGATCCCACACCCTTTTAATCATTTCATGTTGATCACCTCACCATTTTTTTATATTTCATTTTGGTGAACGTGACATTATACATCTACATTTTTTATTTGGAAGTGTTTCAATCCCTAGATCTAGATTTTGCATTAGTTTGTATTTTCATCTCATTTAGGTTTTTCCAAAATTGAATTATTTTGCATTCCATTTAGGGTTTTAAAATTTCATTTTTCATTATTTAATATCTCAAAAATCCAAAAACATAGCATACATATTATGTTGATTTTGTATAGTAGTTGCAAATTAGTGTATTTCAATCATTTGCATAAGGAAAGTTGGTCAAAATTGCATTCAAATTTTTTTCATCTTTGTTCACTATTTTTTCTTTATTGCATTTGAATTTAGAAAGTCAAACTATGGAAAATCAGTAAAAAAATAGATTTTAAAACTTGAACCAGAAAACATAAACAGTGAACTTCAAACTTAGATTTTAATTTTTGAAACCTTTATGTAAGGAACGATTCACCCTAGGGACAATCTATACTTGTACAGGTGTCCTGGAAAATTTATAGGTGTATTTTTTTCTCTATTTCTTCTTTTTGTTATTTTTGTTACAACTACAATTTAAATTTTTGAAAGAGTATGCTCTAAACATTAAAGAATTTTTTTCTTTTGATGAATTATTGAGGAAAAATTGAAAAGTGATTTTTTTAGTATTAGATTATTTTAGATATGTGGTAATCTACTTTTACTTTTTACATCATTGCATTTTTTAGATAGATTAGGATTCATCTTGCAAATATTGAAAACCATAAACTATCCCCAAACATTAAATAAAGATCCATACACTAAATGATAAACCTTGGAGAAATCATAGTTATTTGATCATGTAAGATATCTTTCAAAAAGTTAATATATCCTTCAAGACCTTTAGTAGTGATGACTTTGACATGTTAGATGAAGCCCTTTAGGATTTCATCTCACAAGGTTCATCCACTAGGGATTGTTATGAAAAACCAAAACAAAGGGAAGTCGATCCAATCACACCTTAACTTATCATCTATCTACCTTCACAAAAAATACAAGTCCAAAAGCAACCCATGCTTATTATTGGACTATTGAAGAAATAGCCCTTGCCTCCTAGGACTATCTTGAATTTTACAAGGAAAAAATGTAGTAACAATGTTTCACAACAATCGAGTTAAAATATCATTTCTCACACATATAACACAAGGAGCAATAGGAAACCAAAAACCATACCTACTTCATTACCATTACCTCAACCCATCTTTCCTAGTGCTCCTAATTTTCCTTTGAACAATTGAAAGGAGTATGATCTCATGGAACAACTTAGAAACACTCATGATAAGATTTCCTTATGGGACCTTATTCAAGCTTCACCTAGTTAGCATAACATGTATGAAAATTCTTTACAAGTTGTGGTCCCTCGAAGTTCTCAACCAAATCATGTAGCAACCATAATTCAAGGAATGAATTTAGTTATCATAGATTTTTTTTTCATGAAGATGAGTTACCTTCATTAGAAGTGTGAAAAAAATGATGCTTTGATGATAGTGGTTGTTATCAATAGATATGGAATAAAGAAAAATCTCATTGATAATGGTTTTTCCTTCAATGTGTGTAGTGTAAGACATTTAGACAATATTGGAGTGGATAAGAATCAAATTCAACCCAACTCTTTATCTATCTATGGATTCGATAATGTGGGAAAATAACTATTTTGTGTGATAACATTACTTGTTAAATAAGGAAAAAGTAACATTGCAAACTCCTATTCATGGTATGCCTCAAGAGTTGTCATACAATCTCCTATCAAAAAGAACTTGGATTCATGAAATGAATGGAGTCCCTTCAATGCTTCACTAATTAATGAAATAACCTATCAAAACAAGGTCTACATAATCAAAGGTGCTCTTCAAACTAAATCTTGTTTCCAAACTAAAACAGGCATATAAATTAATTTGAGAATATTGATCCATCATTAGAAAATCAGGGCTTTTCCTTGGTGAAAGCCGCCAAGAAATTTTGCCACTATATCTTGCGCAACAAAATTACAGCAATCATCCCAGATCTAGTAGTGACGTACCTACTCATGTAGAGTGAGCTGGGGGAAAGAAGGGGGAAGTGGATGGGGATTTTACAAGATTTTTATCTCAAGATTGATCCCATGAAATTGGTTCAAGGATAGGGGTTTTCCAAAGCAATGGCTGATGTAGATTCCAAGATCACTTGTCAACAATATATAGTGTAGTCATTTAGTAGAGATCCCTGGTATGCAAATCCAATCTACTTGGTACTGAATAATAAGTGTCCTAATAGGATGAATGCAGAAAAGAGAAGAGAATTAAGGCTAAAGAGTCCTCATTACATGATTAAGAGTAGGGCTTTGTACAATTTTTTTTTGAAGGTGTGTACTTACGTTATCTAGACCAAAAACAAATGAAATAGGTGATTACAAAATTTCATGGAAAACATGGTACCAGACATGGCTCAAAAAATTTCATGGGTCATCAGATCTTGAGGTTAGGTTATTATTGGCCACATGTATTTTGGGATGCTCACCAACATGTAAGGACATGCCATACATGTCAAAAATCAACATCTAGAGAGCGTAACCCAGCAATACCATTACAACTAGTATATGAGGTAAGGCCTTTTGCCCAATGGGCATTGGATTGTGTTGGATTAATTAACCTAAACGCCTCTACATTTCATAAATTCATCTTTACTGTGACTGATTACTACACATAGTGGATGGAGGATCAAGCATATAAAAATTGCACCATCAACATAGTCATCAAGTTCCTAAACGATTATATCATTACTAGGTTTGGGGTACCCTTTTCTTTGGTATGTGACAATGACATCACTTTTTCTTTTGCATAGTTTATTCAGTGGGCCTTTGAGTATAAAAAAGTCTAAAAATATTCTTCCAACTGTTACCCACAATGAAATGGTTTAGTTGAGTCTACCAATGAAAATCTATTGGAAGTTATTAAGAGGTTATTAGACCACAATCCTAGGGATTGACACACAATTAAAGTTCACCATATGGATAGATAGAACAAAAATTAAAGCTACCTTAGGAACTTCACCAAATAAGTTATTCTACAGTCAAGACCCCATCTTTCCTATTAACCTCCAAATCCCTATTTTATGATTTACTTAAGAGTTTTATAAAAATGATGATAGGATAGAGGTAGGTTGACTAATTTGTTGAACTTTGAAGAACAAAGGGATGCTACTTTATAGAAATTCTCTAAACATCAGGCTATAGTCAAGCATTGGTTTGACAAGAGAGCCAAGATTAAGGACTTTAGGATATCGAATATCCTATTGTTATGGGATAAGGCTAGAGAGAAGAAAGGTGATCACCAAAAATTTGATAGAATGTGATTAGGACCAACCAGATTGTTGAAATTCTTAGTGGAAACACTTTTTGATTGAGTACCTTAATGGGATAACCTGTTCCCTTGCCCACCGATGGACAGTTTCTCAAGCACCACTTTGGCCCATGAAGGCCTGTAAGTCTTTCCTTTTCATATATTTAGTTTAGTTGCTTGTGCTTCATTTTTTTCTTTGTTTTTGATCTTTTTCTATTTGTTTTGTTTATTTCCTCTCACTCTTTTTTTTTTTTGTTTTTGTGGCGGTCTTCGTTTTTCATCATTTTGGAATAGTGGGTAGTTATTTAAAGCATACGGGTATGTGCAGGGTCATGATGGGCCAAAAAGTGGCGATATGTAAGTGATATGATGGCCCATGTGGCCGATGACTTTTTTTTACCCAAAATTGATGAAATGAAAGGGTTTTTAAAGGAGATTCTTAGCTTTCCACCAATATAAATTATGCTTTACTTTAAATTTAATAAATCATTATTAATCATTTTCTATTTGAATTACGACTAAAGTCCTGATTGATAGATTGATTGAAAAAAATCTATAACTTTCAAATGGTATCACATTTTTTGAATCCGAAACATGCATCACATTCTATGCTTCACATACTATAGGATTAAAAGAAAAATATTGAATTTCATGAAGTTTTTACCAAGTTGGTCAAACATACAAGTTTTTATATTTTTTAAAAGTTTTTATAAAAAAACATAATTAATTATTTACTTGGAAAAAATTACAAAAAAATATGCATCACATCGGGACATGAGTCCTCTACTTATATCTAAAATCTTATAAAAAAATATTATCATTTTATTGTGGTTAGGGTGGTCAGACAGACACCTACTTATTTTTTCCCTGAAATTTAAGTACTACTGCATTGAAATTTCAAATTTTCACCAAATAGATTTTCTTAAAATAAACCTAGTACTTTAGAAACTAAATTCAATTTTCTATAGATTCTATTCATACATATTTTAAAAATAATATAGATAACTTATTCAAATTTTTATGTCAAGTTGCCTAACTCTGATTTTCTAAATTTTCATCGCCACATAAGGGCCTATTTTTTCCATGATGATCATGCACATACCCATACTAGGGATAATATGGTAGAGAGATTGATTTAGGTATTTTTAGGTATACTTATAGTTATTTTTTCATTTTGAAACTTATGTTTTATGTTAATTTTAATGAAAGTTTGAAAGGTCAGAGGAAACAGGTACGTTCTAAGTGATCTTGTGAAACACGATTGAATCTGTCACTTATTAGTTAGAATCATTTATCTCCTTGAGTGTTTAGCTGTCTTAAGATGGTTGTATTCTTGATTTAAGTGAAAAATCTGGTGTCCTAGTTTTTTCATGATGTCCACCGTAGTTCTCAACCTAGTTTTTAGACTATAATGGTTGAGTATTGAGGAAAATATATAAAAAATATTACTTCAAGAGAATCAATACTTGAGAAAAAGAGAAAAGAAGAAAATATAGAAATAAAATCAATATGTAAAGGTGATTAATTATCTCTATTGGGGCTATGGATGCCTAGCTTGCAATAGAGAAATGCTTTGACAAAACTAGAGGTATCTCCATTAGGGCTATAGACACCTAGATGGCAGCAAAGCAATACCCATGATCATTGCATGACAACTAAAATGACCCACTTCACGTAGATTGAATGGGAATACAATTATTTTTGGGATGGTTAAAGTCTTTAGGAGAGAAAATGTACCATGAACACCCACAATCAAATTCAAAGTTTTTATAATGATACAAAATTTGAGATTTCAACTAGGTCTTATTTAATGTAACCAATCGTGCTCAAGTTAAAACAATCATAAACTAGAGGTTCTACGATGAATGAATTATTGAATATCATGAAAATGGGTAAACCATTTTCCCAGTTGAGTTGCCATTTGTTATGGCTTGCATAACCATCCCATTTTATTCTTTGGTCAAAATGGGCCCCCCTTGTTGTTTTTTCTTCCTTGGTGTTTTTGTTTAGGCTTTGGGAGTTGTATTTTTCTTCCAAGCCTTGTTTTATTTATTTTTGTCAAGTATGGGTTTCATACTAGAACTAGAACTTGGCACCTTTGAAAGGTTCAAGTTCTAGTTTTTGTTCTGAATCTGATCCTTGTAGTTTTTCCTTTGTTTTTTTATCTATAAGATTCGAGTTTTGGATCGAACAAGGAATTAGATTTTGTCTTTTTATCTTTTGGAATCATATTTTAGAATGAAGTTGGAACCTTGCACTTTTAGAAGTTTCCTATTCTTGGTTTTGACTTGATCTTGATTTTCACTTGCTTGTCATTCTTTTCTATTTCAGAATCAAATATCGAACTAGAACCAAAACATTGAACCTTTCTAAGGGTCATGTTCTAGGTTTCAACCCTATTTCGATTTCCATGTCCATTATGCTTTTTCTTATCAGGTTTTTGTTTCACACTAGAATTGTAACCTTACAATTTTTGAAGGTTCATGTGCCAAGTTCATTCTCGATCTCAATTTCCACCCTTCCTTTGGATTTTTGCATTGGTTTATTCATGGGTGTTGTCCTGATCTCGACATTCGAACTACTCAGATTAATGATATTTTTCTTGCACCTGTGAGACCCATATATTTTGATTCCCTTTGCATTTTGGCTCATAATTGATTTTCATTTTCACAAGTAGGAGCTAGGAAGGAGTAGTTGATAGGGTGTGGGTTCGAGTTTTGTGGCTTTCAATCATACGTTGCTGATCTTACCATCACATAATTCAAGGTAGGGGTTTTTTGTTTCTTTCTTTTCTTGTTTCATTTTCTTGCCTTGTTTCTTCTTCACTAGTTTTTTGTGCTTGTTAATTTGTTTGATTTTCTTGTTTGTTTGTTTTTCTTTTCTTGTTTGGTTTGTTTGTCATGTTTTTTCTTGGGTTTGCATTTTTTTTTTTGTCTCAGTTTTCATGCATGAGTTTCTTCATTCCCACTATGCTCTAGCTCATCTAGGGTTTTCATACGATTAGATTGACCCTTTTTAAATTTTTGAAAATCTTCTATCTTGGCCTTTACAAATCTAAGTTTGAACCCTAGGTTCTTCCCCGTGTCTAATACCTGAAGCAACTAGGTTGACAAAGTATTGGGCCAGTATTTTTAATAGGGTCCTGATGTTTGAAATAATGCCAATCCCAATTCTCAAAGGTTTTGAATTTTTTTGGAAATTCTCTTTGTCACCCTTATACTTGATAATGTTTTGATTTTGACTTCCATATATATTGCAGAATCAGGTTTCAGAACCAAACCCAACTATACACCTTTGTATGGTTCTTGTTCTTGATGTTGTTTTGACTCTAGCTCCCAACCTTTTGTTGGGATCAAACCTTGGACCAAAACCTTAGCTATTCCAAAATGATTGATCTGATGCTAGGTTCCAACCTAATTTTGAATTTGGACTTATAGTCAGGATCATAATTAGAATGAAACCTCAAACTTTCACCATCAGGTGCTCCATATTCCAAGTGTTGTTTTGATTTCAATTTCCTCACAACTTTCAAGATCAAACCTCACAACAAAAATCAAACATTTGTGCCAAACTAAGTTCCCATTTTGAGTTCCAACTCGATTTCAATTTCTACCCTTTTGGTTGGGATCAAACCTCATGTTGGTTTTTTTTAGAACCAAACTTAATTTCACTAGATGCCTATGAATTTTCCATGATTCAATGATAAGCAAAGGTAAGGATTGGCTAACAAACAAGTAAGGATTACTACGCCCTTACTTCTACTCTTCGGGCTCTATGAAACCAAGGAGGGTGATCCTAATAATGTTCAAGTGATATTCGCTTACCATTTTATCTTGAACATTAGAACAAACAGATATATTCCTATCAAATGAAAATAGATAAATTCCCTCAAGGACATGTCTGACCCTTAAGAGAATTGCTATCTAAAGCGAGGGATAAGAGATATTTCATATTGATGTGTTACAAATAAAATGTTTAAATGATTTTCATTCTCATTTTATGCTCATGGTCAAGTGTAGGGCTGGCTAATTTACATTCAAGAATAACCAAACAAATAGACCAATTTTTTAATCTTCGGGTAATGGAGTCACACTTGTAACAATCTGTAATACATTATCAATTTAGACTCAACATTTTTGGACTATTGACATATTGTTAGAATATTCAACTCACTGTGTTGAAAATTAAACTACTTAGCAATCCTAAAATCTTCCCTCACAAATATATGATCTCATTTGAGCATGTAATTAGTTCCTTAAACCAACACAAAAATAAAATCACTCATTCAATCAAAATAATTGAAAATAAACAAAAATATCCTTAATCATTTCATTTATAATTTGGAAGAGAAAATACATAGGAGAGAACCTATTTCTGAACGCATTTTCATTCATATACTGTTGCTACTATAAAACTAATTAAGCTTATAAAAATTAGATTATACCCTAGACTTCATACCATTCTATTCATATGTACATGAGTTTACAAATCACTCTTACATGAGCTTGGTTTTCCAAACTAGACCACCCGAGACCCAAAATTTGAACCTCTGTAATTGGCCTCGGAATCCCTTTTATAGAAACAATGGAGCAACAAGTATTAGGCCAAATTACAATTTCAATCACATTTACATTTGACACTCAACTTAATTTCAATTCCAAAAATGCACCAGATGATTACGTTTACATTTACATTTGTAGAGAGGGGGAAGTCATAAAAGACAAAATATCTTTTCGACTCATGAAGATTTACCCACCTTCGAAAAGGCATCATTCATCATTGCACCAACACCAAAATCCTTCATCCATGTCAACCAAAGAAGTGTTCCTTGTTAGAATCTAAGACAAAAACTCATATATTAGAAAGAAAAGGTGTATTCACTATTGTAGCAACAGTGTCTAACACCTCTCCTTCACATCGATCATCAAAAATAATATGGAATAGGGAAACCACCTCCGTGAAGGTTCATCATCTTCAGAATCCCCCTTGTGATTTTTCTAAAACTGGAGAACCTATATCTCCTTCATCACAATCCTCTCATGCCACCAGTGTGAGAAGGTATTGGCCATACTCTAGGTCAGTATTTGCTTCATCACTCAAAGTACTAGTGCCAACCTCCATGGTAGAGTCATGCCTCCTCATATAATAATCATAAGCCTTGTGGTACTTATTCTTCTTCTTCCCCCAAGACTTAGCTAATTTAACACCAGGCTTACTTTGATTATGAATAACAACCCTACTCCTCCGGTTGTAAGTTCTCTATACACCACCCTTCTTAGACTTATTACAGGATCTCCTCTTGTATTTTGGCTTTGTAAGAGCTCCTAGTGTGCCTTGTTTAGTTTTAGGTGTATCATCTTGAGGTTCAAGCATACTAATCCTCCTAGAAATTTTGACTAGTTTGATAGACTGACTAGGCTTAAACTCACTCATTCTCAAGGCTAAATCTTATGAATCTTCGAATACAAAGAGACTTTACAAATTTGTAGTACAAAGGAAATACAACACCACATACAAATCCTATCAACTTACATGATTTCTAAAAATAATCAAACCCTTGCAAACCCCCAATAACTAAAATCTACAGAGCCCACAACAATTCTCCTAGACTAGACAATTGATACATAGTCGACAAATAAAAATGTGAATACCAACTTACCTAGGAAAAATATCCTTCAATGCATCTTCTACTTCTTACCAAATCTCTTTATGCTATATTCTTAGACATAGGAATAATTACTTAGCTTCTGATGATTGCAATTGTGAATAAAATGGTTGTCAACTCTCATTATATCAAGCAATTGGAGTGTGTCAACCATTAATACCCAAAGAAGGCATGTGTGAGCAAACTGGTAGACAACCACCTAATTTTGAATCTCCACCATTAATCACACGGTGAGATAGATCGATATCAAAGAAATTAATTTTAAAAAAGGTTGAATGCATGCATCCATTTACTTTGTCCAATTAGAAAAAATCCATGTGGATAAATATTCACCCTATCTATGCACTTAATCATCCACTTAGCATTAAAGAAAGCCTATAGTCTTAATTCTTGCCACTCGCCCATGAGAATTAACCCACTTGCATCTTTTATCAATAATAAAATGGGGAGCAGACAAGATTTGATCTCAAACCACCAACTCATGCTTGCCTTAACACAAACCACCTTCTCGCCAAAAATGATGGCTAAGAGAAAAAAATATCCATCATATCCTGAACACGTGTAGAATAAATTAATTTTGAGATCGCAGCATTTATCCTTCATGTCCTTATGGAAAATTTTTATTAATATTTTTCCTTTACTAGTGTCTTTCTGGCCCTTTAGATTTCTCCACATGGTGGTCGCCCGCTCCCACATTGAGAAACAAGAGGCATGGGTGGTTCCGACATGGGATGGTGGGGAGTGGTCAAGATTGACCCACATCACCCACTATCAACCATCAATCTTAGCTTGACAAAGTGTTTGCTGCTTTCAAATCCAGGTGGGTCCCTCAATGAAATCACATATGTCAACTGCCCACTAGCCCGTGGCATTATTTAAAGACACAATAAAATCGGACGAGGTGGTTGGGAGAGGCCCTGATAAAACCACATCACCAAATGACCATAGTTGATCCTACCAATTCATCACCCATTGAACTTTCAAAAGTGTTGGGCCTACCAATGAAGAGGGCACGCGGTTCTCACCTACCATCCCACTGGAATATTTAAATGTAAAAGATAACAGACTGGGGCATGGGGAATGGTTAGGATATTCTTGTGTTAATTGAATGGTCTTCATAAAATCACGAATCTACACATGCCAAATGTTAGTTCATAAAGGGGGCCACCCCTAGGCATATGGTAGATGGGGACAGAAGGATTAATGCCAAATAAATTGGTGAATGATGGAAAATTTAAGCCCAAACCTAAGTTTTGACCAGTATTGAATGAATATCAACCTAGATTTAGTATAAGCTAACATTTGTAATGAAACAAAAAGCAATAGTCAAGACATTAGGACTCAGGGGCTGGTAATATGATGAACTTGATGACAGAAGTCACAACTTAATTGACTGAGAACCGGTGGTAAGGGGTCAAAAATAGATTATAACGCTAGAAAGGATGTAGATTTAATGGTTTTTAGGAAGGGTTTTGACAATACAAACCCTAAGGAATTGATAGTGGACAAAGCCTTAAGCCGAAAGACATGGAACAAGCTAAAATTTACAAAATTTTGTGATGGAATACAAGGAATATTTAGGGGTTCCACTAGTGGATCCAATTGGTGACATCTATTATTTCAGAATAGATTGAGATCCTAGAATCTTAGGTTAAAGCAGACCAAGCACAGATGACCAAAACCTAGACCTTCCTGGACAAGGTAAGAAGACCAGACCAAAGCACATTGACATATATACACAATTTATAAGATTGTACAATGTTCCACACCTCAAATTTTCTCAGAATCCCTTTCTGATATACAAGATTTTAGCCTACATTCTTCAATTAATTAGGCTTCTATTTCAATTGGTGGCCCCAAGCTCCCAAAAACTTAGAACCATTCTTTACCTCTATCAAAAACTTAATTTTATACTAAGTAAACTAGGCTAGGACCAAATACATTGCCATGAATTTCCCACCAATTAATCCTACTATGGTCACTATAATTAACCATGATTGCCAGGTGTCTAAACTTACCATTGTCATCATAAACTTTTCCCAACTGAAATCCTTAATCACTGTTGAATTTTACCTTATTCAATTCATAATCATATTTCACCAAATATTCATCCAATTGGACTGGGAATTGAAAAAATTCACAATCCATTTGATCATTAACATCATAAAGGTTAACATCAAATTCAGTTTGCACATCAAATTGAAAACCTTCATAAACAATTTTTTCAAGATTTCCACCTAGAAACATATCTCCTGGCCATTTGGAGTCACATTGCAATTCCACTTTTGATAACTTGGAATGAATAGAAGGCTCATATAAAATCCTAGAATCATCCTCTATTTTTTGTTCCATTCCATACAAACATTCATTTTCCTTGATGAACAAGAAATATTCATATACATGAATATTTTCTAAGTGGTGTTCACATTCTCCTGAGCACTAAATCGAAGATATTGTCACATGCTCCACTACCTTGGAAAATTGATTCATCAAAACCTATGGTATCTTTTCTTTTATTCAGATCGAGGTCATCATCACAAACAAGATTATCAATAACATCCCATGCATCAAATAATAACTTTATTTAAGGTTCATTATCATAGTTTAGTTCATTCTTAAAATCGCTATCCAATTCAATGCAAAATGTTTCATAATATGGCTCAAACAACTGACGATTGATAGGGTCAATAACAAGGCACTCATGTGCACCATCAATTGATAGGTATGTTGAATAAAATGTGAAAGGTTCATTATAATCTAAATGTTGTTCATTAGCAACTGATCAAGCTTCTTCATCCCTTTCCTCCTCAATACTTTCCTTGTTGAAAACAATCATGTCTATTTTTGCTATAAAACCAACATATTCCATCTCTACTTCACATAGACAATCATGAGCAACTAGGACATGGTCCTGCTACTTAGCACCACATTCTTTATCATTTTTAACACTGTGCTTAGGGTTATGGTATTGAACACATACATTCTTGTCTTCAAACTCATCATCATTCCCAATGCTAGTGCACTCAATTCCTTATAAAACTAGATTGCATTCTCGGTATCCCTCACATGGAATTTCTTCACTCACTTGTAAGGAAAAAACCTCATGAGCATTAATATTATTGCATCCTTTATGCAAAGAATATACCTCTAAATCATCCTTATAAAAATATTCATAATCCTCAAAAAAGTAATCAGAGACCTCACTCCCCCTATGATCATTATCACAAGGAAGTTCATTACCGCATGCACTAAGCTCAGAGTAATCAGAATGAATGCTCAAACTCTCATTCTCAGTACCTTGACGATTGATTTATGATGAGACATCAACAATACTTTCAAATGTATTTTCTTCCTTGTCACCAGTGTACTAATTTGCACACAGGCTGCTTGTGAATTGGTTATAATCATTGTCCTCACCCATACCACAAGATAGATGTCTATTCTCTGATACACCCTTTTCACCTACTTAATTTTCCTTTTGATTCTTTTCAATAGGACAACCACTACTAAAACTTTGGGATTTCATACTTTGTGCATAATCAAATTTGGCTTCCTCAACAATTCTGATCCAATCAATTATCGAATCAAAACCTTGAGGCTTCAACTCCTTTGGCAAGACACTTAGTCTTGGTTCAGAAATTTCACAAAACAAGTCAATGTAAACTGAATCCTCTATTTTGATACTTTTTGGGATTTCCAACAAGGCATTTAAAAACCTTGCAAACAAATCATATGGCGATTCTCCTTTGTGCCTTTTCATGTTAGACAAATTTTCAACCAAATGTATTTGATCAGTATTGCTCAAATTTTTTTGATGTTCAATTTGGAACTCACCATTAGTTGCATTAGGTAATGATGGAACAACAGAAGCACCATCACATTATAGTCACTTTTTTTATCTGATCCATTTATATGAGGTGTTATAAAATAGCCAACACTTGCAACCATATATCCATTCATTATTGGATACCTCAAGTTGCTTTCAATGTCCATGGAAATTTGATATGCATGATGAAATTTTGTAGGCTTCTTATCTCTCAAAAAATAACTCATTTCCTCATAAAATGCACCTAAATATATAGCCAAACACTCTACATCACTTGGTCTCATATTTTCAGGAATATCCCTTACTGCCTTTGCAAATATGAGATTAAAGGCAGGGACTAACTCTTTTTCATCCTTTTAAATTTTCATGAGTTTTCTCCTTACTAAACTTGGATTAATTCTTTCACCAAAATTTTCTATAAGTGCTACCATGAACACATTCCATGAAGAGAAAGAACACACTGGAAAATATGAAAACCAATCTCTAGCATCCTCCTTTAGAGATTGAACAAACAATTTCATGACAAAATCTTCATGATCTATCTCATAATCTCCCATCAAATCCATAAATGTATTCAAATGCTTATAAGTTGATTAAGAACCTTTCCCTATGAATTTTGGAAAATGTTCCCTAACATTATTAGGAACAAGGTTTGGGAAACCCTGAAAACCACTAAACTCTAATGGTCCAAACCTTCCAATTGCGAAATTTCTTTGATGACATGACAAAAGCTGCACACCTTGCATGTTTTCATTTGATACTCCACAGGTAAATACAAGGGAATGATACATTTTCTTACACCCTTTTACAACCTCAAACATAAAGTTTACAATTGATCATTCACTTCCTTGTTCCTTGATTTAATTATGACCTTAAATGCATAAGTCAAATATATTTATGCCTCAGAGATTTTTAATGGGTAGATCTCAATAACAAGCATACTTCTTAAATGCAATTTGGAAACTTCAAATTAGATATTTGAATTATGTAAAATTACCACTACCATTCCCTTTATTAGTGTTCAATTCACTTAATAGGGAACAAAAATTTCTTCAAATCATTCAATATGGTTCTCACAAAAATTTATGCTTCTTGAAAACCAGAATAGGGGAATACCTAGATATGTTGCAACCACTGTGAATTATGCTTTAGACTAGAAAACTTTGTAGATGTAAATTTATCATCATAATGTCATCAGCTTCTTTGCATAGATTCACCATCTCCTTTTACAAAGGAATGAAATTCAACAATATGAAGTTTCTTTCAAAGGTTAATTTCACTTTAAGTCTTCTCCAATATCAGAGTCAAACATGAATCCTTTATATTTTCTGTAACACAACCCTTTCCATGTTTAAATACTCAATATCTAAACCAGATGTTTAGATTTAGTAAATTCTTTAACTCTCTCAAGATAGTATTGGAGTCTTTTGAAATTTTCTTCCTAGCTCCCATCGAGGTACTTCATGATACGAGCTTAGGTCTACCTCATCTTTTCTAAAAAAAAAATCATTCTAATTTACTGGATTCTCTAAAATAATACAAACTAATGCAAAGATCTCAGAGTTTCCATCCACATTTGGTGAGAAATTTTGAAAATATTCATGGAATTATGGTAGATCTTAACATAATTCACAAGTGCTTAGGGGAAACACAACAAATTATGGCAACATTTTTGAGAATTAACTCACTGACATCATAGCTATACTTGAAAGATGAATATGAACTAGAAAAATATTCAACTCTTTGATATGACAATTTGCAACAAAAATTCTAAGTGCATTCCCCAGTAGAGTCACCAATCTATTGGTGTGACTCAAATGGGGACTAAAAATTGCACAATTATGAATCTGTAGTTACACTCTAACCTAAAACTTTAATGAATCTTTAAGGAAAGATGATCTTCTATCAATTTTTTTTTAAGTTCTTGCCCAGTAGAGTCACCAATCTATTGGTTATTTTTTACAACCAAACTTAATCTCACTAGATGCCTATGAATTTTCCATGATTCAATGATAAGAAAAGGTAAGGATTGGCCAACAAACAACTAAGGATTACTAGGCCTTTAATTCTACTCTTCGGGCTCTGTGAAACCTAGGAGGGTGATCCTAATAATGTTCAAGCGATATTCCCCTACCATTTTATCTTGAACATTAGAACAAATAGATATATTCCTATCATTTGAAAATAGATAAATTCCATCAAGGAATTGGCTGACCCTTAAGCGAATTGCTATCTAAAGTGAGGAATAAGCGATATTTCATATTGATTTTTTACAACTAAAATGTTTAAATGATTTTCATTCTCATTTGGTGCTCATGGTCATGTGCAGGGCTGACTCATTTACAATCAAGAATAACCAAACAAATAGACCAATGTTTTATCTTCGGGTAATAGAGTCACACTTGTAACAATCTGTAATACATTAGCAATTCAAACTCAACATTTGTGGACTATTGAAATATTGCATTACAATATTCAACTCACTGTGTTGAAAACAAAACTACTTAGCAATACTAGAATCTTCCCTCACAAATCTATGATCTTATTTAAGAATTTAATTATTTCCTTGAACCAACATAGAAATAAAATCGCTCATTCAACCAAAATAATTGAAGATAAATAAAAAGATCCTTAATCATTTCATTTATAATTTGAAAGAGAAAATAAATAGGAGAGAGTCTATTTCCAAACTTGCATTTTCATTCATATACTATTGCTACTGTAAAACTAATTAAGCTTATTGCAAATTAGCTTATACCCTAAACTTCATACCATTCTATTTATTTGTGCTTGAATTTACAAATCGCTCTTACATGAGCTCATTTTTCCAACCTAGACCACTGAAGACCCAAAATTCAAACCCTTGTAACTAGCCCTAGAATCCCATTTATAGAAACATGGAAGCAAAAAGAATCAGGCCAAATTACAATTTCAGTCATATTTACATTTGACACTCAAAATCATTTTAGTTCTAAAATTCCCCAAACGGTTACGTTTGCATTTTTAGAGAGGGGGAAGACGTAAAAGAAAAAATATATTTTCCATCGATGAAGATTTACCCACCTTCTAAAAGGCATCATGAATCATTGCAACAATACCAAAACCCTTCATCCATGTCAAACAAAGAAGTGTTCCTTGTCAACATCAAAGAAAAAAAATCATAAATTAGCCGGAAAAGGCGTATTTATCATCATAGAAATAGTGTCCAACACCTCTTCTTCACGTCGGTCATCAAAAACAAAAACACAAAACCAAGAAACCACCTCTGTTAAGGTTCATCATCTTTAGAATCAGAGTGTGCATGTCCCCCTTGTGATTTTTTTGGAACTGGAGAAGCTATATCTCCATCATCAGAATCCTCTCGTGCCACCAGTGTGAGAAGGTATCGGCCATACTTTGGGTCAATATCTACTTTGTCACTCAAACTACTAGTGCTAGCCTCCATGGAAGAGTCATGCCTCCCCATATAAGAATCATAAGTCTTGTGGTACTTATTCTTCTTCTTCCCTCAAGACTTAGCCAATTTAACACTAGGCTTACTCTGATTATGAAAAAAAACCCTACTCCCCAGGTTGTAAGTTCTCTTGACACCACCTTTCTTAGACTTGTTACGGGCTCTCCTCTATCTTTTGGATTTACAAGATCTCCTAGTGTGCCTTGTTCAGTTTCAGTAGTATCATCCTGAGGTTCAAGCATACTAATCCTCCTAGAACTTTTGACTGGTTGGACAGACTCACTAGGCTTAAAATCACTCATTCTCAAAGCTAAAACTTATGAATATTTGAATACAAAGAGACCTTACAAATTTGTAGGACAAAGGAAATACAATACCATGTAAAAATCCTATAAACTTAAGTGAATTCTACAAATAATCAAACCCCTGCAAACCCCAGTAACTAAAATATACAAAGCCCAAAAGCATTTTTCTAGACTAGACAACTGATACACAGTTGACACATAAAAATGTGAATAGTAACTTACTTAGGAAAACTATCCTTCAATGCCTCTACTACTTCTGACCAAAGATCTTTACGCCATCTTCTCAGACATAGGAATAATTACTTGAAATTTTATGATTGTAATTGTGAACAAAATGACTATCAACTCTCATTACATCAAGCAATTGGAGGGTGTCAACTATTAATGCCCAAAGAAGGCACGTGGGAACAAGCTGCCAGAAAACCACCTAATTTTGAATCTCCACCATTGATCACATGATGAGAGATCGATATCAAAGCAATTAATTTTGAAAAAGGTTGACTGCATGCATCTGTTGCCTTTGTCCAATAAGAAAAACCCATGTCAATAAAAATCCACCCTGTCTGCACACTTAATCATTCACTTAGCATTAAAGAAATCCCGTCATGTCAATTCTTCCCACTCACTGATGAGAATTAACCCACTTGCAACTTTTATCACTCAGAAAATAGGGAGTAGCCAAGATTTGATCTCAAACCACCTTCCCATGTGTACAACCATCTAACAAAAATAATGACTAAGATAAAAAAATATCCATCATATCCCGAACACATGCAGAAGAAATTAATTCTGAGATCGCACCATTTATCCTTCATGTCCTTATGGAAAAAAATTATTAATATTTTTCCTTTAGTATTTTCTTTCTAGCCCTTTAAATTTCTCCATGTGGCGGTCGCCCGCTCCCCCGTTGAAAATGAGAGGCATGGGTGGGTCCCACATAGGATGGAAGGGAGTGGTTAGTATTGACCCACTTCGCCCACTATCAATTGTCGATCTCAGCTTGATAAAGTGCTTGTTGCTTTTAAAGCCAGGTGGGTCCCTCCACAAAAGGATAGATGTCAACTACCCACTAGCCTATAGAATTATTTAAAGACACAATAAAATCAGACGGGGTGGCGAGGAGTGGCCTTGATGAAACCACATCACCAAATGACCATCGTTGATCCTACAAATTCATCACCCATTGACCTTTCAAAAGTGTTGGTCCCACCAATGAAGAGGACATGTGGCGCTTGCCCTCGATCTGCTAGAATATTTAAATGCAAAAGAGAATGGAGTGGGGGCACGAGGAAAAACTAGGATATGCTTGTGGTAATCGAATGGTCTTCATAAAATCATGAATCTGCACATGCCAAATGTTAATTCATAAAAGGGGGCCACCCCTAGGCATACGGTAGGCAGGGACATAAGGACTAAGGCCAAAAATTTTGGCAAATGATGGAAAATTTAAGCCCAAAACTAAGGCCCAACGAGTATTTAATGAATATCAACCCACTTTTAGTATAAGGTAACATTTGTAATAAAACAACATGCAACAATCAGGACATTAGGACTCAGGGGCCAGTAATAGGATGTGTTAGAACCCAAATTTTACATGAAAATCCTAACGTCTTTTGCCCATTTGAACCAAATATGTTGCTATCTTTACATAATAATTCATTTTACACCTATCCATAATGTTAAAGTACCTTTTACCGTCATCATTTACCCTTCATAGCCTTTAGTGTTTTACTGTGGCCTTTTTGAAAGTGGCTCGCGGTATCATGGATAGCAACAATCATATAACTATTATCGCCACACCACGAACAGTCAAAGTGAAGATTGCGATTGCACAGTAAGCAGTGAAGTGACAGAGGGTGATGATCAAAGCATGGTTACCGTAGTACCGCCACCGGTTAGAATGAAGACTGTGGTAGGGTGGGTAACGGTGAAGGTGGCAGCAGAGGAGGCACCACGATACCGTGAACAATCATAGAAGAGACCGTGGTGAATGCGATGGATGGAGGTAGGTGGTTAAGGTGACTACTGTGGTACTGCTGGCAGTCAAGCCAGTGACCGTAGTAGTTCGGTGAGAAGTCAGTGGAAGTGGTTAGTGGTTCACAAGGTGGTTACCTCGGTGCCACCACCGGCCAGAGGAGGAACCGTGGTAGCACGGTAATGACAGAGGAAGTGGAAAAGATGGACACCATGATACCGTGGTTGATAGAAGGAGAGACGGTGGTTGAGCAGTAAGGGGTAGATAGTGACATCAAAGTCTCAGAGACTTTGATACCATGGGGAGATAAAGCATTGACTGCAATAGAGTGGTAAGAATAAAGGTAGCTTCATGAAAATAGATAAAATGAAATGTTAAGAGCAAGCAATAGTGCTAAGATCATAAAATAAAATGAAAATGCAGAACTATAGTTTAAAATATTTAATTTGCCGATAAGGCAATCCAATTAAATATTTTAATCTCTATCTAAAGAATTCAAATGGTTTTAACGGGTAAGTGAAGGGTCACGACCCTTGGAATATACTGTATAAATGTATTGAAAAATCAGTTAAATAGGAGTTAGAGCAATAAGTAGATTTTTGCAGAAAATGAAGATTGGGAATGTAAACAATGATAGACTTTCTTGAAGTAGAATCAATGGATGAAATATTTTAAAATTGGTGAAATAATTTATGTGCTCAGTTGCTGTGATATAATAATTTACATTTTTTATCTGGTTGTCTCCAACTTGAGGTCTTTTATCATTTAAATCATTATATCAAGTATATTTTTGATTTGTCAAAATGTATTCCCATTTTGTGTGATTTAATTAACTGGTGTCTGCAAGTTAGAATTAAATTATTTTAAAAAGGTCACAGTGATTTTAGGATTTCTTTTGGATGGTTAAAGAAGAACCTAGTAAGAAAGTATTCCAACACAATTTATGCAAGTTATATATTTAGTGAAGTTATATGCCAGTCATATAATTTCAAAGTGCCTAGCAACTTGAATTAAGCCAGAGAGGGAAAGACATACAATTTTTTATTTTTGACTCCATTGCCCATGTGGATAGAAGGCACTTTTCTATCACAACCCAGATGATAAAATTCATAATAAACAATGTATTCAATTTTTTTCTTTTGTGCAGTAGGAGTAGTAGTTATCATTTTGTCTATTCACTTCCAATTGCCATTGTGAATAGATTGATTGAGTAGGAAATATATTTCAAATCTGCAACATACACATAGGTGCACCCACCTAGGTTTAGTAGAGCCTGAAGAGCAGAAGGTTCAATTATGTTAATTGGCCTTGTACATTGGCCAAAAGTGTAGTAAGAACTTGGAAAAATCTTCTAGTTAAAACCTGCATTTTTGAGAGCCAACAGTTTGGTGACTCTGCTAGGGAACTATACTCGGGAAAGTTTTTTTAGCCTAACCATTTATAGAGTCAACAAAGTTTTACATTTTTTTTAGAGATTCCGTCGGGGCAAACCAAATTAGTATCAAAATCCTTTTCATTTTCCTACTTTGGGGAAAATTAGGGGGAAAATCTGTTTCATTTTGATAAACAATGCATGGATATTGTGGAACACTAACACTTTGTCAAGATGTCAGAAGAAGAGAGAAGGCAACAGTCAATAAAAGAGTTGAAAGAATTGAAACAACAAATACTACAATGGAAACAAAAAACACTACAATTGAACCAATGACTACTGCAATTTGGAGTCAAATGTGTTCCAAATACATCACCAAGTGGGCCATCATATAGTGAGAATGAATACACAAATGCCAGTAGATCTTGGACACCACAAGTGCCACCTGAGAACTTCGGCAATGAAGGTAATATGCTTTATTCACAACAGAAAATTTATGCATCTGAGTCATCGCATCAAAATAATATTTATCCTATCCTTCCTAGACAAAGATTTGTAAGCTATCAGATTCAACAGCTTGAGGAGGAGGAGGTTGAATATGCACATACTCAAAGCCAAGACTCCATCACAGAATCAAAATGTGGATTTTCTCCTTTAGATTCATTTTTTGACATAAGGAGATATAAGGGAGAAGATGTAAACTCTCTATACAATAGGATGATAGACATCTGTATGCAATTACCTCCTCATTGTAGGCCTACAAGACCCATGTTTGTTGCACAATTTCTAAGAGCATCGGAGCCTGAATCAGTCTATTGGTTAGAGTCATCAAAACAGTGTGCCTTTGATGTAGTGAATAAACTTATTGAATCCATACTTGGGACAAGGTATATGAATACTGGCAACAATAAATCTAATAGTGATATCATGGATGATCAAAAAATGCAACAACCAAAGGAAGCATGTGCTACCGGGATTTCTAATGACAATGTTTCAGATTTGGGAGATGGTGATGATATGGAGGATCAATCATACATCTTGGATAGGGACTACAATGATCAATACCAGGGTGATTCTTGCAGTTCTTATGAAAATCAAGAAGAGGGAGAAATAGTAGAAGATTTGGAAGAAACATGTTCACTCAGCAGTGAGCAGGTTTAAGATTTGTTAACTCTTGAATACTAGAGATATGCACACAAAGATGACTAAAGTTTTGGGTCCAACATAAATTTTCTTTGACAATGAAAGTACTATGTGTATTAATTCAAATGAATCCATGTGAATTTATTAGAGTGATGAAGAATTATTTGAAGCTGATCAAGAATCCTTGTCTATCCAAGAAGAGGTATGTGACTTGAACAATTTTTTCCTACAAGAGAAAGATGTTGGTTTGAATGTCATTGATGATGAGTGTTCAACATTTGTTGATTCAAGTATATATAAGGATGACTGTATGAATCAAAAGTGTGTGTCAATGCTAACTGGTGATAGGAAAGAACTGGAAAGTGTTTTTGATTTGATTGTTTCAGAAGATATTGATGAGAGAATTTTTTGATTTCCATGAAAAGTATTCAGATTTTCAAGTCCCAGTATAGCTGCCAGATGATTCAGTAACGTATGATAATGGGAAAATTTATGAATGCTTTGTTGAATGTGGATATGCTTTGTGTGATGAGGGTAACAAAAATTTATCATATTTTGAACTACAGAGCGATGAAATGAGTAAGAGTCACATTGATCACAATGATCTCCTGAAGGTTTTCAATGACAGTACATGTAGCAAGATAGGTGGAATGGACAGTTTCAAAAGAAACCTGATGAGCTCAAATCAGAATAAGGTCTATGATAGAGGAAAGTGAAGGTTTTTTCTTTTGGGAGGCTTGGGGCCATCCTTTATGGTTTGATTTTTAAACCATAGTAGGTACAGAGGATTAAGGATTACCAATGTATGGACAATCCCTAACAAACCTCTTGAAACATTATTTTCCATGCATAGTAGTTTAGGATTTTTTATAAAGGTCTGGGTTTGCCAGTACATGGACATTCTCAAAAATTCCCTTATTGAAAACTCTGTTTTCTTTCCATGTACAGTAGTCTAGGGTTTTCCATTCTCCATTTCCTCCATCTTCCATTGCTCTCATTTTCTTGTCCATTCATGTCTTGGTTTGCTCTCGCAGTTGCATTCTGAATTCTTGCAGTGATTTGAAAATCACTCATCCCCAACAGGAGCCACTGTTAGAACCCAAATTTTACATGACAATCCTAAGGTCTTTTGCCCATTTGAACCAAATATGTTGCTATCTTTTCATAATAATTCATTTCACACCTATCCATAATGTTAAAGTACCTTTTACTATCATCGTTTACCCTTCATAACCTTCAACATTTTACCGGGGCCTTTTTCAAAGTGGCTCGCGGTATCACGGTTAGGAACAATCATATAACCATTACCACCACACTGCAGATGGTCAGAGTGAAGACCGTGGTTGCAGAGTAAGCAGTGAAGCAACATAGGGTGGTAGTCAGAGCATGGTTACTATAGTACTGCCACTGGTCAAAATGAATACTGTAGTAGGGTGGGTAATGGTGAAGGTGGAAACAGAGGAGGCACCGCAATACCGTGAACAATCATAGAAGAGACCATAGTGAATGTAGTGGATGGAGGCAAATGGTTAAGGTGACTACCGCGGTACCACTAGAAGTCAAGCCAGTGACCGTGGTAGTGCAGTGAGCAGTTAGTGGAAGTGGTTATCAGTTCGTAAGGCGGTTACCTCAGTACCACCACTAGCCAAAGGAGGGAACACGGTAGCACGATAATGGCGGAGGAAGTGGAAAAGATAGACACCGCGATACCACAGGTGGTAGGAGAGACAGTGGTTGAGCAGTAAGGGGTAGACCATGACGTCAAAGTCTTAGAGACCATGGTACCATGGGGAGATAAAGCGTTGACCACGGTAGAGTGGTAAGAATAAAGGAAGCTTCATGAAAATAGATAAAATGAAATGTTAAGAGCGAGCAATAGTGTTAAGATCATAAAATAAAATGAAAATGCAGAACTATAGTTTAAAATATTTAATTTGCCGATAAGGAAATTCAATTAAATATTTTAATCTCTATCTAAAGAATTCAAATAGTTGTAACGGGTAAGTGAAGGGTCACGACCCTTGGAATATACTATATAAATGTATTGAAAAATCAGTTAAACAGGAGTTAGAGCAGTAAGTAGATTTTTGCAGAAAATGAAGATTGGGAATGTAAACAATAATAGACTTTCTTGAAGCAGAATCAATGGATGAAATATTTTAAAATTGGTGAAATCCTTTCTGTGCTTAGTTGTTGTGATATAATAATTTACATTTTTTATCTGGTTGTCTCCAACTTGAGGTCTTTTATCATTTAAATTAGTATATCAAGTATATTTCTAATTTGTCAAAATGTATTCCCATTTTGTGTGATTTAATTAACTAGTGTCTGCAAGTCAAAATTAAATTCTTTTAAAAAGGTCACAGTGATTTTACGATTTCTTTTGGATGGTTAAAGAAGAACTTGGTAAGAAAGTATTCCATCACAATTTATGCAAGTTATAAATTTAGTGAAGCTATATGCTAGTCATAGAATTTCAAAGTGCCTAGAAACTTGAATTAAGCCAGAGAGGGAAACACATATAGTTTTTGATTTTTGATTCCATTGCCCATGAGGATAGAAGGCACTGATCTATCACAACCCAGATGATAAAATTCATAATAAACATTGTATTCAAATTCTTTCTTTTGTGTAGTAGGAGTAGTAGTTATCATTTTGTCTATTCACTTCCAATTGCCATTGTGAACAGATTGATTGAACAGGAAATATATTTTAAATCTGCGACATACACATAGGTGCACCCACCTAGGTTTAGTAGAGCCTGAAGAGCAGAAGGTTCAATTATGTTAATTGGACTTGTACATTGGCCAAAAGTGTAGTAAGAACTTGGCAAACTCTTCTAGTTAAAACTTGCATTTTTGAGAACCAACATGATGAACTCGATGACATAAGTCACAACTTAATTGACCAAGAAGCAGTAGTAAGGGGTCAATGACAGATTATAACCTTGGCAAGGATATAGACTTAAGGGTTTTTTAGAAAGGGTTTTGACAATACAAACCATAAGGTATTGATAGTGGATGAAGTCCTAAGCCCAAAGACATGGAACAAGCAAAATTTTGTAGAATTTTGCAATGGAATACAAGGAATTTTTAGGGGTTCCACCACCTTAGAGCGAAACCTGAAACTGTTACCTTTATGAAGGTTTCAATTCCAAGTGTCATTCTAATCCCGACTTTTGATAGACCTTTTTCAAAATTCAAGTGTTGAGTTTCGACCTGATTCTGATGTTTGATATTTTTCTAATGGGTTTACTAATATTCATATTTTAGGTTCCACTTCGAACCCGACACCTGAAAGCAACAAAGATATCTTATAGATAAACACTTCTTTTAGATTGTAGGGTTTTAACATGGGATGCATTTAATGCCTAAATCTTTGCAATACTCCTTTCTTCCTAATGAATTTCATAGTTGCAAGTTTATTAAATGTCTTATTCAGAGGGAGATATTGGTGCTGAGGAGGTACCAAGTGAACAAAAGGCTAGGAAATTAAATTCAAAACAAATTCCCCTCACCATGAAGTACAAGCTCTAGGGTGCTCCTATAATATCAAAGTTTGGGTAAGAGGTGATGAAAATAATGGATACATTTGTTGGCCATGTTGACCTTAACCAATTTGTAAAACATACCTTTGTAGAATATGCCAGTCTAAGGGATAAGAAGATTGCTAGTTTAGGGTTGGCACATGTAGCCTCATTTACCATAGCTGTGTAATGTATTGAATTCATATTAGCTAATGCACACATATATAACTCAGAACAATTGAAATGTATTGATTCTTGGGGATTGAAACTATTGATCTAACACCTGGAATGATAAGGCTACTCTTTGAATTACCTCCCCATCCTATCTTGAAAATCATAATAAAAGCTCAGGCATTGCAAAAGTATGGAGCAGATGTGGATGGAAATAAAATGCATATAAATAAGAGGTGGTCAAAGATAGAAAAAAATCAATAAACAAGTTGCTCGCCAAGCCTAAGATGTCTAACTTCTCTTTGGAAGTAGGGGAGATCATCACACTATTTTTCCAGAGCATTTATGAAAGAGGATTCACATGCATTTGAGACCTGGAAGTTCTCCTTTATTCATATTATTCTTGATGAAAAACAATACATTGGATTGGGGACAAATGGTATATGATGCCATTCATGATAAGATCACTAAGGTGAAGGACACCAGAGTGTTATATATGATTTCTTATGTTATCTATTGTGCTGCAAGAATGGGAAACTTCTCAGGCCTGAACACAGAAGGGTTCCTTGGGGAAGTAGCTGGTGAGAATAGAGTATGGAAATATTATGATCAATTGGATCTCAAGAAAGCAAAGAAGCATTTTAAAAAAGTTAACGATGCCTTCTTGTATGTTGTTATCAACCAATTGATGGGAGATATTGGTTTCATATTAACTAAGAAAGCCATGGCATTTATTGGAGAATGGGGGAATTGGTTTATACAATATCTTAAGAGTACTTATATTAGATTGTTTGGTTTTAACAAGGCACCATTCAAGTTACCAAGGTGTTGCAGTGATAAAATGATTTTAATGTAATTTTCTCATTAGGCAACGGAAGTAAATGAAAATTTTTCTAGCAAGGATAAGGCGAGTTGTCACACATTCCCTCTTGAGTTGGGTTTTCACTCATCTTCAACAATAGTGGTAACAAAAATGGGAAAAAAGGAGTTTTAAGTGTGCAATCTGAAATTTTATGAGGAAAGAAAGAATTTTGACCCGAAGGGGAAGATGAATGGTCTATACACATATTTCTTCTCTTATGATGAGTGTCACCTTGAAGACTTTTGGGATGATCTTCAAGATCAATTTGAGGTAAGAGAAAGAGGAAGTGAAATGATGATTGTTCCCCAATGAGAGACTTCAACGTTAAGGAGATATACCTAAAGGGATATCAGATGATGGCATCACCCTTGATCCTCAATATGAGGTAGATGAAATTGTAACAAAAGAGTTGGAGCCCATCAAATGGATGCAAAAGGAAGAGTTTGATATAAACAAGGTTTCACATGTAGTTATTAATTGGAGCATAAAGTGGATTAATATATGTATCAACCGGCCTCATGGTAGGGACACAAGAAAGAGAAAGGATTCATGGGTTGAATCATCTTCGATTGCCAAACCAAACAAATACCAAAGGACTAGGAAGTAACCTCCACAAGAAATAGAAGAAGAGGTTGCAATGGAAAAGGTTACAAAATCCCTCTAAAAGGCTATAATTACCTATCAAGCTACTACTGTTGGAGTAGTCTTGGGTTTTGGTGCTGAACACATTTCCATTATGTACCTTGAAGCAAAAATTGGTCAAGAAGGTCCTTCTACCACTCCTTCATAAGCTGAGGAAACTGAAGTTGAGAGAGCTCCTTCTACTGTACCTTCAATAGTAGAGACAACAACTAAAAGAGGGGAAGAGCCTCCTATAATAATATTCATAGAATCTCCTCTCCCCTTAGATTCTAAAGAGAGTCCTCACTGAGAGGATGAAAAGGAAGAAGATGAAGAAAAATTTGAGGATGATGTAAATTTGGAAGAAGGGAACCTCTGGAAGACAACATAAATGGAATATTTCTTAACAAAGGATGAGTAGTTGGAAACAATATAGAGTTCCAAGAAACAAGCTACTAAGGACATAGCTAGAGAAGAGGAAGAAGAGAAAAAGAATAGATATGAAGATGAAGCTCAAAAAATGGAGATGGAGATAAAGAAGATTGCAGAAATTAAAGCTGAAAATGAGAAGCAAGAAAAAGAGAAAGTTGATAGAGGCTTCAGAAAAAAAAACTTTCATCTACACCAGAGATTGGAACAACTCTTACACCTCCATAGCCTTCAAAGAAAACACCCCCAAGTTCTCAACATGTGACAGCCCCACCAAATACTCCAACTTGGTTGAGGTTGAATTTAGAGAAGAGATAGTAGGTTTAGGCTCAACTAGTGAGCTGGGATGAGATGATTAAATGGGTGGAAAATTTCAAACCTAAGAAGAATCCAAGATAAATACACTCTATGAGGCTAATGGATAATGGGGATTTGGTCCCAGATAGTGCAAACCCAATTGCTGATAAAGATGATAGAGAGTTGCAAGCTTTTGATTACCAATTGAGCACAATTAATCTAGGGAAGAAAACCAAAAAATCAGCAGATGACACTCATCAACATCGTGGAAAGTTCAAAAAAATCAAGGATGGTAAAATATAAACAAGCCAAAGATGATTTGAAGGGACAAGTGGGAAAAATAAAAATATTTTTAAAGGAGCTCACCGAATCAACCTTGGAGCAGCCAACATCGTCAGAGGTTCCTGTACTTATGAGATGCAAGGAGGTTGATGAGCTAAATGAGATGAAAAAAAGATAAAATGTTGGATGGTTGGATTAATATTATTCACAAAGAAATAGAAGAACTCATTGACTAGGGATACAAACATTATGATGAAGAACAAACATTGGGCAAGCAAATAGAAGAGTATATTTACAAATTGTGGGATGAAGAAGAAAAGTATAAAGAGTATCTGAAGAAGTTAAAAGCTATCAACAAAATTCCCAGGAAAACATTGATTAAATCAAGAATTTTTGGAGATGAGAATCATGAGTACATTGACAAGGCCATCAACATAATTATCTTTTGATTAGAAATCCTCATTGACCATAGGATCAATTTTCTCATATTTCAACATGAGGTATGGGATCATACATTGATATTTGAGAAAATTGTAGGTGTATTACCACCAAGAAATCACTGAGCTCCTAGGAAAATCATTAGTTATATTCCTTTGGAAAGACAAAGATAGAATGGAATAGTCGGCTAGAGAATTTGATAAAGAAAGGAGATTGCCCTGATGAGACCCTTTTGGATGAATTGATGACCATCAAATTTGACACAAAATGGGCTTCAAGAGATAAGATGCATGAGGCCACTAAAGTAGCTAAAGAGGATTTTGAGTGATCAAAGTCCAAAGTAGAATGGGTGGACGAATCTGATGAAGAGGTCCTAGAGAAAATTTTCAATAATTTTGATGATTATCATGGGTTTTAAATAGAATAGGGTCAACAAAGGTCAATCTTTTTTAGATTCCCTATTTACATCAGTTAACTACAGGTCATCTCTAGTGAGCCAATAAAGAAGTGCTACTCCTCGTACACCAACAATTTTGATAAATTGAACACTCCAATTTAACTTGGGCGTCCCTATAATTGTGGATCTAGGCATCCTATTTTTCTAGATTAGGATTTTTGAAGGAGATTTCAATGTTTTTATTTTCTATAAGTCATAAAATTCTCTTGATTGTAAAGGTCAGAAAATTAAAGTTAGATTTATAGCCTTAAGTTAGATATTTTTAAAAAATTATGAAGTTAAGTTAATTTTACCAGTAATTTCTTAAGTTTAGTGGATACATGAAAGACAAGGGTATTTCATGCACTAGTGAATTTTTCTGGACATAAATGCAACTTATTTGATGAAAATCAATAGAAGAAGCCAAAATTAAAATTATCAATTGTGTTATCTGTTAATGGTATTTCTCTTTTGTCTATTGATTTGCAGAATCTATGATGAGTTAATTAAATATTTCTTTAATTAATTTTGGTAAAATGAAAATTGCAAGTACACTTATTAAATTTCCACTATGGATGGATATGATTGCATAAATTATTATAAGTTATTTCATTCATTGGTATTGACTATTTAAGAAGCTTATTATAGAATTACATGTTCAAATATGAGAATGATACTTATTCATATTTTTTCTATTCTAAAACCTATGATGTATCTTTTTCTATTTCTTTAAAATTTGTTATTGGAATATTTGAAAATATCGATTTGTTACCTTTTAACTGAAAAAGGCCCCATGAACATTATACTCATGTTGACCACTAGGTGATACAGTACAATTGTGAACCAACTACCAATACCTTGGAAGATAGGTGAATTATTATTAGTTATCTTTTTTAGGATTAGGATAGAAATATTGTGCTTAATGTTTATTGTCATTTTGACCATCAACAGGTACACATTGATATTTAACTACTTAAAGAAAGGTACCTTTCTTGAACCAACTACTAAAAAAATTAGAGCTCATATTCAAAAATTTGTAACAAGATATATAATTCTAGACGATGTCTTGTATAGGTGATCCTTTGATGGTCTCTTCCTTAGATGCCTTAAACAATCAGAGATACCTATACCCCTTGAGGAGGCTCATGCTAGTGCTTGTGGGGGGAATTTTGAGGGATGATTATTGACCTTCAAAATTTAATCCACATGAGATATTTTTGGTGATATATGAAACATGAATGTTTTGATCATGTTAAGAAATGTCACAAATGTCAAGAAAATAACAATTTGATCCACGATCCTACTTTCAAACCTCATGCTCAAATTCCTATTTGGGCATTCTCAGTTTGGGGTTTGGATCTCATTGGAAAATATCCTCGCCTTCTTCTTTCAAACATACATTTATAATTACTACAAAATATTATTTCATGAAATTGGTAGAGACCATTCCTCTTCGATCCACAATAGCTCATGCAATCTATCATTTCACATTGGAACACATTATTGCTCACTTTGGTCTACCTTTTGCATTAGTTTTAGACAATGGTACACCATTTAAGAATAATTATGTGAGGAATTTTTTTGAAATGCTTCACATTCAACGTTGTTTTTTAAAACCTTACTACCCACAATCTAATGGTCAAGCAAAATCAATTAATAAAACTCTTGTACAAATCTTGTGGAAAATAGTAAGAAAACAAAATAAAGATTGGCACACTTAGTTATATTATGTGTTGTGGGTCTATTTCTTGAGTATTCAAACATCCACATGAAATACACCTTATAACCTTGTTTATGGCATTGATGCAATAATACCTTTAGAGTTAGGAATTCCTTCATTAAGGATTTCTCTTAGAGGAATTATTTATGACACTACCTATAAAGAGAAATGATTAGAACAACTTGAAATGCTTGATGAATGGTGGATCAATGATCTTTAGCACCTTCAAGCTTATTCCAAATGAATGTAATGCAGTTACAATGATAATGTCATTCCTCGTTCATTTAACAAAGGTGATTTTGTGTTATATGAAAATCAACATAATGTTAATGCCACCCCAAGTGAAAAAGGATAGAGTCCAAATTGATTAGGAACCTATGTCATTAATGAAATCTATGGGTTGGGAGCATATGCATTAATATAAATAGATATAACACCTCTGAAATAACCTATCAAATCTATGCATTTGGATAGATATTACACTTAACATCTCTTTTAAATAGTATGCAAGCATGTTGTTATATTAAGTATATGGTTGTTTATTTTAGCTTGTATTGTTTCATTCTTGACAAATGTTCTTGGTGTGTCTTGAATTATGTAGGATAAGTGTTCATAACTTTTATTTATTACTTTTCTTTTACATACTATTCAAAATTCATGCATTGTTGTGTTAAATTATATCATTACATGTATTTAATTTTCCAATTAGATCATAAGTGCATTTAGTTTAAAAAAAAACACACTCAAAATGTAGTATCTAATGTAAACATATGTGTTAAAGCTAGATAACATAAAATTAGATCATTGAGAAATTTATTAAATAATCTTACTAAGATTTTTTTATAGATCACATGGACATCTAACTCAATAAACAACTCATAGAAACAAACACAAATTCTCATATATATATATATATATGTCATAAAAGTTTATGTACAAAATCATAACATGAGGTGTAATACAACATAACATATCTAGTGTGGCCTATGGATGCTAGATTCCTTTGGGCCTGGTGGTGGTGCTCATTATGATATGGTCGATCGTGATCTACCCATAGAGCTCATTTGATTCCATAAGCCTCATACCTCACCTAAAACAATCCCCTCCCATATGAGAGCTATGACACTCTCTTAATCTATGTAATCCATGTTAGCCTACACTCTAGTGAGCCCCTCTACAACCTATTAAGTTCCAACTGCATGAAATCTTGTGACTCACTATCGACCAGAACCCAAGTAGCTCGAAGCTCCTCATATGCAGTTTGAAGCTATGTAAGCTTTCCCATTACCTACTCCTCTCTAGCTACTGATAGATTAGCATGCCTCATAGTCTCCTCCTATTTTTTCCTCCATCTCGCTAAGGGGTCAAAGAGGTAAACATGACATCCCACACTAGGTGATGGCATATGCTCCAATTTTCTAGCTTGATGTGGGGGCAAGGAGGAGGCCATCTCTACAATGACTTGATGGAAGAGGTATCACCACTCTCATGTGCCCACCATAAGATGAAAATCATAAATAATGTTAGAACAAGCCATGATATGGAAATGAAAATTTAAATAACTCTAAATTAATGCTATAATAATAATTCATTACCTAGATATCCAACCCGCCAATCAAGATCTCGATATGGGATAATAGGTCTATAGTGTGTAGGAAACACAAAAGGTGCAGTAAAATTTCCCTCCCCATGATCATGAATGGTCATGCCTGATCTAGCTTCTTATTGTGGTCAGGTGACTCGTAGGTGAGATGAGGTCTCTCTTTGGGGGAATTAATGGCCTCCTCTAGCTCATCAGGATCATTGATCATTAGACATGGATCCTCATTCTCATCATCACTCTCCTCCTCTAAGTCCTCTGATCTCTCATTATCATTTGTATCCCCATCTATGGCCCTACCATCTCTCTCATCTCCATGGCCTAAAAGAGTTCTAGCATCTCCTACGGGGTGATGTATAGGGAAGACATGAGTTGGTCATGCTCTTGTCTACTAGTACTCTTAGGCTATAGTGGTACCCACATCATCTGCATCCAATGTTGGGGCACATCATTTTCCTCCTCATCTAAATCATTGAATTCAATATCATTAACTATGGGATGCTATATGTCTGCAAGTCTAGAGACACTCTATGCTGCTTTGAGGTATTTAGGTCATGGCCTTAGTGGTACTTGAAACTATCAAAACTAATGCATGACTAGATCATAATAAAAGGGCATAACTAAATAGTCATTTCATCCAAGTAAAAACCTATCCTATTGCATGCTCACAAGCTTTCATGTGAGATTTTTCCATTGGGGTATGGTGAGGTAAGGTCTCCATACTATCTCATCCTCGTCTAGGTGATTGAACAAAACTCTCTAATATAACACATCTCGTACTGCCAAACCCATCTCAATGTGTAGTTGAATACTCATGGGTAGCCCATGGTTTCTACTATAGGATAGCCTATAGGCCTAGTACACATGATATTATTGAAGGCCCAAACCTCTAAGAGTGTACAGTGCACTATGTTATGTATCTCTTAGTATACAAAGTTCTTGAGATCATAATATAGGTGAGCTAACATACCACAACCCTAAGAATAGATGGTCTAATGCCACTCCATCTCATGGATAGTCTGAATGAGGCCCCCATCTAGGTATGTGCCTCATTCATCAAGAAAAAGAGCTAAAGCCATAGTGACAACCATAATCCGCTGAATAAATAGTGAGTGTGTGTATAGAAGCCACTAAAGCTCAATGGAAGCTTCAATATCTTCTAGACGAATAGGATGAACCACACAATAATCTATATCTAATAACATATACTTGCATGTATGATACTCCTTAATATGGATGGTCTCACCACATATGGATAATCTCAAAATTTAGTGTATGTCCTCAAGGTTCACCGTCATCTCTCCCAAAGGAAGATGGAATATGCTTGTATCTATGCTCCATCTCTCTACTAGTTCCATCAACATCACATCATGATACCTCATGGGTTGGATCATGTAGATCCAAAACCACATAGGATGTCTACCTACTCTTTGGTTAGTTGGGTAACCTACTCCTAGATAAGGGAGAATAGTCTACCTCCTAATCATTAACAAGCATGGGGTGGAACCTAAAAAGATGAAATAAATCATCAATTACATGCATAGAAAAATTCATCAATCAATTAAAAGTAAAACAAAATTGCTCTAGGATACTTGGGCCATTTTTGGATGGAGGGGTCTTGGACACTTTGGCCATTTTGGGATGCTTGGGCCAAAACTAGAAACATGGGCTACTTTAGGATGGGGTCCAAAAAGATCCTAAAAAATACATTAAAAGATGTTGTAAATTCAAAAATATAAACATAAAGCAGGGTATAGTGGACTCATTGTATGTCAGAGCTTGCCCTCGCCTTGTGCCACCTCCTCCCATAAATGTCCAATCTAGGAGGCTTGTATGCTCATTGGCTTGAAATATTTACTCACTCTACACCGAGGTAATTTTAAAAATAGTAAATGTCAAAATGATGATCAAAAGCATTATTGTTTACTAACATATACTAAAGTTTATTAAAGCTTATTTTGTTCAAACAACCATAATGGGGGCTAGTGAACTCCATTTTGATGTCGTTTGTTGTGTTGGATTCGTGGTTCCATCAAAAATCTTATTTAATGTCTATTGATATTTGATTGCTTCCCTATTGTAGGAATTCACATCACCAAGTAAATAAATTCAATGAGGATAGGTTGCTACCTTGATTCCACCTCCATAAAGCAAGTAGAATCAGGGGGCATACATCTACCCTCAAATTTGATTCTTCATAGAGGTTTGACAATTTTTGAATAGCTAATGAATTGGTTTTACAGGATGTAGTTCCTAATAATGTGGTTTTGTAGATGACTACATTGGGGGCTTCATTCTCTCTATTCACAAATGAATTAGAATATCCATATGAGAATCCTTTTATGAAGCTTAATTTAATTTTTCTAATTTAGCTTGCATATGCAAGTAGTGTTATATGGCTGCTAAAGTGGGGGCTAAATGTAGTGTAGAAAATTTCACTCCTTTCTACGTTCACACTTAATTTGGACCTAATTTAGTGACCTTACATTTATGAATTTTTACCCTTCATAAATAGGCCCCTAAACCCCTTTATTATGCATCCCAAGGCCTATTTTATAATTTTTGGACATTGCAACATGCATTGAATAAATGCATTTAATTAATTTAAAACCCTGAAACACATTGATCTTGGATTTTTCGGCTAGGACCCATTCACCCTTGGGTGAATGGGACCCCTTTAAGATCCAAAAATCAAAATTTAAACATGTTTTTGGTGGTATTTTAAAGTTCTTGATTCAAGTTTTAAATGTCAGCTATTGAGATCTAATATTCAGGAAATTAGAGAAGAAGCCTATAAAGCCTAGTATTTTCACTATTTCAAACTAGATTGGAGAGATTTTGGACAAGAAAGGAAAGATAACTTTTGAAGAGAAAGGAGAAAAGCATTCAAGCAAGAAAAGTTGAAGTCTTGGGGTAGAATTTTGTATGTACTTGTAGGTCTTCAAGCTCATTTTTTCAAGGATTGGATCAATCATTGTCAATGATTAAAGGCTGATGCCTATGGTGAATCATGATGGATTGTAGATTTGGGAGATGAATTTTTCCATTTTCCTTAACCTAGTGACTTGTTTCCTAAGTGATGCCGTATTTTATCTTCATTCTACTAGCTACCTAAAGCAAGGTATTGTCATATTTCAATTTTTTTTGGGGTGTATAGACTTCTTCTCGATTGAATCTATCATTTTTCATTATAATAATCATGCTTTAATGCACTTGATTAGGTTTTATTTGCATGTTATCTATTAATAACCTTAGATGCACTTAAGGTTAGGGCTTTCATACATTGTCATTTATAGAATTTACGTCATTTTATCAAGGTTCAATTACCAAACATGGGGTTTGACTAAGGCAAACCCCTATACACCCAAAATAACATTTTCATTTGCATATTTGTCACAGGTCCAGATCCAATAGAAAATTTTAATAAGTACAAGAAGAAAGTGTAGACTAAGAGATACAGATCCAGATTTTGAAGTTTCTAAAAGGGCTACTAGGAACAATTTTCCCAAGGGTGAATGTGTCTTGCTTCAGGCTATGAAACATAGGTTTTAGACCATGTGCACAATATTTTACCCTTCTCAGATTTGTTAGAAAGTTGTTTTGATTTTCTATGTTATCCTTTAAATCTACATTTCAATTTTTACATCATACAACTCAGTGTATTTAGTATTTTATCTTTATCTTCCCAAAGTGCATTTTAGTCATATTTACCATAAGGGAACAATAGATCCCCTAATAGGGTTGACTCACCTAAAGGTTGAAAGTCAATCTTGCCTTTGGAGATCTCTTTTCCTGATGAAAATAGAGAAAGTGTAGGTGCATCCCACACCCTTTTAATCATTTCATGTTGTTCACCTCATCCTTTCTCTACACTTCATATGGTATCCAAAGGATACTTATTTCTCTCTAAGTGCTTATACAAATGTAGATTTGGAATTTTGTTTGGATGATAGAAGAGGTACAAGTGGTGGTGTTTTCTTTCTTGGAATTAGGTTGGTGTCTCGGATTATCAAGAAGCAGGATTTAGTTTTTTATCTACTATAGAGGTAGAATACGTTGTTGTAACATCATGTTGCATAAAGGTGTTATGGATAAAGCAAACATTGAAGGATATCAGAGTGTCACATGATGAACAAATTCCTCTCTTATGTGATAAAAAAAGTTCTATAAATATTTCAAATAATATGGTATCACTTTCTAAGAGAAAAAAATGTAGAGAATGAGGTGAAGTTGGATTATGTGCCTACTAAAGATCAAGTTACATACATCTTCACAAAGGCTCTTCCTAAGGATACATTTGACTATCTCTAGAAGTTTTGGGTTACTTCCCCTCCTTTCAATTATATACATAAGGTCATGCATCAATCCAATGGATTTCAATTTCATTCCTTGTTTTGGGATGATGTTGGTGGCTACCTCTCAAGGGGAGTAGGTAGTTGCATTGTTGGTTATTGCAGATAGGGGGTGTAAGTGTTGTTATTTTGAGGGAAGAGAGTAAGCATGAATATGTTGTCCTTTATTAGTTGTGTCAAAGGATATAAGCATAAAAGGGAAAAGTGTATGTTATAGTGATTGTTTGTTGATGCAACATGTTGTCTACTCTTAAGGGGGGGTGTTCAAAGAAGTGAATAGGAAGTTGTAGAATAGGTATATGTGAGATTGATATTAAAGGGGAAGCTAAGAAGAGATATGAGTTTCCCTTTGCGATTGATGTCAAATGGGGATAGAAATTTAGTTGAAAGACCATATGAGAAAGGGGGGGAGAAGTGTTGGAAAGTGTAGATGCTTGTGTAAGGGGGAGCATTATACACTTATATGAAGTATATGTTGTTGATCATAGTTGCTGGTTGTTATTGATGATTTTATATCACGTGTTTCCATCAATGAAAATAGTGGATATTGTTGGAATTTTGTGTTGTAATTGATGTCAATATATCTTTGTTGTTACACTTATGTCAACCTATGGAGATTCTTTGATTGGTTGCATTATGTTATCATTAGTAGTCTCACTGATGTCAACTTCTAGTGTTTTTTTGATGAGCATATGTTTGTGGATGCTCAACCTCTTATGTGGTTGAGATAATGAAAAGGTGTTGGAAATGTTGAGATGGTGTTTGTGGTGCTTGGTTTCCAAGTGATTTTAAGAAAATTTTATTAAAAGAGAGTTTAGTGTTTTTATATGCATTTATTCATGGTTGAAGATATGCTTGTGTTGTTTGGATATGTTGATCAAAGGTGTTCAAATATATTATATCTAGAGTTTCATATTCTAGATCATTTTGCATAAGAAGTTGTGTTCACTAGTTTGTGAGATGTGATGTAGTATTGTCTAGGAGAAATGGTTTTTCTTTACATTTCTCTATGTTGTGCTTTCAAGTTTTTTGGATTTGGAAGTGTGCTTATATTGTTCATATCTATCTTTAGTTTGAGTTTTTTGAGTTATTGTTCTTCTCAAGGTTGGATTCATGTGTTACAATGTGTGGAAGGTTAGTTGGGTGTACAAAATTATTATGTTCTATAGGTGTTTTTTTGTTGTGAAGGATTTTCTAGATTTCATGGTTTTGATGGAATATTATAGATTGTGTTTAGGTTTTTTGTGTGGTTTGTGAGTCATATTTGTATTTGAGGAAGCATTTACTTAAATTTTTAATGGTGTTAACACAAGTTTGGTCGACCTTGGGTGTTCATACTAATTGTGGATATTCTTTAGTGTTTATGGAAGCCTAGTGTGATGTGTATATGTGGATTTAAGTCTGAGTTAAGGTGTGATGCGGTCCACCTTCATTCCTCTCCACCACGAGAATTTTTTGGTGTCAACCTAATTTGAATTTACGCATTTGAGGTGCATAGCCAAACTTGAAAGATGTTTCTAAGGTTGTGAATGGTATAAAGGCAAGGTGCATTGTTAAATAAGTGGGTGTAGATGTGAGGATATGTTGAGATGAAAATTTAGTCAGATGTAGAGATATGAAGTGTGAGATTAATGCTTATGACTCCAATGTAATGAGTAGAAGGGTCTATATTCGTAGAGTACCTAAATTTTATGATAGTAGTGAGTTGGAGGTTAATGATGGTGAAAATTTTTAGTGGTGGATATTATCTGTTGCTCTGAGATGGATTTCTCATTGTAACAATCTTCTTTCTTCTTCTTTCTAATTTGGCAGTGAGCCATTGGTAGTGAGCCTATTGTATTCGATGTTGCAATTAATTTTTATTGTGAGATAATCCTCACCATGGTTTTTCCCTTCTTGGGTTTTCCATGTAAATCTAGCATTCTCATGTGTTTGGATGTGTTTGGATTATTGTTTATGAGGTTTATATTCTGCTAATGCATGATAAGGGTTTAATGGTTGTTAAAGGTTTAAGAGGTTAATGCAGATATGAATGTTAATTAGGGTTTTGATGTTTTAATGTACAACTGATTGACTCCCCTCTCATTTGTCTTTTGCATTTAACAACTATAGTCTCATTTGTAATGTTAATTGTGAATGTGTTTGTGATTTTTTTTTAATATCATGAGACAACTAGGATGCAAATTTTCAACCTATGTGGAAAATTTCAAATGCTTTCTTTTAGGGTTTAAAGGGTCCTAAAAGGCCTTAGTTTAAGTGTTTTCATAAGAAAAAACCCCTAGGTTGTATACCTATGGGTTAAGTATCTTTTTATGGCTTCTTTTTAGACTTGGGTCAAGATGTTACCCTTCTAAAATCACCATTTAAGGGAATGTCGAATTTGAGGATTTGGGGCATGGAAAAGTGACTTATCACTCTTAAACTCTACTCCCCAAAGTCAATCAATTGACTTGGGTAAAGAAACAAGGGGGATCACATGTGTGAGCCACATTTATAAGATTTATGGGGATGGACATCCAAGGAAACTCCTTATCTCCCTAAAATTCTTACACATGTGTGAGAACTTGTTGGGAGATGTGCTTGAGGGATGAATGAGAGAGTGACAAGTATCACCCTCTCATTGAAGTATTTAATTTTTTTAATTAAATAGTTTATATATTTTAAAAATATACCATTACATAATTATATCATCCATATGAATATTTTATTAAACTTTAAGAACATATTTTAAAGTTGTAACTGCTATACCATCTACAACTACAAACAATGTTATTTTACAATTCAAAAAAGGGGTTAACAACACATATTTTCAACAAGCATCCATTAGAAATTATTTCTCTCACTATATTTATCCTAGTCATAAACTCCCAAGGGCGGGTCTCTTTTGGATACTTCAAAATTGGACCTGACCACTTCAATAGTTTTATTGTCATCGTGGTTTTCATGGAATCTCGAACCCTTTCTCTATTTGTTTATTTCTATCTTTTCTTCCTTATTGTACCTATCTTGAAACTCCATGAGCCCCTTTTTGAATGACTAGTTACCATTTTTGTTGTTTTATATGTAGGACCGTTGATCAAATTAAACAGTGGGTGAACTTTTAGGGGAAAACTATCCCTGTAATTCTATCTCATTGGAAAGTGTATTTAAATCGATCCTTAGGAACTTTATGGAGGTTTCCTTAGTTTATTCCTTAATTTTCAATCCGGGGGTTGTGAACTTATGAAAGATATTGGGGTTGTTTTCCCAAGGGATCAACCTAGCAAGCTAAGTGTTGATGGATGCAACCACATGTAACCTATTTTTACTCAGAAATATCGTTTTTAGACTTCCTATCAACTGTGTGATAGGAACCTATGCCAGGAATTGTTCATAAGAAAATAATATTACAATTAAATGATAAAAATTTATAATAATTCTCACTGAAGCTAAACTATCAGAAGGAGAATAAATACTAAAATTGAAATTTAAAGTGCTAAATCCAATCCACATGTATTAATAAGCACTCTGACTAAAACTATCTAAAATAATCTGCTAAATTAATTTCACATGAGACATCAATTACATTGATTAAATTTTATTGAAAAGTAATCTACTTAGCTAAATGCACCTATAGAAATAAAATCTTTGATTAATAATATGTAAAATAATAATTAACAACACATTGAATGATTTCTAATTAACAAAACAATTAAAGATTGAAAACAGATTTAAAATTGAAGAATCTCATTACCACACAACAAACTAGTACTACAACAATTCACCATGCAATCGAGAAAGTGGGCCCTACCTTCTCCAATTGTCTAGTGATGAAATGAAAGCTTATTCCACACTACTCATGCAAACGATATTTCAAATCAGAATCTTTTCAAATCAAAACAACTTATAGATAGATACATTATCAATTATCAATTCAAGTCTTGGCATATATATTTATCGAGATTATATGTCATTGAGTTTATAACTAATACTGATTAAAAGACATATGATTGTTTGGGTTGTTGGAGCCCACATATAACAACCTTGAAAGCTACTTAGAAATAGATTATAGACTTTAACATCATTCCAAAACAAGCTAACAACTTAGACCGAACTTAATCAAAAGCAACACATGACTCAAAAACAACTTTGTCTTCATTCCACTGATGCTCCCATTGCTTCCACAAAAAATCCACCTAATTATCCCTTATTTATCATAATCATGAATATAATTAGAAAATAATTAATTTTTTTTTATATATCCATAAGTTTTTATCCTTACTTCATTAACCAATAGTGATAGGAACACCAAGGGATTCTACAGGAATGAAAGGGTAAAGGGTAAATAAAAAGGTAAAAATAAGGACACATTTAACCCTCATCATTTTCCCATAGCTTAGAGTTTTCCATGCCCTCATGTAAAAATATATATGATACAAACCAAATAGTTTTTACATTGTACTTGAAATCTCTTTAACCCACAACTGTTTGAGTGCATGCATCTGATCTTCGTGTTCCTGAATGGGCATAAGAGAGGCATTAACAGTTTTTGCTTCCTCAAGAGTTGCCTTAAGTTGATCAATCTCTGTTGCCTATGAAGAATTGAGGGACCCTTTATCTTGGACCTACTTTTATAGAGCTTCATTCTCATCAATTAACTTGGTCACCAGATTCTATAAGTTACAAATTTATTCATTGGTTAACAAAGGATTATCTCCCTCAAATTCTTCCTCTGCTTTTGATTCCTATTCTTCCTCTTGTTCAGTGTGAGGTATCTCAACATTTTCTTGTTCATGGTCAACTAACTCATTTTCCTCTTTTTCTTTCTCCTCCTCAGTTTCTTGTTCTACTTCCTAATGTTAGTATAAGGGGTTTCAAATTGACCAATTTCCTGTTTTACAAAATTTTATAGGTTGTCATCATTTTCTTGTTTAGTTGGAAGAGGCTCATTCTAAATGGTATTTCCATCATGAATACCCTCTTTGGCAACATACACATCTTCTAAAATTGGAGTATTTTGTTGAGGAAATTCAGTGTCTTGTTCAAGCTCCTTTATATCTATTTCAATGGCAATAGTCTTTTCTTGTGTCTTCCTTATTTCACTTCTCCTTAACTCTCTAGAGGCTACTTCTATATTTTTAGTTTTATGGAAGACTATAGCCAGGATTGTCAAGTCACCAACTTCATTGGTTTTCTTAGGGCTGAAAACACCACTAGGTACATTGGCCAAGTTTGCTAATTTATTCACTGTAATAGCTAGGGATTTTTCCTTATCTTGAAAAATTTCTCAAACATTAGCTGAGGTTGATCCACTATGTAGTTTCATCTTACCCCTAGAGTTTGGTGTACTAGTTTCAATAGTCTTAACACTTGTACATTTAGCACTTGAATTCTTGACTTGTTTACTACTTGACCCTAGGGTTTGTTTAGCCTTTTTCTTTGAAGAACTAGGGAAATCCCCTGGCTTAGAGCCCTCATTATGTGTATCAAAAGGGTTTTCATTTTTAATACCCTCATTTGAACTTGTATGACCAGATTCTTATTTTTCATAATTTCTAGGAGATCTTTATGCATTAGGAGATCCCTCCTCCATAGAATATTTTTAGGTATTAGGGAGGTATTCCTCTTCATATTTTTTTGGGTATCATCTCCAACAAACAAATGCCAATCGCTTGGGGGAGAAAACTTCTTTAACTCTCTCACAATCAATAATTTAATGAGTCCATGATGGGATAAATAATTCTTGCTACCCTTCTGAACTACTTTTCTCATTTGAGTTATACAAGAATACAAAAAGAATGGAATATTCACAAGCAAACCCCCTCACAGATGTATCATGAGTCAAAACTATTTAGCATAAATGTATACATACCTACCTTCACATATTATGTACTAGATGATAAAATTTTCTACATCATTCCAAGGTGGTGGATGTGAAGCTAAATTTGTACCTTGTCCAGTGACCACTTCAACAGACTCACCTCATCATAGTAACTTCTTGCAAAGGGGCTTAAGATCTTGCACCCACTTTGAGTTATTAGGGAAGTAGTATTCCCCTCTTAGTGGAAAACTAGTGACATATTCTATGGCCTTAACCATGATAGGAATAGCTAGGCCACGAACCCTTGCATTTTTATTGTGACATGTCATTACAAATTTGTGTGCAATTTTTTCATCATACCCCCTCAATCTTCTAAAATAGACATCCCACCCTACTTGCCTAAATATTTTATATGCTTCAACAACTATTGGGGCCTTCAACTCATCCATGAATGTGGGTTCAAAGCAATGTCAATGATCTCCTACCATGATGTTACTAGGAGGTTTGTTTCAAACCAAAATAACACACTTTTCTCAACCCATAATAGTGTGTAGACAATATCTGTTAGCGGATGGTGAAAATCACCATCGGCAAGGAAAAGATGCTGGGAATAGTTCAGAGAAATTTTCATATAGTAGGTATGGTAAAAATGGAAAGGAAATAGAAGGTAACTAAATTTAGATGGTAGTTTACAATGGTAATTATGGCGGGTTATGGTTTACATGAAAAATGATAGGGTAATAATATTATGAAGTAACCGAGGCCAGGTAATAAAGATTTACAGCATGTCAAATAAATATGACTTGACAAAAAATAAAGATGAAATGGACGGAAAATAAAGATGGCACAATATGACATGGGTATGATTTGAAAATTCTTAGATATAGGATGGATATGATTGGACAGTTCCCCCCCCGCTTTGGATGTGACATGTCCATGGGTGACATCACTAATTATTAATGAAAATAAAATATATAAAATAAAATAACAAAAGAAAAGAAAAAAATCAAATATACTAATACCAATTCATTGTGTGTATGGGAGGTTGGCGTGAAAGTGAACACATGAGGGATTAGTGAAATAGAGAATGGAGACAAACAAATCACACGATGTGGATGTGGAGATGTTAGTAGAGTAGTGTATTTAGCTGAAAATGAAGCAACATAAGGTGATGATGAGGATGATACAACAAAAAAGTACACCACCAAAACCGACACCCAAGTGGATGGGTACAAGAGATGTGAAATGGTGTATCATGGGTGCCACACCACCATGTGGAAGATGAAGTGCAGGAAACGATCATGGCTAGGCAAGTAAGTGGCATGAATAGGTAAGCGAATCATGGGATCAATGGAGGATGGAGCAACCGAATGGAATTATGAAAGTCTGATGGCAGAAACATGAGGAAAGAGGTGAAAGGACTATTGTCACAAGGAGATAAACACCAAGTAGTAGAATCTACAAAGAAACCAAACAAAGACTCTTGCCCAGGAAATGACAAGAACTAAGTCCCAAGACAACCACATAGAATGAGGCACACAAAATGGTGGTGGAATTGACTAAAAAGGAAGGCTAGGTGTCTGAAAGTTTCCCTTAAATAGTAGAGAATGAAAACCCACCCTATGCACACCAAATATGAACAAAGGTTGCTGACTAGAGAAGACAATTCCTAGCATAGAAGTGACAAGAAGTTTATTTTATTTTATTATTATTATTATTTATTTATTTATTTACTCTCGATGATAGACTGCTAGTAACCTGGTTTTCACCCTATCACCACCTAGATGCTCTGAGAAACATTTTTTCACCTCTAAGATTATTTAGTAGTTAAAACCTACTAGAAACTATTTTTCAAGCATTAAATGGCCAACAACACCCTAAGGTTTTTGCTGTTGGATCTTTTTTTTTTTTTTTTCTCTCTTTTTTTAAAATAAATAAATACATTTTGAAGAGTACCTAAAAGGTGATAGAAAAGGCCAGATTAACCCTATCAAGCAGATGGAGTTCCTTTGGCAAACTCAAGATAAATTCCTACTTAGAAATAGGCCTCTTGTACAACTTCAACTTGTGACCGTTGACAACTAGATCCATACAACAAGATTCCATTATGTGAAGCTTGACCGCCCTGTTGTCATAGACCACCTCAATTTTGTAAGGCCTGAGTCACCAAGTGTGGAACTTTCCCTTAAAATCCTAGAAACAAGAGTCATACAAGAGTGCCCAATCACCTAGTTGAAATGACTATTTTTGAATGAAACAATCATGCTAGAGATCATGTTGTTTCTCGAAAATCTCTATGTGGAAAAGTGCTTGTTGAAAAATTTCATCCATTGAGTGAATTTGTACAATCCATTCTTTCTATACATCAATAAATTTTATACCCAACTAGAGTGTAGTGTGAAGAGTTCCTACCTTAAACACAATAGGAAGAACAACTCTCTTTCCATAGACAAGTTCGTAAGGTGTCAAACTAGTGGTGGTTTTTCATGTCATGTAGTAGGCCCACACTACTTCAAGAATTCATGCATCCTAATCCTCTTTATGGAGGGAAACTATCTTGGTAAGAATTTTCTCAAGTTCTCTGTTGGTAACTTCAACTTGGACGTTAGCCTAAGGATGATAAGGTGAAGACTTGTGATGTCGAATCTCATACTCATGAACCAAAGAATAAATGACGTCAGATGTGAACTGTGGGCCTTGATCTTTGACTATCTCTCATGAAACATTGAACTTGTTAAAAATCTTAGAATAGAGAAATTCAGCTACCTTGGTGTCCCTTTCATGCTTCAATGTAACAACTTCAACCCACTTGGTTTCATAGTTTTTGCACATAAGGATGTATTCCTTGTTTTGAGACAACGACTTGATAGGTCTAAAAAAATCAAGCCCTCATTTTTCAAAGGGCTCAATGGACAACTAAGGATGTAGGGAAATTTCATTTGAGTGCATGGGGCAGCCCATACACTGAAATTTATCATAGTTTTGAATGTAACACTTACAATCCTTATGGAGTTTAGGCCAATAGTAGCTGGTAGTTCAAATATTTTGGGCAGTCCTCTGAGCAGAAAAATGTCCTCTGCAAGGTTCTGTGTGGCATGCACAAAGTATTTCAAAGACATCATCTTTAGGCACACACCAGTGCATGATCTTGTCAAGGCCACACATGAAGAGAAATCCATTGATCCATGTGTAATCACCACTGAGTCCTACCAACTTTCGGTGTTCTCTCAAAGAGAAGTGAGGTGGGAAATTTCAAGTAACCAGGTAATTCGCCTTGTCAACTGGAACTAGTTCATCATCTTGGTATTGTAACATGGAAAAAAAGTCTACAACGTATTCTCCTGACTAGGCTTGTCAAGTATAGTATTATCAGATTCTTGAAGCAAAATTAACCACCTAATAGCTCTACCAGTCACAACTGGGTTATTCATTAATAATGAAATTGCAAAATGATTAACATGAACAAACACTTTATATCTAGTAATATAATGAAAAAAATTATCGATTGCATAAACAATAGCTAGAAAGTCCTTTTCGATTATCGTATAGTTTACCTCAGCTCTTGAATTTTTTGTTGTTGATGTAATAGATGGAGTAGAAAAGGTTATCTTCTTTTTGTCCAAGGAAAACTCCCATGAAACAATCTGAGGCATCAATGTGAATATGAAAAGGCAGTTCCCAATTTGGACCTCTAAGTACTGGTGTGGTTACAAGCTTGTTCCTAATGGTTTTGAAGGCTTCTTGAAATTTTGGTGTCCAAGAGAAAATTACATATTTTTCTAACAAAGAAAACAAGGGGGAGGCAATCTGACTAAAATTTTGGATGAACCTCCTATAATACCCTAGATGCCCTAGAAAAAATTTCACATCCTTTTGGCTAGCGGGTGTAGGCAACTCCTGAATGATTTGTATATTTTTTGGATCAACTTGAATACCCTTGGAAGAAATATAATGACCAAGTACTATTCCATCTATCATAAGAATATGACACTTTTCATCGCTCAATGATAAATTAGTGTCTATATAATGGTTAAGTACCTTTTCTAAATTTTGTTTAGCCTCTTCATAAGTATTACCATCGACACTAAAATTGTCGATATACAACTCAACAAAATTGTTTATAAGATCTACAAAAATACTCAAAACTGCCCTTTGAAAAGTGGTAGGTTCATTACATAAAAGAAAAAAAAATGTTATAAGAAGAGGTGCCCCAAGGACAAGTGAAGACAGTTTTTTCTTGGTCTTCAAGTGCTATGTGAATTTGGTTGTAGCCACTAAACCCATCCAGAAAAGAAAATAACTTTTTACCTACAAGAGTGTCCAATACTTGATCAATAAATGGTAATGGCAAGTGATCCTTTTTAGTAGCTTTATTAAGTGCTCTATAATCAACACAAACTATCCACTTACCATTTTTTTTAGGAACCAAAACTAGAGGAGAGACCCACTGACTATCTAAAATAGGATATATAAACCCAACATTTAACATTTTATGTAACTCCTCTTTAACTATTTCACCCAAGATAGGGTTGAGATGTCATTTTGTTTGCCTAATTGGATGAATACCCTCTTCAATATAAATATGGTGGGTGCAGGTATCAAGATTAATCCCACGCATGTCTTGGTATTCTAAAGAAAATGCATCTTTATTAGCTCTAAGCATGACAATGAGATCTTGGATTTGTTTAGTGCTCAAATGTGGATTAATAATAAGTGTGCAACCAGGTTAAATTGCCATGGATTTTGATTGTGAGCTATGTACTAGTGGAAAATTCTCAAAAGGAAAAGGAGTATTTATTCTTGAATGAAGAACCATGCCTTCAAAGATTTCATTAGATGTATATCTATTCTGATGAAAACTAACAAGAAATTTATCTTTAGTAGGTTCATCAATATCTAATGCTTGATAAATTATTAAGATTGATAATGACTCATCCAAGTCACTATCAACCCATACTAGGTCCTCCATCTCCAATAGGGGTTGTGCTAGTGGGTATAAGGTCAAATATTTTATGTGCTCACCATTAGATATGGCCATATTTCCTGATTGGCAATTAATGAAGGCATCCAAAGCTCCTAACCAAGGTCATCCCAAAATAAAGGTATATCCCCCTAGCTTTATCTCTAGCTATAGAACCATAACTCAGTTGGGTATTCCCATGAATAAATATAAAGAACTCCATATTCAATCATACCCTCCGGTTTGACCAAAGATCGATCTACCATTTGGAGGACTGTGGGAGTAGGTCTAAGTCCCTTTAGTGACAAAATTTCCTTTGTTTCATTTTTCATAACATTAATTGTAGTGCCCAAATCAACAAGTGTGTTAGGAATGATAACTTTACTAATAGATACCTTGATGACAAGACTCCCTGGATCTGAGTGCTTGGGAATGGTTATGTTCCCAAGCATAAGGTCTACTAGCTATCTAATAACTTGGACAGTCATTGGATCTTGCTTCTTCTTCTGCCTTCGAGTGCATAAATCCTTAACTATTTATATATATATAGGGATATCCCTGATGGCCTGCAACAAAGGAATCTTGATGTTAAGATTATGTAATTCATTGAAAAAATAAAATTTAGGTTGAGAGACTTCCCTTTGTACTGGTTCTAACTGAAATCAGTCAGGGAAAGGAGATTCTTTGACTAGCTCTGCTTTAGTTTCTTCATGAATTTTAGTGATTGTGGGCCCTTGAAGAGCAGAATGCCATCTATTTCTATAGTATTAACATGATAAGTAGAGTAAATTTTTACCTCATTATTTTACATGGGTTGTGTTGCCTTATTGTTGGGATTTGGGTTTGGTTGAGCTAGCATTGGTGTGGGATTCAATGGTTGTGTTGGATTGGTTGGATGAGTATACAATGATGGTATGGGTGGAAGAAATTTTTGTGGCTACTGATATGGGTTTCCCATGGGAGGAGGTGGAAGTTGTGTTGTGTTGGATATGACTATTGGTACGGTTAAGGTTGTTGCAATTATGGACTTCATGCTTGTTTCCATGGTTGTGAAGCATAATGGTATTGTGGCATCCATTGAGGGTATGGTGGAGGTTGTTTCCAACCCTCATACCATCCCGATTGATTTGAAAAATAATTAGATTGGCTAGGTTCCAGAGTGAAATAATCGTTCGTCATTCCAAGATGCATTACTCGAGCTGGGAAAGGTTGCCTAGGGTCCATGTAGTAGACAAGTTCCTTAGAATATTTAATGTACGGTGTACCTATGGGAAGAGGCCTTTAAGTATTAATTTTTTTGACTTCTTCTGAGGATGAAATATTTGTCCTATTATATGGGCAATCCTCGCTACTATGTCTCTTGTGAAAAGTTGGACATAATACTACCAAGTCCTTTTCAGCTTCCTCTTCTTATGAGTATATAAAGTGTTTATTTGCTTACCCATATGATTTAACAAATCAGTTTTAAGATCCTCAAGTAAATTAACTATTTCACGCTATGTTATACCTGTAGCATTTCCTAAAGAGGGAAAATTACTTGAATAACTCCTCCCTGAACATTGAGAGCTCAAGTAATTCCTACAAATGTCACAGATATCATCAAAGTTCAATTTAGAGATATTACCTTTTCTTATTAAATTCAATGCATCCATAGTATCTTCTCTTATTCCCCTAAGAAACAACATTTTAATACTATCAAGAGTTAGCTCTAGTTCTCATGATCATTGGAGGCTGAACATGAAGCATTTGAGGTAATCTTCCATAGACTCATCTTCTTTCCATGTCATATGGAAGATCTCATCCTAAACCTCTTTTGTTTTACAATACTCCTAGTATTTTCTCAAAAATAATTCCTTCATGACCTCCCATGTTTTGATATTTCTAAGATTCATAAACTAGCATAAGGTTGCATCCTTCAATGTGGTTGGGAATAGCTTGAGCTTCTATACATCACTCTGATAGTCATAACTTTGGCACAACACATCAAACTCAAATAGGAACATATCAGGATCCTCGATAGAAAGACCACGAAAAACCAATAAAGCAGAATGGGGAATATTTTTCATACTAGTGTCCTCTTTAGGATGTGCAATTGGGAACTCAAAAGTGACTGAGTTGTTGTGACTCAATTCCCTCTTATTGTCAGTTTTTGTTGTTGTTGTTATTGTTATTATTGTTGTTGAGATCAGCCATGACATCTAATTCCCAAGGGGTAAAGTAAGTTCTAAATGGATTTTGGGTTTTTGATAGTGGGCCATCTCTAGACCTTTAAGACTCTTAAAATAACTTTGCAACCCTTTTTTGTAATTCTTCAGAAGACTTTGGACGAATACCAGAAGGGGTCGCAATAATGGTAGACTCAATAACACACTTTTCAATATTTGGCTTGGGTAACTCTTTCTCAGGTGATGGGTGTACAACCAATGGTTTGACTAATTCTAACTCAGGTGAAGTGTGCACAACTAATGGTTGTAATTTGTTTTTCAAATTTTCTCATGTTGAGCTACTTCCTTCAACGAATGGATTTGGATTTTTTTTTCAATTCTTTGAGTTGTGAACCCTAAATAGATGGTTTTGATTTTGTTTTAAGTTTTTCGGATTGTGAACTACTTCCCTTTTATTTTATAATAAATCTCCCTCTACTATCCCTACTACAATTCATTCACCTATATGACTTATAACAACACAAATCAAGAGTATTAACCTTGACAAGCTCAACAATTGTATAGGATTTTGTCTTGGCATATTGGTCCTAACTCAACTAGCTATGATTTCAAGCCTTTAATATCTTTCTCTGGAAATAGTGCCAAAATTATTGGATTAAACTTTGGGTGAAATTTTAGGGGCAAACTATCCTTTTAATTCTATCTCATTGGCAAGTGTGTTTAAATTGATCCTTGGTAACTTTATGGAGGTTTCCTTAGTTTATTCCTTAATTATCAATCTAGGGGTCATGAACTTATGAATGATATTGGGGATATTTGCCTTAGGGCTGAACCTAGCAAGCTAAGTTTGGATGGATTCAACTACGTGTAACGTATTTTAACTTATAAATTTGGTTTTTAGACTTACTGTCAACTGTGTGACAAGAACCTACGACAAGAACCTATGTTGGGAATAGTTTGTAACAAAAGAATATTACAATCAAATGGTAAAATATAACTAATAATTCTCACTAAAGCTAAACTATTAGAAGGAAAATAAATACTGAAATTGAAATGTAAATTTATAAACCCAATCTACATGTATTAATAAGCACTCCAATTAACACTGTCTAAAATAATTTTCTAAATTAAGTTGACACGATACAATAATTACATTGATTAAATTTGATTGAAAAGTAATCTACCTAGCTGAATGCACCTATAGCAACAAACTCTTTGATTAATAATATGTAAAATAATAATTAACAACACATTGAATGATTTTAGATTAACACAATAATTAAAGATTGAAAACAAATTTAAAATTTAAGAATCTCATTACCACACAACACACTAGTACTACAACAATTCACTAGGAAATTGAGGAAGTGGGCCCTACCTTCTCTAATTGTCCAGTGACGAAATGAAACCTTATTCCATTCTACTCATGCAAATGATATTTCAAATCACAATATTTTTGAATCAAAACAATAGCTTATAGATACGTACATTATCAATTATCAATTCAAGTCTTGACATGCATGTTTATAGAGATTATATGTCACTGAGTTTATATCTAATAGTGATTAGAATGCATATGACTATTTAGGTTGTTGTGGCCTATGACTAATAACCTTAAAATCTACTAGGAAATAGATTACAAACTTTAACATCGTTCTAGAACAAGCTAACAAATTAGACTGAACTTAATCAAAAGCGACACATGACTCAAAAATGACTTTGTCTTCATTCCACTAATGCTCCCCTTGCTTCCACACACCATCCACCTAATTATCCCCTATTTATCATAATCATGAAGATACTTAGAAAATAATTAAAGGTTTTGATATATCCACAAGTTCTTATCTTTTCTTTACATTTTACTAAATATCCTTACTTAATTAACAAATAGTCAAAGGAACAACAAGGGATTCAATAGGAATGAAAGGGTAAAGGGTAAATAAAAAGGTAAAAAAAATGACACATAACCCTCATCAACTGCCATGTCTTTACATAACTTGGTCCTTCTTAATCTCTACTTTATTTCCCTTAGCCATTATTTTAAATTTTTCTTTGGTAACCTCCAATGCCATAGTAACCTACACATAGATATTTTGAAAGATGAGTTCTCTATTTGAATTAGTAAGTACCATCACCTTGCCTTGAATTTTTTATTAATTCCTAGCTTTCCAAATCATACAAATAATTTTAGTAGATAGTACAAACCAAAATAATGATTTCAATTTAGTAGGCCCATTATCCATTTCTTCAATTTTACTAGTAATGATTTCATATTTTTTAATCTATCCTAAGTTTCCCCAATCATCTAAATCCATACAAACTAATAGCCATATCCCTTTTGATGGCATAATATTGTCATTGATGTCAAAATGTGTCATTGATGTGGAAGGGAAGATCAATGAAGGCCTAGATGTTATTGAGCTCAGAGGATGAGATTTTGGAAGAGTTGGTGATATATGATGGAGAGAAGAGCATGCTTTGCAAAATTTCAATGTTGCTAAAAGATATGTAAAGTTGTCATGAAATGTTGTCATGATGATGTAGAGGTTAGTTCCAGAAGTAAGAGGAGAAAACATGTTGCATATTTGACATTGGTTTTTTGAGAGGGTTGATTGGTATGGTCCGCATGATCAAAGGAGGTGGAATTTTATTAGAATTAACTTATTTGCGTCTTTTGGTCAAACTAGAATTTTACAAAAAACCCTAAGGTGTTGTAGTCATGGTGATGAAAAGTTCTCATTTTTTGATGTTGAGTGTGTATAGGCGGTTGCAGGTTGTTTATGTCATATAGTAAGCCATTGGTTTCATCAAAATTATCGACCCCTTTACCTAGCACTACTGGTTGGTGGAGTGTGTAAGCATCACATCAATCCTTCACATTGTGTTTTAATATCTTTTATGGAATAGTGTTTTTGTAGTATGCAATGAAGGATTTTAGTGGTGAATATTGGAGAATGGAGATTAGATGGCTATCACTCATTTTATTTGCATTACATTTTAAAGAATACCTCGTCTTGTGGATTGAGTGATATGCGATAAGGTCAGATTGACGGGTGAGGTGAAGTGAAGGAAATCTAATAGTTATCACATTATTGCTTCACATCATTGTTGTGAAGCAAAAGGAAGGAAAGCAGTGCATGATATGTGTGTTGAAAGATCAATAGTCAATGTAGAGGACTTTGAAGATCAATGATTGTCATTACATCACAAGTCTTTAGTTCATCACATTTTGTGTTTAACCACTCAACTCATATTTGCAATACATGATGGGAAGAAGGATAGTGGAGGATGACATAAGCAAGGATAGACAGGGAAATGAGATTGCATCTTGAGGAATATTCACATCACATTTTTACCCCTTCAAGACATGAAGCTTTCAGTGATACACTAAAGAGTAGTGATGAAGACTTTGGTGGGTCCCTTTTAAAGTGCAATGGAGTGATAATGTGGAAACACATTTTCTAAGATCTATGGAAAAGTATTACTGCATCGTAATAATCCTTTGCATCACATTTTCTACTCTTTGTGTGTGCAAATAAAGTTGTGATATGTAAAGAGGACACGATGGTGATCTAACGATGGAGATAAAGGTATGGCGATTAAATGATGATCGCTTCTTGGCTCCACATAAAAAAATGAAGGTTGACTCCCTAAGAAAAGTTGCAATGGGTTAAGTTAGCGTGAATGTTATTTACTAAGAGATATAGATCAATGGTGCTAGTTAAAAGGTAATCAATCACATGGTTGGGTTTTAAAGTTGAATGATGGATGCAAATCTTTCAAAAAGGTGGCACAAAGAGCTAGATCAATGGCCTAAGTTTAAATTTGAAGTTCTACAATGGCCAGGCGAGGATAATGGTGGTGAAACCCTCATTTTAGTTGGTAGTTGACATATAACTTAAAAATAATGTTTTTAACCACTCCAGCTACCAAGTATTATTGTGATTGGATCCTTAGAGTGGAAAATATCATGTTCCTATCAAATAGAAGATTAGATACAAATAATATGCATTAATTAACAAAAACCCTAAATTGATTACATCCTAAAAGTAACATTGCTACAATATTTGATGACGATTGTGTTTGGATCGATGGATAGGATGCTTTTTCGAGAAGGAAGCAAGAAGAAAACCCTAGCAAAATTTTCTAGATCAAGATTTGAATTATGCAATTAATCTAGATAGTGGTGCATTTATCAAGGAGGAATGATTTTCACCGAATGTAAGTGAAAAGAAGAATCAAAATTTTATCTAAGTGTTAAAATATGAGGTAGTAGAGTGAGTGTGCACAAGCTAAAGAGTAGACCAAGAATGCACAAGTTGTGAATGAGTAGAACCCCAAAAAATTAGAGATCTTTATCAAGGCTAACATTCAAGGTGTAGAACAAAGAGAGGTCCAAGGCAGAGAATTGTGTTACAGAGTCAGAAATAAAGAATTGAGTAGTTACAAATAGGGTTGCAACATTGAATTGTTTTCAATAGAGAAAATTGAATTACTTTGCATTATAAATCTGATTGGTGGGTGCCATCAAATAACTAGGTAGGTGCTCGATATAGGGAGTGGGTGCTTCCTTGGAGTGGGTGCTCCTAAAACCAGGGGATTGGTGTATCCTTAGGGTTGGTGCCCTTAAACATAATTTTAATAAAATATTTACATTGTGATGTTGGATTAGGTCAATAGATCGTAGTAGCTATTCTCACTATGGTTTTTCCCATCTTGGGGTTTCCACATATATCTTGTGTTATGATTTATTATGTGTGCATGTTTATTTTTCTACTAGTTTAGTTAAATTTGCACTAAATGAGCTAAAGAGAATTAATCTACTTGAAGTGTTAAAAGAGTTGGATTTTAATTCATCTGTTGATTCACCCCACCCCCCATCTCAGTAGAATGTTATGTTCCAACAATTGGTATAAGAGATTTGGTTCCCTTGGAAAAGATTAATTAGGTCAGATAGATCTTAGACAAGTGAACATAATGGCCAATCAAGAGGGTTCATCTACAAACAAGGCACCTTTGTTCAATGGATCAGATTATGCTTTTTGGAGCACTAACATGGAGACATTTAGAATCATTAAGGTTTGATGTGTGGATTTTGGTTAAGAATGGATATAATCCTCCTACTACTACTCCTATTGATGTTGCAAGGAAGAAAGACTATGAGAACAATTCAAAGGAAAATCATGATATTCTTGGTGGATTGTCAAGCTCAATGTTTGTCAAAGTGATGCATTGCAAAACTACACATGATGTCTAGAGTAAATTGAAGAGCATCTATGAAGGAGATGATAAGGTAAAACTAAAAAAATTGTAGAATCTCAAAGCCAATTTTGAAAGTCTCATGATGAGTGAAGAAGAAAAGATTGCAGATAATCTTCTCAGAGTTGATGAAATTTTGAACTCAATTAGAGGGTTCAAAGAAGAAGTAAAAGATGTAGTCATTGTTCAAAATATCTTAAGGTCCATGCCATCCAAGTATGACTCCAATATATTCGTGATAGAGGAAGAAAGAGAAATAGAAAAACTCACTATTAATGAATTACATGGCATATTTACTGCTTATGAAATGAGAAAGGGAAATGTAGAGTCATCCAAAAGAGAAGTTTCTTTCAAGGCTTCCAACAAGGAAAAGGTTGAAGAATCTAAGAAAGACAAGGAAGATGCATCTACATCTAAACATGGAGAGACTAATGAGGAATAAGCAAGCTTCATCAAAAGATTAAGGAGAGGCTCCAAAAAATATAGAGGGAAGCTACTATTCAAGTTCTTTGATTGTGGTAAAGTATGAAATTTTTCTACCAAATTCCCTGGAAATAAGAAGGATAAATTTGAAAAAGAGTTAGATAGTAAAAAGAAGAAACCTTACTTTCCTAAGAATAAAAATTTTTAGAAGAAAAAGAAGAGTCTATAAATATAAGAGGAAAGTGATTCATCCGATGATAGTGATAGTTTAGATGATGATCAAGATTATGCTTTGGTAATGGGAGAAAAATAATTTATTTTATGGAAAAAGAATCTAAAGAATATAAAGATGGAAATGTTGAGAATCTTGGTGAAGAAGGTGAAGAGGAAGGAGAAGTATACATTGAAGGAGAACTCATCTATGCCTTAGAAGATATTGATAACCTAAGAGAGGAGATTATTGGTCTGAAAAAGAAGAGTAAGCATTAGAAGAAGCTTGAAGAAAAGGAGAATGAGAAGCTTACCAAAAATCCTAGAGAATATAATCAAATGGTGGCGAGCTTGAAACTACAATTAGAGGAAGCCAAAATAATTGAATATGTAGTCTTGTCTAAGCTACAGTCCAAAGTTGACAAATCTATGTAGCTAGAGGTAGAAATAGTTGCATTAAGAAAAAACTTGGAAAAGGCTAGAGAAAAAATAGAAAATTTCCTAAAGCTAAAGGGAGGCTCAAATATTCTTCATGGATTATTAAGCACACAAAATCCTTCTAACAAAGAAAAATTTGGTCTAGGTCTTGAAAAAGGAAAGAGTAATTTTACCAGTACATCTGCAAAACTATATGAGGGATTTAGAGAAAAAGAAAAGTGTGGTATAGATGGTGAGAAAGCATTAAATGAGAATACATCTAGAAATGAGAAGAAACTATCTAAGGTGAAGAATTTTGAGGAAGAAAAGAAGCATGTTGCAAGCAAGAAGAAAAACCAATCAATTCCCTATCATCAAAAGAAGAGGTAGAACATAAGAATAACTAATGTTGATGGATTTACAACGGTGAGAAATTAGAAGAAGCCTAAACAAAGAAGACACCCTCATCCTGCTCAAGGAAATTTTGTGACTAGATACTCCTCATTCTTCTATGGGTACTATTATACATGTAATCAATTTATTCATAGGGCTAGAGATTGTAGATTTTTTCTTAAAATGAGTACAAATTTTGTGATTGATAATCCATTTTCTCTATTAGTAGATATGAATGGAATGTGTTATAATTGTAACAATTTTTTTCATACAACTAAGAATTATAGAACTAAATTTGTAAGACCAAATATACATAATGAAAAAATGAAAAGAACACCTCCTAAAGTAAAAAAATAGTCAAAATTCCCTAAAAGTGAAGAAGAAAAGGTAGAGAAGAAATACAAAAGTATGTGGAAAGAAAAAGAGCAGATGCCTACTCAATCAATGATTGCACAAATGACACTTCATAGCAAAAAGAAAAATGTGTGGGTAATAGATAATGGTTGCACTAAGCATATGACTAGTGACAAGAGAAAATTCATCCAACTCAAGAAAAGTAAGGAAGGATCAATCAATTTAGGTGACAACATTGCTGTAAAAAAATATGGTAAAGGAATAATCACCATAGACGGTAAATTTCCTACAAAAGATATTCTCTATGTTGAAGGCTTGAAGCATAATCTGCAAAGTGTAAGTCAAATGTGTGAAAATGGTTATAAGATCACATTTAATTTAGAAGGATGCAAAATAAGTGTAGAGAAGGTGGATTCACTACTCAATTTATCTTCATTCAGAGAGCCTCATGGAGTGAACTACCCTAAACTACCTCAAGGAATAGCACAAGAGTTCTAGAATTAGGAAGAGAAGGTCATAAATATTTTCTAGACAAACTAACAAGATCTTGACCAAAGGATGACAACTCGGGTTTGGGATGATAGAGCAATGTGTTGGCATCTCTTTGGCATGTTGGCATCTGTACAGACCAAAAAGTGAGTTTATCATAGAAAATAGCTAAACAACTACTAGCAACCTAATTACTGAGAACTTCAAAAGTATTGGAAAATAGCAGAATGTGATAAAGTTGAAATAAAGTGAAATAGAAATGATAAAGAGAATAAGAGATAGAAAGGATATTCTCACAACCATGCGAGTGATGAAGCCTCAAGCACATGAATGTATTCAAAACCGGCATGTGTAAGATCTAGAGAAAATTTTGGGGTTGTATAGGGGCCTACCTCAGTTAGACCCCTATTTTGGTGTTCCCACCTCCATGAAATGGATGCAAGAGTGATAAAAGAAATCCATGCTTAAGGAGGAGAATCCATATCATAGAGAGAGGTGATAAAAATAATCCCCACTCGAGGAGGAGAACCTGTATCAAAAAATGAGGTACGATAGATAGGGGATGTGTGAAATCTCAAGATGCTCAAGGGAACAAGATAAGTGAAGTATCAATTGCAAGGCTTAAAAAGGACGGATAGCTACAAGAGCCAAGAGCTGCAAAGAGTGTTGCCACTACGACAAGCTATATCAAGTTGTGCAAGGAAAATAACAAGAGAGAAAATGCTAGAGACAAAGCTGGAAAGAACCTAGAGGAACCAACGAATTGAAAAGATAGCTTTTAAGGAGAGAAAGAAGCAAGAAAAAGATTTTTAGGCAGTTACAAGGCATCTCGAGCTGTTACCAGCGAAAAAAGTAGATGAAAAGTGGAAAAAATGCATGGAAATGGTCATTTGAGTGTTGAAACATCATAGGATGCTAGCACGGCATTCAAAAACCTACACAGCACGGTAGTGTCTAGACACATCATGCTAAAAAATGACATGAATGGGAAAAACACAAGGTTTGATGTGAGGCTGACACACAAAGGGTAGCTGCTAAAAAGGAGTTTTCAAGCATCCTGAAAGGGAAAAAGGCTGATGCAAGGGCTAAAATGAGCCTACACAAATGCTAAGGGAGTGGACACTAAAGCAGATACAAGAATGTATGTGACATTGCAAGGGGTACAATTTTACGACATTAAATTTTGCCCCCACTTTAGTGGGCATATGAATCTACACTAATATGCATGCTTAAGTAAATATACTAAACATAAATAACATCATGATGCCAAAAGGATATAATAGAGGAAGCAAATAACTCTTCGAACCAAAGAAGCATGCCTAAGGCTGAAGACTTGCAAAAAAAATGCATTAGACAAGTAAAACTTGCACCAAACAACAATGTTAGCATGCAAAAGACTAAAGAATTTGAGTCAGCGCAGTGAAAGAAACCTCAATGTAAAAGGTTGTCTTAGTACTATGCATCATCCCCAAATTAAGAAATAACAATTGGAAGAATTCTTAAATGGAGAGAAGAATGTAAGGATTGATTTCTTCAAGAGAAGAATGCACCCAAAAGTTAGGGGAGCAACCAATGTTGAAGAGAGAAAGAGCATATACCCAGGATGAAGATGATGCAGATCTTCAATCCAATATACACAATTGAGAAGAAAAGAGAGAAGAGAGATGGAGGAGCTAGAAAGGAATGAAAATTTCAAAGAGAGATGGCTCCATAGGAACTCTCTCCTGAGGAGGTTCAAACAAAGGACTTCATAGATCCGTGGAGCTATGAAGTTGAACAAAGTACATCGAAGGCTCATAGACCAATGATGGACAAATCCTATAGGATGTAAGTGTCTCAAAGGCTTGCAGACCTGTAAGAAGGCAACTGCCAAGTTCTCTCTCATGAAGGAAGCCCAATGAATTAAGTGCCTTATAGGCCCATAGACCTATAAGAAGGTGACCCCCAAGATCTCTCACATGAAGGAAGCCCCGTGAAGTAAGCACCTAATAGGTCCACATAACTGCAAGAAGGTGACCCCCAAAATCTCTCACATGGAGGAACCCCAAAGATGTAAGCACCTGACAGGTCTGAAGACCTACAAGGAGGCAACCCCCAATTTCTTTCTCATTAAGGAAGCCCAATAAAGTAAGTGCCTTACATGCCTATAGACCTGCAAGGAGGCATCCCCCAAGTTCTCTCTCATGAGGGAAACCTAAGAAGAAAGCACCTTATAGGCTCATAGACCTACAAGGAGGCATCCCCCAAGTTCTCTCTCATGAGTGAAACCCAAAGAAGGATACTCTATATAGTTGGATTGGAAAGTGGTTTTAAAAGTTCACCTACAAAGTGACATGTTAATCCATAGATAAAACATGTCAGAAGACAAAGAAGCCATTTAGGCACACAAGTGGATAGTCATGCAGACCATAAAAAAATTGAAAGGCTCTTAAATGGGTCCCTTAGGAACCATTCAAAAGAAGAAGGGTCCACTCAAGGGACACAATATTTTAAAAGTGAGGTCAAGTCAAGCTACCCCCAAGCTAGACACAAATGATTTCATTTGAAGGAGAAAATTTCAAAGGGGGTTCCTTCGGTATGAAACCCTTCAAGACACAAAGGGTACCATTCAAAGGAACATAGCAATTGAAAGATTGGGAGAAGAGAGGGGTTCCTTAAGAAGGACATATATCTCCCAAACAAGTTATCACTTTCCCAACATATAGGGGAGGAGAACCATGCAAGATACAGGATAGAGGTAAACGTCAATATCATTTGTCATTTGAAGAAGAGGTAGGTGCATCAGCAAACAAATGAGTGATGGAACCTAAATCATGAAGTTGTTGTATTTTATCCTTCAATTCCTTACATCCACTAGTGGAATGGCCAAGCACTCAATGGTATGCACAAAAATAATATTTTTCTTTATCATGTTCATGAGATTTCTTTCGTGTAGGAGGAGGAAGAGTAATTAAGTGGGATCTAAGAATCCTCAACAACATATGATCTTACTCAAACAAAGGATGAGGTCCAGGAAGTAACCCTTTCTCTTATGGAGAAAAGCTTGACTGCTCACAAGAAGAAGGCATGGAGATAGAAGATAAGGGAAGATGAATCAATCCATGAGACCATGTTAAGTGGAAACCACATGCACATTCAACTACAATTTTTGCTTAGATTTTTCATTCAAGCAACCAAGCCCCAAATTACTCTTGTGAGGCGCACATTCTATAGGGACCTAAATGCCTTGTTTATTATGCCCACAACCTTTACACCCATAACCATATTTAGATACAAGCTTAAAGCCAGGGCCATATCATACTTGAAAATATTGAGGAGGATCTTCATAAAGAGCATGGTTCCAACAATGGGGATCACACTCCTCTATGGGATCTTTGTCATCCTTTTTAATAGGACTGCCAACATTATCCTCTTTAATAGAAGTGTAATCATCTTCCTCAGAAGGAGGATCAACACTAATAACATCACAATTTATGTTCACACTATCTCGCAATGCAAAAGAGTAATAATATTTGATAGTGGGTTTGGATGATGTTATTCGAAGGCTTGAGTGGACCGGATCGACATTATATTATCCAGTGAAGGATTCTGTAAAGTCTAAAGAACCGCAATCATCACCAATACATGCATTCCTTTGAGAAGTAAGAGGAGTAGACTTAGGATTTCTTTCTCTAGAAGGATCTTCTCTAGGGAAATCTATCTCAAGAGTATCCTTTGTTGTAGGTACTACTGGAGTAAACATCGACACATTGGAATAAATTGAAGGAATAAGAGTAGGCACAACTGAAACCTGACAGACAACCACCATCTCACATAAGTGCATAGCATCAGGGTCATCCTTGACTGTGACTACTTGATTATTGCAAATTAAATTAATAGATTTATGCAAGGTAGACAGGATTGCACCCATAGAATGAATCCACGGTATACCAAGAAGAAGGTTATATGGTAGCTTTTCTGACATAACATATACAAGGGTGGGTACGATAATGGGTCCCAACCTCAAAGGAAAGACTATTGTGCCTAGGGCCTCTTGACCAAAATTATCGAACCCATGAATGCCAACAAAAGAAGCATTAAGAGAAGATGGATCAATATTAATCTTAGGCAATAGATCAATGCTACATACATTGAGCACCGAACTAACATCAAAAAGAGTACATCTAATATTTATATTATTAATATTAACTATAATCATTAGAGGATTTCCTTGCTTTTGTACTTTCAGATGTGGGAGTTCCTGTAGATAGAACATAATATTTGACAAATCTACACAAATATAAGCTATCAACACATCAACATCTAGTGGCCTAGCAGAATAAGGAAAGATGATCTTTTGCAAGGCTTCTTGAATCATTCCTTGATAAACTAGAGCAAACTAAAGCAAATCCTACAGTGAGATCTTAGTCAGAGTAACCCAAGGTTTCTTGACAAGATCATAATCACTAGGTGCTTTAGTTGTAGGTTTAGGTGCTTGAGGAAGGTTTGGTTGTTTATTCATAGTATTCTCATAAGTATGGGCTACTTCTTTGTAAGAGGGAGTCATAGAAAGATCGGGAGAATCACTCTCAAATGGGACACCATTAATAGAAAAAATCCTTTTAGGAGGACTAGATAGATTCAAATAAATAATAGGTCTCTTAGGCCTTTGAGGGGAAGTAAAGACATATATTATATTTATAAACTCATCAAAACTAGTGGAATAATTATTTGAAGACATATTCTCAACATCAATCCAAGGAGCATCAGATGTGGAAGGAGGTTCATCATTCACTAATACATCATCTCTAGAAGAGAGTGCATTGGAATGAATGGAAGATAGAGTAACATTAAGAAAGGTATCAATGACTTTATATTCTTGCAACAAGGTATGCTCCAAAGCAAGAGTAATCTCATGAGAAGGATAAAAGATACAAAGTGACATGGGAAAATCCAAGTCACTATAACATGCATGACACAAAACATCATTAATGCTTTGAATAAAATCAAAAAATGAACTAATGAAAGGGAATATTAAATTCATTTTAAAAATAGTAAGTTAAATATGTTAAATAATGAATAAACAAGACAGTTGATAATAGAACTAAGAAAAACCGAAAATCCAGATTTTCAAATTTTTTTAATATTTTCTAGGTTCTAGTAATTTGCATTTTCGGAGGCCTTCAGAGTAGAATTTGGGGTTGAAACTTGAATCGGTCCTTAAAATTTGATATCCAAGGCTTTATATTTTAGGGATTGAGTTAGTCCTCTTGGAGACCTTTCCAATGGTGTAAACAGTTATGAATTCTGAGCACCAAGTCAAAAGTTATGACCCCACCAAGTTGGGGTAAATAAATTCCTAGTTTTTTGAAAAATACTATGGTTCACATTGGGTTCACCAAAATGTAGAGAAGGGGGATTCACTACTCATGATTTCTCTTCATTCAGAGAGCCTCATGGGGAAAACTTCCCTAAACTACCTCAAGGAACAATGTGAGAGTTCTAGAATTAGGAAGAGCAGGTCACAAAGATTTTTTGGGCAAGCTGACAAGCTCTCAGCCAAAGGATGGCTTTGTGGGTCTGGGGCGATAGCACAACACACTGGTGTCTCTCTAGAATGTTGGTATCCGTATGGACTAGAAAGTGAGTTTATCATAGAAAATAGCTAAATGATTACTAGCAACCTAATTACTAAGAACTTCAAAAGTACTAGAAAATAATAGAATGTGATAAAGCTGAAATAAAGTGAAATAGAAATGATAAAGAGAATAAGAGATAGAATAAAAATTCTCACAACCACGCAAGTGATGAAGCCTCCAACATGTGAATGTCTTCAAAACCTACATTTGTAAGATCTAGAGAAAATATTCGGGTTGTATAGGGGCCTACCTTAGTCAGACCCCTATTTTGGTGTTTCCACCTCCACAGACAACCAAATAGATAGAGAGAATATAACTGAAATGGATGCAAGAGTGTTGGAAAATGTGCCTCAACTAATCGGCTTGGACCTCAAAGAAAGGCTTGGCTAATTTATACCTTATTTCTTTACCGCGGAGTTCTCATTTGGTCAGCTTGACCCTTTGGTCACTGAGACTTAGTCTGATCGGCGAGACTCTGAGGGTTGTCACAATGATGGGCCAATGAGCGTGGAGTTGGTGGATTTTTTTTTGGCCTCAGCTTTATCGGCAGAGCAATCATCTATCGGTGGAAGGAAATGCTCAGTCTCATTGATCTATCAATGCCTTGCATCAACGACTACTATCAGCTTCATCCAACGGTACTGGCTACTTTCTGCAGAATTCAAAGGCAAGTACCATTGTTAACCTTTTTGTCCAGCGGAATCACCTGTGCACATGATGCGTGGCGGCTTGTCAAAGTGGTGAGTGTAGTGAAGAGATGGTGGGCCTTGAGTTACTTTATGCAAAGGTTTTTTTGGTTGTGGAAACTTGTCTACGCCTAGATAGTTCCCTGGGGAATCTAGTAGATGCCGCTAGACATTCCTTGAACGAGCTCCAATAGCTTCCACGTAGGTCAAGCAGAGTGCGTGAGCGGTGGACATGTGGCAGCTTTGAAAGCTCGTTCTAGGCGAGCTCATGGGAATCTTGGAGATTCCCTCCTAGATGCCCCGAAACCTCCTGAGTGGTGGACATGTGGCTTTTGGGACTCGATAGATTTGGCAGTCGATGTTTTGGTGATAGCGGATTATTGCCAGTTTGGAATGTGATGCAACTATTAGCGATAGCAAACGGATCTTGGACCGCGGGGATTGTTGACCGATCACTCCTCGATCAAGCGGCAAAATGAATAGCAGTGTGAGACATGGTGATTTCTCATTGGTTGTTTTTGCACCATTGTTGCAAAACAAAATTTACTATCAGAAGCTGGATTGGTGAAAAGCGATTTATTATGCAGTCTTATGTGATTAGATTTTGGCAGTTGGTAGAGGTCGAGTTTTCTCTGCAACAAATTTATTGCAGGGGTGGATCTATGTAGGTTTGTAGGTGGATCTGATCCAAAATTGATTTGGCGTGTTAATGAAGAACTTAATTTAATGCACCCTAATTGGTAGTTGGAAGAAGACTTGAAATTGTCATTCTTGACAAGAAGTCGTTTAAAAAAAATCTAAGAGAGATTAGAACAAGCAGAATACCGTGAAAGAGGCAGTCAAGTTTTGTATTCGTTGTATGCCAAAGTAGAATTGAAATAGCGAGTGCATGAAAACTCAAGTGTTGTTGTCTACTAACTATCAGAGAGTGAGGGTTGTAACTTTGTATGTAATCTTTTGCTTACTGTAATACAAAGTGTCTTTCTATTGGTGTGGTGGGTTTTTTCTCGAAAGGGTTTTCCCACTTAAATTTGGTGTTATCTCTGAAATGTTTTATTTATGTTACTCTTGTTACCCTACATGAGTTCATCTTAAGTGTTTTAATGTTTTAAAACTGGTCTTTGGACGTCTCCTCTGTGGTTTTAGCGTTAGGAAAGCGTTTTTGCACCTTTGCTTTTCCTTTCAAGTTGTATCAGAGCTTGGCTAGTTATGTTATCCTTGTTAGTAGGGCTGGTTTTTTGTGCTAATACTATTCCAGTGGGATTCTTGCAAAGTTAGAACTTAGTTCTATCTAAGATGGCGAGTACATCAAGAAGAGTTGATATTGAGAAATTCAATGGCGGCAACTTTGAGTTGTGGAAACTCAAAGTGGAAGACTTGTTAGAGGATAGAGAACTCTGGATAGCAGTGTCTGGAACTATGCCACAAGGTATGAAGCAAGAAGAATGGGACCTTGAAATAGAAAAGTGAGAGGTCTAATAAGACTTTGTCTGGCTGAGTCTGTACTCCTAAATTTCCATGAGGAGAAGTCTGGAGCTTCGTTATGGAAGAAGCTTGGTGATATTTATCAGGGAAAGTCTCTGGTAAATAAGTTATTCTTGAGGAAGAAGTTGTACTCCTTTAAGATGGAAGAAGGTGCATGTATTGCAGACTGTCTGAACTCATTTAATATGAATGTTGCTTAGTTGGTGTCTGTGGGTGTAAAGATAGAGGAGGAGGATTGTTTCATGCTCCTATTATGTTTGTTACTTGACACTTGGGATAATCTCGTGATAGCTATTGGAAGTATGACTGCTACTTTCAAGATGGAAGATGTTGTTGCTTAGTTGCTGTCTGAAGAGATGCAGAGGAAGTCTTTTGAGATGGTCAAAGAGGCCCTTGTTGTTCAAGGCAGATCGAAGGAGAAAGACAAGAAGAAGGACAAGAATTCCAAATCTAAATCTATAGGGAGATCAAAGTCTCTTGGAAAAAATTCCAAGGTGAAATGCTGGAATTGTGGGCAGCCTAGTCATATCCGAAAAGATTGTAAGAAGAAGAAGAAGAGTAACTCTTCAGACTATGACTCTTCTCAGAGTGATGAAGATGCCTTCATTGTAGCCTTGGAACCTCAGGTATCAGATGATGTCTAGTTGGTTGACTCAGGTGCATCCTTTCACATGACGTCTCATAGAGAATGGGTCACCAAGAACGAGAAGTATGATGGTGGAAAAGTTTACCTGGTGAATGATTCAACATTGGAGATTGTTGGCTGAGGTAGAGTCAAGATATAGTTCCCTGATGATAGAATCAAAGGGATTGGTTTCGTACTACACATACCAAGTCTGGCTCATAACTTACTTTCTATCAGTAAGCTGAATGATGTTGGTGTAGAAGTTTCTATCTCAAGTAAAGGATGTAAGATGGCTAGAGGTGCAATGGTGCTAGCTAAGGGTGTACATAGTACCACTTTGTACAAGCTAGATGCATGTTCTGTTCAATGCAACGCCTCTGTAAAGTCAAGCAAAGTTGTTCCTATAGAGTTAGATGAAGATGCTTCACTGGCTGCAAATGAGATGGAGGTGAAACTCCCAGTAGAGAAGACCATGTCATGACATCATAGACTCAGTCATATAGGTGAGAAAGGTTTAAAAATTTGAAAAATAAAAATATTGTCGAAGGGCTTATAGATTGTAATCTTGAGTTCGATTTCTATGAACACTGAATTTATGGAAAGCAACAACATGTTTCTTTTTCCTCGAGTTCTCATAAATCTTCTAGTGTACTAGACTATGTTCAATCTGATGTGTTTGGTCTAATGAATGTTCCTTCGTTATTGAAGTCTAGATATTATGTTTCTTTTATTGATGACTATTCGAGAAGGGCATTTATATACTTTCTTAAAAGTAAATCAGAAGTGTTTAGTCATTTTAAAGAGTTTAAAAAATTGGTAGAGAATCAAACTGGAAGGAAAATAAAATGTTTGAGGACGAATAATGGCGGTGAGTTTTGTTCTACAGATTTTGATAGATACTATAAAGACCATGGGATTAAAAGGAATAGAACTACACCTTATACTCCACAACAAAATGGAGTTGCTAAAAGGTTGAACAGGATACTGATGGAAAAGGCAAGGAGTATGTTGAGAAGTGTTGGTCTGGAGAAGATGTTTTGGGCTGAGGCCATGGCTACAACATGTTACTTAGTAAATCATTCTCCTTTCTCTGCTTTTGTTGAGAAGACACCTTTGGAAGTGTGGTCTGGTAAGAAGCCCTCTCTAAGATATGTTCGTGTCTTTGGCTATGAGGCATATGCATATGTGCCAAATGATAAAATATCTAAGTTGGAGAACAAAGTTTTTAAATGTATCTTCATCAACTATGGTGTTGGTGTGAAGGGATACAAGCTTTGGAATCCTGATACCAAGAAGGTTTTGTATAGCACAAGTGCAATATTTCATGAGATGAAACCTTCTACAGCTGATCCACAACTAGAGACAGATCAAAGAGAAAAGAAGAATGATGTAGTTGAGATTCCCCAAACCCTAGAAAAGGGAGAACTGCATGGTGTACCTAAACTAAGGAGAGCTCTAGTAGCTCCGAGGGTTCCAAAGATGAAGAACCACAATCTCAGCCAGTGAGAAGGTCTACACATCAAAAACAACAACTTGATAGGTATGGTTTCTCCATTTTGGATTCAAACTGTGCCTATGCTTTAATTACTAGAATTGAGGAGCCTAGGATTGTTAAAGAGGCAATTAATATGCTTGATGTAAATTCATGGTTGGAACCCATGAATGAAGAAATGGAATCATTGGAAAAGAATGAAACCTGTGATTTGGTACCTTTGCCTGAAGGAAGAAAGTATGTTGGCTGTAAATGGGTATTTAAGAAGAATATTGGTCTTGAGGGCAGTTCTGAGAAGTATAAAGCAAGGTTAGCTGCAAAAGGGTATTCCCAAGTAGAGGGAATTGATTATGGAGAAATATTTTCCCCTATAGCTAAGCTGACATCTATCAGATTTCTGCTGTCACTTGCAGCCGTGTATGACTTAGAGATCGAGCAGATGGATGTGAAAACAACATTTCTCCATGGAGAGCTGGAAGAAGAAATCTACATGTCCCTACCTGAGCACTTCATTGAAAAAGGTAAAGAAAGTCTGGTCTGCAAATTAAAGAAATATTTATATGGCTTGAAGCAGTCTCCTAGAATGTGGTACCAAAAGTTGACACATTTTTGTTGTCTATGGGATTTGTGAGATCAAAATATGATCATTGTGTGTATTATAAAACTGAAAATGATCATGTGCTTATTATTACCTTGTATGTGGATGATATGATGTTCATAGGAAATAGTAAGACTATGATTTCTGATCTTAAATCTCAGTTTTCTACAAATTTTGAAATGAAAGATCTAGGTGCAACAAGGTATATTCTGGGGATGGAGATAACCAGGGATAGAAATGGTAGAAAGCTTTGGGTCAGCCAAAGTAAGTACATCAACACTGTTCTAAAGAGATTTGATATGAGTGACTGCAAGAAGCTAGTTGTTCCAGTTACCCAAGGAACAAAACTATTTGTTGAAGACTGTCCAAAATCTTCTACTAATATGTGAAGGAAAAAATAATGCATGGATCTAGAGACCCAATAGTGCAAAATACATTCCCTTAACACTAATACAATAGAGGAGAGGAGCATAAATAGGTTTCAATATCATTCTAAAACTACTTGAGATGAATACATGTAAAATAGAGAACACACATTTGAGCATTCACAGTTGACACAAGATATATGTCGGAAAAACTTTTCAGGTAAAAAACCCACCACACAAAGTCTAGACAATTTGTATTATAGTAACAAAATAGTTACATACAAAAATTACAGTCTTCTCTGATCAGCTCACAACAACACTACTTGAATTATCTCTCACTATTATAATGTTTTTATTTTTTAACATCCAGTTCGAACTCACTCTTATCATACAATATGTCATCGACTTCCTTAATTCAACCATTGCATTCAACTCTGTCAACCAAGTGCTGACTAACAGGTACAATCATCTCTAATCCAATCACACCAAAGATCTGCCCATACCAATCTTCCTTCATCGAGCCACCTAGGCATTAATGCAATCACCCAAATTGGGTTCAATTTCGCCACCTTGGGTTGACATAGACCTATTGCAATTACTCTTTTGGTTTATGTCCAATTAGCATTTAGACACCGAATCACGTGTCCGCATTCCATTTGCTAACCGCTTCTGACACCAAGTCCAACTCGGTCAAGATTGGCCCCGAACTCGACTGAGCTCTCCAAGTCTTTACCGTGCTACTACCGAGCCCATCCGACCAGCTCACGGTATGGTGGTAAGTCAACTGAGCTCATCCGAGCTCTTACTACTCTACTGCCGAGCTTGATCGACCAACTCGCGGTATGGCGGTGAGCTCATCCGAGCTCATACCAACCATACCCGCACTAGCATTGCACTACCTGAGTCATCCTGCGGTATAGCAGTGAGCTCATCCAAGCTCACCAAAAAATCCATCGAGCTCACCCACCTCACCATCGAAGACACCACCACGCTACCACTATAGTCAGCATACATGACCATGGTGTGGCGGTGACTGGTCAGAGGGACCGCTAATTATCTTATCATGCTACCACGGGGGCCGACAGGGGACCCCGCAATAGGGCATTAACCATTAGCCAGACTACTAGCGGTTATACTATGGCCACTGTGGTCAATCTCTTGACTGGCCATGGTAGCGCGGTAACTGGTAGACCTAGCCACAAGCGGTCTCACAGCGCTACCGCGGTGAGTGGACCCACCACCTGTGGTATGGCGGTAACCGTCAGGACTACCATCGCCAGAGCCAAAATTAGCCATAGAGACCAATACCGCAACCACCATGGTGAGGAAGGAGACCGCATATGGTAAGGCGGTAAATGCTAAACCCTTCATCGCTTGGCGAACACTTCCAGCTTCCCCATGACTTGAAAAATTATTGTTTGTCATAGGCCCCAAGCCCCATCGATTTTGTGCACCATCTGAACTTGTCTGTGCTAACTGACTTTGTCAAAGCATTTACAACATTCTTCAAGGTGTCCACCTTTTCCAAACTGACCTTACCATCTTCGACCATATTCATTACGAAATGATATTCCACATCAATGTGCTTGGTCCTGGCATGAAAGGTCGGATTCTTTGCCAAACAAATGGCACTCTGACTGTCACAACAAATTGAAATCTGCTCAGCATTAAATCCAATGTCTAAACACAAATAGTCTAGCCAAACAACCTCTTTATAGGTGTGAGTTGTAGCCATGTATTTTGCCTCTATTGTGGATAAAGCAACTACATCCTGTTGCTTGCTCATCCAGCTGATTGCTCCACCATTAAGCATGAAAGTGTATCCACTGGTGGATCGCCTGTTGTCAATGTCCCCTACCCAATCTGAATCAACATACCCATGAATGCTGAGAGTCCTCTTTGATGCAACCAAATTGCCATGGTAACATAGTGTAAAATCTGAAGTCCGCTTGAAATACCTGAATACTCTCTTCACAACATCCCAATGTGATCTTCCCTAATTTTCCATAAATTGGCTTAAAACTCCCATAAATTGGCAATGTCTGGTCTTGTACAAACCATAGCATACATTAAAATACCAACAATACTTGCATAAGACACACTGGTCATGTCCTCCATCTCAATAGAAAATTTAGGACAGTCTTCAGTAGACAACTTAGCTCCATGCATGATTGGAACAACAAGCTACTTGTAGTCATTCATGCTAAACCTCTCCAGAACAATCTTCACATACTTACTCTGCCTAACCCAAAGCATTCTGCTTGTTCTGTCCCTGGTAATCTCCATTCTAAGAATGTACTTAGCTGCACCAAGATATTTCATTCTGAACTTTGCAGACAACTGCGATTTAAGATCAGAAATCATAGTCTTGCTATTTCCAATGAATAACATATCATCCACATACAAGGTAATAACAAGCACATGATCATTTTCAGATTTATAATAAATGCAATGATCAGATTTTTATCTCACAAATCCAATTGACAGTACAAATGTGTCAAATTTTTGGTACCATAGTTTAGGAGATTGTTTTAAATCATAGAGAGATTTATTTAATTTGCAAACCAGATTTTGTTTACCTCTTTCAACAAAATGCTTAGGCTGGGACATGTAGATTTCTTCTTCTAGCTCACCATGGAGAAATGTTGTCTTCACATCCATCTGCTCAATTTCAAAATCAAACATAGTAGCAATGATAATAGAAATCTGATGGATGTCCGCTTTTCTATAGGGGAAAAAATCTCTCCATAATCAATTCCCTCAATTTGACAAAAACCCTTTGCAACCAGTCTAGCCTTATACTTCTCAACACTGCCATCAAGACCTTTCTTCCTTTTGAATATCCACTTATAGTCAACAGGCTTTTGCCCTTTTGGCAGTGGTACCAAGTTCCAGGTATCATTCCTTTTCAAAGAATCTACTTTTTCATTCATGGCTTCCAGCCAAGAATTTGAATCAGCCATGTTGATTGCTTCTTTAACAGTCCTAGGTTCATCAGTGCAGGTAATTAAAGCATAGGCACAACTTGAATCTAACATAGAGAAACCATACGTATTAGGTTTCCTTTTTTCTCGTGTAGATCTTCTTACAGGTTGAGGTTGTTCTTCATCATCAGAACTTCTAGAGCTGCTTGAGGTCTCCTTAGTCTCAGGTACACCATGCAGCTCTTCCCTTTCTGGAGTTTGGGGAAAGTCAACTGCATCCTTCTTCTTGTCACTCTGATTTGTCCCAAGTTTCTGATCACTTATTGAAGGTTTTAGCTCACAAAAAATCATGCTCCTGCTGTACAAAACCTTCTCAGTAATAGGGTTCCAAACTTTTATCCTTTCACACCAACTCCATAGCTGATGAGAATACATTTGACAACCTTGTTATCCAGTTTAGATCTTTTTTCATCTGGCACATAAACATATGCCTCACAACCAAACACACGAACATGCCTTAGAGAGGGCATCTTGCCAGACTATGCTTCCAAAGGCGTCTTGTCAACAAGAGTTGAACAAGGAGATCTATTTAATAGATAACATGTTGTAGCCACAGCCTCAGCCCAGAAATTCTGCTCCAGACCAACACCACTTATGATACTCCTTGCATTTTCCATCAGTGTCCTATTTAACCTTTCAACCACTCCATTTTTTTGTGGATTGTAAGGCGTTGTCTTGTGCCTTTTAATTCCATGATCAGAGCAATACATTTCAAAATCTGCTAAACAAAATTCACCACCATTGTGTGTCTTCAAACATTTGATTTTCCTTACAGTCTGATTCTTTAAACTGACTGAACACTTCTAATTTACTTTTAATGAAGTATACAAATTCCCTTCTCAAACAATCATCAATAAAAAAACACAATATATAGACTTCGATAACAAAGGAACATTAACTGAACCAAACACATCAAAATGAACATAATCCAGTATACCAGGAGATTTGTGAGGACTAGAATAAAAAGAAACACGGTGTTGTTTTCCATAGATACAATGGTCGCAAAAATCAAACTCAAGGTTACAATCATCAAGCCCTTCTACAAGATTTTTATTCTTCAAGGTTTTTAAACCTTTCTCACCAGTGTGACCAAGTCTATGATGCCATAGCATAGTCTTCTTAGCTGGGAGTTTTACCTCCATAGCATTTGCAGCCAGAGAAGAGTCTTCATCTTTCTCTATAGGTGTAGCAATGTTTGGCTTTATAGAGGCACTATTGCAAAGAACAGGTCATCCATCCAGCTTGTACAGAGTTCCATTACAAACACCCTTAGCCAACACCATTGCACCTCTAGCCATTTTACATCCCTTACTTGAAAAAGAAAGTTCTACACACACATCATTTAACTTACTAACAGAAAGAAAATTTTGAGCCAGACCTGGTATGTTAAGTATGCCACCAATACCTTTGACTCTCCCTCCAGGAAACCGAATTCTAACTCTTCCTCTGCCACTATCTCCAACGTTGAATCACTTGCCAAGTATACCTTTCCACCATCATACTTTTTGTATTTGGAGAACCATTCTTTGTTGGACGTCATGTGAAAAGAAGCACCTGAGTCAACCAGCCAGACATCATCTGATGCCTGAGTTGTCAACATTGCTGCAATGAAGGCATCTGCATCGATTTGAGAAGATTTGTTGTCAGAAGCATTGTTCTTCTTCTTCTCCTTGCAGTCCTTTCGGATATGTCCAGGTTGCCCACAATTCCAGCATCTCACCTTGAACTTTTACCAGGAGAGTTTGATCTCCTTACAGATTTGGATTTCGACTTCTTGTCCTTCTTCTTTCCTTTCTCATTTGGTCTACCTCAAACAACAAGATTCGCTTTGTCCATCTATGAAGACTTCCTCTACATCTCTTCAGATAGCAATGAGGCAACAATGTCTTCCATCTTGAAAGCAGGAGTAGTGCTTCCAATGGCCATCACAAGATGGTCCCAACTATCAGCTAATGAACACAATAGGAGCATGCAATGATCTTCCTCTTCAATATTTACACCTACAGATGCTAGCTGAGTAACACTCATGTTAAATGAGTTCAAATGGTCTACAACAGATGCACTTTCTTCCATCTTCAAGGAGTACAACTTCTTCCTTAGGAACAACTTATTTACCAGAGACTTTCCTTGATTAATGTAACCAAGCTTCTTCCATAATGAAGTTGCAGACTACTCCTCATGGATTTTTAGGAGAACATAATTAGCTAGACTTAGTCTTATCAAATCTCTTGCTTTTCTATCAGTGAGATCTGAAGCTTCTTGCATTTCACTTTGTGGCTTAGTTCTAGACATTGCAATCTAGAGGTCTCTATCCAGAAGCAAGTCTTCTATTTTGAGTTACCATAACTCAAAGTTACTGCCATTAAATTTTTCAATCTCTACTCTACCAGATGTACTCACCATCTCAAATAGAAAAAAGTTCTAACAATGCAAGACTCCCACTGAAATAGTATTAGCGCAAAAATCTAATCTTTCCTACAAGGATAACACAACTAACCAAGCTCTGATACCACTTGAAGGGAAAAACAATGCATGGATCTAGAGACCCAATAGTGCGGAATACATTCCCTTAACACTAATACAATAGAGGAGAGAAGCATAAACAGGTTTTAATATCATTCTAAAACTACTTGAGATGAATACATGATGTAAAATAGAGAACACACATTTGAGCATTCATAGTTTACACAAGATATACATGGGAAAACCTTTTCAGGTAAAAAACCCACCACATAAAGTCTAGACAATTTGTATTACAGTAACAAAATAGTTACATACAAAAACTAAAATCTTCTCTGATAAGCTCACAGTAGCACTACTTGAATTATCTCTCATTGTTACAATGTTCTTATTTTTTAACATTCAGTTCGAACTCACTCTTATTATGCAATATGTCATTGAATTCCTTAAGTCAACCATTGCATTCAATTCTTTCAACCAAGTGCCGAATAAAAGGTACAATCATCTTTGATCCAATCATACATAAGATCTACCCATACCAATCTTCCTTCATTGAGCCACCCAGGCATTAATGCCATAACCCAAATCGGGTTCTATTTTGCCACCCTGGGTTGACCTGCACCTGCTGCAATTACTCTTTTGGGTTCTATCCAATCAGCATTCAGACATCGAGCCACGTGTTTGCATTCCATTCGCCAACTACTTCTGACACCGAGTCCAACTCGGTCAAGACTGGCCCCGAGCTAGACCGAGCTTTCCAAGTCTTTACCATGCTACCACCGAGCCCATCTGACCAACTCGCAGTATGGCAGTAAGTCAACTAAGCTCATTCGAGCTCTTATCGCTCTACCGCCGAGCTCGATCGACCAACTCACGGTATGGTGGTGAGCTTGTCCGAGCTCATACCGACCATACCCGCACTAGCATTGCACTACTCGAGTCATCCTATGGTATAGCAGTGAGCTCATCCGAGCTCACCGACAACTCCCCCAAGCTTGCCCGCCTCACCACCGAAGACACCACCGTGCTACCACTGTAGTCATCAGACATGAATGCAGTGTGGTGGTGACTGGTCAGAGGGACTGTTGGCGGTCTTACTGCACTACCGTGGGGGCTGAGAGGCCACCCCATGGTAGGCCAATAACCATCAGCCAGACCGTTGGCAGTCATACTGCAGCCACCACGGTCAGTCTCTTGACTAGCCATGATAGGGTGGTAACCACCAGACCCAACTGCAGGCGGTCTCACGGTGCTACCTCGGTGAATGGACCCACCACCTGCGGTATGGCGATAACCGTCAGGACTGCCACCACTAGAGCCAAAATTAGTTGTAGAGACTGATACCTCAGCCACCACGGGGAGGAAGGAGATTGTGTGCGGTAAGGTGGTAAATACGAAACCATTTACCATGGTACCACTAGAAAATAAAAGGGAGACTGCTGCGGTATGGTGGTAAAGGCAAAAAATAACATTTTTTTTATGCCAAGTATGTAAAGGTGGGGCTTCAAGTTGGAAGTTGAGACATAGTTTCTCAACAAGATGGAGGAGATGACCAGAGTGCCTTATGCAAGTGTTATTGGTAGTTTAATGTATGTGATGGTGTGTAAAAGGCCAAACATTGCCCAAGTTGTGGGAGTACTTAGCCAATTTATGGAAAATCCAAGAAGGACACATTGGGATGCTGTAAAGAGAGTGTTTAGATATCTAAGAGGTACCTCAGAATGTGCTTTGTGTTACCATGGAAATTTGGTTGCATCACAAAGAACTCTCAACATTAGTGGGTATGTGGATTCTGATTGGGTAGGGGACTTTGACAGTAGAAGATCCACCAATGGATACACTTTAATGTTAAATGATGGTGCAATCAGTTGGATGAGCAAGTGATAGGCTGTAGTCGCTTTGTCCACAATGAAGGCATAATACATGGCAGTGACTCACGCCTACAAAGAATTCGTTTGGCTCAATCACTTATGTTATGATATTGGTTTTAATGTAAGGCAGATCACCATTTTCTATGATAGTCAGAGTGCCATTTGTTTGGCAAAAAATACAACTTTCCATGCCAGGACGAAGCATATCGATGTGTAGTATCACTTCGTTAGAGATATGGTGGAGGAAGGAAAGGTTTCTTTAGAAAACGTGGATGCTTTGAAGAATGTTGTTGATGCATTGACAAAGCTAGTAAGCATGGACAAGTGCAGATGGTGTGCAAGTTCGATGGGCCTCGGGGCCCATGATCGTCAATAAATTTGAAGTCTAGAGGAAGCCTGTAAGTCTTCGTCAAGTGGGAGCTTGTTGGAAAATGTGCCTCAACTTACCGGCTTGCACCTCAAAGAAAGGCTTGGTGAATTTATTCATTATTGCTTTACCGTGGAGTTCTCATTTGGTCAGCTTGACCCTTTGGTTGCTAAGACTTAGTCTAATCGGTGAGACTCCGAGGGTTGTCATAGCGATGGGCTGATGGGCGTGGAGTTGGTGGATTGTTTGTTGGCCTTAGCTTTATGGTAGAGTAATCATCTATCAGCGGAAGGAAATGCCCTGTCTCACCAATTTACCGATGCCTTCCATCAACGGTTGCTATTGGCTTCATCTGACAGTGCTGGCTGCTTTCTGTGGCATTCGAAGGCAAGTATCATTGTTAACCTTTTTGCCGACCGGAAACATCTATGCGCATGAAACATGGCGGCTTATCAAAGTGGTGAGCACAACGAAGAGATGGTGGGCCCTGAGTTTCTTTATGCGAAGTTTTTTTTTGCTGTGGACACTTGTTTATTCCTCGGGAGTTCCCTGGGGAATCTAGCAAATGCCGCTAGAGATTCCCTGAAGGAGCTCCAACAGCTTCCATGGAGACCAAGAGGAGTGCACGAGTGGTGGAGACATGGCAGCTTCAGAAGCTCATTCTTGACGAGCTCATGGGAATCTTTGAGATTCCCTATTGGATGCCTTGAAACCTCCTGAGCGGTGGACATGTGGCTTGTGGGACCCGATAGATTTGGCAATCAATGTTTTGGTGATAGCGGATTATTGTCGGCCCAGAATGTGATGCAACTATTAGCGATAGCAAAGGGATCTCAAATCTTAGGGATTGTTGACCGATAACTCCTCGGTCAAGCGGTGGAACGAATAGTAGTGCGACACGTGGAAATTTCTCATCGGTTGTTTTTGCACCGTTGTTGCAAAACAACATTTACTGCCGGAAGCTGGATTGGTGAAAAGTGATTTATTATGCAGTCTTATGTGATTGGATTTTGGTAGTTGGCAAAGCCCAAATTTTCTCTGCAACAAATTTAATGCGGGGGTGGCTCGATGCAGGTTTACAGGTGGATTCGATCCAAGATTGATTTGGCATATTAGTGAAGAACTGAATTTAATGCAACCTAATTGGTAGTTGGAAGAAGACTTGAAATTGTCGATCTTGACAAGAAGTCATTTAAAAAAAAAATCTGAGAGAGATTAGAACAAGCAAAATATTGTGAAAGAGGTGGTCGAATTTTGTATTCGATGTATGCCAAAGTAGCAATCAAACACTGAGTGCATGAAAACTCAAGTTTTGCTATGAGCTAACTATCAGACAGTGAGGGATGTAATTTTGTATGTAATCTTTTGCTTACTGTAATACAAAGTGTCTTTCTATTGGTGTGGTGGGTTTTTTCTTGAAAGGGTTTTCCCACGTAAATCTGGTGTTATCTCTAAAATGTTCTATATTTTTTACTCTTGTTACCCTGCATGTGTTCATCTTAAGTGTTTTTATGTTTTAAAACTGGTCTTTTCATGTCTCCTCTATGGTTTTAGCGTTAGGAAAGCATTTCCACACCTTTTCTTTTCCTTAGAAAGAGTGATAAAATAAATCCCCACTCAAGGAGAAGAACCCATATCATGAAGAGAGGTGATAAAAGAAATCCCCACTCAAGGACAAGAAACCATATCACAAAATAAGATGCAATAGATAGGCGATGTGTGAAATCTCAAGATACTCAAGGGCACAAGATAATCGGAGTATCAATTGCAAGGATTAAAAAGGAGAGATAGTTGCTAGATCCAAGAGTTACAAAGAGTGTTGTGAGAACGTGAGAGCTTGTGTAATGCCCCGCCAAGTAACCTTAAAGGAAGTTGCAATTAACATCATAAGTGAACCAATTTTTTTTTTATAAAGTGCATTTAACAAATACATTCACTTACTTATTAACAACAACATCTAAGGCTACAAGGTTAGGATTACTTTAACCCACACATACATATTACATATAACCATAGCCTTATAAACTTTATGATATAACATTATACATCATAAGAATACCACATAACATAATAAGATAATCAACTAAGATACAATCTCATAAACATTATCTTAAACCAATCGTTACATCACTCATTCCCAGAATGAGGCAATAGTACATAAGATTACAATTACATAACTCCACCTCTTACAAAAGAGGGATAAAGTATCATATACAAACTGAAATATTACAATGCAAGAAATTACAACAAGAATTGCGAGCTGTCCATCTAGATGTCTCGCCACCAAGTAATGAAGATAGATAGGGACACAACGGTTTTGGTGCATGTTCCACCCAACCAATGTGGTACCCGAAGGCCCACCCCCCATGCTAGGAGATAGTAACAAAGTAACATGGACAAAGATCTACTATCTCTAACCAAAGGAAAACTCATACTGACTCATACTGTTATAACCAACCAAATGAATTAACAAGTACAACTCATTCACCATACAAGTACGAATCAAGTACAACTCAAGTACAATACAAGTACAAATCAAATACAATACATATACAAATCAAATACAATACAAGTACAACTCCAACATCTTTGACATAGGTCACATTGCTTCCAGACATAATGTAGATCAAGTATGTTCAAATAACCATACACATAAAATAATTAACAACAGTTGTTATAGATAGAGTGTCATCGCAAGGTTTGTCATGAGATCTCCTCAGGGCATTCTTCATAGGCTCTGGCACAAGTAATCCTGGTGGCCTCAACCGAATCCCGACACTCATACTCACTCATGTGGGATCAACTACCTCTCGCAAGAGCTAGATAGTTGATCTTGCCATTCCAGGCCTTCTCACTCATCCTAAGTCTAAACAAGCCCTTGCGTCTATGAGTGAGGATTAAATTATCTTGATTAGTGAGAAGTTAGTCCTAATCTTCTAAGTACATTATTTTAATTATCACTTGTTTAAATCACTCCTGAATCCAGTTTACCTCTTTGGGCTCTGGCGCCTAACAGAAGCCACTCTTCTATTCGACAATACACACCCAAACAATCCACCAAGGGAACCACAAGTGCACACCAACTAGGCATCATAATCCACTCCAACACAAGGAGGATACAAATTATAGAAACTCACTCCAAACATCTTGGAGGCAACAATCACATAGTCCACTCCTTTCACAGGAGGTACAAAATATCTCACTCCAAACATCTTGGAGGCAACAACACATAGTCCACTCCTTTCACAGGAGGTAAAAAAAATATCACTCCAAACATCTTGGAGGCAACAACACATAGTCCACTCTTTTCACAGGAGGCAACAAGATGAAACCACATAACAAGGTCACTCCATGCAAGGAGACACGGATCCCATAATCCGCTCCTAAACCAAGGAGGTGCAAACATCCCTGTTCATGAAAACCGGGTAAAACTGAGAAGACGCCATGCACTACCCAAGGGGAAACAACTGGATGGCATAAAGATTCAACAACCCTTATCCTCTAAGATCTTCTGGAAGACTTATAATTTAGGACTAACACTAAATCCCAAAACCAACAATGCAACTTGACAACATAGCAACAAAAGCAATCAAATCTAATATTTGGATTTCCTAAATCCATACTCATTCAATAGGTAGTGTTGACAAAGTCAAAGACATGATAAGTAGATCATCTAAAATAATCATAACCCCTATTTCCCTTTTCGTTATTGGAAATCTAAACAATTAAACTTACTTCCCTTTACTGAATACAGAGAATTAAATCCTTTAAGATAATCATGAGGAGATACTACTTTTGGATATACTAAATCCATATCTCTTTCATAATCCAATCACAATGATTCAATTAATCTAAATAGAAATTAATAAATCACATAATTGATTGTCTCATCAATAAAATAATTTCTTAATTTACTTTTAAATCGACACAAATCCATGCAAGTAAACTCTTTCCATTTCCTAACCAAATCTTACATCTCATTCAATTTTCTATTTAACACATTCAATCACTTTAATATAATAACATATTGTTTCTCTATCCATTTTCCATAAACACTAATCAATCCAATTTTAAATCTCTATTCAATAATATATTGCATTCTTTAAATCAAATATTTAACCCTTTCAATTTAAACTTTAACAAGCCATTTTAAAATAACAATAATTTCCCATATGTTTATAATTTTAATTCCACTAATCTAATATACAAATTTTATTTAAAAATAATATAAATAAATATAATACTTTAATATTATAAATTATAATATAAAATATTATTAAATAATATTTTAATATTATAATAACAATTTATAAAATATTAATATTTATAAATATCAATTTATTATTAATTTATTTTCAAAGTAGCCATGGAAAAATAATTTAACAGCAGTCTCATGTTTCAAGCATAACTCAAAAACTATGATCTGGGTATTTACGATTTTTGGGTAGGGATAAGAAAATTTCAAAATACAAAAACCCTTTAAATTTCTTGAAAACCTAGTTTGTGAAAGTAAAGTTATAGGCGACGCAATTAGACCATTTTACCATGAAAAATATAACTATACTGTAGATTTTAAAATATGATTTTTAATAATAAACAGAGGGTTTTATTTTCTAAAATCATTCTAAATGCATTGTTCAATCTCTATGTTTGATTTCAATAAGAATAAAATCAATTTCTCCAAATAATTTAAATTCAACTAAGGTTTTCACAATTTTCACTCAAGAATTTTCACAAGCAAAGGCTGTAAATTTATTTAATTCTTTTCTTCTCATATCAAATTTATTTTCTAAAACAGATTTAACAAACAAATCTTTAATCACTACTATTTAAAAAAAAACAATCAAGAACAATAAAATACAAAGAGGAAAACCTGGTACAAGAAGCTACAGGAAGAGATGAATTTCTGATGCAAGCCTCCTCCAAAGATTTTCTGAATTTTCTTCAATCCTCCAATAAATCCAATCCAAAACCAAACAAATGCAGACAATATTTCCTTCAATGAATTCTACAATCACACTTTCTTCAAACCCTTGTGCAAATTTTCCAAAATTTCTTCCCTGCTGTAAAAATGTATTTTTCTAAAACCTTCCTCTTCTAAAATTAAAACATATATTCTTATAAATCAAAAATACTTAATTCAACCCTAATTCACATTACATGCAAATTAGATATTTCAATTTCAATTTCACTTTTTGAAAACCCCCTTTCAAAAATGCAATTTCAAATAATAAATTAATTTTCACAGTTGCAACTAATTTCCCAAATAAACATTTAATTACAATTTCAAATTTAATTCCCACACGTTGAAATTAAATTCCAAATTTAATTTTAATTCTTTTATTTCCTTTCATTCTCTTGCATCACGTTTAATTAATTAATTTAATTATTTAATAACTAAATTCAACCCCCTTGGATTAAATATAATTAATTAAATTAATTAAATATAATTAATTAATTTAAATATAAACTTTTATCCACATTGCATTATTTAAATTAAATAACCATCAACATGATTTAAATGTAATTATTCTAAATATCTATCTCCAAATCAAGTTCTTCAGAATTAAATAACATCAAAGCAAGACAGACAATGACTCGACAAACACAACTGACGACACACTAAGGCTAGGGCGTAGACTTGACACATGTTACCTAGTTACTATCTCCCGTTCAACTTAATCGTTGGATCGACATGCTCAAACTTATGAAACCAGGTGGAGTCGATGTCATGTACCTGCAATCCTGCAACCAAGTAAACAACATCATACAATATGTCTAGCATATAATACACACCATGAAAAGGAATTATGGATTCCCAGGGCGCTCGCAAGCGAGTGATGCGAACTCGTCCTCTTCACCCATACACTCATCAAAATTGACACTTCCATCATCATTCCAATAATCTCATACTAATATCTCATGCTAACTCTACAACATCATTAATCCATAATGCATGCGAAACAATAATCAGATAACTACATCCTACAATAATAGTTTTCGCTCAATAGTAGCGATCAAAACATTATAACAAAATGTATCCAAAAGCAAGGTAACTGCAACCAAACATAACATAAAGCAACTTGAACAAGAAACAAAATGGAGGGGTATTACAGCTTGAGGCCACTTTAGCAAGCTATATGAAGTTATGCAAGGAAAATAACAAGAGAGAAAATGCTAGAGCCAAAGCTAGAAAGAAGTTAGAGGCACCAATGAATTGAAAAGATAGCTTTTAAGGAAAGAAAAGAAGCAAAAAGAAGCTTCATGGGTGGTTACAAGGAATCTTGAGTTATTACCACTAACAAAAGGAGATGACAAGTGGAAAACATGCACAAAAACAGTCGTTTGAATGTTGAAACATTGCAGGATTCCAGCGGGACACGTAGATGTCTATGCAACACGCTAGTGTCTAGACACATCATGCTACAAAACAACACGAATGAGAAAAGAACAAGGTTTGACGCGAAACTGACGTGCAAAGGGTAGCTGCTAAAAAGGGGTTTTCAAGCATCCTAGGAAGGAAAAAGGCTGATGTAGGGGATAAAATATGCCTACACAAATGCTAAGGGAGTGGACACTAAATATGATACAAGAATGTATGTGAAATTGCAAGGGGTTCAATTTTATGACATTAAAATAAGGAAAGATGTAAATAAAATTGCACGAGTAAGAAATGAGAGCAACCTTTATAATCTCAACGAAGTAAAAGGTCAAAATTTACTGATAAGTCAAGTTGATGAGAGTTGGTTGTGGCATAGGAGAATGGGGCATGCTAATTTTGACAATTTGGTGAAAGTGAGTTCAAAAGGACTTGTAAGATATATGCCTAAGATAACTAATCCTATAAATACTCAACTACAAAACCCTTGCAACTGGTTCATACTAATTTTTGTGGTCCTACAAGGACAAGAGTACTAAAAGGAGAAAGATACTTCATGTTTTTGATTGATTACTATTTGAGGATGACATGGGTAACCTTTCTAAAGGATAAGTCACAAGCATTTGAGAGATTCAAGATATTTAAAAGAATGGCCAAAAAGGAGATTTGTAGAAGAATCAAATGCTTAAGATCAAATAGAGGTGGATAATTCACATATAGTGAGTTCATTGAGTGTTGTGAGAAGCATGGAATCAAAAGATAATATTTTGCACCAAGAACTCCATAGAAAAAAGTAGTAGAAAGAAAGAATAGGACAATTAAGGAAATGGCTAGAACAATGTTGAATGAGGCAAAAATTAGCAGATGTATATTGGAGGGAGGTAGTTCATACTACAATTTATATTTTGAACAAAGTTCAAATAAGAGAAAATAGTGATAAAAATCCCTATGAACTCTAGTATGGTAAGCCAACATCTATCAAGTATTTCAAAGTATTTGGTAGAAAATACATTTTCAAAAGACAAGAAGATAATTTGGGAAGTTTGAATCTAGATGCGATGAAGGAATATTTCCTGGATATTCCACCCAATGAAAATCTTACAAATGTTATAGAAAAAGGCTGCACAAGATTGTAGAAAGCATCAATGCCAAGATTGATGAAGATTTGAAACATGTTAAACCAAATTGAAATAAATTTGAAGATGAGTCAGAATGTGAGGAAGAGATTGTTGAAGATGAGCTAGAGGACAATAATGAAAAGTGCACCTACAAAATATGTTCAAAAGGATCATCCTATAGATCAAATAATTTGAAACAAAAATGAAGGTATTCAGACAAGGAGAAGAATTTCAAAGAACAAAGAACAAGAATTTTTTTCTCTCTTGTCACAGATTGAACCAAAAATCTATTCCGAGGATAGCAAGGATGAGAGGTTGGTAAAATCCATGGAAGAAGAACTAAATTAGATTGAGAAAAACAAAACATGGGAATTGGTTCCTAGATCCCCAAGAAAAAATGTGATAGGTACTAAATGGGTGTTTAGAAACAAGCTAAATGAAGATGGAGCTGTAGTAAGAAACAAGGCAAGGTTTGTGTGGAAATGATATGCACAAGTTGAAGGCATAGACTTTGAAGAAACATTTGCACCTGTTGCAAGATTAGAAGCCATAAGAGTCTTTCTTGCATTTTCAGTTTATAAAGGATTCAAGGTATAACAAATGGGTGTAAATTTTTTGTTTCTCAATGGAAACATTGAAGAAGAATTCTACATAGAACAACTAGAAGGTTTGAATCTTTTAGGAGAATATGATTACGTTTGTAGATTGAAGAAGGCTCTATATGGTCTAAAATGAGCACCTAGGGCATGGCATTCAAGATTGGACCAGTACCTACAAAAACAAGGATTCAAGAAAGGATTGTAGATAGTAATTTTTATTTAAAATTAAAAGGTGAGTACATGATAACCATTGTTGTATATGTGGATGACATCATATTTGGAGGCAGCAATGAAAAAATGTGCAAAGAATTTGTAGTCCAAATGTAAGATGAATTTGAGATGTCCATGTTAGGAGAATTGTCATTTTTCCATATTCTATAGATTGCACAAACTGATGATGGGATATTTATATCTCAAACTAATTATGATAATGAAATGCTTAAATAGTTTGGAATGGAGGATAGCAAACCAAATAGTACCCCCATGATAGCTAAATTTAAATTGAGTAAATTAGATAAGTCCCCTGATGCAAATTGAATAGTGTATATGTCAATTATTTGAAGCTTGTTGTACCTAACTACATCAAGACAAAACATTATGCAAGTAGTGTGTATGGTTGCAAGATTTCAAGCTACTCCTAAGGAGTCTCATGTCAACGCTATAAAAGAATCTTCAGATACATCAAAAGTACTGTTGACTATGGACTATGGTATCCCAAGAGTAAATATTTCACTCTAGTTGCATATAAAAATATTTATTGAGTAGGAAGTGCAAATGATAGGAGAAGCACTAGTGGTGGTGCATTTTTCTTGGGAGAAAAACTTGTTTCATTGATGAGAAAATATTAAGAATTTGTCACTCTTTCTACAATAGAATTAGTGTGTGTAGTAGTTGCAACATGTTGTACTCAGGTTTTGTGGATGAAGAAGACACTCAAAGAAATTAAGGTTGAGTACAAGATCCAATTTCTATTCTTTGTAATAATTCAAGTGCAATAAATTTTTTAAAGAATCTAGTGATGCACATTAGGAAAAATCACATATCAATCAATTATCACTTCATAAGAGAAAAGGTTGTAGATAAGGAATTAAGTAAAGAAGTTGCTAACATATTTATAAAGTCTCTTCCCAAGGAACAATTTGAATATTTGAGGCAAAAATTGGGAGTAATTGCTCCCACATCATATTAATAAATTCTAGTGATAGGGTATGGGTCTAGGGGGAGCTTCATAGATATTTCAATCATCCCTAGAAGTAAAGAGAGAGATCAAGTTAGGTAAAATTGGTTTTATAATTTTCTAATGACTTGATGGTTGCAAATTTATGAACACATTCTTTCTATTTTTAGTGCTTATCAAAGGGAAATAATATCAAAGGGGAGAATATCTGTAGTAACACACATTGATATCAGTTGGTATCAATCAAAGGGGAAGGATAAAGTCAAGAAAATATTCTGATGAAAATATGTCTAAGGAGATTTTTTGTACTCATGATTAGTTTTATTATAATTGGTACAAAGTAGTTCAATTGGTATTGAATGATTCCAATTGGTATTAGACTATTATTCGTTGGTACAATGCTAGTTCAATTGGTAGAAAACAGGAATTGGAGCATTTAAGAATTGGTACGAAGTATTTTGAGCATTTAATTTTGTCATCAATGATGAAAGGGGAGATTGTTGGCATAATATTGTCATTGATGTCAAAGGGCAGATTAGTGAAGTCCTATGTATCATTGAGATTAGAAGATTAGATTCTAGAAGAGTTGGTGCAATATGATGGAGAGAAGAGCATGTTTTCAAAAATTTCAATGTTGCTCAACAATATGAAAATTTGTCATGAAATTTTGTTGTGTGAGGGGGAAAATCATAGATGCAAAACAAGAGAAATGTAATTGAAATCAGAATCTAATCTAATATCAAAAACATAAATCTAAGATCTAATCCTACACTTACGAAATGAAACTAAGCTATTGAAAACTTATTAAGAAATCTTATGATTACCAAATTGAATTCAAAATAAAGCAAAGTGTTACCATCCCATATTAGAGTGTGTTCACCTAATGTTGGATTTTATGTATCACTATGAAGCCTCCATAGTTCATGTGTGAAGCTTTTATGTGATATCTTGGTTGGTTGATCGAAGAAATGTTGAAGCTCTAAGAATGGTGGTTGTGAATGTTGACACTACTTCGTTATGCAAATGATGTTGACTCTTTGATCCTTTTTTGTGAGGAAAGAGATTTTTTATATAGAAAAAGTGATTTGAAATGGACGATCAGGATTCGACAATGTTGAATCAAGATCGAAGGTTGAAAGGTGTTGAGAGGATTTAGACATGAATATATTGTGCAAAGTAGACTGCAAAATTTGTGTGATTGAGGGATAGATTGGTTAGTCAGGATTTAGAATGATCAATCAAGATTTAGATTGATCTATCAAGATTTAGATGGCTTAGTCAGGATTTAGATGGATTAGTCAGCAAATTAGATGGATCAGCCAACAATCGTAACTTTCTCAATCAAAAAGTGGGTCAAGATAATTGATTAATTGATTTAATTAATTAATTTCTTTTCGGAGTTGAACGTGCAAATCAGGTTTGACTTTTGCAAATAAAGTTACATTAGTTTGATTTGATTTTTGATGATGTTTTGAGTATTTTATTTCAAATTATTCAAATTTTGGAGGGAAAAGCGAGTGAATTAAATTATTATCATATAATAATTCAATTGATATAGGGGAATAAATTTATTTAGTGACATAATTAAATAATTGGTGCTATTTAACTAATCAGGATGAAACAAAGTGAGATTGGGACTTTATTGAATAAATGTAAGTTATTTAATTGGTTGAAATGATGAAACATGAATTAAATAATGTCATTTTATTCAATTAATAGTAGAAATAGGGTTTTAGGACTTTATTAAATAAATGGAATTTATTTATTTAGTCAAAAATGATGGAAAAGTGAATTAATTAAATAACGTTGTATTATTCAATTAATAGCAAAAATTAGGGTTTTGGATGCAATTGATGTGAAATGTAGTAATTTTTGATGATAATGATGTCAATGATGTGAAAATATCAATTACAATGTGTGATAGGTGTTAAGTCAATTTTACATGTCTACATTTTACCCCTCTTTGATACAAAGTATTGGTTGCTTTGTTTCAAAGATTCTATTTTTAAGATCAAGTTTTTGAAAAAAAAATTATGCCCCACTATGCTCCAGTATTTAGTGGAATGATGGTAGGACTCTACACACTACCCCCGTGAGAGGTTGGAAAAAAAATTTGATTTTGAGGTCAGACTCGACATTGTTATATTTCAGTTCAAATGTGCTTAGGACAAAAAATTAGGTCTATGGGTCCCTCGTTCCTTGTTTTGATGTTCCCGAGAAGTCTTTATTTGAATGTAGGAAGGTTTCCTAAGGAAAAATTAGGGTTTCGTAGGTGAAAAATAGGGTTTTTGAGGGTTAATATAGGTAATTAGGTTTCTAATTGCGTCATTTGTGCTTTGATCCTATAGCCAATTCTTTTCTTTGGATTTCCCATTCTGTCAATTGTGGAGGAGCAATGTTGAGGATTCGGGGAGCCCCGTATTGTTTGAACTTGATTTGAGAGTTTGAACAACATGCAGGTGTTGGTGGCCTGGTATTTACCATCTCACTTCTTGTTTTCATCTTGTTACATTCTCATATATCATGTACAAGGTTTCCTATGTCAATAGTGAAGTTCAAAGAGTTTTGGAACCTTTGTATTGTTTTCTTCACACTTGCTAGGTTAGGAAGCTCACTTTTGACCTAAAACCTCACACTTGCTTCAGACCCTCACTTTTTCTCTAAACTTTCACCTTTGAAACTAGAAATTTCCCTAAACCTTCGCTTTTGTTTGCTATTAGACTATTTCTACACCTTTGGTTTAGATCTTCGTAGTTGCTAAATTTCCTTGCATTTGACCTACATTCTCACCTTTGACTTAAACCCTCGCTTTTGCTCTTTTGTATTTGCTTTGGATAAATATTGTTAGCTTTTTCCTATTTGGAACCCTAAGTCTTGTTTTTCATCATTTTTGTGTTGTTTTGTGCATTCAGAGTGAAACCCTAACATTGTGGGTTAAAATGATTGTAGGTAGTCCTCAAACCACTGCAGCCAAGAGAGAGATGGCCTCAAGATCTATTTGATCATATTTCCCATTTCGATGTTTTGGAGTGATATTTCCTAGATTTAGTTAGGCTACATCATATCTGTTACATGCTTCCCATCTAGACTCATACATCGATGATGACTGCGCTCATGGAGTGGTGGCATTAAGAGTCATCTTCATTTGATTTACCTACAGGAGAGGCCACCATTACACTCAAGGATGTGTTGAGGATTTTCTACATTCCTATTCATGGTGATCTCATGAAATACCATGTTCGACGGGGTACCCATGCCATGTGGCATGTGATGGGTGTCAGAAACTTGCAGGTTCGATAGTTTGAGATTGATTTATCTAAGTTCATTTGCAGTGCAGACCCTGTTTCTCTTGTCCTGTGTGGTTTTATTTTAGGACTAGTTGTTCTTGATAGGAGAGGTCACCATTTCCCTTTTAGATGGGGTATTTGTATTGAGGGTATGTTTGAGCATGGGACTAGATATGCTTGGGGTATGTGTCTTCTAGTCTACCTCTATAGAGATATGCACAAGGTTGTATATTGGGGTGAGAAATCCATTTCTACAAGTGTCTTGCTTTTGCATATATGGGCTTGGGAGCACATTGTAGCTACTTGACCTAATGGGATATAGGATCGTAATCCCGAGGATCCATAATCATATTGTTATGGAGATTTCTTGCACTACACCTTGCCTAGGGATCTTCTGTAGTGGCACCGTGTGTTTGATGATATGCCAGGTTTTGTTTGGAGACCTTATATGGACTATGAGGCATGGCTGGAAGATCCAAAGCATCTTGTTTATTATCAATAGACTCGATGGTTGATTGATCAATCTCATTCTTTGCTAGAGTGTTACTTACTGGATGGAGCTTATCGTCAGTTTGGAGAGAGATAGGGTCAGTTTCCTAATACTTATGAGGCTCATTTCAGTTGGACCACTCAATAGGTCCGAGTATGGGGTCACATGGTAGACAAAGATGTTGTTGTTGCTAAATTTAGAGCACTTTCCCTAGTTGGTTGGGGTTGGTCGATTGGTTTAGTAGATCGAGGTAAAACACTTGATTTTGATTAGTTGTGGGCACAATGCAATCCTTTGAGATTTATAGATCTCGAGGGTGATCTTGCATTAGGCATAGCGGGTATTACAGGTCGACATAGGGAGAGATAGTGCATTAAGGTTATTGTAGAACAGTTTGATAGGGACTGACATGATGGGGGCATAGGGTGGTTAGGATGATCTGATGCCTTAAGCATAGGGTCATGGATAGGTTTCAAGTCCTCCTCCATGACATGGGGATGGAGGTATATAGTTAGTTCAAATGAATGCTGCTAGAGATGCAAAGATAGGGTGGTAATAGGCCATCGAGGCCCAAGTTGCTACTCTGACCATAGAGATAGACAGTTTGAGGGTTGAGTAAGATAGGGAGAGTGGGTGGTGGCATGCTATAGAGGCTCATGTATAGTTTCTTATGGCGAAGAGAGATACTCTCAAGGTAGAGAATCATAGTATACGAGTTGAGTGAGATTAGCTTTTACATATTTCCACATACTATTAGACCTTGTATGATGCTAGTGTTCCTAGGGCTGCTCGGAATCCATAGTTTGGGGAGCCTAGTGTTGCAAGAGGTGGTGGTGGTGAGTCAACTGGTCATTCTATTAGATAGCCAGATCTCTATGGTGGTTCACAACCTGGTCTATAGAGTGTTCCCCTTTCCTATCAGGAAGTGTTTACACATATACTTGATCTTTATTATATTGTTTTTCAGAGACATATTGCAGACATTTTATTTTTGTATATATATTCATCGGCCCAATTGAGGCCTCATATATATATGTATAATTCTGTATTATTCTATCACACTTGTTTCATGATGATGGTGTACTATAAAATTGTCCCTTTTTGATGATGATATAATTGATATATACCTTCTTTGATTCAGCTTTATTATGTGTTATGTGATGATCATGGATGACTATGATGATGTATGATGATGTATGTTTTTGATGTTTTTGAACTTTTTATGATGTATTCATATGATGTGGATGCATGAATCATACTTTGTTCCATATGATGTTTTATTATGGATGATCGATATATGATTTGATATATGAAGTTTATTTGGTGTATGGATCATATAATGGATGTATGTCCTATACATGATACATGATGTTTTTATTGCTTTATTATCATCATGATATGTATTGATGGCATTGTGGATGCAGGATGGATATGGTACATGATATTTTTGTGTAGGATGGATGTTAGTTAGAAGAAATATTTGATGATGGATATAAATTTGATGTTGTTAGTAGTTGATTATGTTGCTTTCTCTTTTCTTGGAGGCTTCACCATTTTGAACAATCTTGTTTGATGTAGCAAACAAATATGATGCATTGGGGTATTAATGACCGAGGTGAATTTTTATCCATTGCATGGATTTTGACTCTACAAACAAAGAGTATTCTTTTTCATACCAAACATACAAAAACTTTGTTTAAAGTATATATTTGTGTTCCATTAAAAATGTTTTTGGACCAGTGACACAGAGAGGTATACAACATCTAACATGCAACTGCTTCATGAATTGTTTCAATAGCACTCTTATACACTCAACAAAGCAAGTATTTTCCATGGTAGTATTAAAAAAATGTCTTACAAACAAAAAATCAAAATGATGCTCAATTTCCCCCATTCCTTCTTCTCTAAATCCTTATGGACATCCTTGAGAGATCCTGGGAATGAGTCAATTAAATAAATTGAAAAGATAAGATTATAAAAAGATAAAAACAAAGTTTTAATATCACTTGCCATATCTGTTTGGGGTGGGGCCATTATTCAGTGTTGATCATGTCTATCATAGGAAGAAATCCATTAAGGCATATCTTAGGATGTTGTTGGTACATTGTCAAACAATAGGTAGTTGATACTATGGATTTGTTTCCATCTATTCATAGTCATATCATTAAAATTTTTTGCTTGAAAGTTTTAGCTTTTGACGTTTCCTTTGTTTGTTTCTTTGTTTTGTTAAAGGGTGAAAGTGACGATTTGTTTATTATGGGAGAATAATTTATTATGGATTGTGTGATGATGGAGTGTGTTATTTTTTAATTTTTAGTTTTATGATGTTGTTTTTGTTTTTTTTAGGGGACTAACCTAGGGCTCGAGGGCTCACCAAAGATAAGCCTTTCCTACATTGTACACATAGAGGCTCGTAGCTCGCTTAGTTTGGATGTTTTTGACCTTTTCTGTTTTGTGAATATTTTTGGATTTTGAATTTTTTGATTGTTTTTGGATTTTGAATTTTTGACTAAGTTGAAATAAATAATCATAGAAACCTAAGGGGACTAGCCTAGGGTCTCGAGGGCTATTAAGCCTTGCCTACATTGTACACACAAAGATCACGTAGTTCAACCGGTTGACTCAAAGCATAATTTTTTTTTGAGGTAAACAATACTTGGATTGATATTCCACTTCTGTGTCTAGAGGATATGTTGTGGGAAGTCTACTTGAACTAGCTATGGGGTTCAAGAAAATGTTGATATCTTAGACTATTTAAGTGAAGGAATAATCCAACGATGTTGTTATTGTTTTTTCTTTTTTTTTTCAGATGTTTTTGATTTTGTTGTTCTTTAGATGTGTTTGATTTTGTTATTTTTTAGATGTTTCTAATTTCGTTGTTTTTCATGTTTTTAATTTTATTTTTTTCTATTTTTGAGATGTTTTTGGTTTTACTGTTTTTCATTTTTTTTTTTGTTGTTTTAAAGATGTTTTTCATTTTTCTATTTTTGAGATATTTTTTTGAATTTTTACTGTTCTTAACCATGATAGGATTCTCAAATATACAATCCACAACAAGCTTCAGGAAGTTGTCCCCAGCTGGAGACAAGACTACTTTCCTCAATTAGTGACAAGCCATGGTTGGATACATTATTTTATTATGAAATGGATGGGTGGATGTTGTGGATAGTACCGATAGATAATGATGCAGGTCTTATTCAAATATAGCACCTATTTTCTAGGTTTTCACTATGGTGCCTATTCTAAAAGCGCCAAAAAGTGTTTCTCACTTAAAGAACATTTATTTCTCTTTACTGTTTTTCTTGCTTTTTTGATTTTTTTGTATTTTTTCCATTTTTTTTAGATTTTTACCCTTTTCCTTTGGGTATTCTAATGTTCTTCATGTGTAGAACTTCTTGAGGTGGTTTTTTGTCAGTGGTTCAACTAAAGATTCTTCTTTTGGAGTAGCCAACTGATAGGCCCCAAAGTTGTAGCTTGTTGTGATGATGAATGAGCCTAACGAGTTGAGTTCAAATTTTCCTTTTTTGTATTCTTTTAATTATACCTTTTGATTTTCCTTGAGGACCAAGTCACCAATTTGAAATTTTTTTCTTTTATTTTCTTGTCATAGCTTCATTTGAGTCAATTTTGATAAAACTACAAATGGTTTAATGCGCTCAAATTCCTTTCATCTATGAGCTATAATTCATTTAGCATGGATACCCTATATTCTTTGTTGCTGACCATGCCTTTTGATGAGACTCACAATGAGGGGATCTTGATCTCAATAGGTAAGACACCCTCTGATCCGTAGACCAAGGAAAATGGTGTGGAACTTGTAGGTGTTCGAATGCTAGCTTGATAAGACCATAGGGTTGGGTTTAGCTACAAATTCCAATCATGAACGACATCATTGACAATCTTTTTTAATATTTTTAGTATTTTTTTGTTAGATATCTCATCTTGACTGTTTCCAAGGGGATAGTAGTGTGTGGAAAGTCTATGCTAGATAGAAAATTGGGAGCAAAGTTCTTGGACATATTGATATTTGAATGGGGTTTCATTGTCCGTTATTATTGTTTAGGGAATTCCATTCCTACATATTAGATAATTCAAAATGAATTTTGATATCTATTTTCTAGTGATATAGGTCAATGCAATTTCCTCTATCCATTTACTGAAGTACTTTGTTGCTATATAATGAATTTGTGCTTGTTTGATGAAGCGGGTGACATCTTGCCTACCAAGTCTAATCCCCATTGCGAGAAAGGCCATGGTGTGGTGATGGGTCTCATCTCCTATGTTGGTGCATGAACTAGATCACTATGATGTTGGCACTAACGACACTTTCTAGAATATTGAATACAATCCTGCTCCATAGAGGGCCATTAGTACCCTATTCTTAGTAGTTTCTAGACTAGATTAGGCCTGCTAAGGTGGGATCTTCAAATACCTTCGTGTACCTCTTGTAAGGTTTTTTGTGCTTCTTTTGTGTTAATACATCAGAGTAACATATCATCTAGAGTAAGATGGTATAGGGTATCTCCTATGATGGTAAAATGGGAAGTTCTACGGGTGAAGGTTTTTCTTTGGGTGTTTGTTAGGTCAAATGGTATGATACCATGTTTGATGTAGTCAAAAGTATCTTGGTACCATGGGGAGATAGTACCAAAAAAAACACATATTAGTTCTGATTCTAGGATGTCGAATGTAGGTACAAGAAAATTTTCTACGAGGAACTCATACTTAGGCACATTCTTTGGAATATCAAGTAATACACCTATTGTTTCCATTACACTGGTAGCTCTGTTATTGATCAGAGGAACTTGCTCAAAGGTTATTCTGACAAAGTATTCCTTGAAGCTTTCCACCATCCTTTTATATGGTAGAAATTTGTTGTCTTTTTTTTGGTACTCATCATTCACCAGTCTGATCACTAGCTATGAATCTTCGAAGACATGTAGCTCTTTTATTCTCCATTCAATAGCCATTTTGAGCCCTGTGATAAGAGCTTCATATTTTGAGATATTTTTTGTGCATGGGAAAATGATCCTATAAGCCTTGGGTTTATTATCTCCCTACGGTGTGAGAAATAGAACACTTACTTGAGAGCCATGTTGAGTATGGGACCCATCAAAGTATAGAGTCCAATGGCCTATCTGTTTTGTCATTAGTATACCCTCATCTAGAAAGTCCACTATGAGAGGCTTAAGATCATCTATGGGTGCTTTAGCTAGCCGGTCTGCTATGATTTGTCCCTTGATAGCTCTTCTATCCACATACTCTATATCAAACTCACTCAGGATCATCACCCATTTGGCTATTCGGCCTGGTAGGGCTGCCTTTTCTAGTAAGTACTTGAGTGGGTATACTTTTGAAATCATCTTTATTTTCTTGTTTATGATGTAGTGTCTCAATTTTTATGTTGCAAACACTACTGAGAGACATGCTCTTTCAATGGGTGAGTAATTTAGTTCATAGCCAACCAATATTATACTGATTTAGTAGATTTCCCTTTCTTTGTTGTTATCATCTAGTTGGGCGAAGAGAGCTCCCAAGGCTACTTGTGTGGTAGACACATAGAGTATCATTTCATTTTATAAAATAGTTGGTATGAGTACAAGAGGAGTAAGTAGGTACTCCTTGACTTGTTGGAATTCTTGTTCACATATCCCATCCCACTTGAAGATGATGTCCTTATGTAGGAGATGAGTGAAAGGGTGACATTTGTTTGCCAATTGTGCAATAAATCACCTGATGGATTGCAACTTTCCCTGTAAAATCCTTAGCTATTTTAGTGTTTTTGGTGGAGGAATCCCTATTATAGCTTTCACTTTTGTAGGATCCACGTTGATCCCTCTTCTTTAAACTATGTACCCCAACAAATTTCTAGATGTTACTCCAAACACACATTTCTTAGGGTTGAGTCTCAGATTATACTATTCAATCTGATCAAACACCCTTGCAAGATTTGACAAGAGATCTTCCCTTTTGATGGAATTTTCTAGAATATCATCCACATAATCTTCTATGATGGTGTGTAGCATATCATGGAATATGGTTGTCATTGCTCTCTGATATGTTGCTCCTGTGTTTTTTAGGCCAAAGGGCATTACATTCCAAAAAAAAGTGCCCCAAGCACAAGTAAAGGATGTTTTGTGTTGAACATCTAAAGAGATCTTTATCTAGTTATATTCTAAGAAACCATCCATTGAGGATAGCATCTCATTCCTTGTTGTGAGATCCATGATCATGTTGATACTTGGCAATGGAAATTCATCCTTTGGATAGGCCTTGTTTAGGTCTCTGAAATCTATATAGATCCTTATACCCCTAGTAGGCTTTGACACAAGGACTAGATTTGATATCCATTTTGGATAATCAATGGGTTTGATAAAACCCACGTTGAGTAGTTTCTTTAGCTCTACCTTTACTAGTAATGCTATCTAAGGATGCATTTTTCTAATTTTTTGTTTGATAGGCTTTGATCCAAGGACTATAGCTAAGTGGTGTACCACTAATGTCGAATCTAGTCCACGAATATTAGCATAGGTCTAGGAAAAAATTAGCTGTCTTTCGTTGATGAATATTGTGAATCTTTCTTTCTCTTAAGGATCACATGTTGCCACGTGGTATGCTATTTTTGGATTCTTTGTTGTGCCAAAATTCATGGACTATGATTCCTCTACTAGGATTGTTGATCTTCCTTGGTACTTAGATATGGGGAGATTGAACCCTCCATCCTCGAGTGCCTCTAGGAGGTTTTCACCTTCGGATGTATCCTTTATTTTCTTCTTTTCTAGATTCGATAGAGCCACAAAGTGGTTTTCTCTAGGGGATCATAAATTTATGTTTTTTGTTTCATTTTTACAATTGGAAGATCCAATCTCTCCACCGAAGTATGCATCCTATTTGAGCTCCATTACAAACATTGCTTTGTCCTCTACTAGCATTTCTATTCAAAGTCTCATGAGCTCTGTGGTTTCCTCATTATTCTAGAATTGATCCAGAATAGGTGTATGTTGTTGTTGATCCCAATCTATGAGTTGTGCATAGTAGAGTGGTAGGCCATTATCATCATCTGCAAAGCTTATGAAGGTTGCAGAAATGGTCAGTATGGCTTCGATATATTTTCCCATTGGGTGTCTAGGTTTTCATTACTAGAAATGGGGGAATCATATATAGTGATGAAGGAAGGAGAATCCCATTCATATTCATTAGAGTCCATTCTGAAATGGTAATAGATGTTGGGAATGGTTTCACTATATTGGAGAGGGAACCTATCAATTATAAAGTTATCAAATAAGTCTTTGATGGGTAACTCATTATCCATGATATGGTAGATATCCAATGCCTTAATTCTAGTAGAAGTTTATCGTTTCTTAGAAGAGGTTCATCTGGTTTTTGGAATAACCACGTCTTTTGGCTTGTAACCTAGTTCCATATTTTTCTTCCTTTGTTCCACTATGATAGGCTCCCACCTACCTTGTTTATGTAGCCCGAGGCCACCTAAAATTATTGAATAAGTCTTCGATGGGTAATTCATTTTCAATGATATCGTAGATATCCAATTCCTTAACCCTAGTAGAAGTTTCTCATTTCTCAGAAGAGGTTCATCCAGTTTTTGGAATAACCACGTATTTTGGCTTGTAACCTAGTCCCATATTTTTATTCCTTTGTTCCACTATGATAGGCTCCCACCTACCTTGTTTGTGTATCCCAAGGCCTCTCATTCCACTGTATCCCATTTCTTTAACTAGTTGGTAGCCTTTACTGCTAGGGTCTAATAGAAGGGTTTTTGATTGTTCTAGCTCTTCTTGGTCCTCCTTGTAAATCATGGATTAGAAGTCCTCTTTGAATATATTTGTCTTTCATGTCTCCCTACTTGGTGAAAATCATGGGTTTGGCTATCATTTACACTGTCTGAGTAGGATTGATTTCTTTTGGGCCTCCATAGACTCTAGGCATTGGTGGAAGCATGTCAATGCAGAATGCTTGGTTGAAATGGTAATTTCCATTACCCTTGTCTAGCACTTGAACCTTGGCTTCTGATTTCGGTTGCTCACTTTTTGTGTTCTTGGTTGAGGTTGATGGTAGCATGGATTGGTCAACATATGAAACTGAGTGGAAGGCTATGTCATTGCTAGGCACACATTGTATTTTATTATACTTCTCCTCCAACTTTCCACATAAATTAAAATGCTCAAGATCAGCATATAGTGTTAACTCTTTTCCTTTATGGGGAAATTTTAGGCACTGATGAAAGGTTGATGGTACTGCTTGTAATGCATGGATCCAAGGGCATCCTAGAAGGAGGTTATATGAAAACTCAAGGTCAAGTACTTGACAATTAGTTTCTCTGATGGTTGGTCCTATCTACACTAGAAGCCTAATTTTCCCTTCTAAATTTATTTCAAGGTCATTATAGGCCCTTATGGTGATACTCTTTCCATTTTCAATCACTTCATTAGAATAACCCAACTATTTGATGAATTTTAAGGTATAGATGTTTAGACTTGCACCATTATCTATCAATACTCGCTTGAACATCATTTCATGAAAATCAACCTCTATGTAGAGGGATTGGTTGTGGACTATTCTTTGTGGTATTTATTTCTTGAAAAATATTAAATGATTGCTTTTTGTGATGTTTCCAACCATGGCTTGGAGCTGAATAGGATTGAGGTCATTAGGGATTGATGTTTCTAGTGCTTTTTCCAATATTTCCCTATGTGCGGGTGATAGTTTTAACAAATCTAGGATTGAGATTAGGGTAGGTGTTTTATTTAACTATTTCATAATGTTGTAGTCATTTGATGACTTAATTGTGGGTTTGGGTGCAACTCCTTGTATTGTAACTCTCCCTCAATGGGTGGTTACATTACAGTTGTTGTCTCCACCTTGTATAGTCACCATGTTTTCCCTATTGTCATCAACTTGTGAGAGGTTTCCTAAAATCATGTCACCATACATGTAATTAGTATTGTGGTACTCTTGTTCCTTTCATTTTTCATTCCTTTTGGTGTGGTTTTGGATTGGGTTTGAGTATATTTGAAGATTCTTTTTTTCGGGATGATGTTCAACTTCTACTTCCCTTTGTCTTCTAAGTCTTGGATGAGGTGTTTGAGTCACATACAATTGTTGGTTGTGTGTCCTTTGATCTTATGGAATTCACAGAAGTCTTTCTTGTTATACTACGGTGTCTTGAAGCTAGGTTTCTCATATTTTCGGTGATCATTAGTTTTGATGAGGTTTTGTTGTACTACCTTACACATGACTGTTTCAAGTGACTTACCTAGTACTGTGAACTACCTCCTTGGTTGATCATACTACCTCTATTGTCCTCCCTAATTCATTTGTTTATTTACAACCTGATTGTTCTTGAGATAGGTAATTTGGTTGTTTTGTGTGTTTTTTGGAACATAGCTCATTTGTGCCACTTATGGTTTGTTTTGAGGTGTGTTATATGCATGCCATAGTGCTCTAGCATTGACTACTCTATTGTTTGTGATGTTCTTATCTTTGGATGAGACCTTAGGTTTCTCATTTGAACTAGAGGGACTATATTTAGAACTACTCAATTTAAGAACTCCCCTTGCAATGAGGGATCTCTCAATATGTAACCCCTCTTCGATTGTTTCTTCAAAGTCTATGGGGTGTAGCATGGTGAGTTGGTAGTTTATTTCAAGACGGACATTCGTGATGAATATATCTATTGATTCCTTGTCTAGAATGGGTCAATTGCATCGACTTTCTTTGTGTCTCCCTCTTTGTAGGTAGGAGGTAAAGGACTCTCCTTGATTCTATTTGATTATGGAAAAAATCATGATGGTGATGTCTTGCTCTATGTTAAATGACAAGTGGCTTTTGAACTTGCTACATAGTTCGTCGAAGGTTATAATTCCTAGTTGCAGATGGGTGAACCACTCCATAGCATGACCTGTAAGGCTGCGTGGAAAGATCCTCATGAGATAAGCTTCATTTTTTTGTTCCTCCATACATGACACTGAGAAGTCTCGCACATGCTCTATTGGATCTCCTCTTCCTTTGTATTTGTTGTCAAACTTGGGTATTTCAAAATTCTTTGGAAAAGGTAATGTAGTGATGGAATGATTGAATGGGAATGGGCATATTTCCTGAAGGGTGTAGGTCTTCTTTGTTTTCCCTATCTACATTTATGATATTTTCTGATTCATCACCTCTAGTTGCAATTCCATCTTAATTTTTGTACCCTTGTTTGCAAGTCTTGTGTGTAATAGCCTTGTTGTCCCACAACATTTGTTTGGTCATAAGTTGGATAGAGTGGGAGTATTGAACCTTGGTAGGTGTTTTGAACATAAGGTGGGTTAGGTCCTTGTTGTGTGTAAGGAGGGTTAGCTCCTTGTTGTTGGGATGAAGTGTACTAAAGGTTACCTTGTTGATGCATTAGTGGGTTACCTTGCTAGTAGGATGAATTGAGAGGAGTGCCCTATGGCACATCTGGTTGTTAATATGAACTATGCTGAAGATTTCCTTGATGGTGCATTGATGAGTTACCTTGTTGATGGGACAACTAAATAAGGGTGCCATGTGGCACACCTTATTGCTAGGGAAAACTATACTAAAGGCTTACCTGATGATGTGTTGGTGGGTTACCTTGTTGGTGGGATGGCTGAAGAAGGCTGCTATGTGGCACACCTTTCTGCTAGGAAGAACTATACTGAAGGTTTCCCTAGTGGTGCGTTGGTGGGTTACCTTGTTGATGGGATGACTAAACAAGGGTGCTCTATGGCACACCTTGCTACTAGGAAGGACTATACTAAAGGTTTCCTTGATAATCCATTGGCAGGTTACCTTGTTGATGGGATGAATAAAGAAGGGTGGTATGTGGCACACCTTGTTGCTGGGAAGGACTATAGTGAAGGTTTCCCTGATGATGTGTTTGCGGGTTACCTTGTTGGTGGGACGAGTATGGAAGGGGACCCTATGGTCCACCTTGTTGGTGGTACTGCTAGATCAGAAGGGGACCCTATGGTCCACCTTGTTGATGGTATTGCTGATTTGGAAGGGGACCCTATGGTCCACCTTGTTGGTGGTACTAATTTTTTTGGTAAGTGTTAACATTTTGAAGTTTTCTATAGTAGATAATGAGATGGCCCTCCTTGATATTGTTGTGCCACTACTGCCTGTTTGACCTGAGTTAGTTTTTTGAACAAGGGGTTTTCTTTGGGTTGACCACTATTTTGTGAGAACACGGGTGGCATGTTTAGCATCTCTAGTGGTTAAATTATTTATCTCATGATTGAGTTATCCCTTAAGGGAATAATATTGGGATCTTTGAGAGCCTCTACGTTGAAGTCCACTAGAAATTTAGCACCACTTTTTGCTAACTTGAAAAATATGAGTTTGGGTCTTTTCTCAACAACTTCTCCATTAGTTTGAGAACCTTGGGGTTGTTGGAATGTTTGAATATTTCCTCATCGTTTGTTTCCTCCTCTGTATCCTTTCCTCTACAACCACTCTATTTGGGTCTTGGTTTTGTTCTATCATTTCTTTTTGTTTGTGGCTTAGTTCTTCCTCACTAAAGGTGTCTCTATAGATAGGTCTCTTTTGGGGTGTTTCAAGGTTGCTTGGCCTATAGCCCTATGAGCCACTTTTGTAATTTGTGGTGTTTTTGGTGGGATGCTAGTTTTTTAATTGCTTTCTTACATTTTCTTCCTATGTTGTGATCTTGTAATTGTCATAAACAACTATCAAGATTTTGTGAATTTTTTTGTAACTCTTAGTCCCTAGAAAAAAGATTTGGCCTATTGGTGCAAAGTGTATATAGAAAAATTCAATTATACTTTGGAGGGTGTGGTATCTTCTCTGTATGTAACCTTTGGAAAAAAAATTTATAGGGAGGTTCTTTGAAAGATGGAATATGGATTTTTGCTTAAGGATTTTTATTTCTCAAGACCTAAGGATCCTTATCTTGTCATAGAGCATGATGTGCATATGTATGTTTCCATATAGGAGGTGGCAACACGGGTCTTTTGACTGCTATGCATTCTTTCTCTTCCTCTTCATCTAAGATTTGTAATGTGTTTCTCCATTGGATGGGTGTTTCATTTTTCTAAACTATAAAGGTTCTTAAAATGCTAATGATATCAGTTTGTTCACGTTCAATTTGTGTGAGACTAGGTTGGAGGATCTATGCTACAACGTTCGGTTGTTCAAATGGAGCAGTCGATCACTAGATGGCCATAAAGTGTGATGGTTTGAGTGTTGTTTTGGAATGGCACTACTTTTTAAAAATCAAAATGTTGAAGGACTAGAGTCGATATTTCACTTCCTTGTATAGAGGATATGTTGTGGAAAAGCTTACTTAAACTATCTATGAGTTACAAGTAATTATTGATATCATAGACGTCTGAGTGAAGGAATGATCCCAATGGGTTTTTTAATTTTTATTTTTAACAAGTAGGATGGAAATAATGGATGAGGAACTATATGACATATCTAGTTTTCCAATTGTTTCATTCTAACAAGGATCTTGCAAGTAGCTTCAATTTTTTTTTCCCAATTTTTAGTAGTATAGAGAAATAACGCTAATCTCTAAGAAAAGGTGCAAAACTGTGAGAAAAAGCAGCCAAATTTATCAAGTGCAGCCAAAAATCTATCAAGTGTGCATGTTTTGGAGGAGCAAGTATGAGATGGAAAAGGAAGTGTGAATTTTGTGTGTTTCTTTCAGATGCAATGATTGCTTAGGAAAAAGAGAGTTTTTGGGGTGAGTGCGAGTAGTTTAATAGCAAGTGCATTGGTTTCTGATAAGCAAGTATGAGCAAATAAATGCAAGTGTGCGGGTCCCACATCAAGTGCACTGTTTCTATCAAGTGCAACTGATTTTTATCAGTCAAGTTTCTGGGACAGAGAGAAAATGCAATGAAATTTTAGCAACTACACCAAAAAATGTGACAACTATGTTAGAATTTTATGCAAAGGAGGTATTTGTGGGTTTGTTTCCAGTTTGAACAATCTTTCTTGGAATTTTTGCAAGTTTAAGTTGGTTTTTTTCTCAATTTCTATGTGTTTGGAGTATGGCAAGTGATACAGCAACACTTGGACTGACTCAAAAAGCACGGACTTGTGTAACCTTCATGTATATAGCTTAAGTTTTGAAATCATGACACCCAATCGATAGTTCCTAGATGTTTACTTTAATCCAATGTAGTCTAAAATTAAAGCCAAAATATTTAGAAACCTTTCAGGAAAATCCTTTTGAGGAGTGCAAATATAGGGATTCTCTTAAAAGCATACACTAAGTCAAAATGGTTTGTGATTAATCCATCATGTTCAATATTTTTTTGGAAGTGTTATTTTTAGATCAAGCACAAAATTTAATGTCAAGATTGTTTTGAATGTATTTGGAAATTTTAACATAAACAAGAAATTACAACCCTAGTGGATAGAAACCATTATTTTAGGTAGGCCTTCCTCATGCTCTGAAGAGATAATTTTACATGCAACTTATGGCACAGGCCTATAGTCATACTTGGCATGTAAATTTTGATGCACCACTTTCAAAGAATGTTTTTGGATAAAGGGGTAGCTTCTAAAACAATTTGGCTCTTAGTAATTTTCTAGGGATATTATTTTTGCGCCCCTATACATGCAATTTTTTTCTCAATTAAGAGATCTCCTAGCCCTTGCGATCTCTTACACATCACAAGGATACTGAGGGAGAATATGTCGACATAGGCCAACAACACCCGACGGGATGATGAACTTTCCTCACACCCACAATTTATTTATATAGGGGTCTAGAACGAAAGTACTGCTTAGGTCTCCTATGAGTTCTCCAGCGTAGGATGTTTCGCAATAAGCAGGCCCTCTAAAAGGTATGCTTGAAAAAGATGTGAAGCTCAAAATTTTTTTGCTCACTCAAGATTTTCAAAAGGTTCCAGGGGAGTAGACAACCATCTAGCTTGCCAAACACTGAATGCACAACATAAAATTCATAGCAGTTTGATTCTTTTTAAGCACCTCGAGTGGTGCTATCACAAAAAATATGTGAATAAAGCATAACAATTTGTTCTTTTTAATTGCACCAATATGAAGTATTCTGGATATCAATCACTTAAGATAGCAATGATGCAAGAAAGAAAGAAAGAATAATTTGTTCATTTTTAAGCCCAAATATGAGTGTTTCTAAGGAGATCCTGATCTTACTTGGTCAACAAAAAGAAAAAATGAGCATGTGTCAACAAAAATAAATCATCTTCATCATTTGCGTTGTTCCTTTTATGCACCAAAATCAAGATTATGGGTATGTGTAGGATCATGATGGGCCAAAAAGTGGCGATATGTAAGTGATATGATGGCCCATGTGGCTGACGACTTTTTTTTACCCAAAATTGATGACACGAAAAGGGTATTTAAAGGAGAATCTTAGATTTCCACCAATATAAATGATGCTTTACTTTGAATTTAATAAATTATTATTATTCATTTTCTATTTGAATTATGACTAAAGTCCTGATTGATAGGCTGATTGAAAACATCTATAGCTTTCAAAGGGTATCACATTTTTTGAATCTGAAACATGCATCACATTTTTTGAATCTGAAACATGCATCACATTCTATGCTTCACATACTATAGGATTTAAAAAAAAATTGAATTTCATGATGGTTTGACCAAGCTAAGGTGGTTAGATGTATGACTTTTTATATTTTTTTTAAAGTTGTAATAAAAAAATCATAATTAATTATTTACTTGGAAAAAAATTACAAAAAAATATGCATCACATCGGGACATGAGTCTTCTACTTATATCTAAAATCTTATAGAAAAATATTATCATTTTATTGTGGTTAGGGTGGTTAGATAGACACGTACTTATTATTTCCCTGAAATTTAAGTATTATTGCATTGAAATTTCAAATTTTCACTAAATAGATTTTTTTAGAATAAAAATAAACCTAGTAGTTTAGAAACTACATTCAATTTGCAAAAGATTCTTTTGTTACATATTTTTGAAATAATATAGTTAACTTATTCAAATTTTTACATCAAGTTTCCTATCTTTGATTTTTCTAAATTTTATTGCCACTTAAGGGCCTGTTTTTTCCATGATGATCCTGCACATGCCCTTCCTAATTATGAAAAATTGGAAATAGTTCATTTTTAGAGCACTTTAATTGAAACATGTGTTCTATTTATGCACCAAATAACAAATTCCTAATTTAGAAAAACTTTGAAATGGTTCATTTTTAAGAGCACCAAAAATGAAATGTTCATTTGTGTTGTTCTTTTTAAAGCACAAAATAAAAGTTCCTATTTTAAGAAATCTTGAAATTGTTCAATTTTTAGGAACACCAAAATGAAGTGTGCATTTGTGTTGTTTGTTTTAAGAATCAAATAATGATTCATACTTTAAGAAAGCTTGAAATGGTTCATTTTAAGAGCACCTTAAAAAAAAAGTTTATTCTTTTTAATGCACCAAATAAACAAATTTCTAAATTAAAAAAGCATGAAAAATCGGACACTCTTGGACCATTTGTCTTCGCTATAGAAAATGTGTTAGTGTTTCTCAAACCCTGCATACAAACACATTAAAACCTATCACACATTCAAAAATAGGCATCTTTTAGCAAAAAAAAAAATTTCTAGTTAGCAGATCTCGGACACGGGTTTGTCAAAGCAAATGTGCAAGAAAAATAGTAGGTGTGCCCTCTATCAAAGAGAAAATGCACATAAATTTTTCAAGTACACCCTCTATCATCATTCAGATGGATATAAAAATGTTAAGTGTGTGGTTCTTAGTGTCAACTACATGGGTATCAGAGGAAAAAGTGATTTGAAACGGACGATCAAGATTCACCAATGTTGAATCAAGATCAACGGTTGAAAGGTGTTGAGAGGATCTAGACATGAATAGATTATGCAAATTAGATTGCATAATTTGTGTGATTGAGGAATAGATTGGTTAGTCAAGATTTAGATTGACCAGTCAAGATTTAGATTGATCAGTCAAGATTTAGACTGACCAGTCAAGATTTAGACTAACCAGTCAAGATTTAGATGGCTTAGTCACAATTTAGATGGATTAGTCAGCAAATTACATGGCCCAGTCAACAATCACAATTTGCTTAATGAGAAAGTGGGTCAAGATAATTGATTAATTGGTTTAATTAATTAATTCCTTTTTGGAGTTGAACATGCAAATAAAGTTGCATTAGTTTGATTTGATTTTTGATGATGTTTTGAATAGTTTATTTCAAATTATTCAAATTTTAGAGGGAAAAGTGAGTTAATTAAATTATTATCATTTAATAATTCAATTGATTTAGGGGAATAAATTGATTTAGTGACAATTAAATATTTGGTGTTATTTAACTAATTAGGATGAAATAAAGTGAGATTAAGACTATTAAAATTTATTTAATTGGTCAAAATGATGAAACATGAATTAAATAATGTTGTTTTATTCAATTAATAGCAGAAATAGGGATTTAGGACTTTATTAAATAAATGGAATTTATTTATTTAGTAAAAAATGATAGAAAAGTGAATTAATTAAATAATGTTGTATTATTCAATTAATAGGGGAAATTAGGGTTTTGGATGCAACTGATGTGAAATGTAACGATGTTTGATGATAATGATGTCGATGGTGTGAAAATGTCGTTTATAGTGTGTGATAGGTGTTAAGTCAATTTTACATGTCTATAGTTGCCATGATGTTGCAGAGGTTACTTCCAAAAGTAAGAGGAGAAAATAGGTTGCATATTTGACATGGGTTTTTCGAGAGGGTTCGATTGGTATGGTTGGCATGATCAGAGGAGGTGGAATATGCTCAAAATAGATTTATTTGTGTTTTTGGTCAAACTAGGGTTTTATAGAAAACCCTAAGGTGTTGCAGTGATGGAAATGAACATTTCTCATATTTTTATGTTTACTGTGTATAGGTGGTTTCAAGTTTTTTAAGTCATATCTTAAGCCATTCGTGTTGTTAAAATTACCGAAACCTTTACATAGTGCTACTAGTTGGTGGAGTTTGCGTGCATCATGTCAATCATTAACATTGTATTTTAATGTCTTATGTGGCCTATTGTTTGCATGATATGTGATGAAGGAGTTCAATTGTAAAGATAGGAGCATGGAGATCGAATGACTATTTCTCATGTTCTTTGCATCGTGTTTTGAAGACTACCTCAACTTGTGATTTGAGTTATGTGCGATAAGGTCAGATCGACAAGTGAGGTGAAGTGAAGGAAATCTAATGGTTATCATTTTATTGCTTCACATTTCTATTGTGAACCAAAAGGAAGGAAAGAAATGTGTAACATATGATGTTCAAAGATCAACGATTAGAGTAGAGGACTCTAAAGATCAATGACTATGGTTACATCAAAATTCTTTAGTTCGTCACATTTTTGTCTTTAACCACTTAACTCATGTCTCTGATACACGATGGGAAGAAGGATAGTGGAGTTTGTTATCCCCCAATTTGAACATTGAATTTTTTCAAAAAACCCCACCTCTATCATGGTCTCATCCATACAGTAGTGGTGTAAGTTTGTTGTCTTATTTCTTATGGGTTAACTATTGATGCTCAAAATTAGCTTGTCAGTGGAGATGATAGGGTATTTCTAGATTGAAGAGGTAAGCTTCATTGCAAAATCAACAAAATTATTGATATTCCAAAGATTAAGTAATGAGGTCGATGCAATAAAGCAGTATCGATGAAGGCTTGACTGAAGAAATTAATGAAAAGGGTGACATAACATTCACAAATATTTTGTTCATGCTCTTCAAAAGAATGAAATATAAATCACATAGTAGCAACAATGACACTCTTAATGGTTAAATGAATCATTGTTAAAGCCCATACATTTTTTTTGAGACTTCAAATAAAGACTCATCAGAAAGTTACATTGACATTTTATTAAATTTCTTAACTTTTCATGTGCTCTAAATTTATTTGTAAACATCAAGGTAAAAGTAAAGACTATTAGCGGTCATGGTTAAATTCAGAGAGTCGAGAGTTTTTTGAAACTCCCAAACTCTAAATAAAAGGTTCAAAAGTTTCAGAAGATGTCGATGAACTGATATACTCATTGTCGAAGATGTTAAAGGTTTAGGAACTTATGTCTCCACCGACACCTTTTATGAATTAATCTTTGAGCCATTAATCAACACAAAGTCAATCTGCTCAAATCTTGCAAAACACCATTTGATGGAAGGAATGGGTTTTGATAATGGGGATTTATAAAAACTAAAATTGAAAGTGTCTAGGTACCAAAAATATATTGATGCTTACACCAAATAGTTGGAAGTTATAACTGATCTTGCTCGGGCCAAATGGACACCATGAAAATGGGTTATTACAATGGACATGGCATACAAATCTATTTAACAAACCATAATGGAATAGTGTCTTTTCTACATCAAATTATTCTTCAAAGAGTTTTTGAGAATCTCAAATTTCAAGCATGCTTGAATATTATCACAGGTGCACTTTTAAGGAACTTCTTCAAAGGTTCTCCAATGTTAATGATTTCTAGATTTAACATGATTAACTTATTGTAGTTGCTCAAAATATTGCATCTAGAATACTCAGTTGAGTTCATGCCTCAATTGTATATGTAACAATTCCAATTTTTACATCATTTAGAGATGATTCTAACACATAATGGAGATCAAAAAAAGAAATCAGTATCCGAATTTCCATTTCCTATAGTGGCACACGTGTACCACAATGAATCCTTGAAAGAGGAGGCTTCCATGCTTGTTATTTTAGCTCAATTGAATGTTTGTCTTTGTGAATTTTCATTTATAGAGTATTTTCTCAAGCAGAAGAAATTTACAAGAATGTTGAGGATTCAATGTTAACTTGGAGAGGGGATTAGAACATCGATCAATAAAGAACAATGCTTAAAATTAAACATCCTCATAATGAATTTGAAGTTGAGGTGAAAGGAAGCATGCTTCTTGATGATTCTAGGTGTATCTTTGAGATATCTACATCAGTGTTTCTCAAACATTTGCTGGTAGAAGGGAATACTAATGTTAAGAATATTCTCAATGCTCAATTGTTGTGGATGGCTTGTGCATATGAAATATTATTGTATAGTGTGCATTTGGTTTGTGAAGGAAAAAAATCAGCTTAGATTAGAACCAATTTCATCCAACTATTAATGTGCAGGCTTACACTTGAATTCTTTCATTTTGAAATGTGAACACGACCTAGCAATCTAATTTGTGATGTCTAGAGAAGCTGAATCTCACCACTGTCAATGATGTTTGAAGGGGAGATATCGAAGCCAATGTTGTTCAGAGGACATGTTAGGTCTCAAAAATGCAGGTTTGAACCACTAGAGGTTGCCAAGCTCTTACAACGTTTTTGGCTAATATACAAGGCCAAATGATGAATTTGAACCTTCTTCTCTTCAGGTTCTGCTAGACCTAGGTGGGTATACCTATATGGATGAGAAGATTTAGGTGATGTGTTTCCTATTTTGGAAATCTATCCATGATGGAGATTGAGAGTGCAGAGATGAAAGCTTACTAACTAATCCTACTGAAATTTGAGATGTGAATATTTCAAATAAGATTATATGAAATTCTAGAATGGAATTGGTGTGACCAGTGCCTACTTATGTTGGGCTAATGGAGTCAAGATTTATATGATATGTGAGTCCTAATTCTGGATACAATTCAAATTGTTTGACACTTTTATGAGTTTATGCCTGGCATAAACCTATAGGATGCAATTATCAAGTTCTTATTACTGATCCAAATGTTATTTCCTAGATTACTATGATTAATTTAAAGATTTTAATCCTTCTTGGAAGGAGCCAGTTAATTGAACCACACAAGAGCAACAAATGTGCTTTGATAAATTAAAAATATCCTTGATACGTCAATTTATATAATAAGGAAATGACAACCTTGGAGATAACCGGATAATATTTTTAATAAATTCAACAAATAATTGACACCATAATTGGATCACCAAATTTATGCATTCTTCACCATTATATAATTTGAAAAGATCTTACAACATACAACATGATGTTTTGTTTCGGCAATAGTTCACCCTATCCAACTACCTAACTATTACTACCCCCTCCCTAATTATTTTGTCTCATCTTACATATATACATTACATTAGGGTTACAACTCTTCACAACATCCATCTGGTACAACTCCTCTTTTCGGTGCAGCTCTTCGTTTAATTGTTCTCAGAAAAATATTTAATTAGTTGCCTTTGGAAAATTAAATATTTTATTCTTCGTTATCTTTGTTTCCGTGAAAATAATAATATTCCCCCTTTTGTATTTATATATTCACGAGGCAAATATTTCCTTCAAATAATTACCCATTATAAGGTTTTACATTGTCCTTTAATTTCCTCCATGAAAATTTCACTCTAAATCATTAAAATATTCTCCACGTAAAGCAATTGTCTCTCTTGGCAAAAATAGATCATCTTCTATTTACTCGTATGTATCTTTACCCATTTGAAAAATATTCTTTAGGTAAAACAATCACCCATTCTTTAACCTCCTTGGTGAAAATAATTTATTGCAATATAATGAAATTCACCCTTCAAAATATTCATCATCTTCACAATAAAGTCTTTGTCTTTATTTTGCCTTATATTCCCACAAAAAATATTATTTCCCTTTTTAACTCCCTTGGAAAAATATTTCACTCCTTAGTGAAAATATTCACATCATATTATACTCCCCAACATAATCACATTGTGATAAAATTTTCCCTCTCTTGTGCATGAATATTTATCTTCATAGTGTACGCAAAACAAATTACTTCTCACTTCATAACTCTATGTATTTCACCGCACCACCAGAATAATTTTATTTCACTGCATACCTACACATGCATTAGGGTTTGTTGGAGGGACTATGGTGACCTACTGATCTATCGTGCATCCTTAGGGTTTCCTTCACGGGGATATGGTAAGATGAGAAAGCACTTTCGAGTTGCATCCTGCGATCATGGTAGTCAAAATATCTTGTATTCTTTTGTATAATTCCACATTTTGCATAGATTCCTATTAGGGTGTTTGCAATAGAGAAAAAAACTCACTTCCAATCATGCTTTGATGGGAAACATACCTCCTTACAAGAATTTTTTGTCTTTACGTCTATAGAGATTTGAAATTTTTGCAATCTACAACCATTGCATTCTACAGTTACTTCAAAAGTTTATGCATCTTGGCTATGCTTCCACCTTCTGAATACATGTTTTCCATGGCAGTTGTAAAAACATTCCCTCGATTAAAAGGAAAAATATTCCATCAATCTAATTGGTCCCTCTTTGTACAACTTCACATTTTTTCATTCTCACATTGTCATGAACGAGGAGAACATATCTATCTATGTCACAAAACTCCATCAACGGAAATTTATCATCTCCATGCTAGCTAGAAGAACACATGCTTAATATCTCAACTAGGCATGTGATCATTTTCCTTGTTAACACACCCATTTTGTGCATATATTATGCTGATAATGTCTCGTGCCATGGAATTCCTATTCATGGCGCGCAAATGAAAGAAGTTCCATAAATAATGTTCCCTGTCTGCACATGGTATCAATAATTTCAAAGCTATAATACAACCTTTTAAGAGGTTAATGTAACCATGTTAGGTGTCGTCCATGGTTATTAAACTATCTTTGATATGTGTCAGTGCCCATATTTACGAGAATCGATAAAAATTTTGGTTTGCACATCAATTTCTACCAAAAATTGCCCTCTGTGCATCTTGTCTTTGCTATTAATGAAATAGAAGAGTTCCAAAATCATATGTGCCTCTACATTCCGCTTCTTCTTTATTTGATAAGGCTATTCATCAATTAACTTTTCCATGGCGTTGATCTGTATTTATGTTCTCAGAGATGTCTTCTCATAGATTGCCACAATGAATTCATCGCATATCTTCTTAGCACATGTTTGTAGGCCATTGTTTTCTTTTAGATGATATCTCCTTTCAATACATCGAGCTCTTGTTTAAATTACTTTCATTGATTAATTCATTAGGATCAACTATTTCCCTTCCAGGATGCTTGGACTTTTAAATTTTTATTTATTTATTTTAAGCTTCCAACAATCTTATCTAGCAACTAAGCAATGAGCTTGACTAAATAGAAACACACATCTTGCTTGATTAATCCTCTTAATCCTTTAAAGATTATTTTTCTTCTACAAAATTACCCTTCTTCACTCTGTGTGATTGATTGCTTAGACCTCAAGTGTAGTATAAAAGTAGTCCCCAAATAGATTGACATTTCTTTGTATTATTGAATTTCAATTTTTTTAGAATGAACTCCTTAAAAGTAGTGCTCCCTTTGAGTGAAATTTTGTCTCATTATCTGTTGTATCCTTTCTTTACCAATTTTGGACACATATTATTTGTATTCATCACAACATCTAGGTCCTTCTGTTTACTTTCCGAATGGAGGAGTAAGATGAAGGTTCAATTCTTTCATGGAATTTGTAGTGATGTTGCTACTTTCATAAGTTTCCTGACACTTTGTAGTGTGGAAAAAAATGGGTCAAGTAGCCTCCAAGATTGCCTTATAAAATTGATCAAATGATTTTCAAAAGCAATGAAATTATTTCACTAGTATGTTAATTGGTGGTAGGGGAGTGTAGATGCAAGATAAATTAACATGGAGTTACTAGAATTGCAAACTATGAATGTCCAAAGTTGCCCTCTTATTGCTTTCTAAAAAGCTACACTTGTCAAACTCAATTAAAACCCATCTCTTGCCCCTTTTGAAAAATATCCAGCGTGACTTTGAGAAGATATAACTTTGCATACTAGCTCATTTAAGCATGGTGAACATGTGTGCAAAAGGGTTTTCCATCAAGCATCTTATTTTTCAAAATACAAGGTGTCAAAGTTGCCTTCTGTGAGAATTTTCTGGTGTCAAAACTATGCAAAATCAGTTTGGTTTTGGTTTTTTAAAAATACCAAATTAGGTGCCATAACCTTGAAAATTGGCATGAAGGTACACTTTCATGATGAGAATCCAGGGAATCAATTGATTTATCATGATGAGCTCTCATTTGTTTAATACTGGCTTTCAAAAATGACTATTTTAGTAGATTTAAGTCTGTGTAGACAACAATCCTTCGTAGAACCCTCCAACTTGAACTTTCAAAACCTTGTCAAAATTGATCGTAGGAAGCTGAAAATTGGCATGCACATTCACATATGGTAGATGAACACGTCTGCAAAGTGATTTTTCTTGAAATTATACTGACTTCATTTTTTTATTTTTCAAAGTGAGTTGTTTCTTGAATTGATCTTCCTCTTAATTTTAAAGAAACTTTCTTTTGAATTGGGAGTGCCATTGAATGATATTTCTAATTCTGTAGAGTCCTTTTGGCTTATGAATGACACTTGGAAAATTCCTTTGTTTAGAGACATTGAAGCTTTGATTAGCCCCAAGGCGTAAGATATGTGCTTTGCTAAATCCATCCAAAAAAATGGTTTATTGTAAACTTGCATCGGTCATCTTGTATCTACACACAACCATATATGATGAAATTTCCTATTGGACCCTAAAATTTCATGCAAATTTTAGGTTCCCATGCTCAAAAAAATTGATTTTAATACTCAGAAGTACAATTGAAAAGTTGCTCAAGTGGTATGGGATGTAAAAGTCTTTGTTTTGGAAAACTTATTTACCTTTGTGAAGAGGAGAAAACCGGGAAAAAGTGCACATGTTATAAAATATTATATTTCTCTTACCAGCTATTGTTCCACTTCAAGCCGGGTCTTTTGAGTCCTTATCTTTTATCCTTCTATGCAAGCAAAATGAGCGAATATAGAATGATTTTGTAATTAAAAGAACAAAGGATTTTATGAAAGAATTGGAGGAGTTTTCAGTGTAAAGAAGGATATTAATTCTTTGTAAAGAAAAATCAGTTTCAAGAAGTAGTGGTGAAAAAGTTACAGGAAACTAAAGGCTCTCATTTGGAAAGGCTTATTTATTGGAGAGTTTTGGAAGCAACAAGCATCTTTTTGATCTTCTTTCCAACTATTCGAGGAGTAAGGAGCAACATATTTTTTCTTTTCTGCATAGTTTTGATGTACATGGGTGTTGAGTCTGTGAACTCATATTTTGAGCATTGAGAAATATAGGAGATATTATTGAATCTTTGCATTTATTAATGTCCTCTTTAAATTGTAGGTGAACTTTGAGTCATTATGGTTATTCTTCAGTATTTGTTCTGTTATATTGAATTGTGTATGTGTTATTCTTGAAGCTTTGAATTCAAAATAATTCATCTGTTGAAAAGAGGTTCGTTGTTCATTTTTTTCCTAAGTATCATTTGGGTGCAAAATAGGTGAAATTTGTATCATTTATTTGCATCTTTTTCATTTCAAGTTAAAGTCATCACATCTATTTCATGGTTATGGGTAGATGTGAGAGCATTTTCTAGTTTTTGGTGAAAAGAATACCCAATCTTTATTCATTGCATATCTATTGAAGGTAGTTGTGCCTTGTAAAATAAGCAAAGAGCACTTGCAACTATCATTGCAAGTGACTCAACTGTTGGTCTATTTGTCATTGATGTGGGCAAGGGGTATAAAATTAAAGTGACAAATCTGTTAACCAACAGATTTTTGGCAACTCCACCGGGGAAATGAAATTGAAGAACAGTGCTCTTGTTTTCCCCAGAAATTTAAAGGTGCCTCCCCAAGGATATAGGCTGGAAGCTTTGTCAGGTGGAATGTACTCATAAGCATTTTATTCTAGTAAAGACTCCCATCTGATTTATTTTTCAGAATTACATTATGGCATTAATTTCTTCCCAGCCATGGGGAAATCACTTTGGACCTCTTTCTTTGCCACAATATTCACCATTGCCTGAAGGATCAAGAAAGCACTTCCAAAAGTTCAGTGGAGAAAGCCATCAAGATACTGAAGACCACATTCTGGCATTTACAGTTGCATGTGGCATTTTGGGGGTAAGTGAAGAAGATGTTTTTGTACGGTTATTCGTTGAATCTCTTGTTGGCCTTGCAATAAATTGGTTTTATTATTCAGAAGAAAAATGCATTACTAATTGGAACTCATTGAAGAATAATTTCTTGGGAAGGTATAAGGGTCATGTTGATGAAGCTGTTTTGCTAGGCCAATTTTTCAATATTCAAAAGAAAGAAGGTGAATTAATCAGAAACTTCATGGATAGGTTCAATAGGTTGCTCAAAAAAATACCTACCTCTATTCAGCCAAGTAAACAACTTCAGCTTTGCACTTTTATTTCTTCATTACATCCTGATGTTTATTTTTACTTGAAACATAGTAAAGTGAATGATATTGAAGTTGCACAACATGAGGTTGTAAAAATTGAAGATGATTTGATATTAAGTGGATTATGGAAAGAAAATCAGTTTGTACATAATTTGATTTGTGAATCTGTGAGGAAGCCTATCATGTACAAACCAATTTTTCAACAATTAGGTTTCTAAAATACACAACCTCCTTCTCTTGAATGCTTCAATATATTTGTTTTTGATGCCAAACACTTTGGTAGAGATAAGGAAAGCAATGTAGAAATGAAACCTCATATGAATAAGAGAATGGAAGCTTATTATTTGCATTATGAGAAGGACAATGGTAAATCCGTAAGTTTCCAATGTGATGTGGAAGATGAGAAATCCTCTCATGGTGCAAATCGTAAATATGGTAATGTAGGTGATGCTATATTGGCCTCTTTATCTACTATAGGCATGTAATCATTTACTTTTACCAGCAATGAACAACAACTTGAAGATACATGACATGAAGATGAGGTGTTGAATGCCTTTCCTCCAAAGTGTATGCAAGCTGAGTATGAGGCTTTACATTCCCTGAGAAAGATAAGATGGAAACATGACTGCAAGAGGAGGTCAGTAATGACTTTGTTTTTGACTATTTTCATTTTGAAAATTTGAATGTCAAAATTTTAAAACAAAATCTGGAAGATGGTACTAAAAGTAGCCATAGTAGTTTTGTTGAAAGTGATCAGATAACTAAATGTGTTGAGCCTCATATTGTTTATATTCCAAACTGGTGTCTTGATGCATGTGAAGATAAATTTCTATGTGGAGAAGAGGTTGTTATGTTTGATCTGTAGGATATGGAGAGAGAAGATGAAGTATTCCATGACATTATTGAGTCAAATCTTACAAAGAAAGAGGATATAGTTTCCATTGGGGGTAATGTTCAGCCACATAAAATATTATTTGCAATGCGAAGTTTCAAATTGATTCACTTATAGTTTTACTTGGGACACATACAACTAATGATTGGTCTTCTAGTGATTCAATTGGTTGTTTCCAAACATGAGATATAGATTTGGGTGTTATAGGAAGGAATGGTTATATGTAGGGATATGTTGAGCATATTTCAGAGGTTTATGATGCTAATTAGCTGTTTGGTTCAGAAACATTACTTGGAGGGTCTTTTTGCTTCGTAAATGTCAAATTCTTGATTCAAATCATAGGATGGTTTCTGAGTTTGCAACTGCTTCATGGGTACACCTCTCTTTTCCACTCTGGCATTTATTTTTCTCAGCCTATTAATGGATGTGCATGACCATGTTGGAGCCATTTGAGGTAGGGTTTTCCTACCATGTACATATTAGGATTTTTTGTTGTGTTGGTAGTTAGTTTCCTTTCCTATTTTGTCTTATTTTTGGTTTTCTCTGGTTCCTCTATCCCCTTTTCTCTTTGACTCTGTACCCAATGGTTTTTAAGCACTGGTCTTCACCTAAGCTTATGAAGTTCTTTGCATTTTCTATAAAAACACAGTCCCCAGTCGGAGCCAATGTTATCCCCCAATTTGAACATTGAATTTTTTCAAAAAACCCCACCCCTTTCATGGTCTCATCCATACAATAGTGGTGTAAGTTTTTTGTCTTATTTCTTATGGGTTAACTATTTATGCTCAAAATTAGTTTGTCAGTGGAGACAACAGGGTATTTCTAGTTTGAAGAGGTAAGATCCATTGCAAAATCAATGAAATTATTGATATTTCAAAGATTAAGAAATGAGGTCGATGCAATAAAGCAGTATCAATGAAGGATTGACTAAAGAAAATAATACAAAGGGTGACATAACAGTCACAAAGATTTCATTCATGCTCTTCAAGAGAATGAAATATAAATCATACAATATTGGCAGCGACACTCTTAATGGTTAAGTGAATCATTGTTAAAACCCATACATTTGTTTCGAGACTTCAAATAAAGAATCATCGGCAAGTTACATCCGCATTTTATTAAATTTATTAACTTGTCATGTGCCATAAATGTATTTGTGAACATCGAGGTAAAAGTAAAGACTATCGACGGTCATGGTTAAAGACAGAGAGTTGGGAGTTTTTGAAACTCCCAAACTCTAAATAAATGGTTCAAAAGTTTCAAAAGATGTCGATAAACCGAGATACTCATTGTCAGAGATGTTAAAGGTTTAGGTACTTATATCTCCACCGACACCTTTTATGAAGTAATATTTGAGCCACTAATCAAAACAAATTCAATATGCTCAAATCTTGCAGAACACCATTTGATGGAAGAAATGGGTTTTGATAATGGGGATTTTAAAAAAAAAATTGAAAAGTGTCTTGGTACAAAAAACATATTGATGCTTACACCAAATAACTGGAAGTGACTTCTGAGCTTGCTCAGGCCAAATGGATACCATAAAAAATGGGTTATTATAGTGGACATGGCACACAAAGCTATGTAAAAAACCGCAATGGATTAGTGTTTTTTCTACATCAATGTATTCTTCAAAGAGTTTCTAAGAATGTCAAATTCCGTGTAATGTCCCTTACCTGAATTTTCCCTAGAATTCACTTGTTGATTAGGTTTAGGGTTTCTTCTTTTCCAAATGAATGTTCTCTTTGACTAAGTAATCTTGGATTAAAGTTTGCATTTAATATTTCCACATGTACATATATCTGTTAGCATTAATATCTAGATATCCAAATATAAATATAATCACAAAACAATAATAAAGACATATGAGGAGTGGCATGGGTAGAGCCACCCAAAGCTATCCATCTAAGCCCAAGAGCACAAGCATCCTATCAGAACAACCCACCCCTTGGCCCTGAGCGATATGAACGTCTCAGAGTGGCGTGCTTAGAGGAAACACGTGTACATGCTTTCTCTACCTGTGCCATCACTTCGAAAGACACTCAACCTACTGGGGGAAGCCAACGGAGCTTATAAGGGGTTCTGGACCTACCACCCCTCCATGGCCTCAGCGGATTGTTAAGTGGGACCCCCACCCCTCCATGGCCATAGCGGATTGTTAAGTGGGGTTTTTAGGCACCACCTGTCTCAGGCCCTTCCACCCTAGTAGGCTTACAAACATAGAGAAGACAATCTTTTAGCAATCAAATATATTTGCATTTATTACTAATTCTTTAAGTTAATATCAGCATCATTATCATCATGATAATACTAAAGAAAGCATTACATGAATAATCAAATTAGAAATATCCATTTCTTATATTCAAAATATGCTAAATATTATTGCTAAGTGAGTACATCACCTGAGTTGCTATATCTCTCCATGTTTCCTTACTCGCTTCCTTCAACCTTGTACTAAATTGATCATAGGATGAGGACAATTCATAAATATATATAATCTACTTATGTTTATATTAAAGAGTCATCATTACTTATAAGTATCATTATTGCATAATCATGTATATGTATTTATACATATATATATACTTTATATACATATATATAATTATTCTTTTACTTATATCCATTAGTATTCATATATATATATATTTATATAATTATTCTTTCCTTATTCATATATATTCTTTATTCATTGCATATTATTCATTATAAAATTTATCTATATCTATGCATATATACTTGCATGCCTATTAAATAATATATATATATTAAATGGCTCTATATTCCAATGCGTAACAATAATTGTTGCTGCTGTTCTAAATTGCAAATCCTATTTCTCCATGTTTTTTTCCCCCTTCCTTATTTTCCTTCCTTCTATTTATACCATTCAAGGTAGGTGACTCATGGGGGGAATGTATTGTTTGGTGAAAGAGGTGACTTTTCATAAAATACATCCCTTTGTTAGATTTAATTGCTGCCTTTATTATCACAATAATATCTATTTTTAAAACAATATATTATTACTATAATTATGATATTTCAGATTTCTATTTATTTTATTATTTTATTTTGATATTTTATTCAACATATTTTAACATTAAAGTATAATAATAAAACAATTTGCTAATATCTTATTATTATTTTATTCTAATGTATTACAATCTTTGATGTGTAATGATTATAATATTTATTTATTATTATTTTTGATACTAGGTTATTTAATACTAGAATGTAATAACAATAATTTGCCTATATATTATTATTATATTTGTTATTTCATATTTATATAATTTTATATTGATATGATACACATTTATTTAATATTTAATATTAATATTGCTGTTTGTTTTATTTATTAATTGATTTGTATTTTAACACTTAGTCTTTATGGTTTTGTTATTTCAGGGACATGACATTCCGGAATGCTTGAATATTCTCACAAGTGCACTTTTAAAGAATGTCTTCAAAGGTTCTCCAATGTTAATGATTTTTGGATTCCGCAACATAAACTTATTGTAGTTGCTCAAAATATTGCATCTAGAATACTCAGTCGAGTTCATGCCTCAATTATATCTGTAACAGTTCCAATTTTTACATCATTCAGAGATGATTCTAACACCTAATGGAGATCAAAAAAAGAAATCGGTATCTGAATCTCCATTTCCTACAATGGCACATGTGTAATGTGATGAATCCTTGAAAGAGTAGGCTGCCATGCTTGTTATTCTAGCTCAATTGAATGTGAGTCTTTGTGAATTTTCATTTATAGAGTATTTGCTTAAGCAGAAAAAATTTACAAGAATGTTGAGGATTCAATGTTAACTTGGAGAAGGGATCAGAACATTGATCAGTAAAGAACAATGCTTAAACTTAAACATCCTCATAATGAATTTTAAGCTGAGGTGAAAGGAAGCATGCTTCTTGATGATTCGGGGTGTATCTTTGAGATATCTGCATCAATGTTTCTCAAACATTTTCTGGCAGAAGGGAATACTAATGTTAAGGATATTCTCAATGCTCAATTGTTGTGGATGGCTTGCGCATGTGAAAGAGTATTGTATAGTGTGCATTCATTTTGTGATGGAAACAAATCAACTTAGATTAGAACCAATTTCATCTAGCTATTAATGTGCAGGCTTACACTTCAATTCTTCCATTTTTAAATGTGAACGCAACCTAGCTATCTAATTTGTGATGTCTAGAGAAGCCAAAGCTCGCCATTGTCAATGATGTTTGAACGGGAGATCACAAAGCCAATGTTGTTTAGAGGATATTTCATCATATACGGTTGTGTGCAGATATAAGATGACCAATGCAAGTTTACAATAAACCATTTTGTTGGATGGATTTAGCAAAGCACATATCTTACACCTTGGGGCTAATCAAAGCTTCAATGTCTCTGAATGAAGGAATTTTCCAAGTGTCATTCATAAATGAAAAGGACTCCATGGAATTAGAAATATCATTTAGTGGTGTAGACACACAAAATTGACCTAGGCCTACAAACTCAATTTCCTCATTAATTCCTCTATGTCCCTTTGACCAAATTCAACTATTAGTTAAATAATGATCAATTATTTAATTAATTCACTTTTCTTATTTTTCTTGACTATTTAAATAAATCATATTTATTTAAATACGTCACTAATGTCTAAAGTCCTCTTTAAATTAAATAAATTGCTAAATTTATTTAATTTATCCACTATTCCCTCTTGATTATTTAAATAAATTAATTTTATTTAAATATGTCTCTAATATTAAAGTCTTCTCATAATTAAATAAATCCTCCACAATTTATTTAATTATTAACCCACTTCTTACACAATTAAATAATTTAAAATTAATTATTTAATTGTCTCATTTGAATTCATTTCCAAATTTAAATGAAAAATCATTTATTTAAATTTCTCTCTCTTCAAGTAAATAATTTAATTATTATTTACTGCCACATGACTTCACCATTTTAAATTAAATTAAAATATTAAATTCAAAATGGCATTTCCCTCCACAAATTAAGTAATTGCTAAAATGACTTGATTCTCTAACTCATTCTTTTTCTACTTACTAAATCTTATCTCACTGTCACAAATATTCTCATTCCTTGATTTAATTTCTTATATTAAATCATGTCCACTCATTTTGAATTTCACCCTAAAGTTGCCCTAACCCTAATTAAGGCATTGTTATTTTGAATCTTGACCATTGATTCTAGGGCACTCCTCAATCTTCAATCTCGTTCATTCATCCAAAATTGCATTTTCTATAAAATGGCAATTTTGTCCTCATTTTGACATCTCATATATCTTGAAAAATCTTGCAACTCTTGAATCTTACATGCTTTGCAATTATTGAATCTTGCATTTTTCTTATCTTTGTCATTTAGCTAATTAGTTTTCATGTAGGATCTAGTTTCTCTTGCATAATCATTTGAATCCTTCAACACTTGTTTAGGACTAGTCATTATTAAGATTGTTCATCATAAATTTGAGGGCAACCTCATATTTTCAGCAAGCTAGAAGGTGTAATGGAGGTCAGCCATGGAGAATGAAGACCTTGGGTGAGATTGTTTCATTCATTTTCATTAATTCCTTTGCACTCCATTATTTACTTTGGGATTTTATGTTGCATTTAATCTACTAACAACCTAAGAAAAATACCCTCAATTACATTGTTGAACCCAATTACTTTTCAAACACATTTTTTGTAGATTTCTGTATGATCCTTTGTCATTTTTTGTAGGTACAGGTGTACGAAACACCACAAATTCCATTTTATGCGATGCAAACGCTTTGTTGCGCCACATTTGTCATCACGAATGACACAAGTTCTCTATCGTGATGAATCTGCCCTGCCTAATGACGCATCTGATTTCACACATTGCATTTGACAGAAATTGAGTCAAATTCGATTTATTGAGCCACATCCACCATTCACAACGATGCATTTTCTATATCGAGTTGCATTCACTTTGTTGCGACGTAATAGACTGGTAAAGAATTTCTTTATGTTTTTCTAGATTTCTTACTTTTTTCTATTTCAATAGATTACAAATTTTTGCATTACTAATTTGTGTGTGACAACATGTGGCAAGTTGGAGTCTAACCCCTTATATTTGTCTATTTTTACAAATCTAATTAATCAAAAAAAGTGCATTACATTCATGAGTTAAAATGAACACTCATACATTTTCATTGGGCTAAAAAGAACACAACCGTCCATATTCACTCATTGGATTAAAAGGAACAGTCATACATTTTCATTGGGTTAAAATGAACTCTTGATTTTCTCATACTACAAACGGTTAAAATGAACCCTTGTTTGATCACACTACAAACAATTAAAATGAACTCTTCCTTGATCACACTACAAACGGTTAAAATGAACCAGTGCTTGAGGTGTTTTGGGATTCAGTAACGATCTCTGCAGTGTGTATGCAATTCTCTTGTTCCTTGTGTGACTTGGAGAAACAAAAACACTAATGATTTAGTTACTCTATTACCATTCATATTTCAATTTGGGATTAAAATGAACAATCTTGCTAGTGTGAGCCTAGTACACGACATGTGTTCTCTCTTTGTTTATGCAAACAAAGATTGATCGAACTACGGGTGTACTAACTCCCTATTGTTTATCTTAGGAACTGGGCCTACCTTGGTGGGAAAAATTACTCACCCCAAAGCGACTCAAACCAGAAACGAAGATTTTTAGCTGAGATACTCCCGATTGGTATATAAATATGAATCCTACTAGAAAGATTAGGATTACGAGTGCAAATGTGTCACACAGACAAAGTAGAATTCCCCAAAACCCTGTTGAGTGTAACCTCTTCAGGCTGGAATTCCTCCTTTAGCAGAGCTTAATATTTTTCCCCATGTGTGGCCACTCGAACGGGTGCCTGAATTAAAAAAAATTATATAGAGGCCAAAAACCCTTTCTATTCTTCGGTACAACAACGGTCGTTGTGAAGGCATCCACATCTTCGTAGTTTTTAGTAGAGATGATTAGCCTACCATGGGAGATTCATGGGGGTTGGAAGCTTGGTTTTCCTGAGAAGTGAGTGCACTATAAGGGGGAGCCCATGGGGCCAAGCTTCTGAATTCATCTGCTAAGAATATGCGGTTGGAGTAAAATCCGCATGGAATCCAAAAGAATACAATCTTTTCAACCATAGGGATTGTACATGTTTTCTATGTGTTTGTTTATAAAATTTCCAAGACAATGTGTTTGCCAAGTGTCTTTAGACAAAATGAACAAATCAACAACCTCTTTCAATCTAGAATAACACTTCAAAATTGAAATATATTTTGCAATCTGCCAAATTTTTTTTTTGTCAAAAACTAGACATTGTGATGCATCTGCTATATTGAACCACAATCATTGACTTTTGAGCCGCAATCACTTTGTTGCACTACATTTGAAACCTTAAACGCTGCATTTCCCTATCATACACCGCATTTTCTTGACCAAACGTTGCAACTGCTCTGCCGCATCGCATGTGCTTTTTGAAATGCCGCAATCGCCTATCTTGTGACACATTTTCTTTCCTACAATGCATTTGTTGTGACACATTTTCCAGTTACCTTAAAATTCATTCATTTTCAGAAATCCAAGGCCCAACTTTTCCACACAAGATTCCAGACATCTTTCTCTACTGTTTCTGTCCACAACTAGCAAGGAATTGCTCAACTTCTGTTATCCTTGCATTTTAGGTTGCATTCTTAGGTTACCATAGGATTCCATTGCATTTCCTTAAATTGCATTCGTAGGCTTTACCATCATTCTAGGTACTCATTTTGTAGATTTTAGGAGAAGATTCATTACCATTCTTTGTCAAACCTTTGCCTTCAAGAGTAGGTTATCATTGGACTTGATCAAAGCATTTCCTTTAGTCATTACCTTTTGTGAACCATTTCCCACTCATTAGTCTAGTGTGGAAACTTCACTTTGTCCTCCTTAGTCCTTTTTACAAGTCCATTGAAATTCTAAAATTGAGACATTGTTTAAACCTTGTATGGTTGAGTGTGCCTCTCCTTAGGTTTACTAATATTGAGTGCATCTTAGAATCCTTTTCATTTGAATACATTTAATCTCCTTATTTTAATCTCCTTTGCATTCATCATTCAATAAGAATTCCTTATTCCAAAACCCAAAAACATAGTGTCATAACATTTGCATATTTAGGTCATCCTCCACCATTCCCAAAGTTGAGAAAAACTTTTATGGTTGAAACTAGACTATAGAGAAAAATAAGACTCATGGGTTTTTTTGTCAAGATACCAACCTTTACAATTTCCCTAATTACATGAATGCCAATACCAAAAATTTCTGAAATGACATGAATGCACATACCAACATGGGGAATTCGTTCATTAATCCTTTTAGTGAAATGACCATTCCATCTTCTTCACACAATCCTTTTGAACAATTAATCTACAGAGACTAAAATGGACAAGTATTTCAGGAAGATATACAAGCTGCACAACAAAATCCTGAAGTAGCTTCCTTTGTGGAAGAACTAGTCTTGCAAGATTTAGATAGATACCTAGCTATGCTCCTTCACCAAGGGGATAGTTTACCAAAAGGATTTGACATCAATACCATTAGAGAAACATCTCTCGATTCTACCAATCAATCACACAATACAACCAATACCTCCATGGGAGCTACCACACAACATACCAATAACACCATTAATGCTACATATATTGGTGCTACCACCACACAAACAACAACCAATACATATCATGTGGTCAAAAACAATGTCTATTGGGGGATCATCCACCCTAACAAACACCACCTCACATTCCATACCTCAACAAACATCCATAGTTTCTTCACAAACTATTAGATCAACATTTGGGATCTCATCAAATACAATGGCCACCAACACATCAAACCTCTTTGGAGCATCATCTTTCTCCATGGGGACATCAATAAACCTCTTACTTGGTTCCTCTAATTCAATGGCAACAAACTCATAAAACCCCTTTGGGAATAATAAACGAAGAGTTGTCATCCAAGGAACTCAACCAAATGTCCCAAATTCATCACAGGTCAACACCAACATTCCCTTAAGACAAAATACTAGTATTCCACAAGGCTATACTTATCTATTTGGGCAAGGCAATCAAGGCACCCAATATACAAATCCATTTGGGCATCAACATACTCAAGGCCAACAAGGCCCTCAAATTCAATCCAACATGGTTGGAACCCATATGCCAACTTATGCTTCTCGAGTCCATACACAACATCACATACCTAATCAAAACATTCATTTCCAACAACTGCCAAATTAGAACACCCAATTTTCTCACCAACAACACATTCCAAATCAACACATCTCATCACAACAGGTGGGCACTCAATCCATACCTATCACCAAAATGTGTGATGCTACCAACAACCCTATTGTGGAGGCACTCACACTCAAACTTGTTGCTCTTCAAACAAAAGTGGAAACCTTGCAACAGTCAAACAAAAATTCTTACATGTCATATGACCTATGTCCATATTCATTTGACACAACCTTGTATATGCCACCATTCCCTCTAGGATATGTGGTGCCACATTTCCCCAAATACAAAGGCAAGACAAACCCCATTGAACAAAAGAGAATTCACTACCAGTTGCATGGACATTGCATATGAACAAACCTATCTCATGAGACTCTTCTCTAGAAGTCTCATAGGCCACACACTAGAGTGGTTTGCACAATTTCCTAAAGGGATCAAATCATGGGATGAATTGGCAAACAAGTTTTTTGAAAACTATGCCTATAACATTGATACAGACATTGAAATTGCCTCCTTATGTAGAATCACCCAAGAGAATGCAGGGGAGACCTTTATCCCATTCTTCCAAAGATGGGGAACTCTAGCAAGCCAATTCCTTGTGGAGATACCTAAAAAGGAAAAGGTCACAATGTTTGTACATAATCTCCTTGGCCCGCTAAGATATGGCTTACAAGTCCATTGCTACACCACCTTTATTGATCTTGTTGAAAAAGGTGTCCAACTTGAAAAATCCTTGCTTGCCAAAGGAAAAATTAAGTATGGTAGAAAAACAATCAAAACTACCACAAACACCAACCCAAGTACTTCCAATGACAAAAAAGAAGATTGGGTTAATAATAAACACATCACCAACGATGGCATGGTCGATGCAAAAACAGTCAATGCAACAGATTCTATGCTCACATTTAAAGGAGTCCAAACTCAAAATACACCTATGACTACATCAACACCAACTGCCAATGCCATTCAAAATAATCTTGCTCATTCCAATTAGAGGCAGCCACGCCAACCATGACAATTTCAAAGATGCACATATGCCCCCTTGGGTGAGCCCATCGAGGTTGTCTTAAAGAAACTTATTCAAAATGGTGTCATAACTTTGGAAGAACCTAAACCATTTAACCCTGGTCAATTCAAACCATCATGGTGGGATGATAAAGCATTTTGTGATTACCACCATGTCAAAGGGCATAAAAATTCCTCTTGTCATCAGTTAAGAAATCTTGTGCAAGACCTTATTGAAAACCATACTATTGAGCTTGGTGGTCAACCATTTGCATCTAATTCAGATCACACAATTCATAAGAATCCACTATAGGATCATGGTTCTGGTAATCCCTTATCATCTGGCACAAAGAATAATAATAATCAAGCCAATTACATATGTGTTGCCTTCAACTATTCCGGTGGTACTATCATTAATAACCTCTGAGCTGCTGATGAAGATAAATGTGTTAATACCATTACTATTAAAAAGGCCCCAAAATGCAATGTCACTACATGTAAAGGCAAGGTCACCATCCCAGGTCCCTCTACTCATCAACCCAAGATTACCATACCTGGTCCATCTGTCAAGCAACCAAAACCGAATCCATATTTTAACCTTATCGAGCAATTGAACAAAACATTGGCTCAAATCTCCATCCTTGAATTGCTTTGCATCTCGCCCGCGCATAAGGCCATCTTGGATAAAGTCTTACAAGAGTCTTCCATCCCAAACAATATTGATGTTAACCATTTTGAAACTATGGTCGGATATTTGACTTCGCCTCATCAAATTACCTTTTCAGACAATGACTATTGCTCACCCAAACCATCTCATAATGATGCCCTCCATATTGAGGTTTTTGTCCATAAGAATAAGGTTAGACGAGTCCTAGTAGATGGCAGAGCAGGATTTAACATATGCTCTTTGAAATTGGTTAAAGCTCTTGGCTTCTCTGATGCATATTTGGATGCTACCAAGAGTATTGTGATAAAAGCATATGATGATGAAGAACGTGCTTGTAAAGGTGTCATCACACTTCCAATTCATGTGGGACCAGTTATCATAGATACAACCTATCAAGTCCTGGATCATGAAATAAATTATAATATCTTACTTGGTCACCCATGGATTCATGCCTTAAAGGCTATTCCTTCCACCTACCACCAATGTCTAAAGTTCCCCTTTGATGGCACCAAAATTACTATTCCAGGAGATCCTAATCCATTTTAATACTGTACCAACCTAAGAGCCAGTACCAAGCACTAGGTGCCTATCAATCAAGAGGCTTCAGCATCCACTTCCTCTAAATACATTGACCCATCCACACTCACCAAGTCATCCATATACATTCCATCGACTTCCACAACACCATCCTCCTCGGCCTCCATACCAAGTAATGACCTTCAGATCCAGGACGTTGGCTATGGAGAATTCAAATTGAATAGGGCTTACTGCATCACAAAAGTACCCAAGCCACCTAAAGTCTATGGTCAACCTTGTTTCATAGTTGAGCCTAAGGTGACTTTCAAGGTTCCTCCGAAAAAGGTATTCACATTATGAGGGACATGAGTGATGAAGCCATTATTGACATAGCTAACTAGATATACAAAGACCCAGAAGGATTACCACCGTTATCAATACATATCTATGGAAAATGCTATGACATATGCAAAGCTCAAGGTTTTGATGGAACTAGTGGCCTTGGACCAAACAACATAGGAAGGAGAGAACCTATCATCATTTCTATGAGACCAAAGTATATAGGGCTAGGGTTTGAGCAATTCAAAACTAACGATAGACATACCCATGTACTTTCAAGTGAGGACGTAATGACTCCTGAAAGTGTCGAGACAAGTGAAGAATCCCATACTGAAACTAACTCCTATGAATGGGAATGGGGATCTAACAAAACCCTAAGTGACTATGATATTGATGAATTATTCCTAGAAACTCCCTTTTGAGAATTTGTTTTGACAAATGTAGAACATTGATCCTATAGATTGCCATTGTAAACATAAAGAATGGGTAAGCATTCCTTGGGACCCAAAAGAGCATAAACTGTTGCCAACAACATCTGAATTGTTATGCCCCATTCCCGAGCCCACCCATGAGTTTGATATGCTTGAGCCTATTGTCAATTCCTTTGAACTACCATCTATTGATCATGATTCTGATCCATTTGTCCCATATTATGACCATGAGTATAACTCATATGAATTTGACTATGGCCCTTGGATTGAATCAGACTGGGAAATTGAGGATGAAAATTCTACCTTCACACTTGAGGCTTCCATTTGCATGCTTTCTGGATCCTCCCCATCCTTTACCAACACTGATGATGGTATTTCCCTTGTCTACCCATAGCTCATTGACTAGGACCAACAAGACCCGCCTACTACAGATATCTTTCAGAATGACGAGGCTATTGCAAAATTCATGGGACTCTATGAGGGCATACCAAGTGGTAACCACAAGGCAATATTTTCTATTGATCTAGATTATGCAGCATACTTCGAGGAGACTATACAATCCTCCAGTCGCAAAAATATAAATAATAAAACAAAAACAAAAATGTCCTTAGGTGAAAACCTCAAGGTGCCTTCTGACAATACAATAGTAAAAATAAAGGACATATCTAAAGGTGAAAACCTCCATGAGGCACCTAAGGATGGAGGATTGGACTTTCTTCCTGTAACATAGGAAAAATCAGCAATGCTTATTGAAGACACCATAGAAGTTAACATAGCTACACCAGAGAATCCCAAAATGGTTCTCTTGGCTATATCATTAACAAAAGAAGAAAAACCTGAATTCCAATAATTCTTCACAGAAAGGAAAGTTAACTTCTCATGGTCATATATTGACATGCCAGGTCTAGATCTAGAATTGGTATTGCATCATCTTCCTTTAATACTAGGTATCAAACTAGTCAAACAAAAATTATGGAAAATGCATCCGCATATTGCACTACTTGTAAAGGCTGAGCTTAAGAAGTTACTGGATGTTGGATTCATAAGATCAATAGACTATGCTAACTAGATCTCCAGTATTATCCCTATCACAAATTCAAATGGACAAATCTGCATTTGTATGGATTTCAGAGACTTAAACAAGGCATGTCCAAAAGATGACTTTCCATTGCCAAATATAGACATAATTGTTGATCTCACAATAGGGTAGGAGATGTTATCCCTTATGGATGGTTTCTTGGGTTATAATCAAATCTGCATTGCCCGTGAAGATCAACACAAAACAACTTTTACCTGTCCTTGGGGAACATACTACTGGAATGACATGCCTTTTGGTCTAAAGAATGCAGGTGCCACATACTAGCAAGTAATGAAAACTATATTCCATGATCTCATGCATACACTCATGGAAGATTATGTGGATGACCTCTTGGCCAAATATTTGACATGAAAAGATCATCTCAAGGTCCTAGAAAAAATATTTAGGTGGCTCGACGAATACAAGGTCTTTTTGAACTCGAGGAATACAAGGTCTATTTGAACCCAAAGAAATGTATCTTTGGGGTTACTTCAGGAAAATTGTTGGGTTACATAGTTTCTCGACGAGGCATAGAGGTTGATCCCACAAAAGTGAAAGAAATACTAGACATGCCTCCACCAAAAGGAATCAGTGAGTTGAGGACACTTCAGGTTAGATTGCAGTCTATCCGATGCTTCATTGCATAGCTAGTGAACAAATTCCATCCATTTCAATACCTTTTGCACAAAAGTATCCCCTTTGTGTGGACAGATAAATGTCGTGACCTTTTCACAAATCAAAGAATATATATTGAAACCACCTGTTCTAATGCCTCCAATTGAAGGGAAACCTTTGATTTTGTATGTCTCTGCAACCACTTTGGCACTAGGGGCATTATTGGCACAAAATGATTATGAGGAAAAATAATGGGCTATATACTATATCAGTTGTACATTGGTTAGATATGAGTTGAACTATACATGCATCGAATGTGCATGCCTTCTAGTTGTATTTGTAGCACATAAGCTAAGACATTACATGTTGAATCACCAAACACACCTAGTAGCCAAGATTGATCCTTTGAAGTATCTTTTGAGTCGGGTAGCATTGACAGGTCAATTGGAAAAATGGGTAATGGTCTTAAGTGAATATAACATCCAATATGTTGAACACAAGGCAATAAAAGGACAAGTTATAGCCAATCAACTTAAAAATGCCCCTATACAAGGCACTCGTCCTTTGATAGCGGGTTTTCTTGATGAATCTATCTTTCATGTGGAACCTTCATCACCATGGAAGTTGTATTTTGATGGGTCTCATACTAGTCATGGCTCAGGAGCAAGTATCCTGTTCATCACACCACAAGGAGATTCCATTCCCAAGGCATTCTGAATTTCCTTCCCTTGTACTAATAACATTTTAGAATACGAGACACTTGTCACAAGACTCTGAATGGCCATGAAATGGAAAATTTAGACACTGTTAGTTTTCAGAGACTCTCAGTTGGTCATTAACTAGGTGAATGATGATTATGAGACAAAGGATGAAAAGTTGTTTCCTTACAAGTGGATGGTTGATAACTTCATGAAATATTTTAGTATGATTTATTTTGAATAGATCCCAAGGACACAAAATAAGGCAGCTGACACAATGGCAACTATTGGATCTCTCTTAGACATCCCCAAAAATGTGTTACAATTTGAGTTCTTAGTGGAACAATTGTTGATGCCTGCATATGACATTTTAGAGTAAAAAATGTTCTGTGAACTTGTTGGTCCCAGTTCACCTTGGTATCAGGACATCTATGATTATCTAAAGTCCCAAACCTTGCGACCCAACCTATCTAATAATTAGAGAAAATCCTTCATCCGAAAAGCTGCCCAACACACCATCGTTAGTGACACCCTATACCACCGTAGCTTTGACAACACCCTTCTTCATTGTCTTGATACTGATGAAGCCTGAAAAAATTTACACAAGGTTCATGAGGGTATATGTGGATCTCATTCGAGTGGCCCGACCTTAGCTACGAAGGTTACAAGACTTGGGTATTATTGGCCAACAATAGAAAAAGATGCTCTTCAGTTTGTTAGAACATGTCAGAAATGCCAGGTGCATAGTGATCTTATCTATGCACCTACATAGGAGCTAAGACTAATCAATTATCCATGGCCCTTCATATAATGGGGACTCGACCTCATAGGAAATATCCATCCATCCTCCTCCAATGGCCATACGTTCATTATCACCACCACTGAGTACTTCACTAAGTGAATCGAAGCCATCCCCCTCACCTACATCACTGGTAAGGAGATCTCAAAGTTTATCCTTAATTACATCATCTACTAGTATGGTGTTCCATAGTTCATCATCATAGATAATGGCCATCCATTCAAAAATCAAGACGTTCGTGAGCTCTATGAGTGATTCCACATCCAACACCATTTCTCCACACCATATTATCCCCAAGGAAATGGTCAAGCCGAGGCATCCAATAAAAAAATTCTTTGAATTCTTAAGAAGACTGTCAATGACGCTGGCCGAGATTGGTACCTACAACTCAATCTTGCCTTGTGGGCCTACCGTACCAGCATCCATACACCCACTAGAGCCACTCCATTTTCCTTGATCTATGGATTTGAGGCCATATTTCCCATCGAGGTCAAAATTACTTCTCTCTGAGTCTCTTTGAAGGGAATAATCGATGATGAAGAGTACAGATAGTCTCAACTTCATGAGCTAGAAATGTTAGGGTATGTGCAAGATCATCATGGAAAAAACAGGACCTTAAGTGGCGATAAAATTTAGAAAAATTGGAGTTAGGCAACTTGACGTAAAAATTTGAATAATTTATCTATATTATTTTAAAAAAATGTAAGAATAGAATCTATAGAAAACTGAATGTAGTTTCTAAACTACTAGGTTTATTTTAAAAAAATAAAAATCTATTCGGTGAAAATTCGAAATTTCATTGCAGTAGTACTTAAATTTCAAGGAAAAAATAAGAAGTAGGTGTCTATCTGACCACCCTTACCACAATAAAATGATAATATTTTTTTATAATATTTTAGATATAAGTAGAGGACCCATGTCCCGATGTGATGCATATTTTTTAAAATTTATTTTCCAAGTAAATCATTAATTATGATTTTTTTATTACAAAATTTAAAAAATATAAAAACTCGTATTTCTAACCACCTTAACTTGGTCAAAACTTCATGAAATTCATTTTTATTTTTTTAATCCTATAGTATATGAAGCATAGAATGTGACGCATGTTTTGGATTCAAAAAATGTGATACCATCTAAAAGCTATAGATTTTTTTCAATCAGCCTATCAATCAGGACTTTAGTCGTAATTTAAATAGAAAATGAATAATAATAATTTATTAAGTTCAAAGTAAAGAATAATTTATATTGGTGGAAATTTGAGAATCTCCTTTAAAAACCCTTTTTGTTTCATCAATTTTGGGTAAAAAAAAGTCGTTAGCCACATGGTCCATCATATCACTTACATATCGCCACTTTTTGGCCCATAATGATCCTGCACATACTTGTTACAAGAAAGATGAAAAAATTCCTTGAACCACTTATAGGCATATCAAAATCATCTCTGCAGGAGCTATAATAAAATAGTGATGGTCAAAAAATTTGAAATTGGTGACTTGGTCCTCATGCAGAATCCAAGAAATTAGGCTGACCATGAGAAGCTAGAAAGTTTGAGCCTAATTGGCTCGGTCCTTATATCATTATCGTAGCATTAAATTTTGGTGCTTATCAGTTAGCCACACTTGATGGAGAATAGTTGAAAAAATGCATCAACAATCTACATCTATGAAAGTTATACACATAGCATCAGAGAGCTTGGCTAAAAGCTTAAAAATACAAAAAATATAAAATCAAGAAAAAATCATCAACTTAATGAAAACCTAGCAAATAGGCGCCTTGGTGACACCAAAAATAAAAATAAAAAAAAGAGAAAATGGAAAAAATAGTAAAAAATAAATAAAATCATCCAAAAGTGAAAACTTGGCAAATAGGCACTTTGGATAAGTACCATGGTGAAAACCTGGTAAATAGGTGCCATGCGTAGTCGATCATTTCTTCACCATCTACTATCATTCTATCAACATCAACTAGAATGCATAATCATGAAATCCCAATACATTCACGACATTCACCATAAGTCCTATCAATTCCGCCCATGGCTAGCATTGGTTGACATCACCCCTTGCATATCCTTGCCTTTTGTCTCGTGTCTACCTCCCTTCCATGTCATTTTGTTTGGATAATCCTCGACTTGTCAAGGGAAATACCTTTATCATTTGACTATAATGGGTATCACACATGGTCAATAAATTCGTAAAATGTCTTGAAAAAATCCTAAAAATTAGAAAAAGTCATGAAAAAAGTCATAAAAAGTCTTGAAAAAAAGTCATAAAAATAAAAAAAAGTCCTGAAAAAAATCATAAAAATTAGAAAAAGTCCTGAAAAAAGTCATAAAAAATTATAAAAGGTCCTGAGGAAAATACAAAAACATTCGAAAAATGTCAAAAATCTCAAAAACAAGGTCAAGTCTGTCACGTCATTTAAGTCAATCATGTTAGTCAGTCTTTGTCCAAGTCCGAACTATGTTGTCTTTGCACATTTGCTACGTAGGCAAGATTCATCTTTGAATCCCTGAGACATTAGGTCTATCCTTTTAGGTTTGTTAAAATAAAATCATGACTCAATCTTCTTTCCTTCTGACAAAGTCATTGGTCTTGTCAAACTATGAGGTCTCTAAGTGCATGATGTAGGCAAGGCCATCAACCGATGAGCCCCCAAGGCCACACTAAGTCAGTCCATTAGGGTTCATGGAACTAGAATGTCACACACATCGAATATCTTCAAGTCGAGAAAATAATTTATCAATCCTAAAACAAACAATCTTTCGACAAACTTTCAGCAATATTTCCAATCGACATTCCAATCAAACTTGCATGTCAACAATGGCATGTGATCAAATCTATCATCTATTCAAACTCTATCAAAACAAAATCAACCTGTCAAAATCTTGGTTCTTCTTCAGATGTGTCCTTCTGGGGAATAACTCTTGTCATTTCTTTATGCTTTGGATGTGTCCTTCCTAAACATTGTTATCATTATCTGGCATTTTTTAGGGATTCTCCTGACATTTGAGAATCGATCCTCTTGAAATCAACATCATTTAGGATGTGTCCTTGAATTTGAAATTAATTTGGAAACCTCGACACTGTCCAACTTGGCATTTAGACATGAAAACAGTTGACACTTAAACACTTGGAGAACACTGTCTATCTTTCTGATGGTCATCATGATATTAGTTCCTTGCATCATAGGAGCCACGACGTACCATGATGATCATCCTTGTCATTTACTCATCCTGCTACTAGTTCCTCAAGGATGTCTTGACTTCAGGATATAGAGGAGCAAAGACATAGTATGATGATTTTCCTATCTTTTATTGACTATCATGTGGCTAGTTTCTTGAGGGTGTCCTGACATCAGGATTTAGAGAAGCAACAACGTCTCATGACTATTCTTGTCTGTTTGTGGTTGGTTATGACAAAATGACTAGGGGCAATTACATTCCTCATATGAGTCATGATCATCCTTCTCTATGATTGTTGGTCCTATGTGATTGTTCAACCGTGCACACTATTGATTTATGTTATATCATAGTATTTGCTAGCCATTACAACATTCTACCCAATGATGATTAAGAGCGACAACTATGATAGTACTATGGAAATTGTTGAAGGATTCTTGTTTCCGCACTAACATGCATATCTTTCTCCGCACTAACATCCACCTTTGTCTTCTCTTCTCCCATCCTCTGATAATATCCTATGACATACAAAAACATAGTTGCATACATGATCATACAAGCATTTCATTATCACATTTCAAATTTGCATAAATCAAATACCATAATTCATATTACATCATATCATTTACATCCATCCATCTTGCATACATAAAAGCATCATTAGCATTTAGACATCATAACCAAAATTTTCATTAACATATAGGAATCATATCATCATACACCACATAATGCATACATACATAATCATATCCATAACTGCATCCATAATTCTGAAGCACGATATCCATCAATCACATCATACATCTCATAATATCATAAATGCATCATATCGAACCACATCACATAGCATCATATAAAAGCATAAGAAAATCATAACACATAACATCATAAAACAAAGAATGTAGTCTGCATAAAAATCATCTCATATATATAATCTCAAAAATATATCATGTCATAGGATAGAGTCATGAGATATCCCAAAAATGGAGCTCACAGGCTTGATAGTCAATACATAAAGTGTCATAACATAAGAAATTCTGAAACAAAATATGTCCAATGCCCCTAGGGTGCAATCTCCTCATCCCATCATGGAGACAAGCATGGTGACTGATGACCTATCGCTAGTGGTAACATAGCCTATGACAATGAAACACCCTTTGTTTGTGAGGCCAATGGTACTAATACTGATGGCATCATCTCAACTATGACCTAAATGGGAGAGGTGGCTGGAGCCTGACTCTGAGATCCTAAAGGGTCGATGAGGGGAGGCTGGCTCTACTTTGTCTGGTAACCTAAAGATATTGATCTATGGCTATGGATCGATTTGTGGTTGTGACTTGAAGAATACCTCTGAGAGTGATGATATGTGACCTGATGACTACCTAGATGAGGTGGACCAGCCAGCACTGGTATGACTACTACTATGTGATATGTTACTGCTATGAGTCTGAGTACCACTACCTATCTTGTTGTATGATCTAGATAATCTAGGGTCCCATCTCTCAGGTCGCATGACCTGCTCATACAATATCCTGTACCTACCTCTTCTCTCACTCATTCAGGCCAGCTCTCTGGCCATATCCCCTATTAGTCATGTGCACAACTATGCAAACTCTGTGAGCTATCTATCAACCTATTGTTGCCTGATAACGTCCTGGTCTCTCTCAACCCACACCACCTCTAACTCTACTGATAATTCCTTGTTCTAGGACAAGGCTGCATCTAGTCTGCTTTGAAGGTTGGCCACCCTCTGGTATGTGGTAGCATCTACAAGAAAAATTGGTGGTATATCCCTCTCCTCCTCCCCATCAATCATCTACTCTCTCAGCTTCCTCTCTACCTCATCCTCCCCCTCCCCCTCCTCCTCCTCTTCTCTCTCCTCCTCTCCTCCAATCTCCTCTATGTCAATATCCAACGAGTGATGCTCTACAAAAGGATCCTCCTCTATTGACATCTCTCCCTCTACTCTAACCTCTGCCTCCCCCTTTGGACGCTCTCCCTCCTATCTATCACCCTCCTCCTCACCCTCCTCCCTAATGGGAAAAAATGGTGCTCCACCCACCCGATGTGTCACTCCCCTAGGCTGCCTCCTCCATCTGTCACCCCTCCTCCTCCTCCCACCCCTTCAGTCACCACTTCCATCTCCACCCCTACCACCTTCATCATCTCCCCACCTCTCCCACCATCCCCTTAGCCTCCATCCCTCCCCCTGCCACCATCTCTCCCTCCCTGTCCTCCCCTCTGTACCTGTGGAATGATTGATTGTCGATCAATCAGTGCAGGACCATCTGGATCTACCAATCAAATAGGCATGTGAATCTGCCACCAGGAATCATAGTCAGTCGATGTACCGACATCTATCGACCCTCCTCTCAATCCCCATTGTTGTGAAACCAACCCATCAATTTGCTGCTCTGCCAAGGGCACTACTATAGGTGGTCCCACATGGTCTCTCTCGATGACCGCACATAGTCAGTCATCCCCATAGGCACACCCTAATTCTCTCCAAATTGCCATAGTACCCGCTGGGGCAAGTACATATTAGTGATCCTCTAACTCTGCATAGTCCGACCAATCATGTATCTGAATTGTCGACACAATGAAAGGTATTCATCCTCATCCAACCACTGGGCAGAATCTCTAAAATACCTCTAGACAAAACTCATCAGGGTATCGATCCTATGACACTAGTACCCTATATCTCCTACGCAAGTCTATGTAACTAAACCTGCATATAGATATACATAGAGCATACTCTCGCCCAACTACTGAATATAAACCGGTGGACAAAAAAATGAGAATATGCTCCTGGGCCCAAATCATCAAAAGTGTAGTACTGTAGCTAATACTTAGACCCTCCTGATAGGCCACCTCATGCAACTAGTGATATAACATGCCCAACAAACACGACCCCTAGGAAAACACTATTCTTTCTCTGCGCATCCATACCAATACATCCCCCCATCTAATAGGGAACCCATGCCCACGATTATCTGGTATCAGGACTCCGGAGATCAATGTCATCAACATGGCATCCCACTAAGGATAGTGCTTGGCCACAAAGTCCCAACCAATCTCATATCCATGAATCCCCAAACCAGCCTCACCCACATCCTTATACATATCTATCATGGCCTGTCACCCTCGGTGAGGATGATAAACTACCCACTCATCGCTGATCGAGATGCAGAGTATCCTGTACACCTCCTCTAAGGTAATGGTGGCCTCTCCTATAGGCAGATGGAAGGAGCATGTCTCTGAATGCCACCCCTCGCAAAGTGTTGTCAACAATCCTCTGTTTTCCAAAATAATTGGCATGTAAGTGACATAATAGAGACCCAATCTCATCAGTCGTGTTCATTCACTGTCTCGCAGTTGATCTCTAAATGCATAAGTGGTTGGTTTAAACTTGCCTGTGTAAATGGGTACTAGTCATTTTTGCACATGCATAAATGAGTATTAGCACACATGGATTATCATTGCAAAGCATTATTACTATCTACATAATCAGAATGCATCTAAAAGATGAGTCTACACTAAGTCAACTCTGGTCAATCCTAGACAACCTCAATTGCATCGCATTGACCACAATTCTATCACGTTAAGTCATATGTGTCTTTGCATTTCACACATGCATCACATTCAAGTGATTGTGTCATTCAAGCTCACAATTGTGAAGCTCTACATTGCTTGCATCATTTTACATTTCAATTGCGTCATTTCATAATGCTTGCATGATTTGGCTTCACACTTGCATCGCAATATGGCACTTGTGTCACGCGAAACCACGGTTGCATTGTAATTTAGCACTTGTGTCCTATGACCTAGCATTTGTGTTATTTTAAAACTAGACCCTACCCATCCGTTACACTTGTGTTAGGACACAACAAATGCGTCAAATGCGATAGCGCTTGTAGCTTATGTGAATTCATTTGCATCGCAACGCATTCATTTTCCTAGCCTAAACCCTAATTAATGCATGAAAAAAGAGAAAATAAAAGTCGCGAAGGGGTGCTTATCGGTGCCTCTATGCCCTTAGGTCATCGGAAGGTCCTCACTCGATAATCATAGTACTCTGTCACTGGGATCACCATCTTCTCCTCACACTCTTCTCTCCAAAATTTCTAAATAACAAAAGTGAAAATGACACATGGATTACCTTTTCAAACCTATTTATAGGTTGAAAATTTGGGTTTTCCTTTTCTGGTTTGTATTGGAGGCTCATTTGACTTCCTTTGACTGGCATTTTCGCTATCTTAGAATCCTTCATTTTCAAAACCAATCACATCATTGCTTTTCTAGTCATCAAATTGACTTATCGGGACACTTTCCAAATTTTTCTGACCCTGGGCCAAAATTCAAAAAAATACCCAAGGGGGCATAGGCACTCCGCACCTTCACTGGAGCATATCTTTGACTTTTTTTCTTTTCCATAACGCAATAAACTACATTATGACAAAGAGGGGGAAAATGTAGACACACAAAATTGACCTAGGCCTCTAAACTCAATTTTCTCATTAATTCCTCTATGTCCCTCTGACCAAATTCAGCTATTAGTTAAATAATGATCAATTAATTGATTAATTCACTTTTCTTATTCTTCTTGACTATTTAAATAAATCACATTTATTTAAATACACCACTAATGTCTAAAGTCCTCTTTAAATTAAATAAATTGCTAAATTTATTTAGTTTATCCACTATTCCCTCTTGATTATTTAAATAAATAAATTTTATTTAAATATGTCTCTAATATTAAAGTCTTCTCATAATTAAATAAATACCCCACAATTTATTTAATGATTAACCCACTTCTTCCACAATTAAATAATTTATAATTAATTATTTAATTGTCTCATTTGAATTCATTTCCAAATTTAAATAAAAAATCATTTTTTTAAATTTCTCTCTTCAAGTAAATAATTTAATTATTATTTACTGCCACATGACTTCACCATTTTGAATTAAATAAAAATATTAAATTCAAAATGGCATTTCCCTCCACAAATTAAGTAATTTCTAAAATGACTTGATTTTCTAACTCATTTTTTTCTACTTACTAAATCTTATCTCACTGTCACACATATTCTCATTCCTTGATTTAATTTCTTAAATTAAATCAAGTCCACTCATTTTGAATTTCACTCTAAATTTTCCCTAACCTTAATTAAAGGGTTGTTATTTTGAATCTTGACCATTGATTCTAGGGCACTCATCAATCTTCAATCTCCTCCATTCATCGAAAATTGCATTTTCTATAAAATGACAATTTTGTTCTCATTTTGACATCTCATATATCTTGAAAAATCTTGCAACTCTTGAATCTTACATTTTGCTTATCTTTGTCATTTAGCTAATTAGTTTGCATGCAAGATCTAGTTTCTCTTGCATAATCATTTGAATCCTTCGACACTTGTTTAGGACTAGTGATTATTAAGATTTCTCATCATAAATATGAGGGCAACCTCATATTTTCAGCAAGCTAGAAGGTGTAATGGAGGTCAGCGATGGAGAATGAAGACCTTGGGTGAGATTGTTTCATTCATTTTTATTAATTATTTTGCACTCCATTATTTACTTTGGGATTTTATGTTGCATTTAATCTACTAACAACCTAAGAAAAATACCCTTAGTTACAAATGGAACTTCCAATTTGAAAGAAAGTTTCTTTAAAATTAAGAGGAAGATCAATTCAAGAAACGGATATTGGAGGTAAAAGTCTTTGGTTTGAAGAAATAAGTTACCTTTGTGAAGAGGAGAAAACTAGGAAAAAGTGCACATTTTATGAAATATATATTTCTCTTGCCAGCTGTTGTTCCACCTCGGGCCAAGTCCTTTCAATCCTTATCTTTTATCCTTCTATGCAAACAAAATGAGTGAATATAAAATTATTTTGTAATTAAAAGAATGAAGGATTTTATGAAAGAATTGGAGGAGTTTTCGGTGTAAAGAAGGATATTAATTCTTTGCAAAGAAAAATCAATTTCAAGAAGCGGTGGTGAAACAGTTACAAGAAACTAAAAGGTCTCATTTGGAAAGTCTTATTTATTGGAGAGTTTTGGAAGCAACAAGCATCTTTTTGATCTTCTTTCTAGCTATTCCAGGAATAAGGAGTAGCATATTTTTTATTTTTTGTACAGTCTTGATGTACAGGGGTGTTGAGTCTATGAACTCATATTTTGAGCATTGAGAAATAAAGGTGATATTGTTCAATCTTTGCATTTATTAATGTCCTCTTTAAATTGCAGATGAACATTGAGTCATTGTGGTTATTGTTCAGTGTTTGTTCTGTTATATTGAATTGTTTATGTGTTATTATTGATGCTTTGAATTCATAATAATTCATCTATTGAAAAAACGTTTGATGTTCATTATTTATCCTGAGTATCATTTGGGTACAGAATAGGTGAACTTTGTATCATTTATTTGCATCTTTTTCATGGTTATGGGTAGATGTCAGTTAGCCTTTTTTGATTTCTGGTGAATAGCGTACCTAGTCTTTATTCATTCCATATCTATTGAAGGTAGTCGCGCTTGTAAAATAAGCAGAGAGCACTTGCAACTATAATTGCAAGTGACTCAACTGTTGGTCTATTTGTTATTGATGTGGGCAAGGGGTATAAAATTAAAGTGACAAATCTATTAACCAACAGACATAAGGAGTGACAGATGGCAAAATGAGATTGCATAGCAAGGAATGTTCACACTATATTTTTACCCCTTCAAGACATGAAGCTTTTAGCAATATACTAAAGAGTAGTGATGAAGACTTTGGTGGGTCCCTTATCAAAGTGTGTTGTAGTGATAAGGTGCACACATGTTTTCTGATACAGATGGAAAAGTATTACTGCATTACAATAATATTTTGCATCATGTTTTCTACTCTTTATGTGCAAACAAAGTTGCGATATGGAAAGAGGACATGATGGTGATCTAATGACAAAGATCAAAGGATGGCTATCGAATGGTTATTGCTTCTTAGCTTCAAATCATGGAAATGAATTTTGATTCCCTAAGAAAAGTTGTGATGGGTTAAGTTAGCATGATTTCTATTTACTAAGAGATAAAGATTAATGGCAACAATTAAAATGTAATCAATCGAACGATTGGGATTTAAAGTTGAACGATGGATGCAAACCTTTCAGAAAGGTGGTGTGAAGAGCTAGATCAATGGCCCAGGTTTAAAGTTGAAGATCTGCAATGTTTAGGTGAGTATAATGGCAATGAAGCCCTCATTTGAGCTAGTATCTAACATAGAACTTAAAATTAATGTTTGTAACCACTCCAACTACCAAGTTTTATTATGATTAGATCCTTAGGGTAGCAAAGATCATGTTCCTTTCAAAAAAAATATTGGAAATAGAGAATATGCATTAATGAACAAAAAACCCTAAATTGATTACATGGTAAAAATAACATTGGTATAGAATTTGATGATGATTGTGTATGGATCAATGGATAGGATTCTTTTTGGAGAAGGAAGCAAGTAGAAAACTCTAGTAGAAGTTTCTAGATAGAAAATTGAATTATACAATTAATTTGGATGGTGGTGCATTGCTTAAGGAGGAATGATTATTGATGAATGTAAGTGAAAAGAAGAATCAAAATATTGTCTAAGGATTATACTTGAGGCAGTAGAGTGAGTGTGTGAGCTAAAGAGCAAACAAAGAATGCACAAGTTGTGAATGAGTATAACCCAAACAAAAATATAAGATATTTATCAGGGCTAACATTCAAGATGTATAACAAAGAGAGGTGTAGGGTAGAGAATTGTGTTGCAAAGTCAGTAACAAATAATTAAGTAGATGCAAATAGGGTTGCAACATTGAATTGTGTTCAATAGAAAAAATTAAATTACTTTGCATTGTAAATCTGATTGGTAGGTGCCATCAGATAACTGGGTAAGTGCTCATTATAGGGAGTGGGTGCTCCTAAAACCAAGGGATTGGTGTCTCCTTAGGGTTGGTTCCCTTGAATAGAATTGTAATTGGATACTTGCATTGTGAGGCTTGATTAGGATAGTAGATCCTAGCACCTATTCTCACTGTGGTTTTTCTCATATTGGCTTTCCATGTATATCTTGTGTTATGAGTTATTATGTGTGCATGTTTATTTATCTACTAGTTTAGTTTAATCTGCACTAAATGAGCTAGAAATAATTAAACTTCTTGAAGTGTTAAAATGGTTATATTTTAATTGATCTATTGATTCATCCACCCTCTTCGTATATTTTTGTGTTCCAACATCTTTAGTAAAGAAACACTCAAAAAATATGATCAATATTATCAATCTTTCTACATAATCCACACAAATATGTACTTACATTATAAGAAGACCAAGGCATTTTTTAAGAGTATCAACCATTTGAAGTATGTTTTTTTGGGTTCTAAGACCCCATTCCAAATCTATTTAAGGGATTTATTCTAGTTTACTTGATTGAAATTTTTATTCCAACATTGATTAAATTAACATAATCTGAAATTGAGTTGGTGTTACACACCAAGTTATACAATTTTTTGAGTTCATCTTAAAGAAATTTGACCCATCTTCCCATTTGTAATTGGTTATTTTTACAAAATAATTAATGGTATAATAGTCTAAATTATTTTTTCAAATAATAAATCATTACAATACTCTCTCAATAGTGAGTATGTTCTTCAATAGGTATGAGGGAGATCATACTCATTACTTAGAGTTTCCCAAAGCTTAATAGAGCCATCATTAATGATGTCTTTAAAAGCAATAATTCCTTTCCTTACCCAACCTTTAGCTAAACAACCTTGTAGTAAGGCTAGGGGCTTATTTTTATGAATTAAATTCCACCAAACTAACCTATTAGGACAAATATTATTATTAATGTTCAATAGAAAGCTCCTTACATATTCCCATGCCTTCCAAATAGATTTGAAGACAATGGAACCATTTGGCTAGACATGTAACAATCCTAATAAGGAGTCACTAAATGGAGTGTTTTTCTTTTTTTGGTACTACTTTTAGGATGTTATTTTTTATAAGGATTTTCCATGGTTCTTCCGCTTCCAATGCATTTAAAATTCATTTCACTCCATGTGAAATACCTTGGTTTTTTAGATCCTTTAGACCAAGTCCACCTAGGTCTTTACTCCTACTAGATCAATCCCAATTGAAAACATGCTTATTCTTCATTCCCTTCCAATAAAACCAAAGATAATTCCTTTTTTTTATTTTGAATTTCTTCTACTTGATAACTATTTAATGGCCAAACTGAGGCATATTATAATATATATGATGAGATAATATTTTAGAAAACTTGGAATATCCTAGCTAAATATAAGTAGAGTTTATTCCATATCAGTTTTCTTTTAAGATATAAAATGTGATACTTAGGTATCGTACTTGGTTATCTGGTCCCCCTCATTGAATTTCATAGCTAGTAAACTAGTTGGGTATGGTGTCATTCCAACTCAACATTATTGACTTTATTTTAGAGAACTTATAACCAAATTAATCATAGAAGATATGCGACATATACATTAAGAAATTTATGTTTTCTCTACCCAAATCCATAAAAAATGTAGCAGCATCCACAAAGTGGATGTGATTAACTCTTGATTATTAGGCAGATTTACTCCTTTAACTTTGGGGCCACCTAAGTCATATCTAAGGATGTAGAATATTGCTTGAGATGCAATTGAAATTTTGTGAAAAGGGGAAAACCCTAGTTCCTTTAATATAAAGAAACTATTATTTAAGGTCCCTCTTCCCAAGATTTTATTAGAATGCACCAACCGTAAAGCCACAAAATTGACTTTCAACCTAAATGGTGATTCTTTAAGGATAGAGAATGATTAGGAATGATTTGAAATAATGAAACTAAATGAACTATATGACATAATATGTAAAATGTAGATTCTTGAAGATGTATAGACTATAACAACACTTTGTAGGAAAATCTAGGAGATATTTGACAATGTGAACCTATCATGAAAAGTTGGATCTGAAATGTGTAGGAGGATTGGTTTGCCCCTAGGAAAATAGCTCTTTGTGATCATTTCTATAACTTAGAAATATGATATTGTAATTCTTTATCTACTCTATATTCCTATTCCTACAAATATTTTTCTTTGGATCTGGACCTATAATAAATCTACAAAGGAAATTGACTGTTTGTTTGTTTAGGTGTTTGCCTCAATCAAACCCCCATTTTGGTAATTGAAACCTAATAAAAATATAGTGTGTGATCCCTAACATTATGTGTTTCTAAGGTTGTTAAGAGCTAAGATGCAAAAAAACCATACTCAAGTGCATTAGAGTATGATTCCTATATGACAATGACAAGATCCACTTAGCAAGAAGTTAAAAAACCCTAAATAAATTTGAAACACAATAATACCTTATTTTAGGTTGCTAGTAGAATGAATCTTGAGGATGAGAACAATAGGAAAAAAATCATTAGGTAGAGGGAAGTGGCCAAATGTATCTCCTGATCCTAGAATCCATCATATTCTTCTATAGGCATCAACCTTCAATCATGTAAAAAAGCTTGATCAAATCTACCAAATGTCTTGAAGACTTGTAAAATCAAGAAACGTTGCTCCAAGACTCTGAATTTTGATTTCTTGAATACTCCTTCTCATGTTCTAGTTTTGAATTGATGAAAAGACTAGGCTTTTATAGGAATTTCTCTAATTTCCTAAAAATTAGATCTTGATAACTGACAATTGCAAGTTGAATTTTGCATGTTAAAATGTCACCAAAAAGATATTAAATTTAGGTCTTTGCTAAGTAAGGGGACACATTCACCCATGGGCGAATGGGTCCTAGTCAAAATTTCTAGGGCACATATTTCGGGGAAATTTAATGATAGGATGAATTTGTTCAATGCTTGTTTCAGTATCAAAAAATAATTAAAATAGGCATTGGGATGCATAATAAAGGGAATTAAGGCCTATTTAGGAAGGGCTAAAATAGGTCCAAAATAAGTGTGAAATTATACTATCACCTACAAGGGAGTACAATTTCCTGCACTATAATAAGGGTGATCCCACAAAACTGGTTTACAATTAGCTTGAGGAAGGGAAAATGCATTTTCACTGGGAAAAAACTTTAGGGGGTTCACCAGAAGGGGGGTTCTAATGAACATCCCTTCAATGGGTTTTTTCTTTTTTAATTTTATTTAAAGGGTGTTTGCTAGAACCCCCCTTTTTTTCCCTTCTCCCCCTCTAGCAATTTTCTACAAAATTTGTCTTTCCAAGCTTGGGTTGAAGATGAAAATGGAATCATATTCACAGACCCAAATGGATGATGGTATCCATTCAAAAGAGCTATCCATCAAATATAATTTTAATATATTTTGGTTTTGTTATGTGTTTTTTTAGTTTAATTAAACATAATTTTTTTCACTTAAAATAAAGCTCTCTATTTTGCACATGGAAAAATAGTAGATTATCAAAAAAAATCTAAAAAATATGTTCGTGCTAGGTATTGATGCCCTTGATTTAAAAAAAAAAATTTGGTACACCTATGTCTAAATTGTAATTAGTTTGATTTCAAAACTTAATTAAGAAAAAAATATTCAATAAAGCACTATGACACCAAATGAACATGCTAGATATCATAGTTAAAAATCTAAATTTGAAAAAAATATAATTTTATCCTTCATGAAATTTTTTTATGTTGTATATGGTGAACATCACTCTTTAAAAATTGTGTTCACTGTTAAAAACTAGTTTTCGAAGGAAATGGAAAAATAAATGCAATCTGATTCCAATTTTGTAAAAACAAATATATTTAGAATCTATAGTCAAAATGCCACAAATCACAAGTTTGCATCATCTTCAAATTCCTCATGTTTTAGTAGCTATAGGTGCCTGAAAGTGAAGATTTAGTCAAAAAATTTAGTTCAATGCCAAGTTTGGCCAAAAAGTGTAAACCACTATTGTGGGATCACCCCCAATCACAAATAGAGTATGGGATAGTGGTCATACTTGCCTTATTGACCTTTGGATAGAAATGGGTTGCGAAAAGTTCCCATTTACATCAATTTTGGCATTAGCACCTTGTAGAAGAGTGCTTACCATTTTAAAAAATTCCTTGGGAAGCCTAAAAGCCACAAGAACCTCCATTATGAAGGCCCATTCAATTTTTCGTAGGAATTTTCAAAAACTAAAAGAAGCATGTGAGCATTTTTGGTCCTCACCCAATCCATTGCTTCCCAACTTGTGATAAGGTTTTCAAGGATATACCTCCCTTTAATGAATCCATTTTGGGTATATTGGCTAATTAATGGGAGAATTTCTCTTAGCCTTAATGCTAATTTTTTTGCAAGTATCTTATAAGACACATTGAGGAGAGTAATTGGCCTCCAATTTTTAATCAAGGATTTTTCCCCTTCTTTTGGTATTAATTTTATTATACATTTATTTATCTCTTCATCAAGGGATCCTTTTGAAATTGATTCATTGTATACCAATTTAATATTTGTTTAGATATCCAATTAATTATTTTATAGAATTCAATAGGAAGGCCATCAAGCCCCATGGACTTATCATAGTTGAAGGTTTGAATTAAGGTATGAAAAATAGTTTTTGAAAATCATTTGATAGACTCAATATTCAATCCATTAGTTAAATATTTATTGTAAAAAAAAACATTTTTTTAAACACTCACATTAATATATGTATATATGTCTATGAAACTATGTATACATATATTTATTTATAAATGGATTGTTCTAAATATTGGATATATTGAGTATATTGGAAGATCTATGACAACTTCCTTTCATGGATTTATATATATAAACATGTATATACATGTATTTAAATATATATATTAATATAATAATATTATAAATATATTATTATTTATGTTGGAAGAATGAAGAACATATCATTATGCATCTTTTATGTTTTCATTGATGTCACCATATTATATGAGTTGCAATTGCAATCTTAAGCTCAAGGTTGATCCAGTATTCTGAATCGATATGCAAGTATTATTCTATGGTATTTTGGTTTGCAATCCCTCATTGATGATCATCATTGCTTACAGTTTTGGAAAATGTTTTCTGGATGTTGGAAGATTGTATATTTAGAATATCATGTGTTCAGGTGCTTGTATGGTGAGTTGGCATTACTCTGATGTAAAATTTTTCTATTAGGTCTATCTCTGTCCGACCTAACATATGGTTGATGTTGTAATGGATTAATTTATGTATTATAGATGTATGTGCGACCTATCCTTGGTCCATGCCGACATGGTGTAGCATGCTACATGCTTAAATTGTTTTTGGAAAGATTTTGTACATGCTTAAAGCCGATAGTTATCTTTTTGGTGAATAAAGGTTGCATCTAATTAGGCCGACCTAATTGATGCTAGCGGAGGAGTTAGATATATATATTGGATAGTTTTGAGATTGAAGAGTGTGGAATGAGATGGAATGAATGTGAATACGAATGAAGGTGAATATATGTGTTCTGGTGTGAAAATTTACTAAGAATCAAAGGAACCGAATCAACACTTGTTAGGTGTAACTTCATCAGTTCATGTTTTGGCTATAAGCCATTTTGTTAGTATATCTTTCATAGGCAGTGAGCCTTCCATTCTGGATAGTGAGTCCTATCTGGATAGTGAGTCCTATTTGGATAGTGAGTCCTCATAGTGAGCCACCCTTTGTAATGTCTTATAATCGCTTATAATATATTGTGAGATAATCCTCATTGTGGGTTTTCCCATCTTGGGTTTTGCACATAAAAATTTTGGTGTTCATGTGTTGTGTACTTTTATGTTTTGTTAATTCTCTTGCTCATTTTTACTATCATATGCATTGGAGTAATTGGATGGTGTTTGTTCAACAAGTTAAAGAAGATATTGATTCAAACCCCCCTTTGAGTATCTTGGGTATTCAACAATCGGTATCAGAGCTTGGTACCTATGAAGAAGCCTAATAGCTTGAGGAAAATCTTGAAGATTGAACAAATGGATGACAAAGAAGAAATTTGGATAGCTCTTGATGATCTTGACAAAGCTGGAAGTGAAAAAGAGATTTGAAAGAAAATCTTGATGAGGCAAATGAATGCATCTAAAAATTGAAAGACAAATTGAAGAAATTCAAAGAAATACATAGAGAAGTAAGTGAACAATTAAAACAAGAAAATGAAGAGATTACCAGATTGAAGGTGCAAGTGGAGGAAAAGAAGAGAATTGAAGATTGTTTGAATACAGTGATGCAAAGAAAGTATGATGAATTCACAAGGCTTGAACAAGAAGTGGTAAATCTGAGAACAGATCTGGACAAAGCAAAATTTTGTGAAGATAGTTGCAAAATAAACTCCACCAAGCGTGATGAATTGATTGTAGGAAAAAAACCATCTAAATACAAAAGTGATTTGGGACTAGAAATAGGTGAAAGTTCTAAGGCTATGAAGACCTCAAACATAGTGGATAATCAAAAGACTCAAGGTAAAGGAAAACAGACAAAGAACTCAAGAATCTTTACTAGGAGACCACCTATCAGACAACCAAATGATCAAAGGTACACATCTTTCAATGGTGTTTTCTTTTCATGCAATAAATTTGGTCATAGAGAAATGAAGTGCAAAAGTAGAATAAACCAATATGTTGGACCCTTCTCCAGATAATGTTTTGCATGCAAGAAAGTTGGACATAGAGCTAGTGAATGTAGAACTCGAATGATGAATTGGTTTAATGGAGGTAGAATGAATCAATCTTTTTTTGGCTATTGTTATAGAAGTAATAAGTTTGGACACAAATAAAATTAGTGAAGATTAAGGGTTAGTGGAGGTTAAAAAAATACAAAAATTGTTGTTGACCACAATTGCAATAAACTTGGACACATTTCAAAAGTATGTAGAAGTAAAAGGGGAAAGCAATCTGATCATGTAAAGAAGAATGAACCAGTGAATAAAATTGACAAGAATGAGGTTAAGAAAGAAATGAACAAGATATGGAAGAAGAAAGAAGAGCCATAAACATCAAATGTGTCTGTGCCCATATCTGTTGCAAACAATTCCTTCGAGAATTAGACCTAGCATGGTCTTATGGGGAGTATTAAAAGAAATTTGTTTGAACCCCCAGGATATATGGTCTGTCAGATGTTGTTACAAGGATATGTTGTAAGGAATGGATAAAAAATTTATGCAAAAGAAACTGAAAGAAAATATGTAGGCATGATCTTTTTGGGAGGAGATTAGGGTTTTTCAGTGCATCAAAAGGGTTTTTATCAGCTTTTCAAATTCCATCACATTTAATGCAAATTAGGGAATTGCAATGATCTATAAAGAAAAATTGTAAAGTATTTTTGATCACTTGTACAATTGACTGATGTAGGAGCATCAGGAAGATTCAAATTAGTTGGGACAATGAACATTCAGTTATAGAGAGTGACCTTGGAGCTTACTTTGTTCCTCAGTATGATGGCTAGTTGAGTATACTGATGATAAGAAGCTGGGGATTAAAGGGTTTGTTGACAAGTATATCTAGCTTATCCACATGAAGTTTTAGAGGTTCACATGAATATTTGATTAAGTTATGAGTATTGGTGTTTCAATAGTTGTTCTATTGTTGTAGCTTTTGTTCCTGAAATAATATGATGTAATTCTAGTAATATGAGTTGTTATAGATGCTTGTGTGGTGATTCATGATGATTGTGGATGTTTCTTGATGATGATATATCTGTGTTGTTGGTTCGTATTGATTGGTGTGCTCGTGATTGGTGATTTTCTTCTGGGAGTTCATGCTTTTCATGTTCATGGCTGATAGGGTTATTATAGCGTATTGTGGATCTTTGAGGCTAATCGTTCAAGGGGTTTCATGTTCGAGACATGTTGTTCTGGGTACCTACTATGTTTTGGCCAACATTGGTTGATTCACATTGATAATTTCTTATTGATTTGGGCTGACACTTTGTACACATTTTATATTTTGTTGGGCCAACATGTAGTTGATGTTATCCTTAGATGCAAATATATATGATCGATTGTTTTGAGGAGATTGACAAGGCAAGGGGCGAGATGTGCGAGTTTTGTGTGTGAATAATATCCTAAGGAATCAAAGAGTAGTGGATAGAATGAAGTCATGAAGCATGATGATGAAATTTTTTGATCTAGAAAGATCACAAAGCAAGGAATTTGTGGAGTAGAAGGAAGAAGCAATGGAAGAAAATTATTGTATGAGTTGTTTGTAATTCCTAGGCTATGGCCTAGCATCTGTAAAGCCCTAGAGGCCTATGTAATGAGTTTCTGAGATCTAATATAATGATGAATGCACTTTGAAGGCTAGGTTTTTTTTTCCCTTTGAGGGTTTTCCTAAGATAATTCTTGTGTCATGTGTTCTTACATATTTATGTTAATCTATTAGCTTGCATTGTATATCTATAAGATCTAAGTTTTAATTGTTTAAGCTGCAAGGTTGGAAAGTCCCTCACCAGACCCTCCTACCTTGGACTGCATCAATTGGTATTAGAGTGGGTTGTAGAGCAGGTTGAAGAGTTGGTTGAGAGTTTATCAAAGCTGGTTGTAGAGCAGGTTGAAGAGCTAGTTGCGAGTTTATCAGAGTGGGTTGTAGAGCAGGTTGAAGAGTTGGTTGCAAGTTTATTACAGTTGGTTGTAGAGAAGGTTGAAGAGCTAGTTGTGAGTTTATCAGAGTTGGTTGTGAATCTATTGCAAGATGGGGAAGATTGGAAAAAGAACGAAGAAGGAAAAGGAAAATCTAATATGTGAAAGGGATACTTTGGAGGAAGAATTATGCAAACTTAGGAAGTGTAATTCAAAATTGATGGAGAGGATGAAATAACTAGGAAAAGACAAGTATGATGCTCTTGAAGAAGAACTAGAAATTGAAAGAAGGAGAAATGAAGAACTCGAAGCAGAGCTGGATAAGTTTGAGGATGTTGAAAAGAAAATGGAAGAAGGATTCAAGTTGTTTAAGAAGTTGGAAAAAATGAGCAGAGGTCTAGAAGAAAGTCTAGAAGAATTGAAGAAAAAAATAGAGACTTGAAGGAACATGCTAATCAGTTGGAGAAGGAAAATGAAAGATTGAGATCTAAACCTGAAGTGTGTGATGTTTCTTATGATGCTGATGATTTGTGTGATGTTGCAAAAATTTCTTTAGAAAGTGGGATTGAAGATGAAAGTGTGACTAAGCCTACAATTGTTGGAGATGGTATTGATTTCAAAATCATGCAAAAAATGGGATACAAAGAAAAAGGATTGGGAAAGCATTAGCAAGGAATGACAAAACATATTGTACTGCTAAGGAGAGGAAGAAATGAAGCCCTTGGATGTGACAGAGGTAAGGAAGGTATTGAAAATTCAAGAAAATCAAATCAGGGGGGAAAAGGTATGTCTTGTTCACATTGTAATATACATGAACATAAAAAGGAATTGTGTTGGAATTTACACCCTTGTAAGTTTTGTGGATTAAGGAATCATTCTGAAAAGATGTGTTGGAATAAAATGAGAGGGAGGAAGCCTAGGATAAATTGTATACATATGAATTATGGATTGATTGATGGATCAAAATGGAAGTATGTTTCTCATAAGTTCAGAAAGTTTTACAGATTGAAGCAATCATGTATTGAGGGAAAGGAAGGATCAAGATACAAAGAAAGAAGACCTTATGCAGAGCAGAACACAAACAATAATTCAAACTACAAAGAGAGGAATGACCAAAGTCATATTGTTTATCATAGTGAAGGATACTAGATAGATGAAAGAGGACTTGATAGCAAACCATTTGGAAGAACCTGGAGGAGAAAAGAATCAAGCATTGCTAGAGAGGTTAACGATGCAGATGGACAAACAAAAGTGGTAAATAGGAGTTTGGAGAATTTATTGAAGAAGAACCAAGAGATAGTTTGTACAAAGGAAGAAGAGCCTTTTGATACACAAATATTTTATGCAAAGGAAGAGGAACCTTTTGAGACATTAGATTTGATAGTGGATCTAGGAGAAGAAGCAGTGGTCTTAAGGAGACTTGTGAAAGTAGTTCAAGAGAAATTTTATGTGAAATGATGTGAATCATAACTGGAAAAGGGAGTCTACATTGTAGAGCAAGAGGAAGTGATAGTATATTCTACTAGAGGAGAAAGTTTATAGAGAATAATATAGGAACAGTATATGTAGAGAAGAAAATATAACATTTTGAGGTGTGCGAGGGAAATGTAGAGATCAGAAAGTGTTGCAGAGGAAATTTAGAAATGGTATTGATGGATCAAGGAAGTCATATTATTGTTCCAGAGGATGCAAGTATGTGTTAAATTTTAATTGATTGAAGCAAAAATCGATCTTGGGGCAACTTGTGGAGAAGGCTTTCTCAGATCGTCGATCATTGAGGTAGTGCAAGGCTTGCAAGTAGATTGCCAAACCCAAATTACACTTGAGGAAGTTTTGTAGGGTGGACTTGAACAAACCGCTGACCTTGAGGCAGTTGCAAGTACTTGTGAATAGACTGTCGAACCAATTCAAAGAGACAACATTTATTTTGACATAACTTAGCCAAAAGTGAAGAGGCTCACTTTTCAAATAACCCCAAGAGTCTGATGCAGGAGCATCCGAAAGATTCAAATTAGTTGGGACAAAGAACATTTGGTTACAGAGAGTGACCTTGGAGTTTATTTTGTTCCTCAATATGATGGCTAGTTTAGTATACTAATGATAAGAAGTTTTGCATTAAAGGGTTTGTTGACAAGTATATCTAGTTTATCCACATGAAATTTTAGAGGTTCACATGAATATTTGATTAAGTTATGAGTATTGGTGTTTCGACACTTGTTCTATTGTTGTAGCTGGTGTTCCAAAAAGAAGATGGTGTTATTATAGTAATCTAAGTTGTTTTGGATGATTCTATGGTGATTCATGATCCTTGTGGATGTTTCTTGATCATGATCTATCTATGTTGTTGGTTCACATCGATTGTTGTTCTCGCGATTGGTTATTTTCTTCTAGGAGTTCATGTTTTTCATGTTCATGACCGACAGGGTGATTGTAGCATGTTGTGGATCTTCGAGGCTAATTGTTTAAGGTGTTTCATGTTTGAGACATGTTGTTTTGGGTCCCTACTATGTTTTGGCTGAAATTGGTTGATTCACATTTGTAGACACAGAAAATATACAAATTGATCCTACACACCTGATCCTGATCTTACTAAAATCATTTCTTCCTAAATCATCCCCTTTACTAATTAATTTAATTAAATAATCTTTATTTGATTAAATTCATCATATTTCCTCTCTTAATTAAATAAATCAAACTTATCTGATTAAGTCATTCTCTTCCATTTAAATCATATGGTCACTCTATTAATTAAATAATTCACTTTATTTAATTAAATCTCTAAAGTCATCTTTTTGAATTAAATAAATTAATCTTTATTTGATTTAATCTAACATCACCTTCTTTAATTAAATAAATCAATCTTTATTTAATTAAATCTAAATCATTATTCCTCTCAACTTTGATTTATTTAAATCCTAAAATCTAAGTCAAAATTGTCAAATCATCTGATTTCTACTTAAATTGATCAAACCATGATTAAATCCTAATCCTAATCACTTGAATCCTCTAGATTTCACAACTTGCACAATAAATCAATTTAATTGATTTATTAATTCATCTATTTTCCCTCAACTTGGCATCAAAAGGGAATATTCTCCAAATTTGAAAATCCCCCCAAAAGGGATGAGTACTTCCAAGAAGGTATCTAAGACCTCTTACATGTCCTTTTCCTTGAGACAAGTGGATTTTACTCCATTTCTTCTTTCCTCTAAATATGTCATTTCACTAATTTCAAATTCCACCTAATTGCATTTATGTGGACACTCATCCAAATGTGCTCATTCCTCCTCCAATCACATCTGGACAAGTGGCCTTCTCTCATTGGTTGGTCTTTTGTCCCACATTCATCCAAATCCATCAATCTTCCATTCTTCAAATCTATAAATAGAGGGCCTCTCTTGTTGAATTGATCATCCACAATCCATGCAAGCTTACTATACTCAATTTCATCCACAACTACATCCATTTTCATCTAGGTTTCATAGTTTTTAGCAATCTTATCAAGGTTTTGTCAAATTTGCATCAAGGAATCAAGAATCATCATCAAAGATCATCAAAAAACATCAAGGAGTTGAGAAAGAGCCATTTTCCACATCAAAATGGCACCAATTCCCCCATGGGATTGAAATTTTGCTCATTAGAGAGGATTTAATTAGCTTTTATTGTGTTGTTCTTCATTTTATTTTCTATTTTGATGTTTCAATCTAATTTCATGGGGAATTTTTGCTTCTTACTTGCATTTGGATCTAATTATGTGTTGTTCTCTTGTGTTTGTGCAGGTATAGAAACATCATTGACATTTTGGTGCTAGAAGGAGGGCAAATCTGGAGGAATTCATCACATTTTTTTTAAAATTTCTATGTATTTTTTTATTTTTTTTGGTGCCTATAGGAAACTCCACTGCTATCAGTCTAGTAGCGCTATATTGCACTATTCCAAATTTCAAACCGTGCCGCTGGAGTCTTCCCACCTAAAAAAAACGAATTTTAAACTGAGTCACTAGTTTTCTAAATTTCAAACTGCGCCGCTTGCCAAACAATGCCGCAATTGCGGTCATTGTTTTACTGTAGATCACTGCTCTTAGTCCCCAACGGCGCTATATTGCATCATTGATCTTCTTAAACTGCACCGCACCCATAGATTGCTTTGCTACAGTTGGATAAAAGGCAGATTCCAGTTTATTTTGACATGCGCTTTTTTTTCATTTTGGTTATTTTAGACTTCTAACTAGTTGTTAGTCTATCTTTTGCAGTATTAATCATTTTTTGCAGTTGACTTGATCAAAGTGAAGGAAGGAAATGAAGACCAAGGATTCTCTGTGTTATTGTCATCTCATTGTATCAAGTGTTTTTAAACACTTTAGGGAGAAATTATGATCCTTGTTTTATGGACTTGCTATATTCTTCCTTTTAGGACTTACTAAATTTCATTTGGGTTTTAAAAGAACAAAACAAAGGGTTAAAAGGAATCATAGGAAAACTCACTAGATTTTTTTTTTGGGATTTAATGAATGAACAAACAAATATCACATTTCAAAATTGGTGCTTAAAAATAATTTACATCATTGCTTTGTGGTTAAAATGAACATGTGTCCTATTTATTTTGTAATCCCTTTCACAATTTAATATCATCAAAAAGATGTATGCACTTCTCTCGCGCTTTATAGCGATCTTGAGAATCAAGAGTCCTTTTTGTGATATTAAGTTGTGTAAGTGATTACCTCCACATTTCAATTTGGGTGCCTAAAATTGAACAAATCTTGCAAGTGTGAGTGGAGTATATCATGAGTGTTCTCTCTTTGTTTCACAACAAAGATCGATCGATCTACGGATATGCTTGCTCGCTTTTGTTTATCCTAGAGGGCCTACCTTGGTGGAAAAAATTACTCACCCCAAAGGAACGACCCAACTGGTAACATGCTAAAAGCCAAGTGACTTCCAGTCGGTATATAAGTGTGGGTACTCGAGCAATGTTCAAGTATCATGAGGATCATTTCGACAAGAAGGGCATCAATGGTCTCTTGTAGCATGGATGGTCCCCCATGAACGAATTACCCACATTAAAACCCCTTGTTTAGAAAGGCCAAAATCCTTAACTATTTATTGGTACAAGAATGGTTGTTCTGAAGCCATCTCACATTCTTACGACTTTTAGTAGAGATGAGAAGTATTCCATGGGAGATTCATGGGTATTGATGCTTGCCTGACTTGAGAAGCCAATGCACGATAAGGGGGAGCCTGTGTGGTCAAGCATCTAATCATCTGATAAGAGTAAGTGTAGATAGATTTATCCAAGTGGGAACCCAACAAATATTATCTTTTCATCCTAAGATTGTGCATGTTCTTGGAATCAAAATAATTTACATGGATCCAAAACGCTTGAAAACAAACATTCACAAGATCCTCAAAATTTCAAACCCTTTAGGGGAAGCAAATACCTTTGACAAACGCAAGTTCTCATGCTTTCCCTAGGGATTTTATCCTTAGAGGCTTCTAATTACTTGGATTTAATCACAATTTTCTTTTACTAAAGTCAACATTAGGAAACTTTTTCCTTAATTTCCTCAATTCTCCACATAATGGACCTTGTGGGATGAGAAGGATTTAGGACATTAGACATCAAGTTTGAAAACCTAAATCAAGAATTGTTTGTGGTAAAAAAAGTCATAAAGCAAAGCTAAGAAACAATTGAACCCCACACGTGTTCTTCCAAATGATTTCCCAAAAGATCAAAATCCAAAAACCAAAGTTCAAAAGCCTGTGAAGAACGTCTTTGAAGGCTTCATAAGGTAAGAGAAAGGTTGGTTTTACAATTTTTAAAAGAAAGCTTCAAAGAACAATCCTAGCTTGTATGAACTTTATTGCCAACAAAATCCAAATCTCTTTCAAAGGTTTTCTTTTCTTACATAGGAAGTACCAAACATGTTCTTCAACACTGAGGTCCTATAGGAAGGAGCTCTATCTAGGTCTAATCTAGGATCAAAATCAATCATTCTCATCCATCCCTCTAACAACAAAATCAAAAATCATCTCACCAAAAACTCTTGGAAATCTTGAAAAAATCATACATGCTAGGCTTTTGGCAAATCCAAATCATCTTGTTTGATTAGATGTGTGTAGATGAATCCTTCTCCATATATTTAGTCAAATTATCAATCCTTGTGAACAATTCTACCCTTTGATAAAATCCAACATCCTAGGGTTTATAAGTTCATTATCAAAAAATAAATCAAACCAAAATCATCTTGTTTGGCTAGGGGTGTATAGATGAATCCTTATTTACACAGTCAAATTATCATCTTGTGTACAAATCTACACTAGGACAACATCCAACCTCTTATAGTTTTTGAGCTCACTATCCAATCAAGCCGAATTCAAGATCAAATCAAAACCTAATCAAATGTCCTAAATCGTAGCATCTCCTTCAAGATTTCTCAAGAGTTCAATCATCCACATCACCCACCTTCCATTTATCTCATCATCACCTTTGATCCTTAATCATCCTAGTTTTTCTCTTTTTTGTGCCTAAAGTTAGACCAATCTAAAGAATTAGAGGTTCATCTCTCACATTCTTGAAAATTGATCCCTATTTTATGGTGCAAACTAGATTGCAACACAAGAAGAACATGGAAATCAACAAAGAAACATAAAATTCGAGTGAGCTAAGCCAAGCCACTCCTGAAATGAATCCCATTGGATCAAGCGATCCTCTAACCACTCTTCCTCTACTATCACAAAATCCTCAAGAGGAGTGATAAGTGGAGGGCATCACAAACAATATCCCAAGGATGACACAAGATGAAATCATTGAGATGGTTCAAAATCCTAAGACTCATAGAATTGTCAATGTCGTGTTAAGGCTCAATCCCTCCCAATACATGCTTGAGTTGGCAAAAGAAGGGGCCAAAATCCCTTCTGATTATGACATAAGAACTATTGTGGAAACTTCTCTTGGTATCATGCCTCCAATTCCACCCACATATCCATTTCAAAGCATCACTCAAAGCATCTTTCAAATCACATCATCCATTGCTCCAAATCAACTGATTGTTAACAAGGGAAGATCATTGCTCCATGCACTTCAAAAGCATCCCCTTATGAGCAACCAAGGTTTGGATGCAAACACCATACCAGATCAATCTATCCCAGTAAATCCTTTACACCCATATATGTCTCTCACATTTCATGATCCCACCAATCCAACCTCTTTTCATGCAACATCGGTATATCCCCTCAACACGTAAACCTCTCTCCCCATGATCTCATAGGGAGAGGGTGAATTATTTGAAACAGGGGAATCTTTGATTCCTCCTCATCATCACTTTTCCAAGGGAATACACTTCCACTTCCATTATTGCCATTAACATCCACACTGCTCCTTGGATTGGGCCTTCCCCCTTTACCGACCATCAATCAACAAAATAGGATCAATCCTCCACCCATAAATCAAAACATCATATCAAATCCTCCCATCTTGCCATCGATATTACAACAATAGGTGGCAACCATTCAAGCAACCCCCGATGATCAACACATCATCTACCATCCCCCAAGTATCTCAAAGCATGGTCTCCCAGGGACCAAGCATATCAATCGCATCATCCACCACACAAACCCCAATTATCAATACAATAGTTCCTCTCATCACAACAGTCAACATTGTTCCTAATCTGCCACCACCACCACCAAAACCCAACATGACAAACTCATTTAGCCTCACGTTGCAAGAACCTCATCAAGCTGCTTATCAAAAGAGATTTTAGCAAATTCAAAAGCAACAAGCTGCACAACTAGATGCCCAGCAAACATAGGTACAATTAATGACACAACAAGCATAAAAGGTGCAACAAGCTACCCAAGATCAAGCTTTACTACAACAACAACAAGCCACCCAAGCTGCACAAGCAACTCAATCCACACAAGCCACATAGGCTGCCAAAGCTGTACAAGCAGCCCAAAAAGAACAGGCTCAAGCTCAAACCCAATACCAAGCTCAGCAAGTGCAAGCACAAGCTCAATACCAAGCACAACTACAAGCTACTTAGCAACAAGCATATCAACAATCCCTACAACAGTATCAAGTGCAACAAGAAGCAGCTCAATTACTAGCCCAACAACAAGCTTTTTTGGCACAACAACAGTAAGACCAACAACAAGCTTTGTTGGCACAACAACAAGAAGACCAACAATAAGAATTATTGGCGTAGTAGAAAATACAGGCATATCAACAAGCCTTAATCACACAACAAAGCTTGCAACAAACTCCCACCAACACTCCATCAATCACTCAAGCACCCTGATTGCTTCAGAACACATTCACTCCACCCCCTCATCCGCAAGACAATGTGACAACACAAATCAAGTTGCTCTCACAACAAGTGATCGATCTCCAATCAGGGAAAACAACAATGACACCAAGCAACTTGTGACCCTATCCTTTCGACATGAGATTGAAAATGGTACCATTCCCTTAGGGATTAGAAATCCCTAAACTCGACAAGTATTACGGGTTGGGAAACCCTAAGGATCATATTATGGAATTCCAAGTACATTACATGGAAGTCGCATATGATGATACATATTTGATGTGGCTATTTCCTCAAAGTTTGGCTAGCCCTGCCATGGAGTGGTTTTCTCACCTTCCTTCTAGCATCAAAATGTTCCAAGAGATCGTAGATGCATTCTTAAAAAGTTATGCATTTAAAATTTGCATGGATGTTAGTCTAGAGGAAATATCTATGCTCAAACAAGGTAAGGGGGAATCATTCACTTCCTTCCTACAATGATGGTGATCTAAGGCCAACAGGAGCAAGTGGGCCATGCCAGAGGAGAAAAAAATTTGCACCATCATTTTCAATCTTGAGTAAACTTTGGCATTCCATCTAAAGATGCAATGCATCACCAGTTATGACTAATTGATCCCCAAGGTGCTTAACATCGAATAATCCATTATTGCACAAGGGGGGACACCCATGTATCCAGAACATTAGGACGACCATCCTTCTACCAGCTATAACAAAAAAAATTGCATGTAGGAGAAAGATAGAAACATCACCAATGACAGTGTGGTTGATGCCAAAGTCGTGATCAATCTCCTAAAACAAAACACCCCAACATATCAGCAACCACAAAACAACAATTGAAGCAACACACAAACCAATGCGGTACTACAAAAACCATCACCCAATAATCAAATCAGCAATTTGAATAGTCAAGGGGGACCACCTCCGTGAAAAAATATCCCCCCAAGAGAAATTTTACCGCTCTTGGGGAATTAGTCGAATCCATCATGAAAAAATTGGTAGATGAGAATCTCATCAAAATCCCCACTTTTGAGAATTATCAAGAGCCCATGGTGAAACCACCTTGGTACAATGAAAATTACCTTTGTGATTATCATAAAATCAAGGGGCACACCACAACCAATTGCATGAAGCTGAAAAATATAATCCAAGACCTCATTGATGACAAGATCATAAATGTGGAACAACGAGCTAGAAATCAAGACCTAAAGATCTACACAAATCTGATGCCAGACCATAACAAAAGAAATAACAAAGGGAAGAAAAAGAATGGTTATGTGAACCATGTGTACAAAAGATTTGTCGCATCCCTAGATGAATTGGTCATTGTTGTTTGCATCAAGGGAGCCAAATCTGACTATGGAGTCACCACACACGACATAAAGGGCACCATCACTGGGTCATTGCAGCCACCTAGGACATCCACCTCAAATCTGAAATCTACTCCCAATGGTTACAATGTCTTGGACCAGTTGAAAATAACCCCCATTCAGATCTCCATCATGGAGTTACTGAAGATCTCATCCACCCATAGAGAAATCCTCGAGGAAGCATTGGCTTCATCCACCATCTCTACCAATCTTGATACAGAACAATTCCAAGCTATGGTCAGAAACATTATCACCCTAAGTCTCCTCACATTTTCTAATCAAGACTTCCCTACTCAACCATCTCACAACTGTGCACTTCACCTTGAAGTCATAGTTCTTAAGAACAAAGTTAAGAGAGTCTTGGTCGATGGGGGTGTAGGTTTAAACATTTGTTCTCTCAAGGTCATAAAGAACCTAGGATTCCATTGAAAAAGGAAAGGGCATCACAATCAAAGCATATGATGACCAGAAAGAGTGTCTCAGGGCACTATCCAACTCCCTATTCAAGTAGGGCCAACCACTATGGAAACCACCTGCCAAGTCCTTGACCTTGATTTGCCCTATAACATCCTCCTGGGGTGTCCATGGATCCATGAGATGCAAGTAGTTGCATCAACCTTCCATCAATACGTCAAGTTCGCATATCAAAATCAAGAGGTCACAATCCATGGTGATCTTGAGCCCTTTTGATATTGCAAGAACTTGGAAGAAAAATACTATAAAATCCCCCAAGTCCCAAAGAATGATGAAGGCCCTTCAACTCTGTATATAGACCGAACCAACATTGCCTCCACTTTTGGGACAAAGACACCTACCATTCCTGATATATCTAAAATCAAGCTCATTATAAAAGACAATGGGTGTGGGGATTATAAAATAAAGAAAAATTATTTCATCATAGGAGAGTTACCTCAATCTCCTAGGTCACATGGACGACCCCAACCAGCTAAAACACCATCCTAAATGTTCAGGGAAAATCCTTCTAGATTTAGATGTTGGGGGGATCTAAGTCAAGAAGTAGTAGATGAAAGAGACATATCAAGCTCACTATACCAAGATGAAAGGCTCGCACCTAATCTTCCCTTGGATGAAAGAAGAAAAGGATTACAAATGATGCTTGGTATGGGCTATAACAGAAATGAAAGTCTTGGAAGGAACAACAATGGCCGATTGGAAATTACCATTCCTAAGACATGTATGAAAAATCTTGGCCTCGGATGTACCCCTCTGAGTATAACCATAAATGGAAAAATTCCCCCCATTAGAGTGGTCAATAACCCCCCTCATCTATTGCCAGATGCCCTTCAGTTACCCATATCCACAGGTCGAGTCATAGACAACTTTACCTTTTACATAATTGATGTGTGTAGTAGTAGTGATGATGAGGATACCATAACTGACTTACCTATGCTTTTTGAAGATTTCTCCCTACTCATGATCAACACCCTATCTTTTGAGTCAGACCATCAAACCCATGAGATAAACCTGGTCTATCCCCAACTCATCGGTTACAACCAACGAGGACCACCAATTCTGGACACATTCAAAAATGATGAGGCACTCTCAGAATTCATGGGATTGTGGGATATGGTACCATACGGGGATTATAAAGCTGGGTTTGACATCATTCTTGATACACAGGCCTATTACGGGGAAATGATTGAATCCTTTAGTCACAAAAGCGAAAACTTAAGAATAATCTCAAGGTCTTTGAGTGAAAACCACACAGTGGCACTCTTTGACCAAAAAATAGTAAAAATAAAGGATGCATCCAATGGTGAAAACCTCTCCGAGGAATCAGAGGATGAAGGATTCAATCTTCCTCTCAGTGCCATCCATTAGGAAAAGCCAGTAGTTCTGGTAGAACAGTGCAATACAGTTAATCTAGGAACAAAAGCAACACCACACATAAAATTTTATGTCGAGTCACTTCTCATAGAAGAACAGGAACTCCTAGCTACATTTCTAAGGGAAAGAAAGGTGAATTTTGCATGGACCTATGCCGACATTCCTGGACTTGATCTGGAGGTTGTGGTTCATCACTTAGTTATATATCCTAAAGCAAAGCCGGTTAGACAAAAGTTGAGAAAAATGCATCCCCAAATAGAATTGTTGGTTAAAATGGAATTATAAAAGCTCCTAGATGTAGGATTCATAAGACCAATTGATTATCTAGAGTGGGTGTCAAACCTTGTACTTGTTTCAAAGCCCACTGGGGCATCTGCATCTACATAAATTTCAGAGATTTGAACAAAGCATGTCCCAAGGATGACTTTCCACTTCCAAACATTGATATGATCATGGATATGATGGCCGGACACAAGATTCTATCACTAATGGATGGATTCTTAGGATATACTCAGATCATGATAGCCAAGGAGGACCAACACAAGACTAATTTGACTTGTCTATGGGGAACAAATTGCTAGAATATGATGCCATTTGGGCTGAAGAATGTGGGAGCAACCTATCAAAGAGCCATGAAAATTATCTTTCATGACATGATCCATAAAACTATGGAAGATTATGTGGATGACATACTGGCTAAATCAAAGAAGTGATGAGATCACATATTAGCCCTAAGCTCTATTTTTGATAGACTAGAAAAGTACAAGGCCTGACTTAATCCAAAGAAATGCATCTTTGGAGTGCAATCAGGAAAGCTCCTAGGGTACATTGTATCCATGAGAAGAATCAAGGTAGACCCCGATAAATTCAAAGCAATCCTTGAAATGGAGGCACCCAAAACATTGAAGCAGCTAAGAGGTCTACAAAGAAGACTCTAGTCTATCCACCAATTCATAGCACAACTAGTAGACAAGAAAATCCCATATTCTCATCTACTCCACAAGGGGGTAGCATACAAATGGGATGAGAAATGTGACCAGGTGTTCAGTAAGATTAAGGAGTATTTACTCACACCGCTAGTCCTTATGCCACCAATTCTGGGCAGACCCTTGATCTTATACATATCAACAACAGTAGCCCTTGGCGCTCTCCTAGCACAACATGATGAAAATAGGAAGGAGAGAGCTATTTACTATATCATCAGGACCATGGTGGGACATGAGCTAAAATACATGCCTATTGAGAAAGCTTTCCTAGTAGATGTGTTTGCAAAACATAAATTCAAAAATTACATTCATCACCAACTATTGTACCAAGACCAAGGAATTATTGAAACCATCCAAGACTAAATATGGGAAAGCTAGCTATCACCCAACCATAATACCATCATCAAACACATATGGGAATACCATGCTACTCTAGGCATCCCCCTAGCATGGAGAAGAGTCATGGATCTCAAATTTTTTTCACCAATAAACAATTATACTAGGTTTGCACAAAGCTCAAAAGTGGATTCTAAAATAGGTTTAACACTAAAAATACACATAGACTCCATTAAGAACATTCACCTCTCAATCCATGGATTTTACAGATGGGTTAACACAATACAAACTCTTACCACAAGACATCACAAGAACCCATCGAAATATATTAAATTTCTTACAAAAAAAATCCCAATTATTAGATCCACACAACACAAGCAAGGGCAATGGTTTATAATTCAAACTTAAGGCCCAAGGGAGTATTCAATGAAATTGATTTAAGACAAATAACAATATACCATCAAGCTTAATTTAGTGAACAATTAGTAAGTTCACAAGAAATACATGCATAGCTCAATAACCCAGTTAAAATTTCACTCAAATTAAGTTAAGGCCCAAGGGAGTATTCAATGAAATTTATTTAAGACAAATAACAATATACCATCAAGCTTAATTTAGTGAACAATTAGTAAGTTCACAAGAAATACATGCATAGCTCAATAACCCAGTTAAAATTTCACTCAAATTAAGTTAAGGGCAATGGTTTATAATTCAAACTTAAGGCCCAAGGGAGTATTCAATGAAATTGATTTAAGACAAATAAAAATATACCATCAAGCTTAATTTAGTGAACAATTAGTAATTTCACAAGAAATACATGCATAGCTCAATAACCCAGTTAAAATTTCACTCAAATTAAGTTAACCTCATTTGAATATGTATAGATTGAAGACACCCTCAAGATGGGTCTATAGTGATATTTAAAAAAAAAACAATACTCTTCTATGTTTGTTTAATATGGTGTAGAATAAAATGGGAACCATTATTCCCCATTTTAAAGTTTAGTAAGATGAGATGATTTCAAAGAAAAAACATAAGGTAATATCGATGAGATGATCATATACTCATTCCTTGAGAATAAGTATAAAAATGATTTCAATTTGAAATGGTTTCTTTCTTCATTTTTGAGAAATGATGTTTATTGAGTATACTTATTTAATAAATAAAAAAATAGACAATTTTGAGATAAATATCTCACTCAAACTTACAAGACTTACATGATTTGAAGGTATAATTTATATGCAACAAACAAAATATTATGAAGTTATCATAAACTCTCTCTTTTTAAACTTATACAATATATAAATTAATTCACAATAGAAATAAAACAATATATCATAATGTAAAAGAGGAATACCTTTCACCTTCAATCCCAAACCAAAATGCAAGAGGATTACTACCCTAGGTGTCCATCTTTAAAGTGTAAAACTATAGACACCTAAAAATGACTTAGGCCTACAAGTGACATTTTATCACCTTTTTCCCTAGTATAATTATGACATTTTAATTATGTTTCTAACCCACATTCAACTATTAATTAAATAATTCATAATTATTTAATTAATTCATAATCTCTCATTCTTCATGATTATTAAATAAATAAATCTTATTTATTTATTTTAATATGTCACTAATTGTCAAAGTCTTCTAATAATTAAATAAAGTCATCAATTTATTTAATTAATCCTTATCATTAAAGTCATCTTGGTTATTTAATTAATATATTTTAAATATATTGATTTAATTCCTAAATCCTCTCTTAATTAAATAAATTCATTTATTTATTTAATTAAGTAATTGTCTCTTAATTAAAATTAAATAATTATTATTAATTATTTAATTGCCTTATGTGACACTTCTATATTTTTAAATAAAGAAAATCATTTAAAAATATCTTCACATAGTTAACTGATTCTTCATTTAGTAATTGATTTCAAAAATCAATTACTTATTATCTCACAAAATCTCTATTTTGAATTAATTTAATTCAAAATGGAATTATTCCTCTACAAATCAAGTAATTTCCAAAATTACTGATTTTTTAAAGTCTTATCCTCTTGTCTTCTGATTTTTACTAATTTCATTTCAACTGTCACATTCAATCTTGATTTAATTCATTTAATTAAATCTTATTCACACATATGGGTATTTTTCCCTAACCCTAAATGAGAGTTGCCTTATTGAATCTTGACCTTTGATTCTAGGGCATTCTTCAAATCTCTCATCTCGTCTGTCCATTCAAGATTGTCATTTTATATAAAATGACAATCTTGATCTCATTTTCAGGGTCAATCGATCTCATCCATGATCATTTAATATAAACTTTTATTATAGGCATTCTAGAGATCATAGACTTTATTTACTATTTGCATATTAGAAATTGCTTTCTAGTGTGCATAGTTTGATATTTTAAAATCCTTCAAAAGCATTGTTAAGGCTAGGCATTAGAGAAGTTTGCTCACAAAGAAATCTGAGGGCATTCCATCATTGCAGCAAGGCTTGAGAAGGTGCAATGGAAGCAATCATGAATAGAGAAGATTGGTGAGATCATTCTATTTCACTTTATTTTCCTTTTTATATTCTTATGTGTTTCATTGCTTGATATTAAACTAACTTGCAGGTACAGCTAATTGTTTGAATCTTATCTTGCAGGATTTTTTAGATCATTACAAAAACCAGCAACATAAATTAGCAAAATAGTGGAAAGCTTCAGCTCACTTGACACATCTAGATGAATGATGAATATCAATATCTTTGGATTAAACTATGAGACGGTCACTCAAAAATACTTTGGCAGCAATATAAAGTTAAATAAGAGAAAGATGGATTCTTTAATTGAATCAAGGAAGGGTATGTAATAAAGAAAGTATTGAATCCAAATGTGCAGCTCCAAGTGAGAATTTAGAAACCCATCATAGTCACATGTTGTAGCAACTTTAGATATAAAAAAAGTATAAGCTTATTGTTGCATAATAGTCCAAAAAAAAGAGCTCACAAATAGCCATTAAGATGCCCTAGGCTAAGCAGAAAGCTTTTTGTTTAAAAAAACCAACAAAACCCACTTCAAATCTACCAAAATGGTGCCCATAATATGTCAAAAGTAATGGAAAAATTCCTTCCTCTGAACTATGGCGGCCAACTTTTCTCCTCTCCTCTACCTATTCTTTTTTCTTCCCTTTCTTGCCCTAAACAAAAAATTCCTCCTTTTCATTCTCACACCCATTTCTATTATTTTGCTTCCCTTTTATTTTATTTTAATAGGAATATATGTATATCGGCATATTTCAAAATGGCCAAAATATTCAAGGAAATAAAATAAAATAAACCTCCCCCCCCCAACAAAAAAAAACCACATTTGAATAACAACAAGCTTGGAATTAATAAAATTTTATTTAAAAAAATATTTATCCGATAAACTCATATAATATTTTTTTTAAAGAATTAAATTCAAAGCCCCCAAAACAAAACTTAATAATGCAACCTAAATACTTTAAATCTTTAAAAAATATATAATATAGGGATCTTAAGAAGTCACAACTCAAAAAGGCCATATAATTTCACTTGGGGGAAGTATATCAACTACATGGGTTGACAACTACCATAGTTTCACTTCAAGAAAAAAATTGACAAGATAATCTTAAATAAATAAATAAATAAAATTCTCTAAAAAAATCAGTTAAAACACTAAAATTGCAAGTTAACCAAGAAATCCCCAAAGCACATAAAATCCATTAAATAGCACCAAATCCTAACACATCTACACATGCAAGCATGCAAACAAGAAATATAAAAAAAACACAATGCACCAACACAATTGAGAACTTACAATGCCATTGGGTCTTCCATACCCATAATGACAAGGTTAATGGGTTGACACATAGGGATGGTATCATTGCTCCTTACATGAAGTGAGATGGTTATTATGGAAAATCCATGAGCTACTTCTCCGCATACCACCTCATTGGCCATTGTACTTGTAGAACCTACACACTTAATTGCACAAATCAAATCCAAAAACAAAATCATAGTTGAAGCAATAGGTGGAGTTAATTGTAATGCCCCGCCAAGTAACCTTAATAGAAGTTGTAATTAATGTCATAAGCGAACCAATTTTTTTTAATAAAATGCATTTAACATACACATTCACTTACTAATTAATAACATCTTCTAAGACTACAAGGTTAGGATTATTAAAACCCACACATACATATTACATATAACCATAGCCTTATGAACTTTATGAAATAAACATCATACATCATAAGAATACCACATAACATAATAAGATAATCAACCAAGATACAATCTCATAAACATTATCTTAAACCAATAGTTACATCACTCGTTCCCAGAATGAGACACTAGTACAAATGTATTACAATTACATAACTCCACCTCTTACAAAAGAGGGATAAAGTATCATATACAAATTGAAATATTACAATGCAAGAAATTACAAGAAGAACCACGAGCTGTCCATATGGATGTCTCGCCACCAAGTACTGAAGATCGATGGGGACCCAACGGTTTTGGTGCATGTTCCACCCAACCAATGTGGTACCCGAAGGCCCACCCCCCATGCTAGGAGATAGTAACAAAGTAACATGGACAAATATTCTACTACCTCTAACCAAAGGCAGACTCATATTGACTCAAACTGACATAACCAAATAAATGCCATCAATAAGTACAAATCCAGCTCAACTCAAGTACAACACAAGTACAAATCAAACATCACTGACATAGGTCACATTGCTTTCAAACATAAAGTAGATCAAGTATGTTCACAGAACCATACATATAAAACAATTAACAACAGTTGTCCTAGATAGAGTGTCATCGCAAGGTTTGTCATGAGATCTCCTCTAGGCATTCTTCATAGGCTCCGACACAAGTAATCCTGGTGGCCTCAACCGAATCCCGACACTCATACTCACTCATGTGGAATCAACTACCTCTCGTAAGGACAAGATAGTTGATCTTTCCATTCCAGACCTTCTCACTCATCCCAAGTCTAAACAAGCCCTTGTGTCTATGAGTGAGGATTAAATTATCTTGATTAGTGTGAACTGCATCCTAATCATCTAAGTACATTAATTTAATTATCACTTGATTAACTCACTTTTGAAGGTTACCCGATTTACCACTTTGGGCTCCGGCCCCTAACAAAAGCCACTCTTCTATTCGACAACACACACCCAAACAATCCACCAAGGGAAACACAAGTGCATATCAACTAGGCATCATAATCCACTCCAACACAAGGAGGATACAAATAAAAGAAATCACTCCAAACATTTTGGAGGCAACAAACACATAGTCCACTCCTTTTATAGGAGGCAACAAGATGAAACCACATAACAAGGTCACTCCATACAAGGAGACACGGATCCCATAATCCTCTCCTAAACTAAGGAGGCGCAAACATCCCCGTTCATGAAAACTGGGTAAAACTGAAAAGACGCCATGCACTACCCAAGGGAAAACAACTGGATGGCATAAAGATTCAACAACCCTTATCCTCTAAGTTCTTCTAGAAGACTTATAATTTAGTACTAACACTAAATCCCAAAACCAATAATGCAACTTGACGACATAGCAACAAAGCATTCAAGTCATTAATCAAATCTAATATTTGCATTTCCTAAATCCATATTCATTCAATAGGTAGTGTTGACAAAGTCAAAAACATGATAACTAGATCATCTAAAATAATCATAACCCCTATTTCCCTTTTCATTATTGGAAATCTAAGACAATTAAACTTACTTCCCTTTACTGAATACAAAGAATTAAATCTTTTAAGATAAGCATGAGGAAGATACTACTTTTGGATATACTAAATCCATATCTCTTTCATAATCCAATCACAATGATTCAATTAATATAAATAGAAATTAATAAATAAAATAATTGATTGCCTCATCAATAAAACAACTTCTTAATTTACTTTTAAATCGACACAAATCCATGCAAGTAAACTCTTTCCATTTTTTAACCAAATCTTACATCTCATTCAATTTTCTATTTAAAACATTCAATCACTTTAATATAATAACATATTGTTTCTCTATCCATTTTCCATATACACTAATCAATCCATTTGTAAATCTCTATTCAATAATATATTGCATGCATCTCATTAAAATAAAATACGATAATGAATTTTACACTAAATATATATATATATATATATATATATATATATATATGCTCCATATTATATAGACACCAAATATATATATTAATAAATTTAATTACATATATTCTTTAATATTCCATTCACAATGACTAGATTACTCTATGGAACTAAATAAAACATAATAACTATTTGCATTTTTCAATATAGTTAGTTCCTAGATTTACTTCTAATACAACCTAACACTATTGCAAACAATCTTTTCAATTTTCTATCCGGAGTCTATGTCTCTTCAACTATCCATTTAAAAAAAACATGCAATTTCATCAATGTATAAAAATATCTTTTGGCTTATCTATTTGACCACGCATTCATATTGTTTCTAATTAAATCTCATTAATTAAAACAAACATTTAAATATAAATATTTCTATAATTTTTCAATATATATAAATATCTTTTTCCTTATCAATTTTGACCATACATTCAAAACTTATCATTTAAATTCTTCATGCAAAGCTAAATTACACGCACTTAAATAAAACAAGGTAAATACTGATTGAAAATACTCATGGATATATATATACATTTTGATATATTTTCTTCAATCATATTAACAAAATAAATATTTCTTTTTAAATCAAGTAATTATTTCTATTAAAAAGTATCTTTCTCTATACATATTCTACACATACTAATTATTTCTTTTAGAACACTAATAATACCCAATTTGCAAACAACAAAATAAAATAAGATAAAATATTATTTATTCTCTCAAATGGATATATACCTTCAATATAGATATACTAAATATAAATTAATATATTTAAATATATTTAATCATTAACATATCTTCTATTCTTTATAGAATATCAAATTGATTAATTCAAAATAAAATATCCTTTATCATTAATTTTCCAATATATATATATATATTTCCAATTAAATCAAATTAATAATTGGACCTTTTACACATAAATTTAAATTCCACAATTAAATTTTAAATTATGCATTCTTTAAATCCAATATTTAACTCCTTCAATTAAACTTTAACATGTCATTTTAAAATAAACAATAATTTCTCCATACGTTTATAATTTTAATTCCACTAATCTAATATACAAATTTTATTTAAAATAATATAAATAAATATAATACTTTAATATTATATATTATAATATAAAATATTATTATATAATATTTTAATATTATAATAACAATACATAAAATATTAATATTTATAAATATCAATTTATTATTATTTTATTTTCAGAACAGCCATGGGAAAATAACTTAATAGCAGTCTCATGTTTCAAGCATAACTCAAAAATTACGATCTAGGTATTTGCGATTTTTTGACAGGAATAAGAAAATTTTAAAATGCAAAAACCCTTTAAATTTCCTGATAGCCCAGTTTGTGAAAGTGAAGTTATAGGCGACACAACTAGACCATTTTACCATGAAAAATATAACTATATTGCAGATTTTAAAATCCATTTTTTAATAATAAACAGAAGGTTTCATTTTCTAAAAATATTCTAAATGCATTGTTCAATCTCTATGTTTGATTTCAATAACAACAAAATCGATTTCCCCAAATAATTTAAATTCAACTAAGGTTTTCACAATTTTCACTCAAGAATTTTCACAAGCAAAAGCTGTAAATTTGTTTAATTCTTTTCTTTTAATATCAAATTTATTTTCTAAAACAGATTTAACAAACAAATCTTTAATCATTGCTATTTTAAAGAAAAACAATCAAGAATAATAAAACACAAAGAGAAAAACCTGGTACAAGAAGCTACAGGAAGAGATGAATTTCTGATGCAAGCCTCCTCCAAAGATTTCCTGAATTTTCTTCAATTCTCCAATGAATCCAATCCAAAATCCAACAAATGCAAACAATATTTCCTTCAATCAATTCTACAATCAAATTTTTTTCAAACCCTTGTGCAAATTTTCCAAAATTTCTTCCCTGCTGTAAAAATGTATTTTTTTCTAAATCTCTTTTTGCTGCCCTAAAATTAAAACATGTATTCTTTATAAATCAAAAATACCTAATACAACCCTAATTCACATTACATGCAAATTAGATATTAATTTCAATTTCAATTTAAAATGCAATTTCAAATAATAAATTAATTTCCAAAGTTGCAACCAATTTCTCAAGTAAACATTTAATTACAATTTCTAATTTAATTCCCACACGTTGAAATTAAATTCCAAAATTAATTTTAATTATTTTTATTTCCTTTCATTCTCTTGCATCATGTTTAATTAATTAATTTAATTATTTAATAACTAAACTCAACCCCCATAGATTAAATTTAATTACTTAAATAAATTAAATATAATTAATTAATTTAAATATAAACTTTTATCCACATTGCATTATTTAAATTAAATAACCATCAACATGATTTAAATGCAATTATTCTAAATATCTATTTCCAAATCAAGAATTCTTCAGAATTAGATAACATCAAAGCAAGATAGATAATGACTCGACACACACAACTGACGACACACTAAGGCTAGGGCATAGACTTGACACATGTTACCTAGCTACTATCTCCCATTCAACTTAACTGTTGGATCGACACACTCAAACCTGTGAAACCAGGTGGAGTCGGTGTCATGTACCTGCAATCCTGCAACCAAGTAAACAACATCATATAATATACCCAGCATATAATACACACCGTGAAGAAGAAATTACGGATTCGTAGGGCGCTCGTTAGCGAGTGATGCGAAACCGTCTTCTTCACCCATACACTCATCAAAACTAACACTTCCATCATAATCTAGTAATCTCATAATAACATCTCATGTTAACTCTACAACATCCTTAATTCATAATGCATGTGAAACAATAATCAGATAACTACATCGAACAATAATAGTTGTCACTCAACAGTAGCGATCAAAACATCATAACAAAATGTATCCAGTCTCAAAGTAACTGTAATCAAACATAGCATAAAGCAACTTGAACAAGAATCAAAACAGAGGGGTATTACATTAATTCATAAGCATGTTCTATTAAATCTTATTACAACATTTCAAATATTATTGAAATATTAACTAATCATTAAATTTGAACATGAGTGGTTTCCATTCAGTTTTATAACATTAAACATGGTGATGCATTAGCCTAAAAATTGACATAACAAGTCCTAACATCTATTCAAGAATGAAAATATAATTTTATGAGTCACATTGAAGAAAATTTAACCTAAATATGATAACATAGTAATTAAGCATAAATCAATATGAATGATATCACATGCTAACTATGTAGTTATTTTAGATCACATATACTATATCAAACAAACAGTAATCATAGTAAGACAAGAGTTAAACATAGATCGGTCTTACATTTTCCTCCCCAAGGATTCGAATTACTCCTAGAAGTCTACAATGGTTAAAATGAAGCACAACTTTAACTTTTTTCATTAGTTGAGGTTAGCCACCACACATGACACACAATCATGAGCAATAATTCACTATGAATAATAATCATAAATGATAAGTTTTGCAATATATTACATAGGCAATAATAGAAATAATTTATTATTATTTCATCAATTTAGACATTTCAATAACTTAATTTTAATATCCAATGTATTACTATTTTATTGAGATCAATGATCTACGCATTCACAAAGCAATGATATATATTAATTTTTTCAATGCAAAATAGAAATGAAAATATTCCTTTTCACTTTCCTATACACACTAGCTTTCACTATTCTCTTTTTCTACAAATGATTCACATAAACTATTTAGTTTACATGATAATGCATCCAATGCATAAATTATAACATCAACTAGTTATTATGATATTCTACTTAATGCATACACTTATACAATTCATGATTTAATCATTTACATCACATGTTTTAACAATACAGGCTGAAGTAATGCTCCATGATAACTCCAAAGTAAAACCATAGTATCCAAGAACCAAATGGAATGATGGTCTCAGGGCCCTCCAGGGACCCCTCCATACATTTCCAAGGCATCCATTTCTCTTGTTTGTTTAAGGGGATCAACCTCCAAGAGAAAGATGAAAGAGATCACATAATAGAATAGGAGGGAATGGATATGACTAGTACTACTCATAGTCCCATTTTCAACCTCCATCCTCACACAATATTCCCCATGATCTACTCCCTTATAAAAATCCTACCATGATCCAACTTGAATATGGTAGAGATAGCACAATACAACACAAGGTCAATAGGATAAAACAATATTAAAATTAACATAGCCACCACAATTTCAAGAATACCAAATAAAACAAATTATTAATTCCAACAATAATGAAAAATGAGCTCAATTTCAACAATAAATCATATGCACCCATAAGAGTGAAATGAAAATATTTTTTGAGAATTTGTGGCTAAGTTATTCACAACCAATGATAAAATAAAAAATTAACTATTGGCCCTCATAAGAAAACATAAAATTCAAAAGTAATCAAATATAAGATTCACAAACTTGAAATTGCACATTTACATTCACTATGTGACTATATCTAGCCACTAACAAGGGAGGAGGGGAATTTCTGTCAGAACAGATAGAGCATCCTTCGCAAGGATCTCGAAATAATAAATATGTGTGCACCTTCATGTACTCCAATCACATTGGTAGTAACAAGGCATCATTTCCTATAGCTGCATACTCATATGCTCTTATAGCGACATGGCATCATCTCCTACACTCATGTCAGAACACAAGCAAGAGATGGCATCATGCCCTACAACACATGTTGGAAAATAGTGTTGCCTTGACATGGAATTGGAGTATCATTTATAAATTTTGCATCAAGTATCCAAGAAAAACAAGTTAGCAACTCACAACCATAAAAATAACCGTAATCAAGATCTTATATTAGGATACAATAATACCATGAAAAAAAAATCAAGATAAGATAGATTAGCACTATAAATCCACTTACTGGTTCCATCTCTAAGGAGTAGGTTAGTAATCTGCAAAGGAAAGATATGGTCGCTAAGAATTACACTTGTCGAATCTAGCAACATAGAACCATATATTCCTAAGTTCCCGCTACCCTACACAAATCCACACATATTGATGTATTTAACCTAAATTTTGGCTCTCAATGGGGTACATATCCAACCAAGCAACAAGTATGAAAGGCGAGATATTCAATATCACCATATCAACAATACATAAAGCAAGTACAAGGTATACATGACACATTACATATATACTAGCCAAGGGGTATTCGCATTCATAAGGACACAAAAAATAAAGCATGGATGTTCACAACATAATGCACATCCAATTACATCTCCTTTCAAATATACCATAGTTTAATGTAAATAAATTTCACATAGGGATACTGGTGTTCACATAAAACATAATAACACCATTTATTTCCCCTTTCATTATTCAATGACCACATAAATAATAATCATAAGACAAGTTCAATCATATTTACACAAAAGATACCTTTATAAACATACATTCTATTCATACATTTTTAACAACTCACAAAAACAAAAACAAAAATTCATGAGCATAACAATGTCCTTTTGACAACATAATCACATAATGCATATATTCACCTACTCATACAAAAATTATTCTTATAGCCATCTAAATTTCCCACTATAATCCCTATACGATTCATTTATAATTCAACTTCAACCATCAATTATGAATGATAATCATATGATAAAATAAAATAAGATAAAAATCATAACATTTAATTCAACTTTTTTTTTGAGCGTGTATAAAATTAACATAATGTTCCACTTAAAATCAACAAAGGGATTTTTAATATTTAACATACCTGTATCCTTCCAAACTCGAAGTAAGTTGAAGAAAGAATCTTGACTCGCATGATTGTAACTCATTTCATCCCAAGCACATATCTTGGCTAGATATAATATCGAGGACTCAATGTTTGAGGTACAAGAGCACCTACATACAAGAGATTTCTTCTATCCAACTTAATTCTTAGTAGATATCATCTAATGTTATATAAATGTCTATTGTGTCTAGGTCTATCAAATAACATGACTAGAGTAGTATCACACTTGGGGACTAAGTTCATCCATCTAATATGACCTAATTCATCTTGCAAAGTCTTCTTTCACATGCTCAAAAACATACTATGCTAAAACACAAAAATGAAAATATTATCAATGAACACCACTAGCACCACATAGAAATTTGTGCACTATATATACCATTGTAGCATGACCATCATCTTTTCACAAAACACAATGAAAATCTGACTATATACTAATCTTTACATGGTGCACCAAAAGTGTGCATATGTTCAACATGCTAACCTTTAAGGAACAACTCATATAAGAGAGCATATAATATATTTATTTCTTTTATTCCTTAAACAAGGATTCTAATCGATTAATATGGAAGCCTTTTATTCTTAACATGTATAAATTCATAAGATTGTAAACTAAGGATCATTCAAAATTCAAATCTAATGCTCTTTTCCATCATGATAGATTTTCAAGATATGAATATATAAATCACCATGGAATAATTCAAATAGTGTATAATAATCATTACAATGACTACCATTCAAAAGCTAGCATATTTCTAAGCACAAAAAGCATCAAGAAAGGGGTAATAAAATAACAATAGTAGGGTCTAGAAATTCCATGTATAAAATATTCACTTAACAAGAAACCATTACTAGAACTCAAAACTAGGAAAAAGTATTGGATATACAAGAGCACACAGCAAGACAATACCCATAGACATTCCAAGAGACCCAGTGTTGCAAACCTGGCTCTGATACCAAAGTGTAAGAGGATTACTACCCTAGGCATCCATCTTGAAGTGTGAAACCAACAACATAAATTAGCAAAATAGTGGAAAGCTCTGGCTCACTTGACACATATAGATGAATGATAAATATCAATATCTTTGGATTAAACTATGAGAGGGTCACTCAAAAATAATTTGGAAAAAAAATAAAGTTAAATAAGAGGAAGATGGCTTCTTTAATGGAATCAAGGAAGATTGTGTAATAAAGAAAGTATTGAATCCAAATGTGCAGCTCCAAGTGAGAATTTAGAAACCCATCATAGCCACACGTTGCAGAAACTTTAGTTATCAAAAAATTATAAGCTTATTGTTGGATAATAGTCCAGAAAAAGGAGCTCACAAATAGCCATTAAGATGCCCTAGGCTAAGCAGAAAGCTTGTTGTTCAAAAAAACCAACAAAACCCACTTCAAATCTACCAAAATGGTGCCCATAATATGTCAAAATTCATGGAAAAATTCCTTCCTCTAAACTATGGCGTCCAACCTTTCTCCTCTTCTCTACCTATTCTTTTTTCTTCCCTTTCTTGACCTAAGAAAAAAATCCTCCTTTTCATTCTCACGCCCATTTCTATTATTTTGCCTCCCTTTTATTTATTTTTAATAGGAATATATGTATATGGGCATATTTCAAAATGGCCAAAATATTCAAGGAAATAAAATAAAAGAAACCCCCCCAAAAAAAAACCACATTTGAATAACAATTAGCTTGGAATTAATAAAATTTTATTTAAAAAAATATTGATTTGATAAACTCAGATAATATATTTTTTTAAAGGAATTAAATTCAAAGCCCCCAAACAATACTTAATAATGCAACCTAAATACTTTAAATCTTTTAACAAAATATAATATAGTGATTTTAAGAAGTCACAACTCAAAAAGGCTTATAATTTCACTTGGAGGAAGTATATCAACTGCATGGGTTGACAAATACCATAATTTCACTTCAAGAAAAAAATTGACAAGATAATCTTAAATAAATAAAACTCTAAAAATTTTAGTTAAAACACTAAAATATCAAGTTAACTAAGAAATCCCCAAAGCACATAAAATCCATTAAATAACACCAAATCCTAACACATCTACACATACAAGCATGCAAACAAGAAATATAAAAAAAACACAATGCACCAACACGCTTGAGAACTTACAATGTCATTGGGTTTTCCATACCCATAATGACAAGGTTAATGGGTTGACAAATAGGGATGGTCTCATTGCCTCCTTAGATGAAGTGAGACGGTTATTAGGGAAAATCTATGAGCTACTTCTCTACATGCCACCTCATTGGCCATTGTACTTGTAGAACCTGTACACTTAATTGTGCAAATCAAATCCAACAACAAAATCATAGTTGAAGCAATAGGTGGTGTTAATTCATAATCATGTTCTATTAAATCTTATTATGACATTTCAAATATTATTGAAATATTAACTAATCATTAAATCTGAACATGAGTTGTGAGGATCACCCCGTAGCGTGATGGTTGAGTCATGAGCCCTATTGATAGGGTGTTGCCGGTTTGAATCTTGCCAAGGAGTCTAGGAGGTAGTAGATGATGTGATGGGACGAACCAAGGAGCAAAGACAATGAAGCATGAAGGAGGGACAACATTGGATGCAGGGTGAAGAGATTTCGGAAGAAGGAGGGAGACTAGTGGAAGCAGGGAGGAAGGGTGTCCAAAGAAGGTGGAGGGCGAGAAAGCAGGAGAAGGGGAAATAGAAGAAAGAAGGAAGGATGCTGGAGGCTACTGAAGGAAGGAGGTAGGAAGGTGATAGGAGGTGGGGGGGAGATAAGGGAGAAAAATAGGAGTAAGAGGAGGTTGTGGAAGGAGGTAGTAAGTAGAAAAAAATGGAGAGGAGGAGGCTGGAAGAGGGAGGAGTGGTGGAGCAGAGAAGAATGGAGAGGATGAGGCTACGGGAGGGAGGAGTGGTGGAGCAGAGAAGAATGGAGAGAAGAAAGGAGGAGGTTGCGAGAGGGAGGAGTGGTGGAGCAGAGAAAGAATGGAGAGAAGAAAAGGAGGAGGCTGTGGAGAGGTAGAATAGAGAAGAGGAAAGAAGGAGAAAGGATTGGTTCAAAGATCCAGTCAAGAGGGAGAATGGAGGGAGGAGATAGAGGAGAAAAGAGAAGTAGTGAGAAGAAGAAGAGAAAGGAGGCTATAGTGGAGACCCAAGGAGAAAGCAAGAAGATGGAGGAAGAAGGGGTTGACTCGGTGGTCTGGGGTTCGATCTAGGAACTTGACACACAGTTGGTTTGATGATTGTTGTTCCCAATTTCTATATAATCTGACACATGATGAATGATGGGGATGAGGTCCCCCAAATGTGGCCTCACTAGTTCAAAACTCCAATCAAAAGCGTTTACCTATCAAAAAAAATATATATATATATTTTTTTTAACATGAGTTGTTTCCATTCAATTTTATAACATTAAACATGGTGATGCATTAGCTTAAAAATTGACATAACAAGTCCTAGCATCTATTCGAGAATAAAAATTTATAATTTTATGAGTCACATTCAAGAATATTTACCATAAATATGATAACATAGTGATTAATAAAAAATCAATATGAATGCTATCACAGGCTAACTATCTAGTTATTTTAGATCACATATACTATATCAAACAAATAGTAATCATAGTAAGACAAGAGTTAAACATAGGTGGCTCTTACATATGAATTCCTTCGGCATAAGAGTACTCAAATAATTTTTGGATGAAAATGGCTATAGTGAAATTTCTTAAAGGATTGTGGATCCTTTACTCACAAAGCGAGGGCTATTCATAGGATTTTTAGGCAAATCAATGGCTAGGATCAACTTGGTTAATCAATGGATAGAAATGGATGAGAGGGAATGACATGAATCAATGATCAAATGAAGGATCAAGATTACTCAATGCCATGGATCAAGAGGATTTATCAAGGGCTCAAATTGATTGAGACAAACACAAATCTCATGATTTTAGGAAGAATATTGGAAGACATTTCCATTTGGTGGGAAATAGTTGAATTTGAATTTAAGGAATATTCCTGAGAATATTCTCTTGCAAGTGGGAGAAGTTGGAGGAATTAGAAGATAAGTCAATTACATAATTAAGATATTATTTAATTATGCAAGATGAGAGAATTTAGGATTTTAATTAAATAATTAGTTCATTTAATTAAAAAGGGGAATTAATGACATTTAATTAAATTATTAAAATTATTTAATCAAATGAGAGGAATTAAGGGATTTAACGAAGTAATTTTCATTATTTAATCAAATAGGATGAAAATTAGCATGAAAGAGGTGAATTAATCCAATAATGTTGATTATCTGATTAATAAAGGAAAATGGTGAATTTAATTAAAAAATTAGGATTATTTAATTAAAATAAAAATAAAATTGAATCAGGGTAGAAATTGTGTTAGTAAGAGAGATCAGGTATGTGATATTGTTAGGACAATTTTAAGTGTCTACACTATGGTACGTACATGATGTTTGAATTAAGTCCTAAAGGGAAATATTTGCTAGAGTATTACGAAGTTTCTCAACAAGATCATATTCTTTACCACTATATTGAAAAGTTCAAAATATATAAATCATTGATAGTGTTTGAGGGTCCTATATTTCATAAGTTTGAGGTCTAGAAGTGAACAGATTTCTAGAAACACACCATAGCCTCATTTTTCTATGTGAATCACCTAGATGCATACAATTCTAGATACTTTTAGGATAATTGAATATGTTAAAATGGTAATTTTCAAAAATTGAATATTATAATTGACTAATTTCTTAAAAAAAAAACAATGCTTTTTGATCTTTTGAAATGAAAATAATATGCTTTTTTAACACTTTTTCAATGTTTTTCATTAACATAAGCATGTATAAATGATAGAACAATTTTACAATTAATTTAATTAATAAAAATAAACCAGATTTAAGCCCTAGACAAAGAAAATTAGATATAATTTTATTTTTTGAAATTTAATTCCAATTATTTTTAAATTTTTATGATGAACAACTAATGAAAATGGATATTTTAAAAAAAATAAATGCAAATTATCAACAAGACTTTTAAATAATCTAGGTTTTGAATCAATTTTCAGAATTTTTATGCAGTAAATATCAAAAAATTGTAAGTGCAAGATATTTCAAGCTCACCAAAATTTTGTGTAGGAAAATTGGTCCTAGATTCAATTATGATAAGCTTCTATCTATGAATATATGGTTGAGTTGCTATGTTGCAGTTGGCTAGGTTGTGATGATGACGTATTGAAGATGATAAGGATGTGTCTCTAATGCTTGGTTTCCAAGTGCTTTTGAGAAAATTTGATAAAAAAAGGAAAAAAAAATTGAACAAGACAACTAAGAGGGGGGTGAATCAGTTGGGTATGTGCAAGATCATCATGGAAAAAATAGGCCCTTAAGTGGCGATAAAATTCAGAAAAATCAGAGTTAGACAACTTGACGTAAAAATTTGAATAAGTTATCTATATTATTTCAAAAATATGTAAGAATAGAATCTATAGAAAATTGAATTTAGTTTCTAAAATACTAGGTTTATTTAAAAAAATAAAAAATCTATTTGGTGAAAATTTGAAATTTCAACGCAGTAGTACTTCAATTTTAGGGAAAAAATAAGAAGTGGGTATTTGTCTGACCACCCTAACCACAATAAAATGATAATATTTTTTTATAATATTTTAGATATAAGTAGAGGACTCATGTCCCGATGTGATGCATATTTTTTTCTAATTTTTTTCCAAGTAAATAATTAATTATGAATTTTTTATTACAACTTTTAAAAAACATAAAAACTTGTATGTCTGACCAACTTAACTTGGTCAAAACTTCATGAAATTCAATTTTTTTTTAATCCTATAGTATGCAAAGCATAGAATGTGACGCATGTTTCAAATTCAAAAAATTTTATACCATTTGAAAGCTATAGATGTTTTTCAATCAGCCTATCAATCAGAACTTTAGTTGTAATTCAAATAGAAAATGAATAATAATTTTTTATTAAATTCATATTAAAGAATAACTTATATTGGTGGAAAGTTGATAATCTCCTTTAAAAACCCTTTTTGTTTCATCAATTTTGGGTAAAAAAAATTCATTAGCCATATGGGCCATCATATCACTTACATATCGCCACTTTTTGGCCCATCATGATCCTGCACATACCCAATTGTAAGAAATTTTAACCTTTAAGAACTTCCACTAGATATTAGATCAACTATCATTCAAAAATCTTGTACTCTACTAATGTGATTAATCATTAAGTGCAAAAGCATAAACTCAAAATCTAACACACAAAATAACACTGGATTTATGTGGAAAACCCAATAATGGAAAAACCACGGTGAGGATTAGCTAACAATATAGAGAATATCAAAACTGAATACAAAGGCTCATTGCTAGAGAAGGCTCATTGCCAAAATAAGACGTACTATCCAAATCATGACTCACTATCCAACAAGGGTTAACCACCTAGAAGGCTCACTGCCACAAAATTACAAAGAAGATAGAAGAGATTTTTGACAAAGAGAAAACATTATCAATGCAATAGAGATTTCCACCAAAATTCGCTCACACTTTTGCAAAAATGCTTGAATGATAGAGTACAATTTCAACTCACTTCTTCCAAAACCTAACAATTGGATTTTGCATTGATCTACACAAAATCCATCACATACACTCTATTTCACATCTATCTTTCTTGCATTCATCTTTCACAAACATCTTAACCTATATTTATACCATCTTCAACTTTGAAACTCATCTAAAGTTGGCCACACACCACTTGTATTTACAAATTCAAATTCGGTCAGTGCAAAAACATTCTATGGTGGAATTAGAATGAGGGTGACCCAAACACATGCTTCAACAAGCTTCCATAAACTTTTTAAGTAGTTTTTAAACACAAGGTCAACCAAACCAGTGTAAAACAAATAAACGATTGAGCACATGCAACCTTAACACAATCCAACTTTCCAGATAAAAATTTTAACTTGAACACTATCTCAACAACTTATCCTAAAAACCCCAAGTCATAAGACTCGAACAAGAAGAAATCTGGAGCAACAACATTTCTCTCAGACCTTAGCCAGATACACAAAAAAACATAGTTCATAATTGGTGAACATAACTCAGACTATACAATGATCCAGAAACCTAAAATTTGGATATAGCAGCTTCCAACAACCATGAATAATACCTCTGATCCTCACCAACATAGTAGCAGAACCCAAAGAAAAACTTAGAGGAAACACTGAATACTTGCAACCTTTCTTTGTTACAATTTTCTCAATATCCTCGAATGTATAGCCAATAACCATTATTCATGACATTAATGACAACAACAACCAGCTGGAAACCAATTATCTAGTTGACATCAATGACAAAATATTCATACTTACAAAATCTCCCCCTTTGTCATTGATGGAAAAACATGATGTGAAAAAATATCAAAGAAAACACAACTCTAAACACATTTTCCATGATTTTACTTTCTTCCCCTTAGAAGGTAAACTTTTTCACATGATACTTTCTCCCCCTTTGACATCAATGGAAAAAGGAAAAATATTTTTTACATTGATTTCCCCTTTGACATTAAGAACAAAATACTCTTTCAATGACAACAAATGACACTACCTACTCCCCTTGAGAGGTAGCCACCAAACATTAGTCTAGAAGAAAGATAGATCCATAGACTCACCAGTCTTATGTATCTCCATATGCATCTAATTCAAGAAAGGAGGGGAAATAACCCTTAACTTCTCTTGGAGATACACAAAATTATCTTTAGGAAGAGCCTTCATAAATATGTTAGCAACTTGATCCTTTGTAGGTACATATTCAATCTTTACTTCATTTTCCACAACATTTTCTCTCAAAAAGTGATACCTTATTGATATATGCTTTGTCCTTGAGTGCATCAGTGGATTCTTTGAAATGTTAATTGCACTTGTATTATCACAGAAGATAGAAATGGGATCATCATACATTACGCTGATATCTTTCAATGTCTATCTCATACACAAAACTTGTGTTCAACAAGATGTAATAGCAATATACTTAGTCTTTGTAGTGGATAAGGAAACTAAATCTTGATTTTTACTCAATCATGACACCAATTTATAACCAAGAAAGAATGCACCACCACTTGTACTTTTTTTTTCATCAACACAACCTACCCAATTTGCATCTATATAAACACTTAGTGTAAAATCAGTATCCCTAGGATACCACAACCCATGATCTAGAGTTCCATTCAAATATCTGAATATCCTCTTAACAGTAGCAACATTTATTTCTCTAGGATCTTCTTGAAGTCTAGCCACAAGACAAAATGTGCACATCATATCTGGTCTAGTAGCAATTAAATACAACAATCCTCCAATCATAGATCTGTATTTGCTCTGATCAACCTTAGGTGAATCATTATCTTTATTCAATTTGCAACTAGTCACCATAGGAGTGCATACCGGTTTGGATCCATCCATCCCAAACTTCTTCAAAATTTCTCTTACATACTTTGATTGTGAAATAAAAATTCATTTCTTTGTTTGATTAATTTGTAGCCCGAGAAACAAATTCATCTCACCAAACATACACATCTCAAATTATTTTTTCATCTCTTTAGCAAAAATCTTGCACATTGTTTCATTCCTCCAAAGATAATTTCATCAACATATACAACCACTATCAAGATTTTGTCATTTTCAATTTTGAAGTACAAATTACTATTGTACCTTTATTGAAACCTTGCTGAATCGAATATTTGTCTAACCTTGTATACTAGGCTCTAGGAGCTTGCTTCAATCCATATAGGGCCTTCTTTAATCTGAAAACCATATCAAGTTGATCTAAAAACTGAAATCCTTCTGGTTGCTCCATGTAGACCTCTTTTTATAACTCACCATTCAGAAATGCAGAGTTAACATCCATCTAATAAACTTTAAAATATTTATGAGCAACAAATGCAAAAAAAAAATTGATAGCTTCCATCCTTACCACCAGAGAAATTTTTTCCTGAAAATATATACCTTCTACTTGTGAGTAACCCTTACACACAAGTCTTGCTTGATTTCTAACCACTTCTCCATTCTCATTCAACTTGTTTCTGAATACCCATTTTGATCCAATTATGTTTTTATATGTTGATCTAGGGACCAATTCTCAAGTTTGATTCTTCTCAATCTACATAAGTTCTTTTTTCATAGCTTTCATCCAATGATCATCATTACATGCTTCACTCACAATATTTTGTTCAACTTCATAAATTAAGCAAAGATTTATTTCGCCAACAACAACATCTCCATGCTTCTTGTCAATACACCTCTTCTCTTGTCTCCAATGATTTGACTTTCTAAATGATTTTTCTGCATATATTTAGGTGTCTTTGGGGACACCACCAGAGCTTCTTCTTCATTTTTCTTATCTTGTTCTTCCACAACTTCCTCTACTCTTATGCAATCAGGTTCATCAAATTCATTTGAATTTTTCAATGCTTCATCAAAATTGGCATTTGTGCTCTCTACAATCTTTCTCAATCTTTTATTGAAACATATGTAAGCTTTACTTCTAGTAGAGTATCCAAGGAATAAACCTTCATCACATCTAGCATCAAACTTCCCTAGATTTTCTTCATCCCATATGATATAACATTTTCTTGTGAATACCTTGAAATACTTGATAGTAGGAATTCTTCCACATCATAGATCATACGGCGTCTTAGTACTGTTAGCTCTTTCTTGAACTCGATTGAACACATAAACAGTAGTGTGAATTTATTTTCTCCATGAAAATTCTAGTAGGCCTGACTTTGTAATCATTGATCTAGCAACTTCTTAAAATTGTTCTATTCTTTCTTTTAACAACTCCATTATGTTGAAGAGTTCTAAGAGGATATAATTGTCTTTTTATACCATGAACTTCACAAAACATGTTAAACTCATTCGAGGTGAATTCACCATCTCTGTCAAACCTCAAACATTTTATTCTCAAATTTTCTTCATTCTCAGCCATATCCTTAAATGCCTTGAATCTTTCTAATGCATCAAATTTCTCTCTACGAAAAGTAACCCATGTATACCTAGAGTAATCATCAATCAAAATCATAAATTACCTTTCACCTTGTAGAATTTTCACTCTTGTAGGACCACAGAGATCTGTATGAATCAAATCCAGTAGTCTAGTAGTATATTTTTCCTTCTATCTAAAGTTGTTTCTAGCTTTCTTTCCAAAATAAAAAATCTTGCAAATACCATTAGGAGGCTTTTTAATCCTTAGTGAATCTCTCACATCTTGTACTATAGTGATTCTTTCCATATTGTCAAAATTCATGTGACACATTCTCTGGTGCCATAACCAATTGTCATTAATATAGGATTCATAAAGCAATGTCCATTAGTACTCGTAAGAACTAATAAATATGTCCTTCAGACTTCTTACAAACAACAATCACAGTTCTAGATCCTTTCTTTATTTCACATCTCTCATCCTCAAATACAATATTATATCCTTTACTACACATCTATGCAACACTCAAGAGATTATGCCTTAAACCCTTAACATAGTAGACATCATCAGTGTTATGCTTGTCAACAAAACTTACTAACCTATCCCACAAATTTTAGCACTAGTATCATCTCCAAATTTAACTAAGCCTCCATCATATTTTTCAAGTTTAACAAACTTACTCTTATCACTAGTCATGTGATGTGAACAACCACTATCAACAACCCAATAGTTATTTTCTTGTTTAGCATGTAGGGTAGAGATCATAGTATCTTCATCTTTCACCAGAGGACTTTCATTCACCTATCTTTTAGTGTTAGTAGGATTAGATTCATATTTTATAGCCAAGACAAAATTTATTATCATCAAAATCTCCATAATCAGACTCTTCATCAAAAATACCAACATCTTCATTTACATAAAATGCTCTCTTAATCATCTTCCCTTTGTTTTCTTTGCTTAATCTATGTTTATTATTATTATCTCTTTACGAACATCTCAAAGAATAATGACCAATTCATCCACAAATAAAGCATTTAAATGGTAACTTACATTCATACTTACCAAAGCCCTTTTTGATTCTTATAACAAAGTTAGCTTCTACATCATTAAAGTTCTCTTCATCTGGATCTTCAGCTCTTGTAGCCCTAAAATTAGTTTCCATCTTCGATCCATTTATCAAGCTAGGATTTCTCATTTCATAAGATGTTAGAGTACCCAACAACTTATCTTTAGTAAATGTCTTATAATCTATCTATTCCTCAATAGAGGATACCTTTTCACTATACACATCAGGGAGAGTTCTAAGAATCTTCTTCACTATCCTGTATTCATCCACTATAGAACCAATTCCTCACATTCCACCTACCAGCTCATCCACTCTCTATACATAAGATTTAATGTTCTCATCTTTAGACATTTGCAGGAGCTCGAATTGTGCCTCCAAATTTTGCAACTTTTCTTCTTTGACCCTTTCATCTCCTTCATGCATCTTTTCCAATTCATTCCATACCTCTTTAGCAATTTTCAGATTTGCAACTTTCATCAACTTGGAATGTGAAAGACTATTCTTTAGAATAAGCTTCTCCTTGTTGTTTTCTTCATGTGCCTTGATATCATTAGATGTAGTTAGAACATTTTCAGGAGGAGTGTAAGCCATCTTGTAAGAAATCTCAACATCATATCCATAGTACTCCAGATATCCTTCCATATTTATCTTCCAAAGGGCATAGTTAGTCCCATTGAACCTAGGACACTCAATAGTGATCTTGCAAACCATTCCAGACCTTCCTTAAGTAGTTAAGCTCTTTTCCAAGGAACCAAGCTCTGATACCAATTGTTGAACAAGAAAAGTGAGAGGGGGGGTGAATCAATTGTAACAAATTTTAACCTTTAATAACTTCCACCAAAAATTAGATCAACTATCATTCAAAAATCCTTTACTCTGCTAATGTGATTAATCATTAAGTGAAAAAGTAGAAACTGAAAGCATCACACACACAATAACACCAGATTTATTGTGTGTGTGATTAATCAATAAGGGAAAATACACGATGAGGATTAGCTCACGATATAGAGAATATCAAAGTCGAATACAAAGTCTCACTACCAGAGAAGGATCACTACCAAAATAGGACTTATTGTCTAGATCGGGACTCACTATCCAACAAGGGTTAACCAGCTGGAGGGCTCACTACCATAAAATTTACAAAGAAGATAGAAGAGATTTGTTACAGAGAGAAAAAAATCTTAATGCAACAAATATTTACGCCAAAATTCACTCACACAATTGCATAAATGCTTGATTGATAGAGTACACTTTCAACTCACTATTTTTGGAACCTCACAATTAGATTTCACACTAATTTGCACAAAATTACATCACATACACACTATTTTCCATCTATCTCACATCTATATTTCTTGAATTCTTTTTTCACAAACATCTCAACCTATATTTATACCATCTTCAACTTTGAAACACATCTAAAGTCGGCCACACACCACTTGCATTTACAAATTCAAATTAGGTCAACACCAAGACATCTATGGTGGAATTAGAATGAGGGAGACCCAAACACATGCTTCCATAAACTTTGAAAGTAGTGTTTAAACACAAGGTTAGCCAAAGAAGTGTAAAACACAAAAAATTAAGCACACACAAACAAGTAACATGATCCAATCTTTCCAGATAACAAAATTAACTTGGACACAATCTCAACAACATATCTTGAGAACTACAACTCATAAAAATTGAACAAGAATAAAATTTGGAGCAACAAAATTTCTCCTTGACCTCAGCCAATACACAAAAAAACATAGTTCACAAGTGGTGAACATAACTCACACTGTACAAAAATCCAAAAACCTAAAATCTAGATATACCAGCTTCCAACAACCATGAATAATACCTCAGATCCTCACCAACATAGCAGAAAAACCCGGAGCAAACACTAAATACCTGCAACCTTTCTTCATTACAATTTTCTCAATATCCTCAACATGTATAACCAATAACCATCATTCATGGCATCAATGAGAACAACGACCAATTGGAAACCAATTAACCAGTTGACATCAATGATAACATATTCATACTTGCAACAAAATTTTGTTACAGTGTTCTTCTAGGTTGTCGAGTAGTGTTTTGGTGTTGCTCCAAATTTCTTCTAGGTTGAAGATCTACCTATGCGTTTTGGATATATTGATCATAGGTGTTTTGAGGTTTTGTATTCAAAATTTGGTGTGTTGGATTATTGTGTAGAAGTTGTGGTCACTAGTGTGTGAACAGTGTATTATAGAGGCATCTGGGAGAAATGTCCTTGCTCTACATTTCTCTGCAGAGTGATTTTAGGTTTAGCAAATATGAAAGTGTGTTGATTATGTTGGCATATTTATTCAATTGAGGTTGTTTGAGTTTTTATGATTTGGAAGTCAATTTATTGAGTCACTTTGTATGGTAGAGTGATCTGAGTGTATTGAGTGTGTACATTTCTCAAATGGAAGTTGTTGCAAAGGAGTTTGTTGGATTTTAGAGTGTTTGTGGAATATTCTAGGTTATTTCCAAGTGAAATTTGTTGTCTGCGAGGTGCTATTGGATCAAAGGAAGTGTGTACTTAAAATTTTAATGGTGTTTACATGGGTAACCACCAACCTTGGTGTTTACACTAATTGTGGTGTATATTTATTATTTATAGAAGTGTCTTGCAGTGTGGTATTATATTTTTGTGTCCCAAATAAGAAATGATGTGGTCTTCTTTCACTTCTATGTGCAACGAAAGTGTTTTGGCGTAAATCTAATTTTAACTTGCATAGTTGAGGTGCATAGCTGATCTTTGGAGAATGGTTTCAAGGTTGAAGATGGTATAAATAAGAGCTGAGTTTTTGAGGGATAATGAGACAGACAAGAAAGATGTGAATGATGCAAATTGCAAAGTGCTAGAGAACAAATTTGAAAAGTGCAGATTGAGCTTTCATGTGTTAGATCATTGGATGTAGTGAGCAAAAGGTTTCTACAATTCTTCAGTCATGTTGTGAAGGATTTGATGATATTCCAATGGATTTATCTATTGCATTGAGATGGATTTATCTATGTAACATTCTTTTCTATCTTCTCTTCTATTCTACCAGTAAGCCTTTGGCAATGATCCTTCTTTCTTTGGGCAGTGAGCCCTATTGTATTTAGTGTTGATATTACCTTATATTGTGAGCTAATCATCATCGTGGTTTTTCCCATCTTGGTTTTTCCACATAAATCGGGTGTTCTCTTATGCATGGTATTGATTTGTCTCAGTTTATGTTATTTTCTTTTCATACTAAGTTATTATAATAGATTAACCTTGGGTTAATTAAGTTAATATGGATCTAAAAATGTGTATGAGGGTTTTGAAGTTTTAAGGTACAACTAATTCATCCCCCCTCTTAGTTGTCTCGTGCATTCAATAATTGGTATCAGAGCAAGGTTCCTTAGAAGAAAGCTTAACCGCTTGAGGTAGATATGGGATGGCGCATAAGAAAGAGATTAGTATATTTGATGGAATGGATTATGCATTCTAGAAGAAAAATGTTGGGATAAGGTGTCATTAGCCTTGTAAATCCCAATATTATATTTATTCATTTCATTATTTGTTATTAGTAATTACCCATAAGGAGTTGTACAACTTTCACCAACATTGGTAAAAATTATTTATTGTCCATGGTAAGTTTCAAAGTTACCAATGATAATTATGGAGTAAATTTTATTGTTTGTAAATGTAAAAATTTATGGTAAAAGAGGGTTAGGTATTTCCCCTTGAAGAATTAGCTATTTTTGGCATGTATGACACACATCATAATATTTGCTGGTTGCATGTAAAGAATCTATGACAGCTGCAAGTTGTCATAAGATTCAATGACACTATGATGCATATGATGGATATGGTTGTTTAATATTTTCTCTATTTAGCCTTAGGTGGCCATCTTGGGTTGCATGCATGTTGGAGGTATCTATGATAGTTATGACACGTCATAAGATGTAAGTTTCCATGCATGGATATGGGTGCCCAAATTTGGAAGGGTATTTTTGACACTTGTACATTGCATGTTGATGCCACTTGGATGATTGCATGTAGGAGAGAGAAAGTGGATTCCTAGGCCTTGTTTGAGACATTTTCTATAAGTATTTATCATGTATTTGTTGTTGCATATCAGTTTTACAAGTGCCCAAGTTTTTCCAGAGTGAAGGTTGGAAGAAAGAGGAAGTGAATGTATTTGTAATCTCCTTTTGTGAAGATAATTCAATTTGGCCTCTTTTCTTGGTGAAGTTTTTTACCCGAAAGGGTTTTCTCCATAGTAAAAATTGTGTTGTGTGCTTCATTCTACTTCTAGATTATTTATGTATTGTGGGTTTATAGTTTATGTTACAATCTCCATGATAATACACACTTAAAAGGTTGCATAAATGTATCTTAAATCAGATTTCCATTTGGGTAGTTGTGCTTTCATTTCTAACATTTGGTACCAGAGCTAGGCCAACTTTGACTCTTGGGCAGTAGTGTGGAAGTTGTAGCTGTAGTGGGAGATTTGGTTGTGTTTTTTTTCTAGATATTGTGTTGAAATTGTGGTTGTATCCACCATTGCATCAACCTCTCGCTTGGACATTGAAAATTTCAATGGCACGTGGTATGAGTTGTGGAAGCTGAAAATGGAGGATTTGTTGGAAGAAAGAAACCAATGGTTGGTTGTTCAAACGAGAAGAAACCTAGTGATGTCTCTCAAGATGAGTGGGAAAGATTGGATAAGAAGGCATAGGGAGCCATTTGTTGTGTCTTTTAGACTCTATCCCATTGGATGTTGGAAAGGAAGAGACCACATATAAATTGTGGAATCGTTTCGGTGACATCTACCAAGCCAAGAGTATGGTAAATAAACTTTATTTAAAATGAAAGTTATTTTCTTTGAAAATGAAAGAGGGTGAGTCAGCTGTAGACAATTTAAATTCTTTTAATTTTTTGATGAGTCAGCTTGCTTCAATAAATGTTGAAGTAGAGGAGGAAGCTAAATGTATCTTACTTCTTTGTTCTTTACCTGAGTCCTAGGAGAATGTTATCCTTGCTATCACTGCTAACATCACAAATCCGAAGTTGGATGCCCTTGTTGCAATTTTACTGGCAGAGGAATTGAGGAAGAAGAGTTTGGATAGTTTAGGGGATGCTCTTAGTGTCAGGGGAATGTCTAAGGAAAGGGGACCGAAAGTAGATCAGAAAGGGGCTAAGGAAAAGTCCAAGGGCCATTCTAAGACTCTTGGAAAGAAGAACAGAGTTAAGTGTTGGAACTGTGGTAAAAGGGGACATTTAAAGAAGGAATGTAGAAACCCCAAGAGGGAGAATGCTTCTAATAAGCCCTCGAATGCAGGTGAAGATGTTTTAATTTTTCTTGTAATGTTGTTGCTAATGAAAAATGGATGGTTGACTCAAGATAGTTGTTTCATATGATCCCGCATAAGGAATGGTTCTCCACATATGAAAAATATGATGGAGGTAATATATACCTTGGAGACAACTCTTCATATCCAATTGTTGGGAAAGGCAAGGTATTGTTGTGTTTCAATGATGAGAGGATTAAAACCCTCCCTAAAGTTTATCATGTTCCCAAATTAGCTAGAAATCTGATTTCTATTTCAAAGCTGAACGATTTGGGAATGCATGTAACTTTTGACAAGCATGGCTACAGATTAGTGAGAGGAAACTTGGTGGTAGCGAAGGGGAGAATATTGGGAAACCTATTCAAGCTTGAAGCCACTATAGTTTTTAATGCCTCCTATGTATCTGAGGATAGTACTTAAAATACATGTATGTTGTAGCACCATAGATTGGGCCACACAAGCAATAATTTATTAAAAACTATTAAGAATAAAAATTTGTTGGATGGTTTCACCTATTCTAATGAGCATTTTGATTTTTATGAGCATTGTGTGTTTTGTAAACAAAATAGAAAAAAATTTCCTTCAGGAAGCAATAGAGCAAAAGAGAAGTTATAAATTATTCATACAGATGTGTTTGGGCCCGTGGATATTGAATCTATTGGAAAATCTAGTTATTTTGTCACCTTCATTGATGATGCATCCATATTTACATGGATTTATTTTATGAAACATAAATCTATTTTTTTCACTAAAATTAAGGAATTCAAAGTCTTAGTAGAGAACCAATTAGGTTTAAAGATAACAATATTAAGATCTGACAATGGAGGGGAATATTTCTCTAAGGAATTTGATGAGTTTTTTAAGCATGTAGGTATAATTAGACAAAAGAAAACTCTATATACATCACAATAGAATGGTGTTATAGAAAGGATGAATCGAACAATTATGGAAAGACCTAGAAGTATGCTTAGTGATGCATAGTTGGATAAATGCTTTTGGGCAAAGGTTGTGTGTACAACTTGCTACTTGATAAAAATATCTCTGTGTAAGGCTCTTGATTCAACACCTTATGAAGTGTGGACAGGTAAGAAATCTTTTGTTTCACATTTAAGAGTTTTTGGTTGTGAGGATTTTGTTCATGTGCTTAAGGAAAAGCGATCTAAGATGGATCCAAAAGTAGAAAAGTGAGCATTCATTGGATATGGTAATAATGTTAAAGTTTATAAGCTTTGGAATCCACTAACTTGTAAGATTATCTTTTCTGGAGATGTTATTTTCGTGAAACTTAGAGCTATTTCTAAATTTGAGCAACCAACAAAAGAAGGATAAAAGGTAAAGAGAGTGCACTTTGAGTTAGAGCAGCAAGTTGCACCTCTAGAAGAAGGAGAAGATTCAAGTAGTTCTGATGAAGATGAATCTAATGTTAAAGACAAAGTTGGTATAGATGATCATGCATAACAACTAGTTGAGTCTCTTACTCCACCCTTAAGGAGATACATAAGACAAAAAAATCCTATTGATAGGTATAGCCCACCAAATTTTCGGTGTGCATATGGTTTATTGAGTACTAACGATGAACCTAGATCCTACAGGGAAGCCATTTTTGTAGATGATTGTGAGTCTTGGCAGTTAGCCATGCAGGAGGAGATGATGGCCTTAGAATCTAATGACACCTATGATCTTGTTCATTTTCCCAAAGGAAGAAAGGCCATAGGATGTAAGTGGGTCTTCAAGAAGAAGTTTCGAGCAGATGGTTCATTGGAGAAGTACAAGGCTATACTGGTAGCCAAGGGATACTCCTAGAGAGAGGGAGTTGATTTTGGTTAGATATTCTCTCTTGTTTCTAAATTGACTTCGATTAGATTTCTCTTATCCATTGCTGCAGCTTATGATTGGGAGATTGAGAAAATGGATGTTAAGACTGCATTCTTGCATGGAGATCTTGAAGAAGAAATATATATGCAACAACCTACAAGTTTTGAGGTAAAAGGAAAATAACATTGGGTTTTCAGGTTGAAGAGGTCTCTTTATGGTTTAAAATAGTCCCCCAGAATGATGTATCAAAAGTTTGATTCTTTTGTTTTGAAATTGGGCTTTGTTAGAAGCGAGGAGGATCACTGTGTTTACATTCATTGTGTTGGTGATTTGATGTTGGTTATTATTTTGTATGTTGATGACATGTTATTTTTCAGAAATACTAAGGATATGATCAGTGAGCTTAAAGCCCAACTTTCAGGAGCATTTGATATGAAGGATATTGGAGTTTCTAGGTATATTCTGGGAATGGAGATTAGAAGGGACAAAGGTAAAAAAAAGCTTTGGTTATCACAAAGTAAGTATGTGAATACTATTTTGTAAAGGTTTACTATGCAAGACTGTAATCCAGTTAGAGTTCCTTTACTGATTGGTACTAAGCTTTCATTAGATATGTGTCAAAAAATTGAGGATGATATTGAGGATATGTATAATGTTCCATATGCTACTGATGTAGGGAGTTTGATGTATGTAATGGTTTGCACTAGACCAGATATTGCACAAGCAATGGGAGTTTTGAGAAGATTTATGTCTAACCCTGGTAGACATCATTGGAATTACGCAAAGAGGGTGTTTAAATATCTTGCAGGTACTCCTAATCATTGTTTGGTTTACTTTGGTACTAATAGTGTTGATAAATCTTTGGACATATAGGGTTTTGTTGATTCAGATTGGTCAGGTGACTTGGATAGTTGGAGGTCCACTAGTCGCTGTGTTTTTACTCTGTTTGGAGATGCAGTGAGTTGGATGAGTAAGAGGCAGCCCACATTTGCTTTGTCTACCACTGAAGTAGATTATATGGCTGCTACTCATATCTCTAAGGATGTAGTTTGGTTGAGAAGACTATGTACAGGTATTGGATTTGATTGCAGGATCATTCAGATTGGTTGTGATAGCTAGAGTGCTATTTGTTTGGTCAAGAATCCTATGTATCATGCTCAGACTAAGCATGTTGATGTATAGTATCACTTTGTTTGAGAGTTGGTTACAAATGGACAGATTGATTTGAAGAAGATAGACACTCTGAAGAATGTTGCACATTCATTGACCAAACTTGTGAGCACATAGAAGTTTGTGTGGTGCAGAGAATCCATGGGCCTTGTTTCTAGTGCCTGATTATTTTTCATTTGATTTCATATGGATTGATTTACAATGTATAATTTCAAGTGGGAGAATGTTGAGATAAGGTTTCATTAACCTTGTAAATCCCAATATTGTATTTATTATTTATTATTAGTAATTACCCATAAGGTATTGTACAAGTTTCATCGGTAGTGGTAAAAATTATTTACTATCCACAGTAAGTTTTGGAGTTACCGACGGTTATTACGGAGTGACTTTTTCTATTGGTAAATGTATAAATTTATGGTAAAAGAGGTTAGGAATTTCCCCTTGAAGAATCGACTATTTTTGGCATGTATGACACACATCATAATTTTTGGTGGTTGCATGTAAAGAATCTATGACAACTACAAGTTGTCATAAGATTCTATGACACTATGATGCATATGATGGATATGGTTGTTTAATATTTGCTCTATTTAGCTCCAAGTGTCCATCTTTTCTTACATGCATGTTGGAGGTATCTATGATGGTTATGACGCATCATAAGATGTAAGTTTCCATGAATGGATATGGGCGCCCAACTTTGGAAGGGTCTTTTTGACACTTGTATGTTGCATGTTGATGCCACTTGGATGCTTGTATGTGGGAGAGAGAAAGTGGATGCCTAGGCCTTGTTGGAGACATTTTCTATAAGTATTTTGCATGTATTTGTTGTTGCATATTAGTTTTACAGGTACCCAGGTTCTACTAGAGTGAAGGTTGAAAGACAAAGGAAGTGAATGTATTTGTAATCTTCTCTTGTGAAGATAATACAACTTGGCCTCTTTTCTTGGTGGAGTTTTTTACTCAAAAGGGTTTTCTCCACTATAAACATTGCATTGTGTGCTTCATTCTACTTCAAGATTATTTATGTATTTTTGGTTTATAGTTTATGTTACAATCTCCATGATAATTCACACTTAAAAGGTTGCACAAATTCTTCTTAAATCAGATTTCCATTTGGGTAGTTGTGCTTTCATTTCTAACAAGAAAAATGGAAATTTTTCTAGTTTACCTTGGATATGATGCCTTGAAGTCTATTAAGGATGGATACACTGAACCTACAAATCTTCCAATTACTAATGATGAGATCAAATCCTATGAAACCAATGGTAAAGAAAGGTATGCTCTCTTAAATAGTCTTACTAATTTTGAATTAGTGAAAGTGATGAGTATGAAAATTGCTAAAAAAAAATGGTATAAGTTAGAAAGAATTTATGAAGGAGATGATGAGGTCAAAGAAGCTAAGATGTAGAATCTAAATATCGTGTTTGATAAATTGAGGATGTATGAAGAATAAAATGTTGCAAGCTATATGTAGAAGTTGTCAGCTCTATCAGAGGTCTTGGTGGAAAACTCAAAGAACTAGAAGTGGTAAAAGAAAATTCTTACAACTCTTTCTAAATCCTATAGTCATAAAGTGTCTTCTATTGAATAATTTTAAAATTTGAATTAATACACTAGAGATCGGTTATATGGCTCTTTAACTACTTTTGAGATGAGATAATTTGGAACAAATAGTGGTGCAAAATATGAGACTAGTTTTAAGGCTGGGAAATTAGAGGAGAACAAGGAATCAAATCAGGAGGATCTTGTTACACATAGGTGTTATGGATGAGACAAACATTGAAGGATATCAAAATTTCCATTTGTCCTTCTTCTAGGAACAATCATAGTTCCAAACCCTTTTCTGATCTCACATCCATTATCCTGAAACATAAGATTGTACCCTTTGCTACACATTTTTACAACACTTAAGAGGTTATGCCTTGAACTCTTGACATAGTAAACATCATCAGTATTATGCTTTCCATCAAAACTAATTGAACCTCTTCCACATATCTTAGCACTTGAATCATCACCAAATCTAACAAGTCCTCCATCATACTTTTTCAAGTCTAACAAACTTACTCTTTTCATCAATCATATGGTTAGAGAATCCACTATCAATGATTGAATAGTTCTTATCCTATCTAGCATGAAAATCAAATACCAGAGTACCTTCAGTCTTATCCTTTCTCTCTAGAGGATTATCCTTCACACATCTCTCAAATTTAGTAGAAATAGATTTATCTTTTAAAGCCATGAAAAATAATTCATCATCATCATCTCCATAATTTGATTCATAATCAGAAATACTTGCATCTTCTCTAACATAATATCTTTTCTTAATCATCTTACCTCAATTCTCCTTGTTTTTGTCATTCACAACTCTATTTGGACACCTTGAAGCATAGTGACCTATATTTTCACAACTAAAACATTTGAAAGGTAACTTACCTTTGTACTTACCAGTACCCATTTTAATTCTTCTCACAAAGTTAGCTTCCACATCATCAAGATCCTCCTAATCTGATTCTTTAGTTTTCTCTAATTTTCCAGCCTTAAAAATAGTCTCATCTTTTGCATCATTATTTGCACCAAATTATCTCATTTCAAGAGTAGTTAGGGAGCCATACAATTGATCTCTAGTATATAAACCTAGATTTTAAAATTCCTCAGTATAAAGAACTTTATGAATATATGCTTTAGGAAGAGTTATGAGAATTTTCTTTACCACTTTTGATTATTTGACCTTTCCACCATGACCTTTGATGGAATTGACCATTTCATCTACCCTTTGCATGTAGCCTATAATATTTTCATCTTTAGAAATCAATAGGTTCTCAAATGTAATCTTTAAATTCTACATATTAGCTTATTTAACCTTATCATCTCCTTCAAAATTGTTTTCCAACTTTGTCTAGATTTCCTTAGTAGTTTTTAGATCCATAACTTTCACTAATTCAGAATTTGTAATAATACACAACATAGAACACCTTTCTAAATACCATTGCATTCTTAGGCCTTGATTTCAACTTCAATGCTCAAACAATTTATAGGCATAGTATAATCATTTTGTATTTCCTTATAGATGTCAAATCAAAGATAAGATAAATAGCCTTCCATCCTTGTCTTCCAAAATGTATAGTATGTGCCATCAAACATGGGGATATCCTTCTTGTGTGCCATCCCAAATCTACCTCAATAGGTTAAGCTTTCTTCCAAGGATCTTGGATCTGATACCAATTATTGAATGCACAAGACAACTAAGAGGGGGGTGAATCAGTTGTACCCTAAAAATTCAAAACCCTTATACAAATTAAGATCCACATTCATTCATTAAACCCTTAAATTTGTTATGATGATTTATCATGAATAGAAAATAACAAAAACTAAAACATAACACCATACACAAAAAACTTCAAAACCCTTATACACATTTAGATCCACATTCATTCATTAAACCCTTAAATCTATTATGATGATTTATTATGAAAGGAAAATAACATAAATTAAAACATAACAACACCATATCTACATGGAAAACCCAAGATGGGAAAAACCACGGTGAGGATTAGCTCACATTATAAGTAATAACAACACTGATTACAAGGGCTCACTACCAGAGGGCTCACTGCCCGTAAAAAGAAAGGCTCACAACCAAAGGCTCATTTCTAGAATAGAAAAGAAGATAGAGAAGAAATGTTACATAGAGAAAACTATCTCAATGCAAAAAGGAATCCACCATAATGTCACCAACACCTTCCCAGCTTGATTGAAGAATTTTAGACACCTTCTATTCACTGCATCCAGTAATCTAACACATGAAGTCTCACATTGTACTTCTTGAATTTGCACTCTAACATTGCAATTCACATCATATGTGTATATCTCTTCTATCACACAATCCCTCAACAAATCAACTCTTATTTATATTGACTTCAACCTTGAAACCTTTCTCCAAGGTTGGTTATGCACTTCAAACGTGCAAATTCAAATTAGGATGGAACCAAAATATTCCCGTGATGGAAAGGAATGAAGGTAGAACACAAAATCCTTTAGCTAGGACCTAAATCCATCCTTACATGCCATGCCACACTACCAAAAACAAATAAGCACCTTTGCAAGTAGTGTAAACACCAAGGTTGGTCATTACCCATGTAAACACCATTAAGCTTTTAAGTACACACTTCCTTTTATCTATCCATAGCTTGCGAACAACAAATTTCACCTGAACATAATCTAGAATATTCCACAAACACCATGAAATCCAACAAACTCCTTCACAACAACTTTCACTAGAAGAATGTACACACACAATACATCCAAACAACTCTACCATACATTGTAACTCAAGAAAAGTACTTCCTTTTCTCCAAACCATGAACCACTTTGACTAAAGAAAGATACCAACACTATCAACACACCTTTTAATCTGTAAGACCTGAAACATAACTATCGAGAAATAAAGAGCAGAAACATTTCTCTGAGACACCTCTACAATACACAACTTACACTTTGGTGAACACAACTTCTTCTAGACAAAAATCCAGCACACCAAATTCTTGATACAACACCTTTGAACATCTTAGATAAACATATTTGAAGTGCATAAGCAGATCTTCTACCTAGAAGAAATGAGGAGCAAGACAAGAACACAACCTTGCAACCCAAAACATCACTACAACACACGATTCCTTCTTTTTATCGAAATTTCTCAAAAGCACTTGGAAACCAAGCACTAGAGACACATTCTCATCATCTTCAACAACTCAACCATAGATCATAGAAGCTTATTAGAGCAACATGAGATGTTGACACTAGTAGCTTTACTAATGACAACATAATGTAACTAATCAAAGCATGGGCATCAACTGCTCACACTCAACAATATCCCCCAGTAATGATCTTCTTCCTCTTTATACAGTTGACACCAATGACATAATATTATCATACTTGCAACATGTAATTGATATCCTAAGTTTCTAGTTTAGCTACAAGGAGATATAAAAATAGGCGAGTCTTCTATAAGACTTAGTAAGTTATCTTTTTTTCCCTTGATATTTATCCTGATTTCTAGATTTCCATATATACCATACTATTTCATTAGATAAGATTAACCAAAATACACTATCTAATTTTTTCATTTGATCAAATTTTCCAAATATAATTTCCATTTTTTTGATGGAGTTACATTCCCCCATCCTTCTAGATCTACAAGAAACAATAAATAATTTAGAATTTGACTTAGTAAGAAGCTATTTTTTAAATATTTTGCAATTATATTCAAAATATGAACTAGGAATTTCTAAGTAAATATATATCAAACATAAAAAAGGGGGGGTAAACTAAAATTTATTAATCTTGTTCAAGCAATCAAAATAATAGAAAACATCAATTATATACAAAGTGTCTACTTATCATAGCTCATATTCATTAGAATTATGTCTTGATGGATAATGAATTTTTATTTGAATGGTAATACTAAACTAGAAAAAAATAATTTCATTTGAATGATTATGACAAATCATCTAAAAACTAGGAGAACAAAGTTTAGTTGGACTTGAAACTTCATAAAATAATGTAAATCAATTCTTATGCATTGAGATATGATTGGGGATATTCTAGTAGGACAAACAAGAAAGAGGTCTAGAAAGGTAAAGATAGTAGATTTACCCACATTTACTCTTAAAAAGAAACCACCCACACCTGAGCTCTGGTTATTAGATATTGAGACCTTGGCAATGGGACCAAAATGGTTGAACGATAGTAAGAAGGAAACAATCAATGAAAAATAAGAATAATGCATATCTCTACTTTTAAGTATTCACTTTTTGAAAATATTTTGATAGTTAATTGACAATCTTTCTATGAGTACAAGGTATTCTTAGAAAGTTATTTATTTAAGAGATAAATGGTTAACATAAGTTATTATTTTTATTGTCAAAGAAATGTGTATTAGTTTAGATGAATAATAGCTATAGTGAATAGATATTTTATGATTAAGTGATAGTACATAAAGGAAATTTTATTAAGATATTTTATGATTAAGTGCATGGATCTAATTATACACCTAATTTCCTAAATTATCTATTTTGTAGCCCATTTTAAGTTTTACCGACAAATTAGATGTAGAAAACCAAAGCATATATTTATTTATTTTTACCCTAACACCTTAAGTCTTACAAAATATGGCTAGGACCTAGTCGCCTAGGGTGACTTAGTCCCCCTATTTTTCCTCCAAAATTGAATATGTCAGATTTGAGATTTTATTATTTAAATTTCAAATGTTGACTTTTGGGATTTAATTTTAAGAAAATAAAATAATTGCATATAATTAACTAGTTATTGTATCATTTGAAATGGATCTAGCAAGTTGGATAATTTATGATCGTATTATCAAGAGAACTATTAAGCAAGTCAAGAGCAGTCAAGATCATATTTATTGAAAAAAAAAAATATCAAAGCATCATTTCAAAGTGTATGTAAGTTTGTTCATGTTTATGTTATCATATTGTTTGTGAGATCTAACCATTTTAGGTCTTCAAGAAAATAAATCCAACAAAAATCAAGCCTTCAAGAGACGTGAATGACTTCAATCCTTCAAGGAAGCCATTTTTGAGTGGTGAGCTTTAGTCCATTGTTGATTCATCATTCATTTATCATTTAGCCTCTATTCATTGAAATACCAACATGGAGTTTGATTGATGCAAGACCCTATATGGCACAAACCTTTCTCTCTCTTTGAACATGTGTAGGTTTAAGATCTAAAGAAGATTGGGAGAAATTTGAAGGTCAATTATTCATTTTTGCATTCAAATCCTACACCTTGACAACATACAAAAACTTAGTTAACAATACAATAACTAGGGACTCTAGTCTAGGTCTAGAGGACTGTGAAATCAGATTTGAGATTCATCTACTGGGACATAGTTTCCTAGGGTGACATTCTCCTCAAAAACCAACTTCAAATTCATATCATGAGTGCACAAAAATATACTCAGTGTATTTATGAAGTCTGAATTTGTAAGTGACATTTTGTATCTGTTATTTTTGCATTAGAATAGTTATTTACATAATTAGCTCAGTCAAATCATTGAATTTAATTTTAAAATCCATTCAAAGTTTTGTCAAGGGTAGGTTGACTCACCCTTTAGCTTGTAAGTACTATACCTTTTCCAAATTCATCAAACCCTCGCTACCTCAAACTCCAAATGAAACACCTTAGAAAAAGTGCCTAGACCCTAAAGTGAAGCTCTTAGGGTAACCCTTTTTCTTCATTTCATTTTGGTGAACTTAACATATTAACATCACAAGCCTTCTAAAATTTGAGGCAAATCATCCTAGATCTAGATTTAGCATTGCATTGTTTTGTATTGTTCATCTAGGCGTTCATTTTTGCATCATAAAAAGCATAAAAATTCAAAAATTTGCATACAATGTTCCAATAGGGTTGATTCTAGACATCTTAGGTATGATTTACATTCCAATTATATTTAAAAATATGTGTTAGGTCAATTAAATCTGAAAAAAAATCTGAAATTGTCCATTGCACTCATTTAGGAATCTTGCATAAGTCTCAAAAAATAAAAATATTTACATTGTTTTATTTCAAAAAGACATCAACATCATCATTTCCAGATTTTTGCATTAGGATTAGTCAATTATTGTATCTTAGACTTGGAAATTGCATTTACAATTGTCATTTATTGCTTGAACATTTTGCAAATTATTGTACACTTGTATTTTGAATTACCTAATAATAATGGGTAAATTCTAAAAATAAAATCATTGTCAGACCTGTACAGACACAAACCAAAGAACCTTAAATAATATACTAGACACCCAAACTTTGAAATTTGTAAAAACTTGTGTAGGACATAGTCACCCTAGGTGACTTGGTTTATCTATTTTTGGATCAATTTTTTTTCAAACCTCTATGCTTGTATTCTCTGTCTACTTTTTCTTTTTGATTTTTACTTCTAAATTTTTTACAATGATTGTTTGGAAATCTAGTGTTCATAGTGGATACACCTAGTTTTTTTAAACTCACATGAGCTTCATGACCTAGTGTCATATTGCCAATACTTCAGTGAAATGTAGTTGTGAACTTATGACATCCTATGTTGTTACATCTACTATGGATCCTGAGTCTTCCAACTCTTTCACACAAGGTATTTTCAATACCCAACCCATCTTGGACTCAATCCCTAATCCTACCATACCAATGAAAACTTCACAAATGAGAACCTTAATGGATATTGAGACTACTATTTCCCATTTTCTCTAAGACTGTAAACTAAAACAATTAGAGAATGATTTAGAGGTATTGCAAGACTATTTAAGCACTAAATTCTTAGTGGGAAAAGAAGTGCCTATAGTGGACAACTTAAGGAAATTGATTAATAATGCTTAAGGATTAGAGGTTTTACATAGCCTAGCCCATATAATTGACACTAATATCCCTACGATGGCTAGTTGTGCTCAAGCATTAGGATACACTCAAAAACAAGGATGAAGCCAAATCTCCCTCCCCACAACTATAATCTCTATTCCCACATTCACATTTCCAATTGTAGCTTCAACAATATATCAAACCAATGGAATAACTCCAAGCTTAGGTTTTTCTAGTCGAAACCCTTATAGTTTCATAAGATCACATGTGACACCTCAATATTGATCACCTCTTATAAATTTTCAACATAGTAGTCCACCAAGGAATTGCACAATACCACCATATTCACCACATTCTTAAAACATGTAAAGTGATAATTTTCTCATAAATCATTTTTTGTAAAATGTAACCTGACTTCAACAATAAATATCCACATTGAACAAAACAAAAAATGGAAAACAATTGAAATATGTCAAAAGGAGCCCATTGTCACTTCAAATCTTGAAAACACCCATGCCACAAAACATAGAGGTTCCCCAATTTAACAAGTACAACAATAAAGGAGACCCTAATAGTCATATATCAGCTTATACGACATTGTGTATTGACTTCACCTTTGAAGATAAGCTCCTAGCTAAGCTCTTTCCTAGGTTATTGAAATACATGGCCTTGGAATGGTTTTGATGATTTCCAAATAACTTGACACATTCATTAAATGAACTTTTTGATGCATTCCTTCAACACTTCCAAGCGAACATAATTCCTCAAATTAAATTAACTTACTTAGTGAGGTGCAAACAAGGAAAAAATGAAAATTAATAGACTTCATAGGGTAATACTAGTTACTCTACTCAGAAATAAATTAAACTCTTCCTAATGTTGATGTTCAAAGAGTGTTCATAGGAAATTTGCAACTTAGAATTAGGGATAAGATCTTATTAATGAAATAAGCATCCTTTGCACACTTGTGTATGGATCTTCATGACTATCAAAATTTCGTTATTCGGTATGAAGAATCATCTTCACCAACTTCTACTCAGTGATCTAAATCTATCTCTCAAAAAAAGTATCAACCATTCAAGAAGAAAACCAAGAACCTTATCAAGATAAGCACACCTCAAACAACCAACCACATTGAGGCACAATTCATAGCCTTAAGTTCAATTACCTATCAATTTAGGCTAAGCGATAGACAATTTACCCAAATTCCTAGCTCTCTTCACACAATCATGTTACAACTTTTGTGCAAGAACTTAATCCAATTACCCCCAATTAGACCTATGGACACAACAAAGCCTTTATCTCCAAATTTCAACCCTAAAGCCTTTTGTCAATATCATTGCACACATGGACATGATATAGAATGATGTATGTGTCGTAAAAATCAAGTGCAAGACCTCATCGATTATAATCACATCTAGTTGGTTGATGTTAAAGATATAGGAAATAAGTAATTTTCTCTTGCTAAATAAAAAATTACAAATTTTCACAAACCCGATGTCAATACATCCAACTTTACATGCAAGCTTGTGATGACAAGGATGATGATAAGAATGATGAGGAAAATAATTATGATGAGGATGGTCTTGATAACAGATTTATCTAATAGATGTTTAGCCTCATAAGGGCCAAACCACTTTGTTACTTGATATTTCTTTCACACATATCGATGCATCTATACATGCACCTGATGGTCCTCTCTATATCATTCGACATATTAATGAAAAACCTACACAAGGGATACTCATTGATCTTGTGTGCTTAGAGAATGTGATCACTGAAAAATTATTGTATGTACATGAGCTTTATCAAGATTCTTTACTGGAAAATTCTCAACATTTTGATTTAGTTGGGACCTCACATTCAAACCATTTTGTTGAAAGTGGGGACTTGGTTTCTCCTTTTTATACAATGTGACAAGTTTTTGAGTAGGCTTTTGATACCATGGTTTTATTGGTAAAGGATGATTGAAGGGGACACCAGAAGGGCTTGGTTTCAGAATGGAGATGTTGGGAAAGGTTGTAGGGTTCTTCCCACAATCCCATGTTTTTGAAAATGTGCTTGTGGGTCCTGGATGCCAGCCGATAGAGTATAATTTTTTTCCAATCCACAAAACCATTCCCACTATCCAATGTCTTTGGGGGAGTGCTTGCATGCCTCTATCCTCTACGTTGACCCAGTTGTTCATGATTCTTTGGCTAGTATTCATATTTTTGCCAAATCTTTCCATCTAGAGCACCTCGCCATGCTACATTTGTGAATCAAAAATTTGAAATTTTCTCGATAGAGGCTTCCCACTTTTGTCGAAGGTTTCTAATTGTTGAGAAATATATTTTGTTTACTTATTTTAAATGTAATTTTTTATTTATATAAAAAATAGAAAATGAGAATTTTATATTTTTTAAAATTTAAATATAAGTAAATTAAAAAAAAAATTGAAAACTTTTTTTGATTGATTTTTTGTAAAAAATAATAAGGTATTGTGTTTTTCAAGTTACCTTCATATTCTATATTAAAACTATCTTAATATTTTGAATTTTTTATTATATTTTACTTTTTAACAAATACTATGTAGTGATTAGTACTTATCTCTAATTGGTTATTTAATTGATTTTCTTTGTGAAATAAGTTAATGTTTAGTTAAAAAAATTAACTTATTTTGAAATAATTGAAATGTCTCAAACTAATTTAAGAATTAAAAAATGAGTTACAATTAGAGCAAAATGATAAACATAAAATACATTTTATAAAGAATAAATCATTTGCATAGATTAATTTATTACATTAAGATGTGTTATACAATGAAATAAAAGTATATCATTCGATGAGTATGTTTAAATAATATTTTTTAAGCACATGAATGAGATATTATTAAAAAAATATCACAACAAACAACTCTTTAATATATATATCTATCAATGTATTCCCTATATAATATATAGATATGCAATTGATAATATTATTCTCTTTTTTTTGTTTGGTGAATCGTTGCTAAGGGGCAGCTCACCCGGATCACTTTTGACTGGAGCTATGAACTAGTGAGGCCACATTCAGGGGACCTCATCCATGCCATTCATATTATGCTTTCCTACATTCCCACCAAGCTCCCTGTAGGACCTGACGTCATTCCTCCATCTACCACGCTTGCCTACATTCCCACCAAGCTCCCTACATGACCCAACATCATTCCTCCATCTGCTTCACCTGCCTGCATTCCCACCAAGCTCCCTGTAGGACCCGACATCAATCCTCCATCTGAACACTCCCACCAACTCCACCACTCCATTGTTCCCTCTAGCTTTGACCCCACAACAACGCTCGATCTTCTTCCATCTTCTTCTGTCCTCTGAGCACAATATACTCCCCTGTTCTGATAGCGATCGACGTGCATTCATCCCACCAACCACTGGTGGGATTTGAACACTGGATAGTAGTTTCACTACTGCTTGCAACTTGTCATTGCACTATGGGGTCATCCCCAATAATATTATTCTTATATATGTAATATTTTAGGCATATATATTTTATATATATTAATTATTAATATACTATATATAAGTAATATGAAAGAAATTTTACTATATACACCAAGTATTTAAGGAAGAGGATGGAGAGGACAAGTCAAAATTACAAAAAAAATGATTTAGGCCAACAAGAGGACTTCATAAAAGGTGGTGTAGGGGTCATAATTAAGCAAGGAGTGATGGAAAATGTGAAAAAAATAGAGGAAGAAGTAAATAAGGAAGGTTTTTGTAGAAGAATATCTTTATCCTCCTAGGAAGGGATAATGGTGGTAGGAAATATGGATAATATTTTATGGTGAGCACTCAAGAGTTGGGTATTCTCTTTGAGATGGTAGATTATGTAGTTGACAAGAACAAGGTGGCATTAGAGCTAGGAAAGAACTTAAAAAAAAAAAGAATGTAGAGATTGATTAGATGATTTTTTTCATCAAGACTTTGGAGAATCATTTGGACTAGATAGTTGAAATGGTGAAGAAGATAATGGTGATTCAGTTTTTTTATTGGGGCATGGCCTTTAATGGAAAAAAACAAATCATGAATTATTCAAAGAAAGTTCATTCTACTTGATCCTTGAGGTGATTTTCTTGGTCCTTAGATTTTTATAAATTATTTTCACTATGAAGAGGATAGGGATAATATTTTGAAATGGGGCCCTTAGTTTGTGGGGAATGTGAGATTTACATATGTTCTTGTTCTCCAATGTTTGACCCTTCCAAAGAATTGATTAGGGAAGCATAATTATAGATTATAATGCACAAGGTTACTCTACAATTATGATTTGAAGAGGTGTAGAAGGCAATTGACAATTTTCCAGGAAATTTCATTCTATTATTATCTCTCCTTTCCCTTCCTTAAATAACCTCTTAATTTTTTTTAATGATATATTTTCCCTATATCCTTTCATAAACACTCTCATTTATCCTCTTAAAAATTTTCCTTTTCTTCCATGATATGCATCCTTATTATTGTGTATTTAGGTATGTTAAGGTGTGTTTAAGACTATTCAAGGGCTATGCGACCCATATATGGTTCTAGATATGATATACATAGTATGTTTGGAGGTTTTTTAGAACCATGAACTTGATTCCCACCTTCAGATCTAAAATTCTACATCCTAAATTAATATCATGACATGTAATTTTTCTCTTGAATAATATGGATAGAACACAAAATTTTAAATTTTAAACTAGTAACCCTCCCTAAAATTTATACTAACTATTGGTAGTCAAATTGACACATATTTGTATGACTATTAATTATCTTTGTATTTGAATATAGTCTATTTGTGTTGAAACATGTATATATGAATCATCCTAGATTATTCAAAGATACTAATAAATTACAAGGAGAACTCCTAGGAACATCTAAATTTGGAGTACTACTTGGTTTAATGTTTGCATTTAGCCTATTGCATGCTTTCTTCCTATGAGAAAACACTTTCACAAGGTTGTAAATTTAGGCTTTCAAGGCCATTGACTAAGGAGAATTTGAACCCATGCATTAACAATTTACCAAGGTATTTATTATCATCACTAGTCCCTACAAATTAGTAGAGAGAAGGAATGGCAATGAAACAAATCACAATAGTTACATTTGGCCAGGTTAGAACAAAACCCTATAATTTTTATTTTCATTACAAAAGATCAATCTCAAATTATGAAATTGACCCATAAATTTTTAGGTACGTATACAGTTCAAGGATAATTTGCATAACAAGATCATTAATTTCCTATAAATTATGATAAATTAAGTTTACAAATCATTGACTTTCATATTCCATCTTAATCAAGAACTGAACTTTGCATCTTTCCTTTAGATTTAATTTTACAAGATGATATTGATTACATATTTATCCTTCCCAATTACTTTAAATGAATATAGCTTAATTTATACTTCATTTATATACCTTTATTTATTTAATTTAGTCATTTAAAAAAATTAATGAAAAAAAGAGTAAATATAAGTTTTAAAATAAATTAAATATAAAATAAAATAATAGTCGTTTTAGGAAATAGAAAGCAATTCAAAAAGTACAAACATGTTCTATTACAAATTTTATAAAAAAATTACAAAGCCCTCTAAAATAATAGTGGGTGAATGATTTGTTAAAGAAATTATTTAATCAAATACAATAGAACAACTCCCTCTAATATTAAGGGGCAACAATTCTTTTAACTCTGAAGAAGAACCTACCAAATCCATCTTCTTCATTTGTATGAGATCTCCAAAACTTAGTGGCCATTCTTCTAGACCAGAACAATGCCTCAAACTTAACTCTTCCAAATTTTTGAGTTGTCCAAAATTAGAAGGCAACTTCTTCAAACCTGAACAATAATTCAATTGCAAAGATTTTAAGGAAATGAGATTCCCAAAACTAGAAGGCTATTCACTTAATCCAGAGCAGCTATATAAATGCAATGATGTCAAATTGGTAAGTTGTCCAATGTCTGTAGGCAACCCTTTCAATTCATTGCATTCACTTAGACGCAACTCTTTTAGATTCTCGAGTTCCCCAAATTTAGAAGGCAATTCCCTCAACTGATGGCAACCTCTTAAATATAACTTCTCTAGCTTTGATAGCCTTTCTATTCCATCTGGTAACCTTTGCATATTTTTCAAACCATATAACCTTAATTTTACAAGTAAAGAATATGGAGTGACTTTGGCAGGAACTTTAGAATATGCAACCTTGTTCTTTGAAGAATTACACATATTTATTAAGTTTAGTGAAATCATTTCACGTAGGCTAGGAGGAAACTGTAGATTTGCACAACAATAGTGAAAAAGGATGTAAGTGTCGTTATATAATCTAATCAAAGATAATTGAAATGATAAATATGATCTTAAGAGGGAAGATCCTACCTCATTAAAGCTCATGCCTTGCATGATTGGGCCCTTGTATATGGAGAGATGCTCAAGTTTCTCAAACTCCATTGGTAAATCAGAAATATTACTTGCAACTTGGAGGTATTTGAGCTGTTTGAATGGTTTATGGCATTTCCCTTTGAATGTTATTTGGGATCCTTCATAAGATAACACTCTTAATGAATTGGCCATACAGTTAAGATGGTCATCATTAATTTCAACTGGAGGATGCTTATACTTTTCATTAAGAAAGATGCTTTTTAAATTTTTGAGTTTCTGCATGAAAATTAATCATATATATCATTATGGTAGTAAATAACAAATAGATTTTCATAATATGATATCAAACATTAGGTCAGGCTTAAATATCACACTCTAAGCTTTGATTTGTTTAGATGGTCTATCTGAGATTAAATTGGTTTCTTCAATAAGATCCACCTATTAATGTGATTTCAGATGAGCCACCTAAACAAATCAAAACATAAAATATGATATTTAAGCCAAACCTGAAACTTATATCTATGATGTACCTCTTCATCTTTCAAACAATTTAGAAAATCCTGAAAGTCTGTCATTCTGTTTTGCTCTGAAAGCTTTTTCCCTCTTGCTTGAACTATGTCATAAACAATCACACAACCATCTTCAGATCTCTTGACGAATGCTGCATCTTCTAGAGATCTGAATTCCTCCTCACCAACAATGTATGCCACTTCTTCACTTGGCCAAGTACAAAAGAAGGATGTGATATCTAGAAAAGCCTCTTTAACAGGTGGTAATAATCTGTGGTATACAAAATCAACCATACGGTCACTTATACCATCCTCTTCCACCATCTCTCCTTCTCTAAGCAACTCTAATATTAAATTATTTGTATTTCTGCTATTTATGGCCAGTTGCGAACCAGCTATTTCCAGCAGAAGCGGTACACCGTCACACAGCTTGAGGAGGACTTGTATGTTCCTTTCATTATTGTAGTCGGGGCCTTTCTTCAACAAAATCCTTCTGGCTTCTGTCTGTGGAAGAGGATTCACATGATATTCATGGCGTGCAATATTAGTGCCAACAAATATGTCTGTCTCATGGAGGTTCCGAGTAGTGACAAGTATTCTGCTCTTCGGTGGAAGACAACTGGCCAAGTCCGGAGGTAGAAGTTGTTTCAGATCTGATTTCTCCAGACAATTGTCGATGTATAGAAATAAAGGGTGATTAGGATTATTTCTGAAAACCGACCTGATCATTCCCTGGCCTTGCTCACAGTCTGTCAATTTCACATTCCGGTGGAACAATCCGTTCAAAATATTTTCTTGAAGAATTTTCAGATCATTGCTGTTACAATTTTGTTCCATATGGATTCTAAAATGCTTATAAGTGTGGAGGTCAATGTTTGCATAAACGGCATTAGCGAGGGTCGTTTTACCGATCCCTCCAAAACCATAGACAACCACAACTTGTATTGATGTATCTTGTGCATTCAAATCTAAAAGTCGGATTACTGTTTCTTGTGCACTCTCAATTCCAACTGTAAAATTTGTGAGAAAACTCAATTAGTGTTTGTGGCGAAACTCAAAACATGACAGGGAGAGATTGTTAAAATTGAAAAGCATCCTACCTGCTGGTTGGTATGCATACAGTTCCTGTGACTGCGAAGCAATCTTTGACAGTCTTTTCTCCATGTCAATTACACCCCCAACATAAGGTCATCATACAAGCGGTCTATTTTAACTTGGAAACTCCTTAGACTATCGGTATTCACAGAAGCAGTAAGAAACCTTCACACAATTAAAATATTGGATTTACATTAGATATGTTGATTTAATAGACACCCTCAACATAAGAAATAGAGCAATTCAAACAAAACAACTCAAATAATTGAACTGACCTGAAAATTCTGGCCGTTGCAAGTTGGGAGGCGCACATGGTGCATCCTACAACAATACACCCAACTGCCTCGTTTAGTTTCCGCTTCTGGTCTGGCATCTGGTCATTCAACTGCAGAATTTGCTTTCCAAGGCTAGCCACCCTTTTCAAAATTTCAAGGCACTCACTCTTGTTGTTAGACATCTGACTAAATCTCGCCAATAGAAATCCCACCACAGAAAGTGCTGATCCCACCCAACAAATTTTCCCAACGCCTTTGAGCAGATCTGTAACAACCCTCTCTATCTCTGGACTTGTACCATCCATGGAATCTTCCTGTATGAAAATAGTCCATGAATGGGTAAGTAAGCTATGACATTCGACATCCATTTAGTGTAATTTATTTCCCAAATATTTAGAGTTACAGCCACCCAATAATTTATAACTGGCTACTGTTAAATCATATAGGAATGATATCACCAGTTGATATCATTCCCACATGGAAACTTTACCTTTTCATGAAGTTTGCCCATGTTTTCCTCTACCATCTCCAGGAATGTTTGGCCATCCTGGATATAAGAGCTTACTGCTGAACTAGATCCTTCTTCACTTTTCTCTCCTGATTGCATTGGACAACAATATATTTACACTAAATATAACCTAAATAGGGAAGCAAAGTGTAGGTGACAAAAATTTCTGGGAAGCAAAAGGTATCTAAAATATAGTTGCAGACATTCTTAAGATGCATAGCATATGTGTAGATAACTTACCGCGATATTCAATAATTCTTCGATAAAATGAATCATATCTTGAAGCTGGTCTATATCACTAAATTTCTGTAGAAAATTCTTCAAAGCAGTCTTAGCTGCAGTGGATTGTACATCGTCAACAGGATGAGAAGGTGAAGAGGGTGAGAAGCAACTGCAAGAAGGAAAAGAAAATTTTCCTATTACTAACAGTGAGGAAATAATACAGAGAGGGAGACAAAATAAAATATGCTTCTTCTTTCTGCAGGGACAATATATCTCAGTGGGCTCATCTGGCTTTTGTCTTGTAATTTATGTTCATTGAATGCTTATTTTTCACGGAATGCCAGTTAAACCTTGTGTGTATTCTTGTAATTATCTAACCATGAATTGCCTATAGCCACTCATTTTCTATCAAACATACCATGTGTGCAACTTGTAGTTGATGAGATGAGTACTTGCAAGTGTTAGATGAGATGAGCACTTTCAACTTCCCTAGTACACCACTTGTACAAATTACAGCTCTTAGTGTATTTGTAAGAAAGTAATTTAATATGAAATTTTAAATTAAGGAAGAAAATAATAATAGAGTGTTACAATCCTCAAGCAAATTTTGATGATCTAATTAGTACAATAATAATAAATTAAAATAGAAATGTTTTTTGAATTAGAGGACCATGAAAAAGTCTTTTGAAGGTTCATTGTCAATGTTGTAATTGCATTCTTAGAGGGTCCAACTTTATATGTTGTTTATTGTCCTCTTTAGTCCTAGGGTGCTCTGCTTGATGGAAAGGGAATATTCAAAGTGGGATTGAAATAGGATGAAGGTACTTAGCTTCTTGTGAGAGTTTACAGGTGAGGATTCATAATTGTCATTGTGTTGGAGCATGCAATCTTCAAAGGTGATCCAATGCTTGTAGAAGAGATACAACAACCTATCGATCATATGGATAGGAATTCACAAAGACTTGTGCAAGAGTACTGCTATACTCTATTCCAGCTCTCCTTTATAAATGAGAGAAGAAAATCTTAAAGAGAAGAAGAGTAGAGAAGATTAAGCAATAAACAAAGAAAAACATAGCCATGAAATAAAGGAATGGTGGTACAACGAAGTATGTAGCACCACAAATCGATCATATCTATGTCATCAATCAAGGAAATCAAGATATTCTTTGATATAGGTAGACCTGTAGCTACCTAAGTCAACTCTAATAGGCTTTCAACTAGTAGGTGAATTCAAGTTGAACCCTGGCAACATCTCCCTATGCTACAACTTGCAAGTCAAAATTTTGTACATACATCCACACACATTCCAAGCTCATAAAAGAACAACTCACACTACACACATTTTTATAAATTTACTCAAAAAACAAACACCCACATTTCCATAAAATTAAATGACATTAAAGTAAAGCTTTTACATTCATCGTACAAGTAATAAGCTCACGGAAACTTGGGTTTAGAGCCTCCCCAACTTTTGTCCTCCTCTTAGCTTCTTCATGTAATCTAATCTCTCTTCAATCTCATTGCAGTAGTTGTTGGAAATTCCCCTTATTGTAACCTAAAAGAAAAAACATTGTGCATAAACCAAGTTCTCTTTTTCTCTTGGTATGATCTACTCTTCGATTGTGTAGCCTTGCTATTGTTCCAGCTCACAGCCACATAGACCCTTTTTTATCTTTTCCTTTCTATGTCACTCTTCTCTATGAATTCCTCTTTCTTTGTTCAAATCAATATCTTTTTTCTTTATAGGTTATTTATTCCCCATGTAGCCTACTAGCTATTCTTCCTTGCACCTGTTAACTCCCTCGTTCCGCTTCTTCACACACATCACACCTCTCTCTATTGTTCACATGTAGGTTGTAGAGCTCCAATGATATTTTTGGATGAACCTTATAATATTCTATCCATTTATTCCTCTTCCCACACCTCGTTCTCTTTTTTCCCTTCTTTCTTTATAGCCTCACTTCCTTTTTATCTTCTCTTTCCACACTTCATGCCCTTGATATGTCCTCCTACTAAAAACTCCTAAAATCTCACTCTCTTAGGTTTTTAGTGCCAAAATGATAGTCTTCAATGTCAAAACTAACCAAAAATATATACCATTGTTAATCTAGCCCTGAAATATTATTTGTTCAAATAGATAAAGTAATTTAAAATCTCTTTAACTTTTTTTCTCTAATTGGGATTTAAATATAATTATAGGTAGGTTATAATGACTTTTATGTCCAACAATTAGAAATAAATTTAGATATTAGTAGAAAAATATGATTTAAAATTTTTAATCAAGAAATTAAACACAACATTAAGTGTAGTATGATGGCCTTATGTCAAAATCTTGGGGTGACAAAAAAATGAACTCCTACTATCTATAAAAATGATATGACTATAGTTCATAGATTGTGTAGCTAGAAGTGATCTTGCAACTCAACCCCTATTCCTTCCTTTCAACTTTTGCACATTTAGCATATGGTAAGTGCATAAAGATGGGGGACCAGAAAGTGGTAGTTCCATTTTTGGTCCCATAAAAGAGAAAATGTGAGAATGTTATAATGAAATTCACTTGCATTATATTGTGAGCACAATATAACATTAGTGTGTTATAACACACTTGTGTTTCTATGAAGAAAAAAAATCACTCTTTCTCTTCCTATCAGAGAAAATTATTTCCCTTTCTTTTTTGTGAGACTATATACATGAAATAAACATCTAAGTATAAGAAAGTAAATATGCATTTTTTTATTATTATATTTTAAGTTATATTTCATGTATATAGTTTCAGGATGTTTGAGAATGGTTTCAAAGCTCTAGGAGTTATAATGCATATTATAGGTTTTGAAATATCTTATAGTTTTTTAAATTAGTCAAATTTTAATAATCAACGGGTCAAATTTTAGTTATCAGTAGGTCAAGTTTTAGTAATTAGTAGGATCACATCATCTATGTCTCTCTCCCTACATATCCCTCCTTCCCTCCTTCCTTTTCGACTTCTCTCTATCTTTCCCCCTCTCTCTCTCTCACACTTTATCCTTCCCTCTCTATTTCTCTCTATCACACCTCTCTCTCCCTCCCTACCTCTCCCTCCCCCCTTCATTCCCTCTATACTTCTCTTTATCTCCCTTCTTTCTCTCTTTAGCTACCTCTCCCTCCATTGCTTCCTAAAACTCTCTCTACCTACTCCCTCCTCCTCTCTCTACTTCTCTCTATCTCACCTCTCTCCCTCCCTAACTCTCCCTCCATCCCTCCTTTTTATGTCCCCTCTCTCTATCTCCCCCCCTCTCTCTCTCTCTCACCTATTCCTCTCTCCCTCCCCTTTCTCTCCCACTCTCTCCTTCCCTCTTGACCTCTCTCTCTCTTCATCCATCCTCCCTTTGTTTGCTTCCATCTCTCCCTCTCTCTCTCTCCCTTATTTCCTCTCTACTTCTCTAGATCTCGCCTCCCCTTTTCTCTCATCCCTACTTACTATGTTACCTAGATCTCACTTCTCCTTCCCCATTCCCTCTTTACTTCTCTTTATATCACCTATCCTTGTACACCTCTCCCTCCCTCCTTCTCTCTCTCACTCTCTCCTTCCCTCTCTACTTCTCTATATCTCACCATTCTCTCTCCATTTCTCTCTCTCCCTCCTTCACTATCTATTTCTCTCTATCTCACACATCCCTCTCTATCTCTCACTCCCTCCCTCTCTCTTCCTACTTACCCCTCACATATCTCTCCCTCTCTCTCCCACCCTCCATCCTTCCCTCTCTCTATCTCTCTCCTCTACTTTTATTTATCTCCACTCTCCATATGTCCATCAATCTCTTTCTCTCAAGAGGTAGGAATAGGTAAGTAGACAGAGAGGTAGTGACAGAGAAACAAGGAGAGGCATGGAAGGAGGAATATCTAGGTAGAGAGGGAGGGGAAATAGAGAGTACATAATGAAGGAGGGATGAAGGTAGGGAGAGAGAGGGAAGGAGAGGTAGGTAGAGAGAGATGGAGAGGAGCAATAGATAGAAGTAGATAGAGGAGGGAGAGAGAGAGAGAGAGAGAGAGAGAGAGAGAGAGAGAGAGAGAGAAGAAGAAGAGAATTAGAGAGGGAAGGAGAGAGGAAGAGGTAGTGAGGTATATTTAGTGAGAGAGAGAGAGAGGTTAGATAGATAGAAGTAGAAAGGGAGGGAGAAAGAGAGGGAGGGATAGGTAGGGATGGAGGTAGAGGGAATGAGAGATGTGAGATAGATAGAAGTAGATAGTGAGAGAGACAAATGTGATATAGAGATAAGTAGAGAGGGAAGGGGGAATGAGAGAGAGATTGAGAGAGAGGGAAGGAAGAAGGGGGAGAGATTGAGAGAGAGGGAAGGAGGGAGGGAGAGAGAGAGATATGAAGTAGGGAAGGAAGGAGAGAGCAAGAGAGAAAGAGGAGGGTGAAGGGAGTGAGAGAGAGAGAGGTAGGTAGAGGTAGAAAGGGAGGGAGAGAGAGATGGGATAGAGATACGTAGAAAGGGAAGGATAGAGTTGCATATAGAGAGGGGGGAGAGGGAATGGTAGAAAGGGATAGGTGAGATAAATAGAAGTAGAGGGGGAAGGAGATAGCATAAGAGAGATAGAGGTAGAGAGGGATAGGTGAGATAGAAGTAGAGAGAGAGGAGCAGAGAGAGGAGAGAGAGAGATTGGTATCATTCTACTATCATACTTGCTACTTGTTTTGACCAACTCTCACTTCATTCATTTCTACCTTCTACTATACATAAGAGGGTACAAATCCATCCCTTGTATAGAATTATGATTACAACTTTATCACTCTAATCCAAAATTATCTTTTCCTATTGAAGTAAACCATTTTGGATACTCAAATTGTTACTCATCAAATTTTATGCTAAATATTTTGAGTTGAATGTTGAGGTTCTTGTATTGAAGAAAAATCCATAATATGTAAGTCACTATGAGTTATGATCAATAGGAATTAGTTTAAAGCACATCAAAAAGCATTATCGAGAGAATTGCCTACATACAGTATCATTATTAACATGTATATAGTTTGTTAGACATTTATGTATCTTTCATTTTGTCTATTTGATTGTTATGAAATTGCTAAAGGTATTTTTCTCACCATCAAGGAAGTTTCACATTTCACTATGGATACAACAAACCTTAACAGTACTTCTCCACACCTTATTTATCTTAGAAATAAATACAAGCAAAGGAAAACAAGGCTAAATAACCTTTCAACAAAAGAAAAAACCATGTGCAAACAACAAATCCATAGACTAAATTAAAAAACAACCTAATCTTAAACAATCTTAGATATGCCAAACATAATCATGAATCTAATTGATAACACACCATATATTTATATCATCGCTTCCCATTAATAAAATTAAAAATTAAACATAACAATTTCCAATTTCATTTAATGTGTCAACTCATATTTTTTTAAATACCATCATTATTGATTTTTTTTATCAATTAAAATATAAATTAATAGTGAGGTATTTTTATTACCCTAAACACTAAGTCATGAAATTTTTTATTTTTATTTTTGAGTTACACACCTAAAAATATTAAATAAGACATCACTATCGTGGATTTTCATGGCATCTCTTTGGGGCAAATGATGGTTATCGAAGCCTCTTGCAGCCTTCTAACCAGACAACATGGTATGGGATAAATATAAAGAATTTTAATAGTTTCAATCATCGTAATAGTTGTAACTAGCGGAGCGATGGAGAACCATGAGGGAGGAGGGATGATTAAGTATCATCTTTGTTTTTTGTGTGGGCCCTACTGATCTAAGGGTGGTTTAAGATGAGGAAAAGCACCATCTCTCAAAACAAAAATATGCTTTGTAGGTAATTGAATGAATGAATGAATGAGATTTTACTAACGTTCAGGAGACCGAAACGATTTAAGAGACCAAGAGATACAAAATTAAATTACGCAAATTCCAAATTCCTCTCGATGCTGGACTTTCTTTTATGAATTTTGACCAAAAAACTGGCAGTCATGTTGATCTTTTCCTCATCGAATAACTCGTACAGATTGTCAATCCTTAAGTGGTCCATATACTGAATACGGAGATCCTTGTAGATTGTGCACTCCTTGAATATCCATTCGACTGTCCTGATATTTAGGTTCGTACAGCTGTCACTCAAATTTTAGACACACACGCTACCTCCTCACTCACAACACATGCGTACAATATAATTTCTGCCCACCTGCCACTACTTTCCCACCGCTCTGTGGTCGCAATCTTACATATCGTGAAAGCGTTCCCTTTTTCACTCTCCCTACTTTCACACCCACTTCCAAGCGGATGCAACAGCAGGTGTGCATGGTAACTTTCTTCACTGTTTGTTATTCGTTAGGTATATGTTTCAATATATAAATGATTAAGGCAAGTCTTCTCCATGTAAATTGGAAATTGCCAAATCTGAAATATTAATTTATACGTCGTTACTATTACCTAAATTTGCATTATGCATTTCTCTTCACCTATATTCGTTTTCAATTTTTGGGCAAATGATCATGATCTTATTCTTATTGTAGAGTTATATTTGAGTTTCTTATGTTTCAGACTATTTTTCACTTTTTTATGGTGTGCTTTCTATCATGTATTTTTTTTCCATAAATAATGTACTATTATTTGTTTAATATATATAATAAGTAATAAAATCATTATTATATAAAAAATCTTACAAATTATATTAAAATATTTCATACAAAAATTTCATTTAAATCTGAATGTAATCAAAGTTTTAAACATTTAATCTTGTGAGTATAGTGACACACCATGTTATCTCCTTAGTTTAATAACAAAGACGTCTATAATGTCAAAAAAATGTGGCATGTTTCAATAAGATTCTATAATAACTTGTTTTTTTTTTCAACTTACCACTATGAATTGGTCTTCCAGAGATGGCTTTTCATATATGGGATGTCACAATTTTTTAATTAAACATGTTGTCTAGGATGGGAAGATGAAACTATCCTAACTTGGTCAAATTTTATACTAATTAATGACAAGCTCAAACTAAAAGAATAATACATAGTAGAACAAGCAATTTTCGATATAAATATCAACTATGGTGTAGGTTTGTTATTACATATTCATGAGCATGAACACCTACTTTTTTAGAGTTGTTAGGAAAAAGTGTCTCAATCTTGTTTTTTTCAATATTTATTTTTAATTATTTAATTGCATTTTGTTGCTGCATGTAGTTTTAGTTTGTCAATTTAATTATCACTTACTTGTCGTGAAAGCTACTAAATACAACTATGGTAACTTCTAAAGTGTATAAGAGTTGTCAGATTAGAAAAAATATTAAAATTTTGAGTTAAAGATGGACTTAGAGATGATACAAAAGACCTTTAGTTCATGTTTCCATGTCACTGAAAAGAAAGATATGATCACAAGTGGAGCACTTTAGTTAAAAGATGAAGTTTCTAGTTTTCCTCTTCTTGATTTGGACATTGGGATTTGCATGATGATTTGGGTGTCACTTTTAGCCCATGATTTTCTCTCATGGTTATAGAAAACATTGATGATTTCTAGTTTGAAGATATATGTGTGTATGATTTTAGAAAAGCTTATGCACTAAAAACTTCTCTAGAATTATATTCACTTTTCTCTTTTGAGGGTTTGAGTATGTTGATTTATTATAACTGAATTTGGTACCACTATGAATACATTTTCTTGAGCTTTGGAGGATTTGCTTTGTTTCAAAAGGATTTTCTTAGAATGAATACTATGTCATTATGGGAAATGCTTATGTATGTGCATTTTTCATTTCTAAATTTTCTTAGATGGGTACTACCACAATAATGGGTTACACTTTTTGGGACATCCTGTTTTTTACTGAAATCGCATATTTTTAGAAAATATAATGATTTAAGCCTTAAAAAGGTTCCATTTTAAGGGTTTTAATTGAAGAGGGTTTGATCAAACCCAATTATATCAAACCCCTTTCGATAGAAATTCGCTAGTTTTAAACCATACCTATAATGGAGTCTCCTCTACACCTATCAAAATGCTGATAAAAAACCACTTTTGATTTACCTTTTAGGGGATCAAATTAATTTATTTAAAATTATTTTTTTGTAAGCATGTAGTCCTTATTATAAGCTTCCCAAAAAGTATAATTTTAAATATATTTAAGTTTATTATTATATTTATTTTTTATTTCTTGTGAATGTAGGTTTTTCAATGAACATCGAGGGCTTTATTTCATACATACGGAAAAATAGGAAAAAAGAGAAAAAAAATTCTTAAAAATGCATGTACACTAGCTATTGATGTCCTTATTCCAACAAAAAAAGAATAAGTTAATTCAAATGAATACACAAAAAGTTATAGAGCTAAAAGTATAATATATCCAAATTATAATTACTCTGAATTAGAAAATTAATTAAAAAATATCTATGCAACAAAAAATTATGAAAAAATATCCATCCACTAGATGATGGTGTGAAAAGACTGTATTTAAAAAATTATAATTGTATTATTTCTATAAAAAAAGTTATGCAGCTGAAAGTAAGCATCAATTTTTGAAAATGATGTTTAGTAAAACAAATAAGTTAATAAAAACTACATAAAATAATTCACAATTTATTTTTTAATTTAAAAAATAATAATAATTAGATTCTCAACACAAAATATCATAAATCAGTAGTTTTCTTCATCTTCAAATTCTTAATGGTTTACCTTCTATAGGCGTACGGAAGTGAAGATCTGGTGAAAAATGTTGATTTCAATGTCAAGTTTGGCCAAAAAGTGTAACCCATTATTGTGGGATCACCCAGATCTTGCATGCATGTATCTCCTCATTAGTTAGTGTAGGAATTTTTTATTTTGTCAACTTCCTTTCATTTTATATTAGAGCTTAATCAACTCTATTTCCTAGGTGTTAAAAATATATTTTTTGAACTAATTGTGGTTTGAGTGAGACCCATGTGTAGAATTTATTTTATTTTTTAAGAAAAGTGGTAAATACATCATAGATGGAGATGGATCAATTTAATAATACACACATCAAAATAGAGATGGAAAATGAAAAGTTGCACCAAGATAAATCATAGGTTACAAAGATTTTTCTATAGAAGAAGTTGTATTGTTTGAGGATGAGTGATTAATACTCAATTGTTTGTCACCTAAATGTATTTAACATTGTTGTAAGCTAGCTATTATATGTTGATATAAATATGGAGGAAGAAGAAATTTTTTCTGTTCATGTTATGCTCTTTTCTATATTAATGGGTCTATTAGCGACTCTACTAGGGAAATAAGTGATTATCATTAGGAAGAGTCAAGAATCAAAGCGTGAAAATAAAAAATTAAAGTTTTAGAACTTGATAGAGTTTTTTTGTAGTAGTGGTGAAGAGAGATGCAAATTACTTTGTTGTTGGAGAAGACACAAAAAATAAAATTCATTCCTCTCTAGAAGAGGTGGCAACTTTGTTTCAAGAACCTAGTGAAGGATACAAAGAAATTTCAGATTTACATAGTTTTCAGTCAAGAAGAAAGGTTAGAAGCTATTGTAGTTGTTCCAGGTATTTCTATTCTAGTTTTCAAAATGCCGCTTATGTGAAAATCATGTTGCATGAATTTTAATAAAGTCCCTTATCAAGTGTTGAAGCACGAGTAAAGAGGGGAATATTGATATTGATTTTACATACTTCTATGTTGCAATTTTTAGTTATGGTATTATGTGAGAAGTATGTAGTAATAAGCTCATTTGAAAATATCTTAAGCTTGACATTGAGTTGTTTTATACCTTCTTGAGAGCCTATTGTAAGAGAAAAGAGCTAAAAGGTGTGTGACTATTTTTTTTCGTGTGGAAGAATTATAAAGTGATAAACAAGATGTATCATCTATATAGTTATCCTTGTCTAGTTCCAAACACAATGAATAGACAACAATGTCAACCACATCCATGGAGAGAAGTGTTTTTCTAAGACATATATAAACCATTGAACTTTAGTAACATCCAAAGCTACCCAAATCCTTATCCCTTTGAACTTAGAGATCATGTTCCTATCTTTCACGGAGAGGAATATGAATCAGCTTATAGGCATGTACAACTATTTTGTGAGTTTATTGAAGACTTTCAGATTTTCACTGAAGATGCCATTATGAAATTATTTGTAAGGTATTTAAATGACAATGCAAGAGAATGGTATAGTGGCTTACCCATGGAAATTATAACTTCATGGGAACATTTTAAAAGGCTTTTCCTAGGTCATTTTGATGACGATAGTAAAAATTATATACAAACTTTTAGGCCTCAGTCTATTTCAGAAAGTAATGAAATGACATGTGCAAATGTGCAGTATATATCATAGATTGAGAGCAATCTTCAAGGTAAAAATATTCCTACTATTCCAGCTCACCCATATCAATACCTTGTGCACCATAGTCAGCCGCAAATTCATTATCAACAAAGTGCACACATTATTGACCCTGTTGTCTATATTCAGGAAATGTTTACCATAAGGAAAGTAGAAGGTGAAATAGGTTATTCCTTGTTGAAAAGGATTTTGAATTCTTATACAAACATACCTGATAGGTTTAGACCTCATGAGTATGTTCTGACTGACTTGTTTTTAAATGCATATGAATTAGGTCCAAATTTTTGGTCTGAAAATGGGAAGCCCCTTTGCCTAAGTCAAGTAGTTGAGTTGATTGACTTTGTTGAAAAGAATAGATATGTACATACATTCAGGGTGAGATTTCATGATAATGCTTGTGGTCAGTCAAATGATATGGTAGGTGCACTTGAAAATGGTATACATAATACTTTGAGTGTATTTCATTATCAAACAATGGAGGTGCAACCATTTATGCATTATCATAGCATTGATAATAATGAATTAGAAGTTGAAACAAAAAGGGATAGTGTGCTCTGCAACAATGAAGAGAGTAACGATTGTAATCAATCTAAAAAGGATGGGTATGCAAGTGAAAATAATTGTTATGATAGTCTTAATGTTAATAAGGATGGAAATATAGAAGGCCTATTAGATTATGACTATGTTTTTGGAAAGATTGTTTGAAATTCAATCCTATATGATATGAGTAGTGTATGTTATGATGAATCCATTGAATATCCAGATTTTATTGATAAAAATGACAACCCTATGGATTTTGATTTTCAACTAAGTGGTTGTTGCAGCACTTATGGAGATCAAGAAGAAGACGTAGTGGAAGATGTGAAAGAATAAGTATGTTCACTTAGCAGTGAGTGAATTTCATATTTATTGACCATGGAATATTAGAGGTATATACATGAAAATGGTCATGAGATTATGTGCTTTACTTAGATAAAATTTGACAATGATGATGTTCCTCTGGATACTAAGTATGACACATGTCCATTTTTTTCCTTTTGCAAATAAACACGATAATTTGTAGGATAACAATGTTCATGAAGGATTTCTTGATGATTCATCTCACCAAAATTTTAAATTATAGTTACAAAATTATCTAGTATATGAATGTTTTTCTTTCCATAGGTTGGAGGCTTGTTTGCATAATTCTCATGGTTTGCAACAGTGTGATACCAGCTATGAGACAACATATGAGTGTTTTGATCTCTCAGTCTATTTGGGAAAGGCTTAAGTGAAACATGATTATGAAATAGATAATGCTAATTGTTGCATTATGTATGAACATGTTTTATTAAAGGAATATGATAGATGTTTGTCACATGGTGATGTAATTTTTCAATTTGTGCTTGACTGTGATATATAGTCTGATGGAACTAATGTGGGTATGGGAAAATATAGTGATATGTTTCAAAATTCCAATGGTAATGTTTGTCTTTAGGATTACAGTGATAGTGCTTTCAGATTTGACTTGATACAGTTAGATAAAAATAAAGTGTATGAAAAAGGAAAATAGAGGCTTTTCTTTTCTGGTGGCCTAGTGCCATCAATCATGGTGTGATTTTTTAAATCATACTAGTTCAGGGTAGAGAAAGAGTTTGACTCTGCTACCCAATGGAAAAGACACTATGTTTTCTTCCATTAGAGATCTGAATTCTTGGTATGCCTGCAAGGGGCATACATCCCCAGTTGGAGCCACTATTGGAACCTTCCATTTTTTTGAAAATTTGGCAAAGATTCATATTACTTGCAAAAAATGATGGGTGAGAATCGAGAATTTCCAGTGCATAAATAATTTCTAAAACATTTTCTTAAAGAAGATAAATTCCTTACATAGTAGTTTAGGGTTTTTTCCCAATTGTGGTTTTCTTTGTTTTGTACAGTTTTGAGTTTTTGGTTTGCACCCCAGAGAAATGTTCTAGATTCTTGCAATGTCTAGATAGCCATACGTCTCCAAACAGATCCACTCTTAGAACCTTCAATTTTTTGTGTAATTTTACCATCGTGACAAGCTTTGAACCCAGTATGTAAAGTTTCAACTTTGTAATTTATCCAAGTTCCATAGATGGGATCACCTTGCAAATCAATTTTAAGGTCTAATTGACATTGAAAATCCCATATAAATCCAATAATCATCATATATGCCTCAACAATGTACAAAAACCTAAGCTAATGATCAAAATATGCATGAGCTTACCCTTAAAATTTTAAACCTGGCCCAATAATAAAATGCATCCTACCATTATCCCATTAATATCTTATTTCCCATAATCATTGTTCTAGTGGGATCATACTTATTATTGTATCAAAAATAGGAGATAGCTTGGGTCGGGAGACTACACTATGTTGAAGAGAGTTATTTCATGGTCCCTACGAAAACTTGACAAACAAAAGGAGCATATATAAGAAGGAAAGTCATATATCAGTGAAAGATAACTAAGGTTTCATTCGATGAAGTGATATTTGTTGAAGACATAACATCTTGTAATCTCATCGACCAATAGTGAAATGCATAAATACATCGGAGTGACTACAGAATAGTGAATAAATGGTGTAATAGTAATGCAAGAGAAGGTTTGTAGGGACTTCAAAATATCGAAGAAATAATTTTCTAAGTCCTTTTGATATCCTTATAGCAAATAAGCACATCGAAGGAAGATGTAAATATTGGTCAAAACATAACAATAGTCTCTTTGAAACCTCGAAAGATAAACAAAATCACAATATTGAGGATTTTTTCAAGGAAAGTGATGAATATCAATAGGAGTACAATATAGGTCACTTCAATATAGTGAAGATAAAGTTAGCGGTTCACATGAAGAATGCAAGAATGAGAGGGTTCATGGCACAATGCATCGAACAGATGATGGAAAATCCCATGCTGACAAGAGAAAGAGTTGATCGTGACCACAAAAGAGGGAAAGCACAAGTATAAAAGTGAAATGGTGGATGCTGGCCTAAGGACATGGGAACAAACATAAATGAGAACAAATGGAGTACAAGGGGGAAAGCAAGCAAACAAATATTACAGAATATGATATCAAAGGATGGGAATACAAAAATTCAATTTTTAGAATGTGAATGGTTTGAAGCTTGTTGCTTCCTTCATTCCTATAAGAAGGAAACCAAGACCATGGGAAAATTCTTCTTTTTTGGAAGGGTGGGGGAATTGGATTTTGGAAAAGGATATTGAAAGGCCTATTTTTTGAAGCATATCAATCGAATGTTGCTTTCTCAGGTGTCTAAATTTTGGTTGTCAATTACTTGTTGAATATCATTGATAAAATTTTACCTGGTTGTCTCCATTTTATTTTCTCCTTGTTATTTAAATTAGCACATCAAGTATATGTTTGGTTTTTCAAAAATACAATTTATTTTTTGTATGATTTTTTTAATAGGGTTTCTTCAAGGAAGAATTAAATTCCTTTGAATCAGTTACAGTAATCTAGAAGATTCAATTAGAAAAATAAGAAGAACCTAATAAAAAATAACTTTACACATTTATGCAAGTCATAAATTGTGTTGTTCCAAGTAATTCGAGTTATACCCAGAAGGAAGACACATATCATTTTGAATTATGACTCTATACCTAGAAAAGAAACTGATCAATTCATTTTAAAAAACCATCCCTTGTATCACATTCTATAATCGAATTTAGATTTTTTGTTGTATGAGTAGGAGTAGAAGTTAGTTTTAGATTATCTATTTCAAACCCTCATGCTTGTACGAAATAGATTATGAGTGGATGAATGAATTGATGAGGATTGAAACTAAACAAACCCTCTAAATTTGTATGAGGTCACAATCACTTAATTGTCACCAATTTTATATTTAAAAGTTTGCATTCATTGGTGATCAAGGTACACCCACCTAGGAAATGTAGAGCTTGAAGAATAGGGAATCCCAATCATCTTGGTTGATTTTGTTCATTGGTCAAATCCTTGTTAAAATTGAAAACAAAGCTTGACATACTTTTAGAATTTAGCAATCTATAGATTTGGGAACCAACAGGTGCAATGAGGGATATTTTTTCTCCTTCAAGATTTCTTCAATATTCCCAATCATTGATCCATATGTGGGATAAATATCACAATTCGATACATATTTGATGTCATTATAGTATGAAATATTGCTAGACACCTTTGATTAGTTTGGACATTGTTTTAAAAAAGTATCGTGATATGTGTCTGATTCCCCATTTTGTGATGAATGAATAACACGAATGTGTCCCACTGTGGTATCATAGGTATGGTTTATGTTGTTTGAAGTCAATGCCTTTGCTATATATTTTTCTTTTGTATGACCAACCATAGGGTTTATGCAAATTTTTAGATTGTCATTCTCAGATTTTTTATCAACATCAATGTATCCTTGTTCAATAAGATCTTGGATTAGATGCTTCAGTCTAAAATATTTTTGTGTGTTATGACCTTTGTATCGATGAAATTAACAAAATTGATCTTCTCTATACCTAGGATATTTGACTTATGGCTCTTGATAGTTTTAGAAATTTTGGAGTTTGATAAGATTAGACTGTATCAACTTCTTCAACACATCCTCTATAGGTTCCCCTAAGGGAGTGAATTGTTGCTTAGGAGCACTGTTTGTTCTTTGTGGCCCATGTTGAGTTTTGGAGTATTGATTGTTTGGTAGTTACATGTTCGTTTGTGTTACATTTTTCTGCATGTTAATAAGTTGGGTAGTTCTTTGTCTAGTAGCACTATGGACCACCTTCGCATCAATGACACCATCATTAGTAACATTTTTGTTCTTGTTCCAAAAGCGAGGCTTGTCGTTAGAACTAGTAGATGGTCAATCATCCTTGTTAGCTTGTGTGCTCTCTTGTGCAATAAGGGCTCTCTCAATGTTAAGGGCCCTAGGGATAAGCTCTTCATATATTGTGACACATTGCATTTTTAATTGAAAAGATAGTTTTGTGTCCACATTGGCAATACTGATTCCTATTTATTTCTCCTCAGGAATAGGCCATTTTATCTTGCTAGCTCTTTGCCTCCACTGTTGTAGGAATTTTGTGAAGGATTCACCACTTGTTTTGTTTGAGGGTGTATAGCTCTTCCAAGCTCACTTCCATGTCTAGGTTATAATAGGTGAAATTATCTATAAACCTATCAGTTATTTGTTGGAAGGTTTGAATCCTTGAAAGGTAAATGTGAGAACCAATCAATCTCTAGGCCCAAAAAATTATGTGGGAAAAGGAACATCAAGTAGGATTCATTGTAAGAAACCTCCATACACATTATGTTGAATTATTTGATGTGATCGACATGATTTCCCTTCCCTTTGTATTTATCAAGCTTTGGGACCTCAAAACCATGTGGGAAAGGTACCATCATGACGTTCCTATTGAAGGGGTACGAACACAAGTTTTGTTGCATATGTGGCTTCTTCTTTTTTCCCATTTGAATGTCTTAGATTTTCTGCATGAGTTCCTTGATCTATGATGACAAATCATCTTGTGGATTGGGTGGAGGAGCATATGTGTTAAATGGTGGGATAGTTGTTGAGTGGTAGGTGGGATTTTGATATAGAGGGATGTTATATGGTGTGCAGGGTGGATTTTGATATTGCATGTATGATGGTGATAGTGGTGGAGGTGTATATTCTCCTTGTATAGTTGGATTTATGATGTTTTTTTGGGGATTATAGTACAAAATCTATTGTTGTTCTTGTTGTTGAGCAAGAATTGTTGTTGTTGGGCGTACTGTTGTGCTAGCAACACTTTTTGTTGGGACTCTTGTTGTTGTTGTTGTTTTTGTGTGATCAAGGCTTGTTGTTGAGCTTGTTGCTACTGTTTTTGTTGTTGCAATGCTTTTTGATAAGATTGTTGTTATTACAAAGCTTGTTGAACATGGGCTTGTTGTTCTTGCGACACATGTAGATAAGATTTTTATTGTTGCAAAGCTTGTTGTTAGGCTTTTTATGCTTGCAACATGGAAATGTTTTGATATTGGGATATGTGAGATGGATTTTGAGTGATCATGGTATGAGTGAGTTGTGGTTTGATTTGAGATATTTTTTGTGTGGTGAGTGTTTGGGGGTTGTTTCATAATATCAATCCTTGTAAAATTGTCAATTAGATTGGAGGAATGTAGGTTTGGGGTCCCATTTGATTTTGAATTACTTGGGGGACCAATGGTAAAGATGATGGTGCCATTTGGTGTTGTGATATTAATGGCACATTTTGAACTTTGTTCAATTGGTTATAAGGGTTCCCTTGATTGATGTGGTGATGGTTCCCTTATTGTATTTGATTTGTTGATAAGGTGCTCGCTTGGTTGATGGGGTTTGTGATCATTGTGTTTCTTTGATTTGGATTCGTGATGGATGGGTTGGATGCAGTTTGTGGATTCATTTGAGTGGCTTGTTGAACCACTTGTTTCAATGCATCAATGGGGTGGTTGGAACCACTTGTTAAGGGTTGACCTTGTGTGAGGGTGTTTACTTTCCCTTGTTGTCCTATTTGGGGTACTTGGATCACATTACTTTGTGCAACATTAGGCACAATTTGGGTACTTGTGGCCATGGAAGAAGGTGGATACACTCAAAAAGTTGAGGTTGTTGTGGTGTTATGAAATGTGGTACACATGGATGTAAAGGACGTTGAGGAATAGTGGTGGAAGAATGTGATGGGGAACCAAATGTTGGTGTCCAATTTATTCATTAGGGAAGGTTGGTGTTTTGTTTACCCAAAAGTGTATTGCCTTCTACATTAGGTGTGAGACCAAGGTTTGTTGCAATTTTAGTTGTAAGACTAGGAGTTGATGTTTTACTTGGTACAAGGGATGATGTTGGTTGATTTATATATTGAGTCAATCCTTGTGCCAAGGGTTGTGCGATGAAATTTGGAGGAATTGAAGCCACATTTTCTAAGGTTTTTCCCTTAATTGTGTCAAAGTCAAATGTATAAGGGAGTTTAGCCCCTTCTTTTGCTAAAGCTAGCATGTATTGGGTAGGGTTATTTTTTATCAATGTGTTAATGATATGGCTTGTTTAAGGAAATTTTTGATATTCAAGGAGTTCTTCCTCAGTGACCTCATGGGGGTTGTTTGTGACATCTTCTACCTCATACCCTTTGTCTAATGGATTTTGTAGCTGTTGTGAGGGGGTAGAATGGCTCATAGGATGGAATTATTGTGGGATACTATCACTTGTGGTAGATGTGGTTTTGGTTTTCTCTAGGTTTCTCTTGTGTTGTGATCTCATTGTAACCATAAATTATTGGTTGACTTTGGGAGAGGTGTGTAGAGATTTATAGTGTTGAAACTCTCTAGTTGACTCAAATTTTGATGAAAGGGACCCTCTAAGTTGTTTTAGAGCAATGATGTGAGTGGATGATGAAAAAGGAGTGAATGATATGGGGTGTGAACTTTATAAACTTTTGGAAAACACTCTTAGACTTAAAGGTTTGATTTTTTTATGTCTTGGATTTAAAAGGTGCTAATGAACTTGTAAATCTAAAGGTAGAATTGTGACCTTTAAGATAAACTAGTTCAAAAGTGTGATGAATAACTTAACTAAGTGTATCAAAAATGATTCATTTACACACAAATAGCTAAGTTAGGGGGTTTATTTGAGGATAGCCTAAGTCGAGAATGTTGATGTGCCCAAAATTTTCTAAATTTGTTTTGTGAAGTGAGATGTAAAATATGTGAAGATGGATGGAATGTTTGATCCAAAATGTGTTAACCTAAAAGGAAAATTTGTTTTACAAGACCAAGATGGTGAGAAATATGATTTACCTCTAAAATGATAAAACCTAATAACTCAATGTTTTTGAAAAGAACATGTGACTCAATGTTTCTTGGATAAAGACTCTTTGATATAATGTTAGCAATAATTTTCTTGTTTCACTTTGTTCCTTGGGGGTTAATGTGTTTCAAGAATAAGCCCAATATTTTGTGTGTTCATTTGGTTTTAAAATTTTATTTAGGGATATTAGTTTTACCACATTCACATGTCTTAATTAAGTTCAAACTAAAAATGTCTATGACTTAAGCAATTTTTTGTTCCACAAAGTCCAATATGTGAAAATAAAAAAGCTAAGGCCATAGTATCCTATGTTGAATTTGGAAAGTTTTATTTAAGATATAAGTCGGAATATTTAGAAGCCTCTAAAGATAAAATCCTTAGGGACAAGAAATAATATAAGGCTTTTTAAAGTTATTCACACTAAGTCCAAAGGGTTTGAAATTTGAAGAACATGTTGATGTTTGTTTAAATTGTTTTTGAAATAGAACAACGTGTCAAATTGACTCACAAGAAATAAAACCATAGCTCAAGTAGGTATGTTCTTGAAGGTGGGCCTACCTCATGCCCCAGAGGCATGATTTTACATGCAACTTATGGAGGGAACAAATAGAGGTGTATCACCACCTCAATATTTTGTACAAGAGAATGAACTCTTGAGCTCTATGCCTCAACCATAAATTGGATTTGGTAGGTAACTTCTTGGAAGTAAAATTCCAATGCACCAATTTCAAAGAAAATTTCATAAAACAAGGTTGGCCTCTACACAAAGGTTTTTAATCACACAAAATAAAAATATTAAGACATATAGCCACCCACAAGCCACTTAAGGCATTAAAACGTTACCTTCCAACCCATAACTATAGAGTTGGATTAGTTGCAGTATGTTATTCTACTATAGATTGAAGCTACTATTTTTCAAGTTCATGAACTTTATATAGCCCACCAGTAAATGTGCTTTATTGTGAGTCACTTAGATGAGTTCTCCATTGTGGAATGTATCTCATTAATCTTCCCTTTCTTAATAAGAAAAATGTTATTTCTCTTCACCTAAGATCACATGAAGTGCAAAGGGACATGATATGTAGCAAGTTCTTAGGGTGACCAAAGAAATAAAGTTTGTATACTTAGAGTGTTTCTCTTCACCCAAGATCGCATGAAGCATAAAGGGAGTGGATACACACTAAAAGTATACACAAGAAAAGTACTCACACAATATGGTCATTCCTTTTAAATCTCTGATAGCAATGATGACTTCATTTTAAGCACCAAGCTGAAGTTTATGCTTGTATTTATTCAATTTTAACTAATATTGGAATGGTGAGGATGTATGGGTTCAATTTTAACCAACATTGAAATATTTATTGCATTGCATATTTTAAACCCAATTGAAATCTATTGGTCCTAAAACATGAAATGAAGCAGCATATGAGGGGCTATATCATCCCCTAAGTGCCAAAACTCTTTTACAATAAATAAAACTAAGAAAAACCAAAAATCCAAATTTTCAATTTTTTTTGGTATTTTCTATGTTCTAGTAAATCACATTTTCGAAGGCCTTTAGAGTCAAATTTGGGGTTGAAACTTGCATCAGTCCCTAAAAATTGATTTCCCTAGGCACTAGATTTTTAGGGATTGAGTTATTACTCTTGGAAACCTTTCCAATAGTGCAAATGGATTTGAATTCCAAGCATCGAGTAGAAATTATGACCCCACCAAGTTGGGGTAAAAATCTACAAAATCAGTTAGCCTTACAAAAAAAACCATAAGTCGGTAGATAACCAGAGAGTGATTTAAATTGAGAAATCCAAGAAAAACTTCTTTGTTTTAACTAAATCAAAAGAATTGCTATTTTGCAAAGGTGTCGCTCTAGTGAAAGTCAAAATTGTCACTATATAGAAACCATTGGCATCAATAGCGTCACTATATCAATAGTGTTGCTATATCAATAGTGTCGCTATATCAATAGCATCGCTATATCAATAGTGTCGCTATATCAATAGTGTCACTATAGAAAAAAAATAATAGTGTTGTAATATTCAAAGGCATCACTCTGGTGAAATTCAATAGTGTTGCTATGTAGAAACTAGTGACATCAATAGTGTTGAGCTATATTCATAGCATCATTATAGCTAAAAAACAATAGTGTCCTTGTAGCTTTCAAAGGCATCACTCTACCCCTGAAACCTGCAGCTCACGGAAACACAAGATAAATTCATCAAATAAAGTTAGTTCAACCCTCCTAGTGCCAAAATGTGATTGTAATCATATTAATAGCTAAATACACGAGATCCATACAAATTTAAGCAATATTTAACTAACTAAACTACAATCCGAATGAATTATTTGAAAACCATTAACCAATAAGCCATTTAAATAAAACCATGAAGAAATGCATAAATGAAACCTAGCCGAATGCTTCAAACCCTATCCCATTGGGAGTTGGTGTCATATTGATATGGAATGATGACCCTTACCCAATCCCTTTGATAAAAGGAGCTTTCAAATGGATTCTATTGATAAAATATTGATGAAAATAGATGATTTGAACCACAATCATGGATGAAAAATGCTTCAAAAGAATGCTAATGGATGAAAGTGTGGATACAATTCAACAACATAACTTTTCTCAAATGATTGTGGATCCATTTCTCTCCAAAATGTGAGGTATTTATAGGTGAAAATGGTGAATCAAGGGTCAAGATCAACTTGATCAATCAATGGCCAAGATGTAATCAGAGGTGAAGACATGAATCAAGGATTCTCATCAATGGATGAGAATGCAAGATCACATGGATCAAAGATTCAATCAATGGCTCACAATGATTCAAATAAAAACACTTTCAAACTTGTTAGAAAGTTTGTTAGAAAAGAATATTCCATTTTTGGAGCTCAAATGAGAGAATATTCTGAGGGAATATTCCCATGTAAGTGGATGGGTGAGGGAAAATTAGTAAACAGTTAATTAAAATAAATTTTTGATTGTGCAAGTTGATTGAATTTAGGATTATCATTAAATAATTTATTTATTTAATGAAAGGGGGTTCAAATGACATTTCATTAAATAATTAAGATTTTTATTGAATTGAGAGGACATAAGAAATCTATTCAAATAATTTGTATTATTTGATTAAATAAGATGGGAAGTTAGTGTGAAAGGGGGTGAATTAACCTAATGAAATTAATTATTAAATTAATAGATGAGAATTATGCATTTAATTAAATAGCTAGGATTATGTTAGAATCAAACATGCTCTGATACCGTGTTAGAATTGGCTATGGATGCCAAGATCTATGGACCAAATAGAAAGCACAAAGAAGAGAGAAAATAATATGACAAGAATAAACTGTATTCAATGTCAATGATAATGCTTCAATGTGTTTTTACAATGAGAGACCCCTTGGTTATATAGCCAAGGTGAGAACATAGGAGTGCATAAGATTATGACAAGTGTCGTAATCTTATGACATGAGACAACAATGAAAAGCTATCACTCCACCTAAAGTGGAAATGTGATAATGTGATAACCACCACAAATAGTGGATCTACCACAAAAGGTGGAACCCTAATCACATGATATGTCCATGAAAGGTGGAGGTGATAGAGTGATAACATGATAAGTCCACCAAAGGTGGAAATTCTCCAACAACTCCTATGTGGTCCCTAAGTAAACTTAACTAAGGTGTAATTATGACCTAGGACAAGGTACAAAACATTTAATTACACCAACACCCCCCCTTAAGTGCAACTTAGGGAGAATGTACACAAATGCAAAAAATGCAAGATGGGTCCCAGCAACTAGGCCATGTTAGGTACCCATGTACAAATGCAATGCAATCTCTCACAACTGGAGAAAAGGAGAAAACCCAGTGGGACAAAACTCCTCCCCAAAAGAGAGATGAAATACAATAAAGAAATGCTCTCAATGAAGAATGGGAAGGTAAAAACCCCATGTGAGGAAAAAGACCCCCCCATAAGAGAGAAGTAGAAGAGAGACAAGGCAGCCCCCCCTCAATGTTGAGTCTCCTGCAATGATGGTAGAAGCTCGACATTGAATGCTGAAGATGATCCAATCTCATCGAACAACATTCCTCCCCTTAGGAAGAAACAAAACCAATAATGTATGCAGGATGTATGATGTCTCTGAATGATGCTCAAGTATCTCCATGTCGATGTCAAAAGCTGACACACTCCAAACAGGTGTTCTAGGCCACACTATTGAAGAGTACAATCCAACATCTAGTAGAGAAGAATGTAGAACATGATCCAAAGAGAAAGATATCCCCTCTAAAGACAAAGAAGCCTCCTCCAAATGTTGTCCAAAAGTATCCACACTCACGCCAAACTACAAAGAATGATCATGTAGAGAATGAACAAGAGGGTCAGAGTGTTCCCTCACAACAACTGAAGAAGGAGTGTCTTCATCAAAGAGAAGATGAATGTCATCAATGATGTCCCCCAGATCTGCAAGATGAGACTCCACAAACAAGTCTCAAATACCTATCAAGAAGCCATCCAAAGTAGCCATATTAGGAAGATAATGTATATCCTGCTGCACTAAATCACAAGGAACCCAAATTGTGGAATCACAAGCATCCTCAACTGCAATAGTAGATGGAGGAGATGAAATGCATGGCTCAAGTACTGGAGCTGATGTGAGAACTCCCAAGTTCAAGTAGCCAAATGTCTCCTCTGAATCATGGTTCACACTAGGAGTGTGATGAATAGCTGAAGGAACAATGTCATCATCAGAAGCAAAATCTGCAAAGGTATACAGCCGAGATGAATGATCAACCACCCCAGTAGCAATGATCTCTCTACTCTCCAAGTCTCGAATGATGACTGCATCAGGTGTGAACTCCAAAGTTCTCCCGTTTCCACCATGTGTAATCTGATATATGGAAAGAAGATTGTTCGTCAAATGAGGAGCACACAAAACATCTTGGAAAGTGTTGTCCCCAAAACTAATAGATCCCTTCCCAAGTAAACTCATGTATGTATTGTTTCCCATCAAGATAGGAGACATAGAACAAGGCTGAAATGAAGAGAATATAGACTGCGAAGATGCCATATGATGTGATGCTCCTGAATCTAGAAGCCATCTACCTGATCTTGGACTTGAATAAGCACAAAGAGCTTGTCCTTTACTGCTTGATGTAGATGCCAAATATTTTGTACCTTATGATGCTCAAGTATCTCCATGTCGATGTCAAAAGCTGACACACTCCAAACAAGCGTTCTAGGCTACACTGCTGAAGAGTACAATCCAACATCTAGTAGAGAAGAATGTAGAACATGATCCAAAGAGAAAGATATCCCCTCTAAAGACAAATAAGCCTCCTCCAAATGTTGTCCAAAAGTATCCACAGTCATGCCAAACTGCAAAGAATGATCATGTAGAGAATGAACAAGAGGGTCAGAGTGTTCCCTCACAACAACTGAAGAAGGAGTGTCTTCATCAAAGAGAAGATGAATGTCATCAATGATGTCCCCCAGATCTGCAAGATGAGACTCCACAAACAAGTCTCAAATACCTATCAAGAAGCCATCCAAAGTAGCCATATTAGGAAGATAATGTATATCCTGCTGCACTAAATCACAAGGAACCCAAATTGTGGAATCACAAGCATCCTCAACTGCAATAGTAGATGGAGGAGATGAAATGCATGGCTCAAGTACTGGAGCTGATGTGAGAACTCCCAAGTTCAAGTAGCCAAATGTCTCCTCTGAATCATGGTTCACACTAGGAGTGTGATGAATAGCTGAAGGAACAATGTCATCATCAGAAGCAAAATCTGCAAAGGTATACAGCCGAGATGAATGATCAACCACCCCAGTAGCAATGATCTCTCTACTCTCCAAGTCTCGAATGATGACTGCATCAGGTGTGAACTCCAAAGTTCTCCCGTTTCCACCATGTGTAATCTGATATATGGAAAGAAGATTGTTCGTCAAATGAGGAGCACACAAAACATCTTGGAAAGTGTTGTCCCCAAAACTAATAGATGCCTTCCCAAGTAAACTCATGTATGTATTGTTTCCCATCAAGATAGGAGACATAGAACAAGGCTGAAATGAAGAGAATATAGACTGCGAAGATGCCATATGATGTGATGCTCCTGAATCTAGAAGCCATCTACCTAATCTTGGACTTGAATAAGCACAAAGAGCTTGTCCTTTACTGCTTGATGTAGATGCCAAATATTTTGTACCTTATGATGCTCAAGTATCTCCATGTCGATGTCAAAAGCTGACACACTCCAAACAAGCGTTCTAGGCTACACTGCTGAAGAGTACAATCCAACATCTAGTAGAGAAGAATGTAGAACATGATCCAAAGAGAAAGATATCCCCTCTAAAGACAAATAAGCCTCCTCCAAATGTTGTCCAAAAGTATCCACAGTCATGCCAAACTGCAAAGAATGATCATGTAGAGAATGAACAAGAGGGTCAGAGTGTTCCCTCACAACAACTGAAGAAGGAGTGTCTTCATCAAAGAGAAGATGAATGTCATCAATGATGTCCCCCAGATCTGCAAGATGAGACTCCACAAACAAGTCTCAAATACCTATCAAGAAGCCATCCAAAGTAGCCATATTAGGAAGATAATGTATATCCTGCTGCACTAAATCACAAGGAACCCAAATTGTGGAATCACAAGCATCCTCAACTGCAATAGTAGATGGAGGAGATGAAATGCATGGCTCAAGTACTAGAGCTGATGTGAGAACTCCCAAGTTCAAGTAGCCAAATGTCTCCTCTGAATCATGGTTCACACTAGGAGTGTGATGAATAGCTGAAGGAACAATGTCATCATCAGAAGCAAAATCTGCAAAGGTATACAGCCGAGATGAATGATCAACCACCCCAGTAGCAATGATCTCTCTACTCTCCAAGTCTCGAATGATGACTGCATCAGGTGTGAACTCCAAAGTTCTCCCGTTTCCACCATGTGTAATCTGATATATGGAAAGAAGATTGTTCGTCAAATGAGGAGCACACAAAACATCTTGGAAAGTGTTGTCCCCAAAACTAATAGATCCCTTCCCAAGTACACTCATGTATGTATTGTTTCCCATCAAGATAGGAGACATAGAACAAGTCTGAAATGAAGAGAATATAGACTGTGAAGATGCCATATGATGTGATGCTCCTGAATCTAGAAGCCATCTACCTGATCCTAGACTTGAATAAGCACAAAGAGCTTGTCCTTTACTACTTGATGTAGATGCCAAATGAACTTTTCCCTTAGACTGTTTTGAAGAAGAAGGAGAAGAAGGTGATTCAGACATTCTAGAAGGCAAATCAATTTGATTCTTTTTGAGAAGATTCTTCAACTCATCAATGTCCTTCTTATAACAATAGTGTTCTTCATGTCCATCCTTCTTGCAATATGCACAAAAAGACCTCTTCTACTTAGATGATTCTTCTTTTGAATGAGTGGATTTTGATTCTTTATGTGGCTTGTTCTTTTTCATTTTTTGCTTCTTATCAAGATTCCCTGATTCTTTATGTACCTTCAACTCACTAGAAACCAAAGCATGTGGCTTGGAAGACTTGATTAGACCCTTGTTCATTAACTTAGCTTCCTCTTGGATTAGGAGATTTGCAAGGTCATCAAACTTAGGATCAACATATGATGCTCCCATAGAAAGTCGATGGGTATGAAAGCCAGAAACAAATATTGAATACTCAGGACCAAGCTTGGATAACACATTCAGAATCAATTGTAAATCCTCTTTTTCAATACTGCATTCTTTCAACCGTGTTCTTAATTGCTTTATTTTGGAGATGTAGTCTTGGATGTGGTCAAAGCTTTTAGGATCAAGATTCATCAAATCATTATCAATCTGATATCCCCTAATCTTATCTGTTTTACCATATGAGTTTTCAAAAGTCTCCCATGCTTCTTTAGCTGTTTTACATGAATCAATATGAAATTGTAAATCAAATGAGACTAATGAACATATGCATCCAAGTGTTTTCTCATGATTAATCTCCCATCTTGCCAATTCATTAGCATCAGTAGGTTGAGAAACAGTTTCCTTTAGATAGCCTATTAGACCTTTTCCCATGAGATAGTTCCATACTGATTTTCTCCATGTAGCATAATTATGTGGAGTTAGGAGTTCAATTTGAGATTTCCCCATTGCAAGAACACAAACCAAGCAAAAGAATGCAATCAATCATTGCAAGATTACCCCACCAAATCACTCAAACAAGAAATCCTTGGAGTAGTATTTGATTTGGCACTTTATACTTAGTGTGTTTACAACTTCCACTACCAAAAACAACAAGGTGGACTTTGATTTTGGTACATGCAAATTGCCAAAATAGGCCACAAACTCACAGTGAAAAAAATAAAGTAGATGAGATAAATCTGATCACACCACTGGAAAGTACAGGAAAAATCATCCACTTTAAAAAAAAATGACACACAAAAAAGTTACCGTAGGAGCAAGTTATGGGCTCCCAAAGTTCCCAAAATGAGGACGAAGCAGCAACACCTGTGAGAATCTACAATTTCTGGAAAAACCAGAATCCAAAACTAAAAAGTCATTGTACCACTGCGAAGATCATGAAAAAATAGCCCAAATAAAAAAAAATTGCTCCAAAAAAGGAGCCAAAATGAGTGAGTTATGAGTCTTCAAAGTTGGACTGCAAAACCAAAAAGCTCAATGGTGAGGGGTCAAGAAATTTCCTGAAAATGCTGATGTGGCACTGATGTTACCAATCTTTGAGTTTAAATTTGATGGTTTGAAGACCTTTGCTGGAAAAAATCCCTTGCCGGAATATTTGGTCGCTATTATATGCTTTGTTGGATGGAATATTCTGTCAAACTCCCGACCGAAAATCTTTTATTGCTGCCGCCCAGATTTTGGTTGTCGGTGAATGGCCACCAGATTTTGTGTGGTGGTCACGGATGGTGGAGGAGCCACCATGTGGCGGGTGGAGGAGCCACCTGCGGCGGGTACAGTACCGCCCTACGGTACACTGTACAACAGTCCGCAGAGCGGACCTCTTTTTTTTATTTGAAATTTTTTTAAATTTTTTTTTCCAAATAACAAATATTCGGTGGAAAAAAATATGAAAATTTTTCAAATAATTTTCAATTGAAATAATTTTTTTTTTAATTTTCTCGGAAAATCGTACCAATACAATGATGGTGACCTGGTGGCCGTATGACTCTTGGACAAAAAAAAATTGCTTCACTGGATGAATTGCTCCGATTTGGACGATTGGACAATCGATCTTAGGGTTTTTGGCCCTTCTGGACACGATGGCAAGGTCAGATTTGACCCAAAATGCTCCAAAAATGTAGCTATCTTCTAGATTTGGCAACCACAATGTAGCTTCAAACCCTCTTAGATTTGGCCTCGTATGTCCGATTTGGATGAAACAAAAGGCAAAATCGACTTTCTCGAACCTTCTAGATGCAATGGTGAGCTTAGATTTGTACCAGCAAGCTCTGATCTAAACCTACAATAAAGAGCCAAAAATAGAACCTCCCCAAATCTGGTACCTCTCTTCAGAAAATGACTCTCCAATGACACCCAACCCGCTCTGATACCATGTTAGAATCAAACATGCTCTGATACCATGTTAGAATTTGCTATGGATGCCAAGATCTATGGACCAAATAGAAAGCAAAAAGAAGAGAGAAAATAATATGACAAGAATAAACTGTATTCAATGTCAATGATAATGCTTCAATGTGTTTTTACAATGAGAGACCCCTTAGTTATATAGCCAAGGTGAGAACATAGGAGTGCATAAGATTATGACAAGTGTCGTAATCTTATGATATGAGACAACAATGAAAAACTATCGCTCCACCTAAAGTGGAAATGTGATAATGTGATAACCACCAGAAATAGTGGATCTACCACAAAAGGTGGAACCCTAATCACATGATTTGTCCATGAAAGGTGGAGGTGATAAAGTAATAAGAAGATAAGTCCACCAAAGGTGGAAATTCTCCAACAACTCCTATGTTGTCCCTAAGTAAACTTAACTAAGGTGTAATTATGACCTAGGATAAGGTACAAAACATTTAATTACACCAACAGATTATTCATTTAAACAGTTGAAAAAGGGGATGATTTTTAGGATGAAACGGTGTTCATAATTATATTCAAGTGTGTAATATCACTTAGGAATATTTTAAGTGTCTATAGCTATAGATCCGAATCTCTCAATTTTCCCAAGTTTCAGGTTCAGAAAGTCAAAAATAAATTTTGTAAGTGAGTTTCCATGAGATGCCAAATTCTATGACAACTTTTGCAACTTTGACAAGTTCTCTATTGTTTCTCTTCAAGAGATCTTCAAGATTTCTTCCACCTAAATCTATAATCACAAATCAAGAGGGAAAAATGTTTTCTTTTTGGTTAATGGGGGTTTTCCTTGGTCAAACCCCATTTTGGTAGTTAAACCTTGAAATGAAAAAAATAGCATGAAAGGAATGATGAATGAACAACTCAATGCCACATATCACCAAATTATTGGACAAACCTTGGAATTTAAATCTCCAACTTGCATGAAATGGATTCAATGGATGTAGATCTTTAACCTTGAATCTTGATTTGAAACAATGCCTTGAATTCTTGAATGGATCATGAAACCTACATCATCAAATTAGCTCCAAAATACATGAATGATGCAAGAAGACTTTGATGTGACAATTGGATCTTGATTGTTGTAATAAACCTTCAATAAATCTGTTCTTGAATGCCTTGAACTTCTCTTGAAATCTCACTTTATCTCTTGTAATTGAACACTTGAAAACTTAGATTACTTAGATGTAACTTAGTGAAATGACCTTATATTTATAGATGAAATGACCTTATATTTATAGATATGCAACCTTAATTTCTTGAAAATCAAATAACACAAGCCGACATCTGAATATAGATTTGAATATGTTAATATACCTCCAAAAACATAATTTAAATTTAGGTCCTAGGTCTAAGGGAGGACCCACTCGTCCATGGGTGAATGGGTCCTAGGTCACTTACCTAGGAAATACATTTCTTAATGATAACTATTAGGTTAAGACATTAATTAATGTTGGGTTTCATCTTTAGAAAATGTAATAAATTAGGCTTGGATTTGAATTAAAGGGTTCAATTAAAGATAGTTAAGCTCAATTAATTAAAGGAGCCCTAAATAAGTGTGAAAGTGTAGATAAATACATTTTACACCACTAAATTAAGGCATAATTAAGTCCTTTTTAATTAATAGGGTCCTAAACTTAATGTGAATATGTAAAATACATATTACAACACTAAATTAAGCCATAATTAAGTCTATTTTAATATTAATTCCAAATTAAGTGCGGTAATGTAAAAGGGATACATTTTTCTATACTACATTTAGCCCCCACTTTAGTGAGAGGACGAACTTGTGCCAAAATCACACTAAAGTAGACATTTAGAACATATATACAACAATGACAAAGATACTCAATAATACAACATCAAAGACTAAATAAAAGGTAAAAACAAAAAATACGGACAAAGCCTTTACTTTCCAATGTCATGTGAAACATGTCATAGTTGTTTGTCCAAAAGAAAAGGGTAGATCAAGCCTTAACTATCCAATGCAATGTGGAACATGCCTCGGTTATTTTTTTGAAAATGTTCACAAGAGGAACACGATTTCCACTATGCAAACAAAAGAGAATGCTCACTCCAGGCTAATGAAACCTTAGGTTGTCCACTAGGTGAGCCCCTAGAAAGTGGCTTAGTAAGAAATTCATTCCAAGTCTACAGGCTCTCACTGTACTAACCATACCAAAGCTATCCCTCTGACAACTTCGATAGGGCACCACAAAAATATGAACATTGAGCTTCACAAGGTTAACAAGTTGTATTATGCTGAACACTTATGAACAAAATACAAATAAAGGTTTGTTCAAAGGGAATTTTATTATTTTATGTAATTCCTCCCATTAGGGAACATCATGCCTAATGTATCCAAGAGAGGACAATTCAAGGATACAAGGATTGCAACTTAGGGAGTGCAATATAGTATCACAACTAAGAGGAAAGTCATATGGAAAAAATATCATGCTCTTGGAGGACATCAAACCTAATGAAACCACCAAGAAAAATATGCATCACAAGAAGAAAGAAAATTGCACAATGAAACATAAGGAATGCTATAATTTTCAAAAATAATAATTCCAACATATGCCCCCACTTTAATGAAATTGCTAGCACCATTGTTGTGAGCAATTTACTTTAAAGTAGAAAATAATCAATGTTGACAATAAAGAAGACATGAGAGCTTATTCGGAAAGCCCTATGCCAAGTAGTGTGTTTCCAAATGAGGCTAAACCATGAAAAAGAGAGGATGGGGTTGCCACCAAAATGAAATCCCAAAACACATAAGGAATCCATGGATTCGGGGTTAGTATACATCTTTGGTACAATGTTGTTAGAAAGCTCATAAATGTCATCATTCCCCAAATACTTGTAGAATTGGAAGAATGACACATAGAGAGAAAAAACAAAGAAAAATATTTTAGGTCAACATGGAAGAGACCTAAATTTCTTGATGCCTTATGTCATCCCCAAAAGGAAACATAAGAAAAAGGAAAAGATAAAATTTTATGACATATAGAAGAATGTAGATAAAAATAGAGGAATGCACATGAATAGAGATACATTAAAAAAAATAGTATGGGGGATCACATAAATAACATGGAAAATAAAATCAAAACAAGACTAGTAAGGCGCATGCGAGTCGACCTATAGTAGGTCTTCTACATCCCAATCTTGATCAATATATACAAAAGGTAGATAACTAGCCAAAGGGACAACATCAAGTACCAAACTAGGACAAGGCTATCTAACCCCTTGCCCCCATTAAGTGTAGGACAAGGATGGGCCATGATGATTGATGAGAATGAGCTCCTTGCAATAAAGAAAATCATTTGGAATGAAATGTTAGGCATATAATTGTGAGTATGCTATGATCATACAACTATTACATGGCAAGGAGAAAAGTACATGCTTTAAGTCAAGATGGATCCCTAGGGGATCCAAATTGATTCAATAATTCATGTAAAGGATGAAAATTATCGATGTGATGTCCAAAGAATCTATGATAGAAACAATATGGTCCATTTTCATTAGTTTTCTTTTCAGTTATATTTTCATGTTTAGGTGGTAATTTGATTAATCCCCAATGTAGAAGAGTGTAAAATGCATTTTAAGCCTTGGATATTTTTAATAGGTCATGGAAAGATTCAATAAGATCATATATATCTTGTAGATAAATTTTTTGATGTTCATTTAGTTTCAGCTTCTTCTTCTTTGGTTTGATAATTGTTTGGTCATCAATTTTATCTTCTAACTACAAGGCCTTTCCTCTTTTAGAAAAGGATGTGTTAGGAGTGGTAATGAGATCAAAACTTGTGTTTTCTTTTCTCTTATTCAGGGGAGATGTATTGGAAGATGGTTTAGGAGGAGGAAAATTGTTGCTAATGGGATGGACTAGGGTACATGTAAACTATATTCCTTGTTCATGCTCAAGCATCTTTCATATGTTCCCTATGAGAGGAATGGCATTAACAACAATAGGTTTGATTCTCACAAAGTCTTGCAAACTTTTTAATTATTCATTTATCTTTAGTGCATTTTGAGAGACATTAGCATCCATTGTTTCAAAATAATGCACATGATTTGTAGGTAGGTAAGTTATTGGAAATGAGGTATGAAGACTATGATCCATAGAGGGTTGATTACTATCAGCACTATGAGTGAAAGAGTTGAAGAACCTAGTATCCATGGAGAATGGTGTATCATGATATGACATGAGTCTTTAACTATATCTCACAATAGTATTGTCAATAGGAAACCAAGTTGTAAAGCTCATACAAGTTTCACAAACATAGTATACACCCAAAATGGATAAAAGTTGAAATGCAATGAAGTAACTTAGGATGTAAAGTGCAATGCAAATATGTATGCATTTTTCAGATTCTAAATAGGATAATTTTGTATTATGCTATGTAAAAACTTGCAAAATGATGTCTTATAAATGAAATTTTGAATTCACACAATGCACTAGATTTATCAAATGAAGCTTAATATGATCAATTCCACTTATCGAAAATTCTGCAAACTAAAACATAAATTTGAAAATAGCAAAACAGAATATAGGCTATGTGTAGGATCATGATGGGCCAAAAAGTGGCAATATGTAAGTGATATGATGGCCCATGTGGCTGACGACTTTTTTTTACCCAAATTTGATGAAACAAAAAGGGTTTTAAAGGAGATTCTTAGCTTTCCACCAATATAAATTATGCTTTATTTTGAATTTAATAAATTATTATTATTTATTTTCTATTTGAATTATGACTAAAGTCTTGATTGATAGGCTAATTGAAAAATATTTATATCTTTCAAATGGTATCACATTTTTTGAATTTGAAACATGCGTCACATTCTATGCTTCACATACTATAGGATTAAAAAAAGGGATTGAATTTGATGAAGTTTTGACCAAGGTGGTCAAACGTACAAGTTTTAATATTTTTTAAAAGTTGTAATAAAAAATTCATAATTAATTATTTACTTGGAAAAAATTATAAAAAAATATTCATCACATCGGGACATGAATCTTCTACTTATATCTAAAATATTATAAAAAAATATTATCATTTTATTGTGGTTAGGGTGGTCAGATAGACACCTACTTCTTATTTTTTCCCAGAAATTTAAGTACTACTACATTGAAATTTCAATTTTTTACCAGATAGATTTTTTTTAAATAAAAATAAACTTGGTATTTTAGAAACTACATTCAATTTTCTACAAATTCTATTCTTACATATTTTTGAAATAATATAGATAACTTATTCAAATTTTTATGTCAAGTTGGCTAACTCTGATTTTTTTGAATTTCATTGCCACTTAAGGGCTTGTTTTTTCCATGATGATCTTGCACATGCCCTATGGAAACAAGTGTTTTAATGCCCAAAAATTCAAGAAATAGCCCTTATCAGAGACTCATTTTCCCTTGGGTGAATGGGTCCTAGGATAGGGCTTTTAAAATTGAATTTACATATTTCTAAGTTGATTCTAGTGGTTTCAAGATTCTCACTTAAAATAGTGAGTTACAGTTTGAATTTTCTATGAAATTAAGGTTGAATGCAAATGAAAAATATGACTAAGTGAAAAATTAGGAGACCTAATTCGATTTACAATTTTGAATCAATTTTCAAATGTAAGTTAATGATGATGCAATTCTATGTAAATGATTTGCAAAATGACTAATTTTCTTATATTTTTCAAATTTAAAGAAATGCAAAAATGCAATCCTAAAACCCTAAATGAAATGCAAACTAAAGAAATTTAAACAACCCTAAATGAGATTGAATTCAATGCAATACAATTCAAATGAATGAAATATCTAGATCTAGGGTGAAAATAGACTCTAAAATCAGAAAAATGCAATGGTCAAATGTTGGTTCACCAAAATGAAACAAAGAAAAATATGGGGGGTGGAGAAGTTCATCAAAATAGGATTAATGAATCACTTAGGGACCTATTTTCCTCCATTTCATTAGGAAATGAGATCCACACAATGAAATGAATTACAACCTTTACATGAATCAAATCAAAGTGTGAATCTACAACTTTCCTTTTTTGCAAGGACTAGTGTCTTAATAAAACAACACTTTGGGGAGAAAAACTAAAAAATAGTAAAATAACTCCATAATGCAATCTACAACTTGTATCTAATAGATTAAGCTCAATAATAATGGAACCATAAATCAGACCATAGATCAGAGAAGGGAAAAATGATGTTTACTAGTCACCGAAATTCAGTTGTTGAAGCTAATTTGGGAGTCATTTGCCTAGGGGAAAATGGGTCTTGAGTTAGGGTTTTCCTGCATCTTTCAGGAGCCTTTTCTATAGATATGAATATCTCAATTTTCCTAGGTTTCAAGTTCAAAAATCTGGAAATAAATTTTGTAAGTGAGTTTCTATGAGATGATAACTTTTATGACAACTTTTCCAACTTTGACAAGTTCTCCAATTTTTCTCTTCAAGAGATCTTGAATATTTCTTTCACCTAAATCTGCAATAACAAATCAAGAAGGAAAAATGTTTTATTTTTGGTGAATGGGGGTTTGTCTTGGTCAAACCCCATTTTGGTAATTAAACCTTGAAATGAAACAAAATAGCATGAAAGGAATGATAAATGAACAAATCAATGTCACAACTCACCAAACCCTTGGATAAACCTTGGAATGTAAATATGCAACTTTCATAAAATGGATTCAATGAATGTGGATCTTCAACCTTAAAACTTGATTTGAAACAATGCCTTGAATGCTTGAATGGATCTTGAAACCTACATCATCATATTAGCTCCAAAACACATGCATGATAAAAGAAGACTTTGATGTGACAATTGGATCTTTATTACTATGATAAACCTTCAATAAATCCATTCTTGAATGCCTTGAATTTCTCTTGAAATCTCACTTTATCTCTTGTAATTGAAAACTTGAAAACTTAGTTTTCTTAGATGGAACTTTATGAAATTACTTATATTTATAGATATGTAACCGTAATTTCTTGAGATTCAAATAACACAAGCCATCATCTGAATATAGATTTGAATATGTTAAAATACCATCACATAATTTAAATTTAGGTCCTAGGTCTAAGGGAGGACCCATTCACCCATGGGTGAATGGGTCCTAGGTCACTCACCTAGGACACACATTAATGAATGATAAGTGTTATGTTAAGACATTAATGAATATTAGGTTTCCTTTCTGGAAAATATAATAAATTAGGCTTGGATTTTAATTAAAGGGGCCAATTAAGGAAAATTAAGCTCAATTAATTAAATGAGCCCCAAATAAGTGTGAAAGTGTAAATAAATACATTTTACAACACTAAATTAAGGTATAATTAAGTCCATTTTCATTAATAGGGCCCTAAACTTAATGTGAATATGTAAATTACATATTACAACACTAAATTAAGGCATAATTAAGTGTATTCTAATATTAATGACCCTTTTAACAAATATATATTGGTAAAAAATTACTATCACTTTTGCAACTTGAAATTATACATCTGACAGTGACAACTTTACCCATTTTCTATTGAATTTTATCTTCTACAAGCTCTTGAACTTGCAATTTGAATTGAATTTTTGAAAGGAGGCATCATTGGGACAATTTTTGAGTGGAATTGAATTCATTTTCTACTCATCTGAAGGAGGAACAAAGGAGGAAGACTTTCACTATTGCAATTCATTTGTAACTTCAAAATTTTGTAATCATTTGGTTACAAATTTGTAATAAGAGAAAAGATAGGAAGGCATTGACCCCTGAAGAAATTGAAGCAAAGTGAGAGAAGGAGGCAAAAATATAAAGAGATAGAAGAATGACGATTCAATGAATGAATAATGTTGAAGAATCCAATTCCACGATTGTTGAAGATAAAAACCTTAAGGAGACCATGGATGTAGACAATGTAAATTTGTAAGAGTTGAATGTGGAAAATAATTCAATTATACAAACTACTCCTAGTATGTCTTCAAATACGCCTTTCAATGCTATGGAGAATGTTTCAATAGGAACAAATCTAGGAACATCTTCAAATAAACCTTTGAATGATATGGAAACTTTGATTATAAAATATTTTTAAAAAGTTGGACTTAACGATGTTGAGATCGGTAATATTCATAGAGATAATGAAAAAATTACACATTTTGTTGTTGAAAATGAAGATGAAAATCATTTTGTTGTTGAAAATGAAGATTAAAATCATTTTGTTGTTGAAAATGAAGATTAAAATCATTTTGTTGTTGAAAATGAAAATGAAAATCATTTTATTATTGAAAATCAAGATGAAAATCATTTTGTTGTTGAAAATGAAAATGAAAATTGTTTTTTGTTGAAAATAAAAATGAAAATTGTTTCATTGTTGAAAATGAAAATGAAAATCCTTTTGTTGAAAATGAAAATGAAAACTAGTTTGTTGATGAAAATGAAAGTCCTTTTGAATTTGAAAATGAAAATGAAAATCTAGGTTGTGATGTTGAAAACAAAAAATATATATATTTTTAAATTGAAAGAGATGATTTGGATAATCTTCCTAGTAAAATTTCTTGGAGACAAATAAGAACACATGCCAATAGATTATGCAAATATTTTTTTTATCATAAAAAACTATCATTTCAATGTCAACTCATGATGCAATTGATGAGAATGTGGAAAATGAGAAAATTAATGAAAAAGTTAGGCATTTTTGTTAAACCAAGAAGAAAAGATCAATCACTAAAACATGGTATGTCTATTGTTGCTAGTTCCATTGAGTCTTTTGGAAAGAATAGTCGATCTAAAGATATGAATACAACACAATGAGCTATAAAAACTGCTATAGTTAATAAAAAAATGAGGTTGAATAAAAGAATGTTAAGAAATATTAGTGAAATTATAAAAATGCATCCTAAAACATTGGTAAGATCAGCAAAGAGAAGAGAAAGTATAGAAAATGATTAAATCAACCAATGTTGGAGTTTTAGTGGTCAACTCTCGAGGTCTGACATGAAACTAAATATTGAAATAAAATCTTTGATTGAAAAATATTGGCATGATAATAATAGGGTATCATCTAATGTTAGAGATGTTTTAAAATTAAGAGTGGGGTCCAAAGTTTGCGATCCTCATCCAAAAAACCTATTAGGCACAACTCAAACTAAATTTTATAGAAAATTTTGTGGTGATTCAGTGCTACTTGGTAATATTAGAATACATCAAAGATCTTTTGAAAAATGTAAACCTTGGCATGTGAAAATTAATAATAAATGATTTTTTTGTTGTAAGATGCATGTGCAATTTCATTATTATTATGGTGTTTTCGATATATACATTGTACTTTACATACTAACATGATTATGTAGGAATGTGGAATTAATATTCCACCTATATCATGTTTATTTTGTGAAAGATCTAATGGGAAATTATTTTATTTAAGTTCATGTACTTTTGGACAATGCACTAGTTGTGCCAATCTATCATTCTTAGAAGTTTGTAATCATGGAAGTGTTGAAAATGATTTTTGACAACAATTAGTGGATGTTAAAATATTTAAGAATGTTGACTATTCTTTAATAGATGGAAAAATTGGAAAGTGTTGTGATTTAGTAATAGAAAAAATTAGTTTGCATGCATTCATATCAAAATTTAAGAGTAAGATTGTACAAAAATATGTTGAAAGAACTCCCAATATGCTCAATGGCTTGATGGAAAAATTTCACCTGTAGAAACACATTTCTAGTTGTAACTATACTATCGATGAACAAAAATATGTTTCAATATGTTTTATACAAATTTAAGAGAAAGAGGAATCCATATGATATAACATTTCATATAGTCAGATGATTGTACGAGATAGTTCAATAATTCTCAAATTTTCTATTTGTTAAGTAGGTTTCAAAAGGAACATAATATCCAACATATGTGGAGTTTTTCTCAAGCTAGACATGGTAAAGGAGAACATGATGGAGCTAGTGTGTGTGTTAAAAGAATTATTGCTAGAGAGAAATTGAAATTTGAGGATGTAGTAAAATTTAAAGATGCATTTGGGATTGTAGATTGGTGCAATACAAAATTATCTACACTTGGATCAAGTGAGTACTCTATAGTTCATCAATTCTTTTGGTTGGTTAAAGAAGAGAACATTCTACCTAGACTTGATTGCAAGAAAATCAATGGATCTACTAAATTGCATTCATTTAAGAGTTCAAATGCAAGCACGTGGACTATCTGGACAAGGAAGCTTGCATGTTTTTGTTAGTTTTGTATTTCAGGAGATTGGGAAGGATGTGCGAATACAAAATGGGTTGAAGAGTGGAAGAAAATATTGTTGACACTTGCACAAGAACACGATCAAATTGATTTATTTTTCTTTTTTGTATCCTTAAGCCACCATCACATTGATCACAAATTTTGAAACAAAAAGGAGAGGATGCAGATTCAACCTACACACATGTGTGGAATACTTGTAAATACATGTACTTGTGTGTCATTCCCAAAAACTTACACCTAAAATATTATAGTTTGGACACAAGACAACCACTTTTAAAAAAAAACTATAACATATAAACCACTCATAACTGCTACCCATGACTAAACATGGTATGCAACTATACACATCCAATGAGTTGCTCATGCAACATCATCATGGACATGTCACTCGAGATTAGGGGTTTGGGGAGTGAGATTGATTGGGTGTGTTGAGTATGTCTCACTCACCTCAAGCAAGGAGGTAAATATTAACATACACACATGATCCCTATACGGCTATACAATTAGATCGTTATCCTACACTTCTTCACAAGGTTATAATTAGGATATGTGCTCAAACAACACCATTCCAATATTATCTCTTATTCTTGTTATATGCGCTAAGATATTATTCTTCGTCGAGATGGTTACATATTGATTTTAAGGGTAAGTGTCTTGTTACCACACTTATTAAATGACACTTCCCACCTGAATAGAATTTCTCATCTAAAAGTTAATTTAATCTATTTAATTCATCTTTAACTTTCACCCTTTACATGGGGAAACTAATATTAATTGAGAAATAGGCCATATTGACATTATTCCTTAATCACCTATTAACCATAATTTAAGAGTATTGTTCTATCTAAGCAAAAATAAAAGTTCCACTAATGACAATATTCACTAAATAATTATGTTGAATACCCAAGATATTGGGAGGGGGGGTGAATCAGTATCTTCTTAAACTTATTGAACAAATACCATCCAATTATTCCAATGCATATAATAATTAAGATAAGTATAAACATTAACAGAACATGAAAACACACAACACATGAACACCAAGATTTTTACATGGAAAAACCAAAATGGGAAAAACCATGGTGAGGGTTAACTCACAATATAGTATAACTAATTATAATATATTACAAAGAGTGACTCATTTCTAGGACTCACTATCCAAAAGAGAGGCTCGCTGCCTACAAAAGATACAGTAACAAAATGGATTATAACCAAAGAATGAACTAATGAAGATACACCTCACAAGTGCAGATTTAGTTCCTTTGATGCATAGAGAATTCACATGCCAACATACCAATATTCACTCTTTTTGCACTCACATTCAATCCACCAAAATACATATACTACTCCCACAACACATGTGGTTCAATCTCAAAACTGTCTTGTATATATACCTGACTTGTCTGCAAGCACCAATTAGGTCGGCTTCAAAAAATTATCAAAGATAATTCAAGCGTGTAGCACGCTACATCATGTTGGCATGGATCACACATACAAAATTTAGTTCATTACAACTTCAACTACTTATTAGGTCAGCTAGAGATAGACCTAATGAAAAAATGCAAACAACATAATGATGCCAACATCATATACGAGCACTCCCACACATGATATTCTGACCATGCATGCTTCCATCAACCAAAAACCGTTTCCCAAAACTACAAGCAATGATGATCACTAGAGGGGAATTGTAGACCAAAATACTAGAGGACATTTCTACATACCGGTTCAACATTTTAGATCAAATTTGACTTTTAACTTGCAGTTACAACTCATATATCATGGTGACATCAATGACAACACAAAAGCTGCATTAATAGATGTGTTCTTCTTCATTCTTCCAACAAATACTACTATTCCACTTCAAATTTAGCATTAGAATAATGTTTCCATTTAACACTATTATGTTAATCCCTTATCAACCATTGATAATGTTTCCTTTATTTAGTGAATATAAGAAGGAAAGACAATAATATTTACTTCCCATTAAAATACTAGTGACATTACTATAGTCTTATTTATTCAAGAGGCTTATGTTGGCTAGTAACACTTGCAAAATTTCTAATATGTAACCACATAATTACCATTTAATAACATTCATAATAAGGTCACTAAAACTACAATACTCATGTCAACTCCAAATAGTAATATTATTTTATCATTCGATGACATTGATAATAATGTTACTAGCATTTGGAACAAAATAATTGCCAATACCACCATTAATTAGAATATTATTATCATCCTAAATAACAATTGTACTTTAATCAATTCTTTAACTCCATTCTACTTAATATTAAATTCTACATGTATAATTGGTATTTATTTACTTATCCTTATATTTGTTGATGTCTTTTGTTTTTCCAAGTTTTTATCATTATTGTTTGGCTCATCGTTGTCTTATAGATACTCATTCCCTAGTACTAATATTATTGTAGTAAATAATTGTTCTATCCCCTATTTAAATATGATTAACAATATTAATATGTATCCTATTTAAATTATCATTAATTCAACATATTATTTAACTTTGATACTTATGCTGGTTGCAACGTTACTATTTATTTATTTTCATGACTATCTACTATTAAGATTTAAATAATATTAATTTTATAATATGATTACTTCTAATTGAAAAATTTGACAACACATTTATTATTGTCCTTAGTAAAATGATCTATCAACATCATTATTTTAATCATTACGATTAATAAATTGCTAATACATAATCTTGGTTTAAATCTCCACGATATAGTTTATAATATACCATCTAATATTAATCATGATATAAATAGATAGCAACATTTATATTCACATTTATACTAATGTAAGTAAATAATCACACTATTATTATTAACTCCACTAGTCATGAGGCACTGATATTTGGGTTTATTTCTAACATCCACCTTGGAATAAATGTGATTATAATATCATTATGCTACACTCAAAAGGGATCACACTTAGGTTTGATGACAATAAAATAACATAGGGAAATTAGAAAGCCCTAATCGCTATGAAGTTCTAATTGCTACACCTTAATTAGCCCTAACTCTTTTTCCCTATTCTCTTCTACTTGGCACCACTCTAAGGGTTTTGTTGCAAACTTATGGCCTTGCCAAGATGGTAGAGCTCCTAAATTTTTTTGAAAACTTTGTGATATGTCTTGCCTTGTCATGATTCTAAGCTTCAGGGTAAGGTTTAAGGGTTAGGGTTTTAGGTTGGAAACTCTCTTTTCAAAATTCGTATGATCATCACCATTCAAAATTTTAATTCTCTATTGATCCATCACACCCGATTACTGGTCACTTAAGTTATTTCTTGAGTCACTGAAATCATTATCCACACTGGTCCCTTTTGTCTAGGTTTGTCGGTCACCATCTACAAGTTTATCATTTTAATTTTTCTATAGTCTAGCTAAATAATTTCATGTTTAAAGACTTAGTTATTAAGTCTTCTTCCTTGAGGGTTAATTCTCATAGACCTAGTCATGGACCTATTTTAAGAACTAACAATTTTTGCATGTGCATAAATAAAAACCCATGGTGGTCATTTGATCATTGTGATTTGATCACGATCATTCCCCACATGCCCATCCTATGTTATTTCTTATTATTTTATTCAAATGTATTGGCAGGCTTAAGCCATGTGTCTTGTGCTTAGGTGGGCTCGATGCCTTTATTGAAGACTGTAGGCAGTATCAAAGGAAATCAATGGTGGTCGATAGATTATGTGGCGACATATCAACCATTCTCGTGTACCCCTTCCTATTTATTCTTCACTAAAATAATCTCATGGGCTAGCAAGTGGTCATCATGTGTCATGTCTGATGGTGGGCTCAATGGTTTCAAGTGGTCAACAAGTAGAGCTCTGAATATAACCGATGGTCGATAGCAGGTGACATGGGTTAATCCTAACCACTCCTCGCTATCCCATGCTAGTCTCTCCTTTATTGAAAGGTTCTCAATGGGGTCCTGGGTGATTGCCACATGGAATAACCCAGAGGGCATGGAAGCATTGAAGCAATGGTGAATATTAATCAAATATTTCCACATGGGTCATAAACAATAAAGGGTGTGCTACTAAATGAAAGTATGATGCATGTGTTTTGAGATATCTTAATTTGGGTCATTGATGGTGTAGGAGGAATAAGGCCATAGGAAATTAATTTTGATTCAGATGTGAGTAAGTGGAAGCTGTGAGATTTAATATCAACCCTTCCCCATCTCCCCAATAATAAAAAGTGTGAATGGTTTAAGAACCACAGGGGTGAGTAGAAGAGGACACATGGATTCTGGCTGCAATAACAAAGGAATGGTAGGGTCTATGAAACATTAGCAAGTGGTTCCATGTGGCTTATTTTCATTTAATGAATATTGCAGCTACATATAGTCAAGTGTTTCAAATCAAGATGATTAAATATGATCATTCATCAGCTAATATTCCCACGTGATCAATGACTAGCATTCAAAATTCAATTTGAGGGCAAGTGGGTCATTCTGGTTCACACGAGCAAACCTAAATAATGGAAAGGATGTCGAGTTTCCAAGGAAGGAGGTTGCATAACTATTAAAACCTATCTTGAAAGAATAATTTAGCATTATGAAGGATTTTGTACACCCTTGGAGAGCTTGTGATATGGTTTTCAAGCTTCTCAGATGACGAGGCTAGGGTTATCAACTTGTGAAAGAGCTAGTAAGTAAATCACTACCTCCTCATTAGAATTATTGATAAATTGTGTTTTCCCCAAACCTCTGAGTTAGTTAAGGTTTTTTCTTGGTTCTGCATTTTAAGGTTTGACGTTCATAAAGGAGAATTGGTTAGTCCTACATTATCATAATTAGTGTCGAACCCTTATAGAAGTTGTAAGTTGTGTTCCAAGAAGCCAAAAACCCTGCTTTATATAACCTTTTGTGTCATGGCTCCCAAAGCATAGTTGAAAGCATCCTCGTCTAAAGGACATACTTCTATACCCAAAAGGAATTTGAATAAAGAACTTATTGACCTATTGCTACCCTCAACTAGTGAAAAACCTAAGGGTCAACTACTTCTCCAAGGTCTACAAGTAGTTGAGGGTTTGATTGAAAAGAACAATTCTATTAAGGATGCCCAATTACCATAAATTAGATGGGAATTGTTCTATGGATGGTTTAGAAATAGAAACATGGGTATTCCAATTGGTAGCCCTTAGAATTGTGACCTGGTAAATTTGATTGTACCAAATGTCTACATGGATGTTGAATTCCTCAAAGAAGTAGCCAACAATTATGACCTAGTCATAAGGACTATAAGGACATATGATGGGAAGGAAATGGTTAAAATTACCAAGGAGGAATTTTCTCTTATTTCAACCTCACCAATTGGAATGATGAAATGACTAAGATTAATGAAATCCTTAAGGAGGAATATGATAAGAATAAGATTGCATTCAAAGTTCACATCCTACCAAGGTATCTAAAATAAATTGGGGGATGAAGGATTACAATAGGGAAATATGGTAAGGAGCTTTTCCCTATTAATTATTTTGTTTCCTTCTTCAAAGAAAACTTTTGCTCCATTTTCTAGATAACTAGTTATGATCCTGTCACGGGAATTCCTATGGCATGGATGTATATGGTAGGCCATAGTCAACACCCCCAATATTGTACTATATATGACTATGTAGGATTTCTTGTAGAAAGTATTCGTGAGGGTTTGATAAGGTTGAAGAAAGGAGCAAATGGAGTAAGGTTTAGCTGGTATTCATTGTTGATGCATATTTTTTTATTCAAAGATGCACCTTAATCTAGGTAGAATATGACTTTGGATAGGAAGGAGGGTAACTTGAATTTCTCTATGTAATAGTGGACTACTATTTTGGACAAAGATGATAGTATGTATGACTATGTGACATTTAGAAATTTGTTTGCTTCAGAATTGAAGAGAGTCCTGGTTGTGAATATACCTAGGATTCCAAAGGCCCTCCATTACTTCTTGAGACCCAAGGAAAGAAGGCCCGAGTTGGTGATTGATCACAATTGGGGAGATGTTATCCCATACCTTGATTATATTATTTTAATATTATATGGTTCCATTGTTTCACCTCACTTGCCACCAAAATATATACTAGAGAGAATTGGTTTCCTTGAGCTAATATGACAACTAGGAAATGTGGAAAATGAACATTTGTTGAATTAAGGAAAAGGAACATTCTTTCTTTTCTATACATGCTTTTATAATTTTGTGATGAAAAAGGAGGCTAGAATATGATACTTAATATACTTAAGGTTTACCGCATGCAAAGAGCGATAGAGAGGATCAAATATGACCCTGAATGCTTCATGGTTTGGTTGGAGGAAAGGAACAAGAATTACAAATTTGTGCACATCTTCCAATTCTCGGAAGATGTGATAAGAAATATGTTTGATCTTTTAGAACAAGAATGAAGAAAGGAAAAATGGATTGCTTTCAATAAAATGAAAAGAAGGATAAAGAAGGGAAAACCTGATTTCATTCTTCTTCTAGAGATTGATAATGCTATGCAAAATGTGGAGCATGTGTCCCAAAATTTTGAAAGAATAGTGGGCCATCTTTAAGGTGAGGGAATAATTAAGGATAAGGGAAAAGCCCCCATTGAAGAAGAATGAGGTGAAGGAGAGGTCTCTGCTATGGAAGAGAAACTTGCACCTCAAGCCCTTGATGAACCAAAAATAAAGTTCTTTGTGAGGAGAAGTAAGAAAAATAAAAATGATACTAATCCTACCCACTCCCCACAAGAGGAGAAAATACTACCTTTTCCTGTGCTACAAGTACCACCACCATCTCCTCCAAAGCTAATAGGACCTAAAATTGTGGATATTGATACTCCATAATCAAGTGCATCACCACCAAAGGAGCCCTCATTGAAGTAAAAAGTTTGGTGGATTGTGTTGATGAAGAATCTGACGATGAGATTTTGGTATCAGAACAAGAAATGCAAGAAGGAATGCCCACTGCACCAATAGTGGGGGCGACACATAAATTAAGTATGAGGTTAAGTAAATTTGACCTCACTAGGCTCAATGGAAAATATGATATGTGGGTAGAGGCATGCATAAATTTATTGGATGATGATTCATTTGTAAAATCTGAAGATTTTCTAGAATTTGCATATAGGGCTAAGAGAGATGAATATGTCAATATCCTGGCCATAGAAAGAAGAATTCATCTAGAATTGTCTGATGCTACCATTCAAGGAAAGGTTTTGAATGAAATGAAAGCCAAGTTTTAAAATATGATTGCAAATGAAGGTATTGAGTTGGTAAGAAATAGTGGTATTTTATTACTTCTATAGTGGGATTTGGCTTCTGCTATAGCCTTTGATTCGATAAAAGATGTGATAGGCCTCTTTAAAATTAAGAAGAAGAGGATAAAATTGTATTGCAAGGGTTTTCCTTTAGTGAACAATGGGATGCATTAGTTATTTGGTCTCTTTCCCCAAGTACAAGAAAACCCAATATCACTTATCCTACACTTAACTATAAAGGAGGCCTAATAATAAAGAGAGTGTCAAAGACACTAGCTCTAGAGGCAGCAAATATGTCAATACATGTTGTATAATTCACAAGGTCCATTTTAGAATAAATAACTATAGAAAATGAGAAGCTTAGGATAGACTACAATAATTTGTTAGTTCAATATGGAAAGCTAGAACAACACAATATGCAGTTGAAAAGAAAGGTTGCATTATTAGAGGAGAAGTTGCAAAATTTGCAAAAATAAAAGCATGAACAGGCTAGTGATGATTCCCCTACCACTTTGCAAGAAATTTCACCCCTCTAATTTACCATTGAAATAAGTCCCTCATGGGAAATTGTTCCATATAACATGGGAAGTGTACCCATTTCAATGATAGATCCTAGTACATCAGAAATACCATAGGCTGAGGGAGATATTAACATGGAGGAGTATCTCGGGAAGCTAAGAGAAAATAAAGAAAAATGTGATAATCATGATAAGGAGATTTTTCATAGCAATATGAATATTGTCACTACAATATTGGAGCATCTAAACAGAGGGGTGAATAACATATTGAATAACATTCATAATAACTATTCATCCATGGTGGCTACTATGAATAATTTTTGACAATGATAGGGAAAGAGATATTCCACTTATGGAAACATGGATCCCTAGGACAACTAAACTAAGATTGATGTCAATTGGAGCTAAGCAGGATGCTAACCCCCCTAAGAAGTTCAAGCCCAATCAGAATCTTGTATGTAAAATTGAAGGGTATAGGGGAAACAAAGAACCTTTGGAAATAAAGATAAGGGATTTGGTGAAGTCCTTTCATGAAACACATCATGGTCTCCTTCCATCCATTTTAAGGGATGATGGTTATATAAAAACCCTGCAAGAATGGAAGGACAAAACTAATAAAACCATTTTATATCAGCTAGTTTCAATTTGTCAAAAATATGATATGGGCACACTAAAAAGCAATATGGATATGTTGGCTCATGTGGAGATTGTCTTGTTAGAGTTTGATAGGGAGGCCAACCAAATTTTTACCACGTATGCACCTCATAGAGAAAGAGATGATGAATTCATGAATTTTGACTGACCTACTAATGAGGAATTCAAGGCATGGATAGGAAAATACTTGGAGGGGGTGGTGGATTAGTATGAAGAGGCGGGATGGTGATTTGAAAATTTGATTTTGAATTATGCAATCATGATGAGTAACAAATGGGTGAAAATGCACTCCATAGCCTAAATTTAGTACAAACTAGGCTTTTGCTAAATTATAGAAAATAGAGTGCACTTTCTTCAAATTGAATTGATGAGAGGATAATAGACATGGGCATTCTCTTTGTCCTTTCCTTTCTATTTATTTTATTGCTTTTGTTCTTTCACTTGGTGTGCGTGGGCGCAAATTTTGAGGAAATTTTTTGAAGATACCTTTTCCTTTTGGAAGGTTGGACCCAATCTCCAACAATAAATGAAGATGATTCTTTTCAACATGTTCCTTTTGGAAGGCGTAATATTTTACATTGACTGAAAGGAGGATTTTGTTTTAATGATGAATATTTGATTAGTTTGTTGTAACTTTTCATAGGGGAATACTTGTTATGGCAGTCAAATTAAAATTTGACATGTCTAATTCTCGGCCTGAAGCTTGTTTTGCTCCCTTGTTCTTATAAAATGGAATTTTGGGCCATTAGTATATGTCTCTTGTTGAATTCCAGATCCAAATTATGCAAATTAGGAATACAGAGAGAACATATATGAAGTATATATCTTAAGTTTAGAGTCTAGCATGTAAATATTATTAATTGTATGTTTTTTGAGCATAACTAAACAATAATTAATATCTCATGAGTCTATTGTCTCTCTAGTTTTATGTCGTATCTAAATTATTAATAAAAAAATTTGATCAAGAATCATTTCATTAATCTTCATTGGCATTGTACTTTGATGTATGTTTTAATTTAGGCTCTCATTCAATGTATTAGCTAAAATTCTTTGATAAAATCATGAATTTGTATACATGTTTAGTGGGTCTGATAAGTATTCATAGAATCTAAATATTGATATGTGAGTTGAAAGACAGTCTCACATAGATCATGGATGTTTAGAATTAAAATCACCTTATAGTTTGATTTGTAGTGTTTTTACTCCTTGCCCAAAGATATGGCACTAGTCATAGGTATTATTTGTATTTCCCATGGTTTTGGTTATCCAATTTAAGAACAAAATTCATAAATAATATTTTAAATCATTTTACCTATGTTAAGGTTAGTGTTGTTTGGATTATCAGCTTTAGAAGTGTTATCTTTTAAAGAAATTTCTATTTTCTTTAAAGATTTCATTTATTTAGCATTTGATTGAGAATGTATCTATTAATTGTGCATTGTGTGGTATAGTTGTGTATCAAGATTATATAATGCACATTATGGGATTACCCTCCCTAATCTTACAAAGCCTAAAGTGTAGGAGGAAAGCATTATAGTTTTTCCTCATTTGTTGGCCAATCGTCTCCTGAGTATTCAATAATTGAAGTTGGAAAATTCATAGATACATAGTGGGATATGCTTGGTTCTCCAAAAATAACCAATATATTAGTGACTCTACTGGGGATATGGTTTGATAAAATATTTTTTCTCTAGAGTGCCTCATTAAAGATTACTATTCTCCATAGTAATTCTTATCCATAGAGTCATTTTATTTTAAGTTTATATTAGCCACTATTTAGATTTGCTCCAATTTTCCTGCTATTTTGTGTTCAAATGCCTTTGTTGAAAGTTCGACAAAAATTATCTTAAATTTTCCAAATATTGTTTGAGTTTGTAAGGATCTTATGAAATTTTTATAAATTGTAACACAACTCTACAAAACTATCCAAAGCAATTTGGGTGACGACTCTAAAGTCTCTACACTAGTATGTGCCAATATTTAAAGATATAAAAGAAGTGAAGAAGAAGAATAGAATAAATTTGTAGACAAGAGAAAGGAAGTTTCAAGCACAAATGTGAAGAGCCCATGGTCACATGAAGAAAAATATAGAGAAAAATTTGGAGGGAAAACTGCCCAAGAATACTCATGGAAAATGGGTAAGAGAAAAAGAAGCAGAAACAAGTAATTCTACCCCTCATCCAACTCCTGAACATGAATCTCATTCTAGTTCTAGTTCCGAACATGATAGAAACTTGTTAGAGTTTAGTGATAATACATCTCTTGAAAGAGGATAAGTTATAATGAAAAATATTGTAAATGAGCAATGCTCAGATCAAGGCTTAATGCCCATGAAGAGAAGGGATAGAGTTAGAATACAACAAGATAATATAAATGTCAGAAATTCTAGGGATGCAGGGCATTTGGCGACAACTTCTATCAAAAATACCCCTCTTCCTCAAGATCAGTTGTCTGGTTTTGATGAGAATATCAGTGAAAATACTCTTGCCCATGCTGAAATTGTAATAACATCTGATGATAATACTAATTTACCAGAGGAGGAGGAGGTTTTTAATGATATGCAATAGCTTAGAGCCAGAGCATTGAAGTGTGATGAAAATAGGAGAAAGAGGGAGGAGGAGAGAGAAAAAATGTTAAGGGAAGCTATGATTGAGAGAGACATTGTCCAAAGAAAATTTGAGAAAATGGAGGAATTAGAAAGGTTAGTAGCTAAATGTACCCAAACGATTGGTCCCATAGTTGAAGAAAATTTGTCTAGAGATCCTATAACTGCTTTAGCTAATTTTATTTGTTTAAGTTCATGGATTAATCCTTCTGTGAAAGCCTCTCTTATAGTTGATCCTGCCCCTAGTAATAAGATTGCTAATCCTATTCCTCATAACAAACCTATTGATCCTGCCCCTAGGAAAGCAAAGGAATTTCCCCAAAACAATGTTAAGGGAAAGAAACCACTCACTAGTGTCAAGATAAATGAGTGAGGTTCCTCTCAAAATGACACATCATAAGATGATTCTATCTCACTGGTTGATAAGTTAATTAAAGATAATGCAGAGTTATATAGGAAAGTGCAAGAGATGGAATTACTAGCTATGAACAATGAAATGAAACAAAAATTAGGTTTCCTAGAATCTACCATGAAGACTTTTGTCCCTAAAACTCAACCCCATCAAGCCCATATATCATCTTCAAATCCCTCATCTAGTACAAATCCTTCCAATTCATCCCCACAACCTAAGAGTAAAGCTAAGACAACTTAGAAATAAGATTCCCAACCCAAGATACTTGACATTGTGACATATGAAAACAATTATGATAAAAGAAATAATCATGACAATCAGAATGAACATGAGGGACACTTTGGAAGAAGACTATTACACACTGATATATACAAGTAGTTATTCTTTGATGAAATCTTAGGATATCCTAATCCTATTCTTGATAATACAAGAAAGAATTTGCCTAAGTTCACTGGTAATAATGCTTTTAGTGGTGAAGATCATCTGAAAGCTTTCCAAAGTTCCATTGAGGACTTTGAGCTTTGGGATGATGATTTTGCAATGAAATAATTTATGCAATCATTGACCAAAGATGCTAGATATTGGTATAGGAGCTTGCCTAATGCAAGAATTTATTCAAAAGATGCATTCTATAGAATTTTTAGAGAACAATATAGAGACCAAATCGATCCTAGATCTACGTTAAATGATTTTAACAATATCAAAAAGGGACATAATGAAATGGCAACTAATTTTAATGTGATGTTCCAAAAGGCCATGAATAGATTCCCTAACTATTTAATGCCTAATGAAAATGCATACCTGGTAGTATACTATAATGCATATGATTCAAACATATGTTACTTGCTTAGAGATAAGAAGCCACAACATCTGTGAGAAGTTGATAAGATGACAATATACTTAGAAAATAATTGGAGGACCTCTGGTAAGGTAGGGAGAAGAGATGATCCCAAACCTTTAAATAATCCTAGAGTTCAAAATGAGAAAGCTGGTAAATCTGCAGTTCCTGAGGAAAATATGGATCAGGTGCTTAGTTTGTTGCAAAAGGCAGAAAATAATGATAATCCATAGTTCCAAAGAAATGAAAGTCCACCAAGGTTACAAGATTACCCTTACCACACTAACTAGAATAATGGAAAGCTAGTTCATAACAAATAGAGAAATGTTCAAGCATAGGGTACAACTGAACCATTACAGAAACAATCTACAAATGTCACTAAATATTTACCTTGGTGTATGGCTTGCCAATTACCTCATTCACCACAACAATGTGATGTGGAAATATTTGTGAAAGAATATCAATATGACCAAGGATATTTTGAACCCCCTCAAGATCAAGATGAATTAACAAAAGTGTTTATGACTCCATTAGATTTTTCCTATGATGATTATTCTTCTAATGACGAGCCTTGCAAGGGTGAAGTTGATATGCAAAGACAAGAAGTAGATGTACATCATCAGCAAGTCTTTTCAGATGAATAAGGGGAAGATGATTGTCATGCTTATAATATTGAATTGGATAATGTTTTCTTGAGAAAACCCTCAAATAAAGAAATTGAAGATTTGACTAATCAAGCAATAAACAATTACCATTTGAGAAACAAGGTGTTGAATGGTCATTAGGGTAAGTCGAGCAGCATGTCCATTAAGGAAAATAAGGTATGTGACAAAGAGTCTAAGGAAGAAGCTAGGAAAGATGTGGTAAAACCCAAAGAGAACAAAGGAGACAAAAATTGGGTTAAAAGGGATGATAAAGCCAAGACAGATGGTGTAGTTGCTTCTTCATCTGGAAAGGGTAAAGAGCAAGAATGCAGTCTTGAAAAGAGTGAGAAACAAGTTCATAAAATGATGGATAAGGAAGTATCTTTTCTTGAATTACCAAAGTACACTCACGTGGAAATGTTTCAAGTATTGTCTCAGGTTAAGGTTATAGTCCCACTTTTGGAAATGATGAGGATTGATGAAAAAAAGGATAAAATGGTTGCCTCATTAATAGTATAGCTACTTTTTCTAATAGAAAAATGGTGATTGATCCTCCTAAGGTAATCAAAAATCAACAAAGGATCAATAAAGTGGAAGTAGCTAGTAAAAATATTGAACTATACTTGGGGGCTATCACTAATGAATTCCCAATTAATGTGAATCCATTTTTTATGAGTCTGATTATTTACAAGAAGTTGTTAAATAATTGCATCATTGGTTTAGGGGCCTCAAAAAATGTGATTCAAGTGAAAATAATGGAGGAAATGGGTCTAAATATTGATAGTGCTTATGGAAAATGTTATGCAATGGACTCAAGAGAATTACCTGTCATAGGGGTGATTAACAGAGTCCCATATAAACTTGTAGCCTTCCTTGAGAAGGAATTGTAGATGAGTATCATAGTGGTGGATAACCCACCAAATTATGGGATGTTGTTTTCAAGACAATGGAGTGCATCCATGGGTGGAATCATTTTGTGTGATTTATCTTTTTCTACCTTCTCCATTGACAAAAAGGATGTCAAAATTGCTAGAGAACCAAGAGCCCATCATATGATTGAATATCGAGGAGAGCTAGAAGAACCATTGATAATCAAATTTGTGGATACTGGTTTGGATACATTTTGAGTTAGAGAATTAAAACACTTGAGAAGATGAGGTTAAGCTTGCACCAATTGATAGAGAGGTCCTAGATGCAACACAAGAAAATACCCTTTGGACTATGTATTTTTATGGAGCTTTTCCAGAAAAGGCTTGGGTGTAAAAGTTATCCTCATCTCCCTACAAGGTAAAACATTCAAGTACTCTTTCTTGTTAAAGTTTTCTTGCATGAATAATGTAGCTAAATATGAGGCTCTATAGCTTGGTTTGGAACTAGCTTCAAAGCATGGTATTAATATGTTAAAAGTGTCAGGAGATTCTAAATTGGTTGTTTCCCAAGTAAGATCTAGATTAGTTTCAAAAAATAAAAGGCTTAAGCAATATAGGAACATTGTTTGGGACACCATAAAGGGTTTTGATGCTTTTAACATAGACTCGATAGAAAGAGGACTGAATGTCAAGGTATATTTGTTAGCCAATATTTCTATAAGATTAGATTATGTTACTTTTGATGGTACATCAAAGATAGAGGTGCAAACTTAGCCTGCAGTGCCTGACAATATTTTCAACTAGCATGTATTTGATAATGATGATGATATTTTGAAATTCTTACACTATATAGATCAATATGAGAGCCAAGAAATTGACTTCAATTCATTGGTAGTGTAAGTAGAGGGTATAGAAACAATATTTGGGAATGAAGTAATCCAATTGAAAACTAATAAGATTCCCAAAGGATTAGTTGCACTAGAAAGGGTCTTTGATGGCCCTAATAAAACAAATGTTAAAGAGACATCTTCCCACATGGAAGATTTGGAAGAAATTAACTTGGGAACTGAGAATTCTCCCAAAAAGGTATACATAGGAAATAAAATGAAGCATCATGTAAGAAACATGTTGATTTCCTTGTTAATAAAGTATAGACACACGTTTTCCTAGTCATATGATGACCTAAAGGCTTACAGGAAGGATCTATTTCAGCATGAGATACCTTTAAAGCTTGATGTAAAACCTTTTAGGCAGAAGAAAAGACCAATAAATCCCACACTTTAGCCCAAAATGAAAGAGGAACTAACAAATTTAAAGGATGATGGGATTATTAAGCCTATAGAGCATTCTTCATGGGTTTCAAACTTGGTTCCAGTTAGAAAAAATAATGGTGACCTGAGACTTTGTGTTGATTTTAGAAATCTAAAGGTAGCTTCCTTTAAAACAATTATCCTCTAGCTAATATGGAGGCTATGTTACAGAAGGTGACAAGATGTGAATTTCTATCAATGATGGATGGGTTCTTAGGCTACAATCAGGTCATGGTAGAATAATCTGAACAATAGAATATTGCATTCACTATGCCATGGGGAAGCTATGTGTATGTAAGAAAGCCATTCAGTCTTATCAATAAGAATCCAACATTTCAAAGAGCCATGGATTTGGACTTTGCATATTTCATTCATCTATTCCTAGCTATATATCAAGATGATCTGACTACTCACAACAAGAAGGAAGAAGATTACTATTCCCACTTGGAGAAAATATTTGTCAGAGCTCTTTGGGATTTATTTGAATCCTAAGAAATGTGCCTTTGGGGTTAAGGAAGGTAAATTGTTGGGACACATTGTGTCTAAAGAAGGAGTCGGGATTGATCCTTAACATGTAGAAGCTATAGATAAAATCCAACAACCTAGAAATACAAAGGGGATTCACTCATTTTTCAGGAAAATAAATTTTGTGAGAAGGATTGTCACTAACTTTGTTGAAATTGCTAGGCCAATCTCTAAAATGTTGAAGAAAGGAGAAAAGGTATCATGGACACAAGAGCCTACCAAATCCTTTCAAGATATAAAGGATGTTATCAAGGAAGCACTTATGCTCAAATTCCCTAATTATTCAAAGCCATTTCAACTATTCACTTTTCCTTCATTCCATACTATGGCAGGAGTGCTATTATAGAAAAATGATGAAGGCTTTGAGCAGCCTATTTCTTTCTTTAGAAAATCTTTGTAGGCTGCTAAGCTTAAATATGATGCTACAGAGAAGCAGGCCTATGCATTGGTCAAAGATATGATTTTTTTTAGGACATATTTGATGGGAGCAACTATAGTGGCATATGTTCCAAGTGAGGTAGTTAATGATATTTTCAATCAACAGGAAACCACACGTCGAAGATGTAGGTGGATCAATAGGATCCAGGAGTTCAAGATTGATATCTAGATTACAAGGCTAGTGAGAGGTCAAGGTCTGGAAAAATTGATGGCTGAGACCAACTTGGAAGCCAATCAAATCAATCAAGTTGAACATGAAAATTTTGCACCCATATGTGACATGCATACCTATGGATGGTATAGGAGAATTGTGGAATACCTATAGGAAATGCACTACCCTAAAGGTATGCTCAATAATGAAAGAAGAAATCTCAAACTTCAGGCTATCAAATATATCATTATTGATGGTGAACTATGGTGGAGAAGCCCAAAAGGTGTACTACTTAGATTTGTAGATGGAGATCAGGCATAAGACATTTTGATCAAAATGCACAAAGGAGCATGTGGAAGTCACTATATGGAAAAAACAACTACTCACAAGATACTGAGATCAGGGTTTTGGTGGCCTTATGTGTTCAAAGATGCTCATAGGTTTGTTAAGAAGTGTGATGCTTGTCAGAGATTCACTGGTAAACTAAGATTTTTTGGTACAATCTACCTCGTAGTCCGGTTTTAGTTTAGGCTCCTTTTCAACAATGGGGCATTGATTTTACTGGTGAGATGTCAGAAAAGTCAAGTGGGGGATAATCCTAGATCCTTGTTGCAACAAATTACTTTACAAAGTGGGTAGAATAAATTCCCACAAGGAAAGCAACAAGCAAGGTGGTAATTATTTTTTTGATGAATAACATATTAATTAGATTCAAAGTCCCAAAAATAATTATTTCTGACAATGCCATGTGCTTCAAATCTGAGGAGTTTACTAACTTCTGCAATAAGCATGGCATATGTATCTTCTACTCATCTCCTTATCACCCACAAGGGAATGGACAAGAAAAATCTAGCAACAAGAGTTTGATGAAGATCGTCAAACGGGTGATTGAGAAGAACAAAAAGGCTTGGGATTCAAAACTGCAGCTTGCATTATGGGTAGATAGGACCACTATCAAGAAGGTCATTGGGTAGTCACCATTCAAAAAAAATTATGTGTTAGAAGGAAGGATTCCTCACAACAACTTGTTAAGAATGTACAATTTCATTCAAGAGTATGATACTAATGTATGTGATGAGATGCAACACAAGATGGAAGAGCTAATTGAACTTGATGAAACTAGAAGAGGAGATCATAAAATAAATGAGAAGTTGCAAATTCAAGTCAAACATATGTATGATAAGAGGGTCATTGAAAGGAAATTTGAGGTTGGATGAATGGTCCTGATGTGGAATGCAAGGATGGAAGACAAAGGAAAATACTAGAAGTTTGATCCTCTGTGGCTTGGGCCATATTTGATTGTCGATACACACAAAGAGGACTCATATTTTTTGCAATCTTTGTTAGGTGAAGTTCTAGAACTGCCAGTACATGGACAGTTCTTGAAGTCCTATTTCTCCTGAAATAGATTATCTTCCATGTACATTGTATACTTTTGTAATTAGGGTATATAGGTTTGGTGTGTTTTCTTTCTGTCATGTCTATTTTCCTTGTCCAAGCAGACTCCTAGGTTTTTTGTCTCTCTCTTTTGGTCTGCTTCACCATGAGATCTAGTTTCTCACCATATCCACCAGGGGTATGTATCCCTGAGGATGAGCCACTGGTAGAGCTCCTAATTTTTTTTGAAAATTTTGTGATATGTCTTGCCTTGTCATGATTCATAGCTTCAGGGTAAGGTTTAGGGTTTTAGGTTGGAAACCCTCTTTTCGAAATTTGTATGATCATCACCATTGGATGTTTTAATTCTTTGTTAACCCATCACACCTAGTTACCAGTGACTTAAGTTGTGTCTTGATCCATTGAAATTTTTATCCACACTGGCCCCTTTTGTCTAGTTCTGTTAGTCACCATCTGCAACTTTATCATTTTAATTTTTCCATAGTCTGGCTAAATAATTTCATGTTTAAAGACTTAGGTATTAAGTATTCTTCCTTGAGGGTTAAGTCTCATAGACCTAGTCGTGGCCCTATTTTAAGAACTAAAATTTTTTGGATGTGCATAAATGAAAACCCATGGTGGTCATTCAATCATTGTGAGTTGATCACGACCGTTCCCCACACGCCCTTCCTATGTTACTGCTTATTATTTTATTCACACTAGCTGGTGGGCTTAAGCCACGTGTCTTGTGCTTAGGTGGGTCTAATGCGTTTATTGAAGGCTGCAAGCGGTATCAAACGAAATCAATGGTGGTTGATAGATCATGTGGCGACATCTCAATCATTCCTGCACACCCATTCCTATGTATTCTTCATTAAAATAATCTTATGGGCTGGTGCGTGGTTGTCATGTGTCATGTTTGATGGTGGGCTCAATGCTTTCAAGTGGTCAACAAGTAGAGCTTTGAAGAGAATTGATGATCATTAGTGGGTGACGTGGGTCAATCCTAACCACTCCCTACTATCCCATGCGGGTCCCTCCTTTATTGATAGGTTCTCAATGGGGCTGCGGGCGATTGCTACATGGAATAACCTAGAGGGCATGGAAGCATTGAAGCAATGGTGAATATTAATTAAATATTTTCATATGGGCATAAACAATAAAGGGTGTGCTACTAAATGAAGGTATGATGCACGTGTTTTGAGGTTTCTTAATCTGGGTTGTTGATAGTGTAGGAGGAATAAGGGCATAGGTGACCGGTTTTGATTTAGATGTGAGTAAGTAGAAGCCATGAGATTTAATCTCAACCCTTCCCCGTCTCCCCACTGATAAAAAGTTTGCATGGTTTAATAACCACGGGGGCAAGGGCAAGAGGACATATGGATTCTAGTTGTATCGACAAACGAAGAGTGGGGCCTGTGAAACATTAACAAGTGGTTCCATGTGGCTTATTGTCATTTAATGAATAATGCAGCTGCATATAGTCAAGTTTTTCAAATCAAGATGTTTAAATCTGGATTGTTCATCAATTAATATTCCCACATGATCAATGGATAGCATTCAAAACTCAATTTGAGGGCAAGTGAGTCATAGTGGTTCACACGAGCGAGCCTTAATAACAAAAAGGATGTTGAGCTACCAAGGTAGGAGGTTACATAGCTATTAAAACATGCCTTGAAAGAATAATTGAGCATTGTGAAGGATATTCTACACACTTGGAGAGCTCGTGTTATAGCTTTTACACTTCTACGATGAGGAGGCTAGGGTTAACAACTTATGAAAGAAGTAGTAAGTAAATTACTACCACCTCATTAGAATTACTGATAAATTATGTTTTCCCCAAACCTCTGAGTCAATTAGGGTTTTTTCTTGGTTCTACATTTTAAGGTTTGACGTTCATAAAGGAGAATTGGTTAGTCTTGCACTATCTAATTAGTTTCGAACCCCTATATAAGTTGTAAGTTTTGTTCCAAGAAGCTAGAAACCCTGCTTTGCATTACCTTTTGTGTCATAGCTCCCAAAGCACAGTCGAAAGAATCCTCATCTAAAGGAGAGACTTATGTACCCAAAAGGCCTTTGAATAAAGACATTATTGACTAGTTTCCACCCTCAAATAGTGAAAAACCTAAGGGTCAGCTACTTCTCTGAGTTCCATAAGTAGTTGTGGGTTTTATTTACAAGAACAATTCTATTAAGGATGTCCAATTACCTTATACTAGATGGGAATTATTCTATGGATGGTTTAGAAATGGAAACATGGGTATTCTAGTTGGTAACCCTTGGAATTGTGACCTGGGAAAGTTGATTGTACCAAATGTCTACATGGATGTTGACTTGCTCAAAGCAGTAGCCAACAATTATGACCTAGTCACAAGTACTATAAGGACATATGATGGGAAGGAAATGGTTAAAGTTACCAAGGAGTAATTCACTCTTGTTTTCAAGCTGACCAAGTCAAATGATGAAATTCCTAAGATTAATGAAAGAATCCTTAAGGAGGAATATGATAAGAGTAAGATTGCATTCAGATTCCAAATCCTACCAAGGCATCTAGAATAAATTGTGGGCCAAAGGATTACAATAGGGAAATATGATAAGGAGCCTTTCCCTATTAATTATTTTGTTTCCTACTTCCAAAAAAAAGTTTTACTCAATTTTCTAGATAATTGGTTATGATTAAGTCATAGGAATGGCTATGGCATTGATGTATATGATAGGCCATATTCAGCACCCCCAATATTGTACTATATATGACTATGTAGGGTTTCTTGCAGAAAGTATTCATGAGGGTTTGATAAGGTTGAAGAAAGGAGCAGATGGAGTAAGGTTTAGCTGGTATTCATTGTTGATGCATATTTTTTTGTTCAAAGGTGCACCTTACTTTGGGTAGCATATGACTTTGGATAGGAAGGAGGGTAACTTGGATTTTCATGTGCAGTGTTGGACTACTTTTTTGGACAAGGATGACATGACATATGAATCTGTGACATTTCATAATTTTTTTCCTTTAGAATTGAAGAGAGTCCTAGTTGTGAATATACCAAGGGTTCCCAAGGCCCTCCATGACTTCTTGAGACCCAAGGAAAGAAGGTCTGAGTTAGCCCGGGTTGATCACAATTGGGGAAATGTTATCCCATACCCTGATTATATTGTCTTAAGAGTATATGGTTCCACTATTTTACCTCACCTACTACCAAAATATGTACCAGAGAGAATTGGTTTCCTTGAGGTAATATGGCAACTAGGAAGTGTGGAAAACGATAAACTTTTGAATCAAGGAAATGGAACATTATTTCGTTTGTATACGTGATTTTCTGATTTTGTGATGATAAAAGGAGGCTGGAATAAGATACTTGATATACTTAAGTCCTACCACATGCAAAGAGAAATAGAGAGGATCAAATATTTCATTGAAGGCTTCATGGCCTGGTTGAAGGAAAGGAACAAGAGTTACAAATTTGTGCAAATCTTCCAATTTTTTGAAATATATGATAAGAAATGTGTTTGATCTTTTAGAACAAGAATGAAGAAATAAAAAATGGATTGCTTTCAATAAAATGCAGGGAAGGATAAAGAAGGAAAAACATGATTTCATTATTCTTCTAGAGATTGATAATGTTATGCAAAAGGTGGAGCATGTGTCTCATAATTTTTTAAAAATGGGGGGCCACCTTGAAGGTGAGGGAATAATTAAGGATAAGGGGAAATCCCCTATTGAAGAAGAATAGGGTGAAGGAGAGTTCCCTGCTATGGAAGAGAAACCTACACCTCAATCCCTTGATGAACCAAAAATAAATTTCTTTGTGAGTAGAAGTAAGACAAAGAAAAATGATACTGTTCTTGCCCCCTCCTAGCAAGAGGAGCAAAGACTTCCTTCTCCTATTCTACAAGTACCACCACCATCTCCTCCAAGGCCAATAGGGACTGAAATTGTTGATATTGACACTCCACCATCAAGTCCATCACCACCAAAGGAGCCCTCATTGAAGAGGTGGAAGGTTGAAGTAACAGGTTTGGTGGATTATGTTGATGAACAATTTGATGATGATATTTGAGTATCAGAATAGGAAATGCAAGAAGGAATGCCCACTACGCTAGGAGTAGGGGTGGCACATCAATTAAGTATGAGGTTAAGTAAATTTGACCTCACTAGGCTCAATGGCAAAGATGATATGTGGGTAGAGGCATGCACAAAGTCTTTGGATGATGATTCGTTTGTAAAATCTAAGGCTTTTCTAGAGTTTGCATATAGGGCTAAGAGAGATGAATATGTCAATAGCCTGGCCATAGAAGGAAGTTTTCATCTACAATTGTCTGATGCTACCATTCAAGGAAAGGTTTTGAATGAAATGAAATCCATGTTCAAAAAGATGACTACAAAGGAAGGTAGAGAGTTGGTCAGAAATAGTGGTATTATGTTACTTCCATAGTGGGATTTGGCTTCTCCTATAGCCTTTGATACAATAAAAGGTGTGATAGGCCTCTTTACAATTCAGAAGAAAAGACTATGATTGCATTGCAAGGGTTTTACTTTAGTGAACAATGGGATGCATTAGCTATTTGGTCTCTTACCCCAAGTACAAGAAAACCTCATATAATTGAGCCTACACCTAACTGCAAAGGAGGGATAATAATAAAGAGTGTGTTAGAGACATCAGCTCTAGAGGAAAAAAGTATGTCAGAACATGTTGTAGAATTCACAAGGGCCAGTGTAGAATAAGTAACTGTATGAAAGGAGAAGCTCAAGATAGACTACAATAAATTTTTAGTTCAATATGGAAAGATGGAACAACACAATATGAAGTTGCAAAAAAAGGTTGGATTATTAGAGGAGAAGTTGCAAAATTTGCAGCCACAAATGCATGAACAGGCTAGTGTTGATTCCCCTTCAACTTCGCAAGAAGTTGCATCCCCCAAATCTACCACTAAAATAAGTTCCTCATGGGAAATTGTGCCACATAACATGGGAAGTATACACATTTCAATGATAGAGCCTAGTACATTAGAAATGCCATAGGATGAGGGAGATATTAGCATGGAGGAGTTGCTCAAGAAGCTAATAGAATATAAAGGAAAATGTGATAATCATGATAAGGAGATTTTTCATAGCAATATGAAGATTGTCACTACAGTATTGGAGCATCTAAATAGAGGGGTGGATAACATATTGAATAACATTCATAATAACTATTCATTGATAGTGGCTACTATGACTAATTTTGAAAATGATAGGGAAAGAGCTATTCCACTTATGGAAACATGGATCCCTAAGATGAAGGAACTAATATTCATGTCAATTGGAGCTAAGCAAGATGCTAACCCCCCTGAGAAGTTCAAGCCCACTCATAATCTTGTATGTAAAATTGAAGGGTATATGGGAAACATTGAACCTTTGGAAGTCAATATAAGGGATCCGATGAAGTCCTTTCATGAATCACATCATTGTCTCCTTCCATCCATTTTAAGGGATGATGGTAATATAAAAACTCTGGAAGAATGGAGGGATGAAACTAATAAAACCATTTCAAATCAAGCAATTTCAATTTTTCAAAAATATGATATGGGCACATTAAAAAGAAATATAGATATGTTGGCTCATGTGGAGATTGTCTTGTTAGAGTTTGGCAGGGAGGCCAACCAAATTGTTACTAATTATTCACATTATGGAGAAAGATTTGATAAAGTCATGAATTTTGACTGGCCTACTGATGAGGAATTCAAGGCATGGATAGGAAAATACTTGGAGGGGGTGGTGGATTAGTATGAAGAGGTAGGTTGGTGATTTGAATTTATGATTTTGAAGTTTGCAATCATGATGAGTAATGGATGGGTGAAAATGCATTGGATAGCCTGGATCTAGTATAGATAAGGCTTTTGCTAAATTATAGAAAATAGAGTGAAATTTCTTTAAATTGAATTGATAAAAAGGGCAACAGATGTGGACATTCTCTTTGTCCTTTCCTTTCTATTTCTTTCATTTCTTTCATTCTTTCACTTGGTGTGAATGGGCATAAATTTTGAAGAAACTATTTGAAGATGCCTTTTGGAAGGTGGGAATGGATCTACATCAATGAATGAGGATTATTCTTTTCAACATGTGCCTTTTGGAAGGCATAATATTTTGCACTCACTAAAAGGAGGCTTTTGTTTTAACGATGAATATTCGATTAGTTTGTTGTAACTTTTCATAGGGGAATACTTGTTATGGTGGTCAAATTAAAATGTGACATGTGTACTTCTTGAATTGAAGTTTGTTTTGCTCCCTTGTTCTTATAAAAGGGAATTCTAGGCCACTAGTACACATCTTTTGTTGAATTCTATATCTGAATTATGCAAATTATGAATACAGAGAGAACATATATGAAGTCTTTATCTTAATTTTAGAGTCTAGCATGTAAATTGTGTTAATTGTATGGTTTTTGAGCATATCTAAAAAATAATGAATATCTCATGAGTTTATTGTCTGTCCAATTTTATGTTGTATCTAAATTATTAATGAAACACTTTGATCAAGGATCATTTCATTAATCTTCATTTTCATTGTACTTTAATGTATGTTTTAATTTAGGCTTTGGTTCAATGAATCAATTAAAATGCTTTGATCAAATCATGAATTCGTATACATGTTTAGTGGGTCTGATAAGTATTCATAGAATCTGAATATTGATATGTGAGTTCCAAGATAGTCTCACGTAAATCATGGATGTTTAGAATAAAAATCACCTTATAGTTTGATTTGTTGTGTTTTGACTCCTTGCCCAAATATATGGCACTATTCGTATGTATTATTTGTATTTCCCATGGTTCTAGTTACCCAGTTTGATAAAATGATTCATAAATAATCTTTTAAATCATTTTACCTTTGTTAAGGTTGGTGTTGTTTGGATTCCTAGCCTTAGAAGTGTTATCTTTTAAAGGAATTTCTAGTTTCGTTAAAGATTTCATTTATTTAGCATTTGATTGAGAATGTATCTATTAATTGTGCATTGCATCATATAGTTGTGTAGCAAGATTATAAAATGCACATTATGGGATTACTCTCTTGGTCTTACAAGGCCTAAAGTGTAGGAGGAAAGTGTTATAGTTTTTCCTCCTTCGTTGGCTAATTAGCTCCTGAGTATTCGATAATTGAAGTTGGAAAATTCATAGATACTTAGTAGGATATGCTTGGTTCTCCCAAAATAACCAACACAAGGTTCTTTTGATGGCTTGAGCTCAGAATCATCATTTTTATAAGCTAGTTCCATTCTTACTTCTCCATAGGGTGTTTATATAGCTGTCAGAGGGTATAGACCTACTAATACTTCATTTCTTTCTATTTTCATTAGCCCATTTCTAACTAAGGGTTTTATAATAGGCACAATTTGCAAGGTGTTGGATGTATATAAAGAGGCAATGCAGTTTTAAGAATATTTATCATAATTTTCTCTTTTTTTCTCTATTTACAAGCATTTTAGTAGTGTCGATTTGCAAGGGCACTGACAAGTTCCCATCTATACATTTTGATCGGAAATGGAAGCTTGGAGACAAATCACACTTGTAACCTCTTCAACAAGAGAAAATTTAATTTGGGTGCATGACCAGGGGGTGTGTAGAAGCTGAGGGTTTTGTTTTAGTTCCCTCTTTCCTTTATTTAACATATTTTTATTGCAGGATGGGTTATTCGTCATAGGTTTCCAATGATGAGTTTGTAAATGAATGTTTATCCATGAAAATTTTAACCTACCTCATAGAGGCATCAGTTTGGTCAGGGAAGTGGGTGACATGCATGGAGGCCAAACCCCCTCAAAACCAGTTTTTATATATCTATATATTTACTTGTTCAGTTTATACAAGGCAATTTGTATGTTGTTTAAAATTCCCTTTTCTTTATTATTATTGTTATTTCGTTGTTAAATAGGCATTATTTACACTCATTTGTTTTAGTATTTTAAAATGGTTTATCAATTCAATATATATGAGTCTATTTATTGATGACCATGAATACTGATATACATTTAATTGAGGTGGGTGAGTAACCTTATTATTCTAAAGATTATGTGCATATGAGCAAGCTTACTAAAAATCATGTCGGTTGGCCATGATTTTGTACTTCTTGGTGTTTTTCCTAACTTATCTTAAAGGAATACATTAGTAGCGAGACACATTAGCTTCTTCTTTTTTTCCTCTAATCAAGCAACTCGTTTTGAGCCATTGAATGGAAGAACTTGTATGTGTATATTTTTTTTAATTCTTGTCCTCACAATAACATAAGAAAAATGCTTGCACTTCCAACATTTATGGAAAAATAAATGGGTAATTTTATTTTGGGACAACAGACCAACTTAATCTCATGATACATAGAGTTGAACATTTAATGCATACTTATTGCAGAATACTTTAAAACATCACTTTATTGATGAGTAAAAACTCCTAGTTAAATTTAATAGAAATATCTTAATGTTATTACCACATAGAGGTGTTTTATTTTCCCTAAAAAAATAAAATTTTCTCTGGTCAATAATACACAGCTCATATTACAAGGGTATCTTAAATTATATCCTTAATTGTAGACAACAAAACTATTTCTAGTTTTAACTATAAGAAAGGGATGCATGTCTGAAAATAAGGTTTACTCGAACTACATAATCTTAGAACAATCATCCTTTAGAATAAAATACATATTTTATTTTGAACAACATACATATTTGATAATAAGGTTTATTTGAAACATATAATCCTAGAGCAATAATCATTCATAACGTAACACATTTTTTTTGAAACAACACCCTTGGCTTTAGCAGAACACATTTCTTAGCAATACAACCTTTTAGATCTAAAACCTCTATCAGATTCTCAACCTACATAAAAAAGACAACATTTTCCAAATTCATGGGGTGCTCACCACCCAATCGTAGGCTAGAAAACCAACCACCCTAGAGCTAGGAGGCTACCAAATAGACCTGGGTAACACACAAAAATCCTTCCCAAATAGAAATAGTGTTTCACATGGCTTTACACAAACACTCCCACCTCTATGATAGACTAAAACACAACAAAAAGACCAATTAGTGGTCTTATGGGGAGAGGCTGGGAGGATCACAACCATAGGGAAAACTAGCCATCAAATATTTCACATAGCCTTCAAATGAACAACTTTCTCCTTTCACATATTCACTTACTTCTTTTTTCTTTTCTTTTATTTATTTTTACAGAAAAAGGTACTCTTACCCTTGGACCATACTCATACCCACTTTAGTTATAGCTATAAACACCAACTTTTTTATAATGAAATGCACATATGCCCTCATGGGGATCTCTCCCCTCCTCTATCCCCTACATGGGTTTCTCACTACCCATGTTGGGGAGCCAACCCAACAACATACAAAAATTATAAAACACTACACCACAACATTCAACAACTAGATAAAAACAAGACATAACATAGATTTCGCACATATGCAATCAATAAAATATTAAAGTAAATATTCTAACTCTAACCATGCAAAGATTTTGTTGTTTTCTCTCTCCAAAACCTTCCTTTCACCTCCTCCAAATCTTCCTATCTCCTCCTCATCCTTAGCCAAAAACAGAATGCCTAAAGCTTAACCACACTCCCCTCAAATTCTTATCCCAATATCCCCAACTACCATGTCCTCCTTTCCTTTATGAGGCATGTCCTCCACATGGGCTGCATGCACTCATTTTCGTCAGCCCTCTTACAAGCAATGTAAGAGGTATCATTAATGATAAATGCCCATGATTACTATGTAAAAATACCCCCAGCCTTTAGGCCATAAGCTTAGGGTGTAAAATAAGAAATCATTAATTAAAATCAAGACCAAATTGACCCCCTAAAAGTGTCTTAAATAAGAATTTCGAATTTACCATTTTATTTAGAGACCACATTTGTTTTCCCACAATTCAACATTTACACACTTACCCCAGCATACATAACACAAATTACACAACTTTTAAACACAACATATAAGACTCTAGTCCTTCTATGTGGTTGATTTGGATTAATAGGGTGACACAACATAGTCCATTCGATAGCCTCCAATTCCCATGGATAGGAAAATTTACTTGTACACTTCATGAAAGAATTAGTCCAATTGCCAATGAAATTAAATAAAAGTACATAACATAATATAATTGAGTGCAATATATATTACATTCACTGTACACACAAGCATCTGCATGATTTACCCTTTTTTTTTCTTTTCAAAAATCTAAACACATGTTACAACTCAGGAATTTATCTTTTTCACTTATAATACCACATTGATTCACAGTGATCATAATCATTTACATAGTTGTTCCGTTATCCACTTATGATCACATAATAACATATATGCATTCACATCGCATGGTAACTCAAAATTCACCTGATTAAAAAAATATCACATATTCTACTCTAAGCATGTTATTTCAATTCTCATAGCATTTGATATACCTATAAAATCAATTAATTATAATCAACATACTCATAAATTATGTTCCATAAAATTAATTAATCTAACATGCACAACAATGGATAATTTCAAGTTTCACAACCATCCATCACAAAATATATGGTATAAGTATAATGTATCAAAATGCGATCATGAGCATAGCAACCAAAATATGATGTCCATAAGTCCAATTGATGACAAACCTCATTAAATATAAGATGAAAGTATAATGTATCAAATTATGATCATGTAATTAACAACAAAACATAATGTCCATAGATCTAGCCAATGATGTGTCTCATATCCTCCCCCCCTAGGAGTCAACTTCCTCTTGGAAGTCTCACAAGGGCAAGGCATGTAGCCGGATCTCAATGCTAGAGAGTACGTATTGAATGAAGAATTATATAATTTTAGATAACTCAACCTAGAAAGGATCAATACTTTCTCCATTGCAAGAAACAAAAAACATTATAATATTAATACCAAATTAGAAAAACGTGATTACTATTTTAACGTAGTATATGAACAATACACTCCAAATATATTTCGATCTATGAGCCTACCTCAATAGTTAGATGAAAAACTCAAATTTTCTTTAGCGATCAAGATTATGAACACTCCATATTCCAATTTACTTGTAAGGGAACTATTCTTAAGCAATAGGGCACAACACAATTTCCTTCCCTTAAAGATGACAATTTTAAACTTCTTAGACCACTTATTACTATTTTCACTTATTCAAGACTATAGACCTTCTATGAAAATAAGGAAATATCTCATATTAAAACACATTCAAGTATAGAATTCACTAAATACTTTAACAAGTATTTTAATGTACAGAATTGACAAAGGCTTGGGAGGTTACATGGGTGTAGATTTAACCCATAACCATAAGCTAGTTCATCTCAACTTCAAGAGTGATAAGAGAATCCAATTTCTACTCTTAACCAATTATTTTAAAGACTGAAATGTCCTACACAAATCCCCCAACCACCTTCTTCACTTCTATAAAAATTACCGAGGTGCCTTTCACAATCTCAATTATTACAATATATTCCAAATAGCAAGAGAAATGAAGAATATAAGGCCTCAAAAAGAAATATAATTCTTAAAAAAAATCAAGAATTCATCAATCAATTTCCAAAAAGAATCAAAATGAAGAAAAAAAATACACGTGTGGCCACCAATACACCAAATTTAAATAAACCAAAGTTCAAGAAAAAGGATCGTTGAGCCAAGGGACCATTTAAAGACTAATTGGTGAAGTAGCCAAAAATATTAAAATTTCACATTGATATGCAACTTCCAAAAAAAATTGCAATTCACACCAAACCCAAATTTAAGTCAATAGATTTCATAATCAAATAAATTAATTAGATCAACACTAAGAACGAGTTGCACCTCAACATCAAACTATGGATTAATCAACTACTAGAAATGGAAGAAGATGATTGGCATGTCCCTCTTTAATTGGATGTAATCTAGTACCAATCCTTACCTCAAAAGTTCATTTTTTACATATTATCTAAGATAGTGTCAAGGCCTATGAATGGAAGTCCTAGAGTTACTAATAAAGTACTAATAGTTTTAATCTTGATAACACCTCAATCACATGAAAAGGAACTTAATGGGTCTATCCAGGGTTGCACCTGATTATCTCCAATTCCTACATTTCTACCTCACCAAGAGTCATTCCTATTGAGAAAAAAGGTATTCCCTATGTTGGGGCTATTGAAGGATCATGCCGAACACTTGAAATGTTAAGCTCCACTAGTCTCAATCTATTCCACATTAGAACAAGCTAAAGTTATATTTTTAGATGAGCTTGAAGTATTGCTAGGTTATATAACTTGCTTAATATATAAATATGCATATCACAGGATAATTTTTACTTTGGAAGGAGTTAAAAATTAGAGATATAATTCTCTTAATAAATGTAGCTCTCTTGGAAGTAATGACGAGTAAAGTATCTAAATTCATTACATAATGATTACGCCTTAAAAACTATGCTTTTTAAATGAACTACTTAAGTAAAGGACATCATACACATATTGTAGGTAAGGTGATAATATTAGCATGTATTCCAACAAAGGTACAAAACATAACTATGCTCAAAAAATTCCACTATAACCTAGTCTTAGAAGTCTTTACATACTTTATCCCATTATTCTATATGAATATTCCCATAAATCGTACTCACTCCTATCAATCCATAATCAATATTAGTTACATCTAGGTTTAGTGCTTGTTAAATCAACTCTATAGGAATATAATTAGAAATTGTTTTTTTAAATCTCACCACAACATCTCTTGGGTACTTTTTGCATTTCAATTTACTTATGTTACACATAAATATTATGTTTACTGGGTTAATTTTAATGCAATTGATCTTATTCATTTAATTCTAACTACCTTACCATTTTGTTGAAACAAATAGGATGTGTTATTGTTCCCCTACATTTTAGTTCATTTCCCTCTCTACATAACTATGTTATGCCACAATCACATCAAGTTAACATTCAAAAGAATTTTTTGGGTCTATTAAGCAAAGAGGATAAACCTTAATAAACTTCCAACCTTTGTAAAAGGAGGAGACACACATATTTTCTTGATCATAAAATTATTAACACAAATTTCTCCCAAGGGCCATCGATTAGCATAAATTTGTCTTAGTCTAATCACAACAACTCATGTTATAAAGATATGAATCATCTTAATAAGACTCATAAAACTAACCCAAGAGGGAGGTAATTGTGTCAACCAATGATTCTCTCTTAACTTTACCATTTATCAAGGTGGTCAAGATGCTAACTACACAAACACAAATTATTTCAATTGACCCAAAATATAGGTCACATGCTATAAGGTTTTGTAAAATTGTTGTATAAAAATGGGATCCTTCTAAACTTGGAAAAGGATTAGTACAAACAATACTTACGAGCATCACAACGATTCTACCCATGAGACTGTAGAGAAGGGGGATTCGCTACTCATGATTTATATTCATTCAAAGAGCCTCATTGGGTTAACTACCCTAAACTACCTCAAGGAATAGCAAGAGAGGTATATAATAAGAAAGAGGTCACAAATATTTTCTAGAAAAAATAATGAGCTCTCAATCAAAGGACGACACCATGGAATACGAATGATAGTGTGGCATGCTGGTGTCCCAGAGGCACGTTGGCATCTTGTACAGACTAGAGAATGAAAATGTCACAAAAAATAGTAGAGTGACTACTTCTAATGTGATTGTTAATAAATTCTAGAATGTGATAAAGTAACAAAATTTAATAGAACTAAAATGAATTGAAATAGAGATGATAAAGAAACTAAGAGATAGAAAGGAAATTTTCACAACCACACAAGTGATGAAGCCTCTAGCACATGAATATCTTCAATACCTACATGCATAATATCTAGAAAAAGTGTTTGAGTTGTATACGGGTTTGCCTCAGTCAAACACCTATTTTGGTGTTCCCACCTCCATGAACAACTAGATAGATAAATGGAGATGAACTAAAATAGACAAATGATGTAGTGAAAGCAAAACCTGCTTCAGGAGTAAAACCCGCACCACTAAGTATGAGTGATAAAAGCAAATCCCACTCAAGGAGGAGAACTCGTATCACAAAAGAGGTGATAAAAGAAATCCTCACTCGAGGAGGAGAACCTATATCAGAATATGTGGATTCAATCAATAGGGGATGTGTGAAATACCAAGATGCTCACAAGCATGAGATTAGGGAGATGAAATTACAAGAGTCAAGAGTGTTGAAAAGGGTGTTGCGACAGATTTTGAGAATGATATTGTAGCAAGAAATGGAGCTTTGCAAGAAAAATAAGAGAGATGCAAGAGCCAAGGCTGGAAAGAAGATAGAAGAACTTGGAAGAAACCATGGAATTGAAAAGATGGAATTAAAAGAGAGAGGAGAAGCAAAAATAAGATTCTCGGGTGGTTACAAGGCATCCCAAGCCATTATCACCAAAAAAAGGAGGTGACAAGTGAAAAACATGCATGAAAATGATCGTGTGAACATTGAAACATCATAGGATGCTAGTGTGGCATGCAAATGTCCGCGTGACACACTAATGTCTTGACACATCACACTACGAAATTTAATGCAAAGCTAACATGCAAGGGTAACTACTAAAAAGGGGTGATGAGAATCTTAAGAGGGAAAAGGGTTGATGCAAGGGCTAAAATGAGCCTACACAAGATGCTAAGGGATTGGACACTAAATTAGATACAAGAATGTATGTGAAATTGCAAGGGGTGCAGTTTTATGACATTACATTTTCCCCCACTTTAGAGGGCATATGAATCTACACTAATATGCATGCTAAATGAATTCTACCAAACATAAATAAAAAAATTATGCCAAAAATATATTGTAGAGGAAGCAAATAACTCTTCAAACCAAGGAAACATGCCCCCAGGCTAAAGACCTACAAAACACATGCGTTAGAAAAAAAAAACCTACACGAGAAAACAATGTTAGCACACAAAAAACTAAAGGATTTGAATCAGCAAAGTGAAAGAGACCTCAATGTAAAAGGTTGTCTCAGTACTATGTTTCATCCCCAAATTATGAAATAACACACTTAGAAGAATTTTAAAATGAAGAAAGGAAGGGCATATACTCAGGATGAAGAAGATGTAGATCTTTGATCGAGAATATATAAAAGGGAAGAAAGAGAATTTAAGAGAGAGAAAGAAGGGGGAATTAAAATTCTAAGAGAGATGGCTCCACATGTCCTTGGACCCAAGGAGAGTTGAACAAAAGGACTTTGTAGCTCTATGAAACTATGAAGTTGAACAAATTACACTGGAGGCCTTTAGACCAATGATGGACAAAAGCATCTAACACGACCATAGACTTGCAAGGAGGCAACCCTTGAGATCTCTCACATGAAGGAAGCCCCATGAAGTATGTGCCTTATAGGCCTACAAACCCATGGGAAGGTATCCCCCAAGATCTATCACATGAAGGAAACCCAAATGAAAGCGCCTTATAGGCTTGCAGACCTACAAGGAGGTATCCCCCAAGATATCTCACATGAAGGAAACCTAGATGAAAGCATCTTACAAGCTCGTAGACCTACAAGGAGGTATCCCCCAAGATATCTCACATGAAGGAAACCCAAAGGAGGGGACTCCACAAAGTTGAATTGGAAAGAAGCTTGATAGGTGCACCTACAAAGAGACATGTTTACCCACAGATAAATCATGTCTAAAAAAAAGCGGCCACACAGGAAGTTAAGTGGATAGTCACACAAACCATCAAAAATTTGAAAGGATTTAAAATGGGTCCCTCGAGAACCCTTCAAAAGAAGAGGGGTCCAATCAAGGGACACACTGTTTGAAAAGCGAGGTCTAGTCAGGTTGCCCCTAAGCTAGATGCCAATGAGTTCACTTGAGAGGAAAGATTTCAAAGGAGAGTCCCTAGAGAACCCTTCAAAAGGGAGAGAGATCCACTCAAGAGACACTTTGTTTCAAACACATAGAGAAGAGAGGGGGTCCTTGAGAGGGACGCACATCTCTAGAAGAAGTTATTATTGCCCCCAACATATAGAGGAGGAGAACCATGAAAGATACTTAGAACATATAGGATAGAGGTAAGCCTCGATATCAATTATCATTTGAATAAGATGAAGGTGCATCAACAAACAAATGGGTTATGGCACCTAAATCACGAAGCTATATTTTATCCTTCAAGGCCTTACATTCACTAGTGGAATGGCTAGGCACTCGATGGTATACACAAAAATAATGTTTTTGTTTATTGTGTTTGTGAGATTTCTTAGGAGGAGGAAAAGTAATCAAGTAGGTTTTTAAAATACTCAACAACATATTCTCTTGCTTAGACAATGGATAAGGAGCAGGAAGCAACCCTTTCTCTTGTGGAGAAAAGTTTGACTGCTCACAAGAAGAAGATACGAAGATAGAAGACAAAGGAGGATGGACTATTCCATGAGAATGAGGTTGAGTAGACATCATGTCAACATTCAACTGTGGTTTCTTCTCAGATTGTTCATTCAAGCAACCAAGCCACAAATTACACTCACAAGGTACAAATTATATAGGAACCTAAATGCCTTGTTCATTATGCCCACAACCTTTACGCCCATATCCATATTTAGATACAAGTTTAAAGCAAGGGCCATAACATATTCACAAATCTTGAGAAGAAGGAGAATCTTCATAGAGAGAATTTTTCCAACAATGGGGATCACACTCTTCTATGGGATTTCCATCATCATTTTTAATAGGACTACCAATATTGTCCTCTTTAGCAAAAGCGTAATCATCTTCCTCATAAGGAGGATCAACACTAAGAATATTACAATTTATTTTCACACTATCCCATGATATAGAACAATAATCATCTTTGATAGCGGGTGTGGATGATGTTATTTGAAGGCTTAAGTGGATCGGGTCGACTTTATATTCCCTAATGAAGGAATCTGTAAAGTCTAGAGAACCCCAATCATCATCAAGACATGAATTTTCTTGAGAAGAGGTAGATGAAGCAGACTTGAGATTTCTTTTTTTAAAAGGATCTTCTTCAAGGACATCTATCTCAAGAGTATCCTTTGTAGTAGGTATTGCTTGAGTAAACATCGACACGCTGGAACACACTAAAGGAATAAGAGTAGGCACAACTAAAACCTAATCGATAGCTACCATTTCACACAAATGCATAGCATCAGGGTCACCCTTGAATGTGACTACTTGATTATTACAAATGAACTTAATAGATTTATTTAAGGTAGACATGACTGCACCCATAGCATGAATCCATGGTCTACCAAGAAGAAGGTTATTAGGTAATTTTTCTGACATAACATATACAAGAGTAGGTATGGTAATGGGTCCAAGATGAAAAGGTAATACTATTGTACCTAGAGTGTGTCACCCAACATTATCGAACCCACGAATGTCAATAGAAGAAGGATTAAGAGAAGATCAATCAATATTAATCTTAGGTAATAGATCAATACTACATACATTGATTGAGCCAATGCCAATGAGAGTACATATAATGCCAATATTATTAATGTTAACTATAATCATTAGAGGATCTGCTTGCTTTTATACTTCCGAAGGTAGGAGTTCCGGCGAATAGAACATAATATTCAAAAAATCAACATGAATATAATCTATCAATGAATTATCCGTGGGCCTAGTGGAGGCAGGTAACAGAATATTTTGGAAGGCTTCCTAAATCATACCTTGATAAACCAAAGTAGACTGAAGCAAGTCCCACAGTGAGATCTTAGCTGGAGTAACCCAAAGTTGCTCAACAAGATCATAATCACTAGGTGCTTAGGTTTAGGTTCTTGAGGGTTGTTTACTCATTTTATTCTCATAATTATGGGCTACTGCTCTACAAGAGAGAGCCTTACAAAGATCAAGGGAATCTCTATCAAATGGGACGCCCTTAATAGAAAAAATCTTTTTAGGAGAAGGACTAGCTAGAGTTAGGTAAATGAGGAGTCTCTTAGGAATTTTAGGGGCAAGAGACACAAATTATATTTAAATAATCATCACAACTAGTAGAATAATTATTTGAATATACATTCTCAACATCGATCCAAGGAGGATCATATGTGGAAGGAGATTCATCATTCTCTAATGCATCATCTCTAGAAGAGATTGCATTGGAATGAAGAGAAGGTAGAGTAATGTTAAGAAAGGTATCAATGATTTCATCTTCTTGCAAAAAAATATACTCTAAAGCAAGAGGAGTTTCATGAGAAGGATGAAAGATATCTAGTGACATGGGCAAAGTGGTGCAGTCAAGGTTGGAGGGTCCTAGAATTAGGACTATGCAACCTTGCAGCAAGAGTAAGCAAAATGAAAAACTCGATGAAATAGAATGACAATGAACATATATATATGAATGATCAACCAATTAGTCACTAGCAACATGCCCTGCCTTCTGAAATACAATTATATAATGATTCGATGTTAAGCCTAGACTTACATGTGGGCCAAAACCATTATTGATCTTCAATCTCGCTCTACTGCTATTATTACTATTAATGATATCCTCTAATGCAACTACATAATGCATATATATATATATATATATATATCGATTTCCAAATCTGAAAAAAGGTCTGCGTCAACCTCAAGAGATTCCAAACCCCGAAGGTGATGAAACATGGAAGCGTCAGCCAAAACATAAAGGTCTCTATTAATTCTTGGAATCAAGATTGGGTCCAGTCTTGCAAGAAAGAACAAGAATGCAAATATTATTGGTTGATGCAAGATTTCTCGCAATCGAGGGTGCTCCTGCATCAGACACCTGAGGTTGAAGAAAAGTGAACCTCTCACTTTCCAAGGTCTAGAGGAAAACCAATGCGGTTTGCCTCAGCCTGGGAAATCTATGATGAATCTTTCTCTAGTCTTCCTTTCCATATGACTAGATATTCCTTGTATTGCCTTCCTCTGGTGCTGCATCCAATTCTGTTGTCTAGAACTTCCTCAATTTCCTCAGAATGATGTGTTATCTGGTCTGGTAAACCAACTTCTCTATCCTCCAGTGACTCTCCTTCATTATACTTTATAGGTCTACAATGTTGAATATAGGTGATATGAAAAACTCCTCTAGTAGTTCCACTTCATATGCATTTCTAGAATCAAATTTCCTGACGATTTTACAAGGTCCGAACTTCTTCATATTCAATTTATTATATGTCCCAATTGTAAATCTCTCTTTTCTTAGATATACCATTACTTCCTCTCCCACTACAAACTCCTTATGTCTCTTCTTATTACCTACCTTCTCCTTATAGGTATTGCTCATCTTTTCCAGGTGTTCCTTGACTTGAGTATGCATTGTTTCCATGAATCCTGCAAATTCTTCTACCTTTGCACTCCTTTTATTCTCCATGTTGATATCCCTTAGCTCCATTACTTCTCTGGGTTGTCCAATCATAATTTCAAGTGCTCCGGTTTATTGAATTGTTGTATACAAATTATTCTTGCGGTAGAATCAATTCCTAATTTCCTACTTTTTCTTCAGTCAAACATCTCAAAAAATTCCCCAAACTCCTATTTACCACTTCTTTTTGTCCATCCATCTATGGATGAAATGCTAAAATATACTTCAAATCTATCTTCATCTTCTTCCACAATCTCTTCTAGAAATATCCAATGAACTTAGTGTCCCTGTTTGATACTATGCTCTTTGGTAGTCCATGTAGTCTCATGATCTCCTTGAAAAATTGATTTGCAACATGTACTACATCATTGGTCTTCTTACAGGGTCTGAAGTGCACCATCTTAGAAAATCTACCCATGACCAAAAATATAGAGTCAAATCCTCTCAGTGTCTTAGGTAATCCCAACATAGAATCCATGCTGATTTCTTCCCGTGGTCTCTTTGGTATTATCAATGGTGTAGACATCCCCATGTTTTGATTGTTTCCTTTTGCAAGATGACAAATATTGCAACTTTGAACATACTTCCTAACATCCTTATACAATTGTGGCCAAAAATAGTTCTCACTCACCACTGCTACAATATTATCAATCCAAAAATGTTTGGCTAATCCTCCATAATGCTTTTCCTTGATAAAATTCTCTCTCATCAAGCTTCTAGGAATACATAACTTATTTTTCTTGAATAACATGCCTTCCTGAATGAAATAATCCAACCATTTGCTTCTATCTATCTCTACCGGTTGCTTGCAAGCCTTCCATGCTTTAGAAATATCAATGGCATCCTCATACATATGCTTCAGTTCTTTAAAACCCAATACTTCAGCTCTCATCTCTATCAACAAAATCCTTCGTCTGCTAAACGCATCTGCAACCTTTTTTAATTTCCCACTCCTGTGTTTCAATACAAATGTATAACTCTATAGGAATTATACCCATCTCATGTATCTTTGGTTCAACTTTCCCTCACTATTCAGGTTTTGCAAATCTTGATGATTCATATACAACACAAACTCCTTAGGTAACAACTAATGTCTCCACTTCTTCAAGGCTTATACTATTGCATAGAACTCATGATAAAAAATTGAATATCTCCTCCTAGCATCATTCAATTTCTCATTGAAGTAGGCTACTGGTCTCACTTCCTAACTCAACACAAATCCTATTGCACTTCCACTAGCATCACAATCTACTTGGAATACCTTATCAAAGTATGGTAAAGCCAACAAACATTGTTCTATCACCCTTTGCTTCAACAACTCAAAAATATTTTGTGCTCCTGATGTCCATTTAAACTCCTTCCAATCACCCCTCATTTTCTTTGTCATAGGCATGCAAATGCTACTAAATTTTTTGATGAACTTCTAGTAAAAAAATTTTAGTCCATGAAATGATCTTACCTCTCCAACATTCATAGGTGTAGGCCATTCAACATCGCCTTAACCTTCTCAAGGCCCATCTTCAATCCCTCTACAAATATCAAAAATCCCAAGTATACTTATCCTTCCCTCATGAAACTAAATTTCTTGATGTTTATCAACAACTTCTCTTCCCTCAGCCTCTGAAATACCTTCCGGATGTGCTCCACATTTTCTTCCTTAGTCTTACTAAAAATTAGAATATCATCCAGGTAAACAATGAAAAACTTACCTAGGAATTTCTTCAAAATATCATTCATCAGCCTCATAAATTTACTAGGTGCATTAGTTAGTCGAAATGGCATGACCAACCATTCATACAATCCCTCATTGGTCTTGAAATTATTCTTCCATTCATCTCCCTCTCTAATCTTGATTTGATGGTATGCACTCTTCAGGTCTATCTTGGTAAAATACTTTCCTCCAATCAAACTATCTGTGATGCCATCCATCTTAAGCAATGTGAATATATAATTTATTGTGATCTTATTGATTTATCTTGAATCCATACACATCCTCCACTCCCCATCTTTCTTGGGTGCAAGTACAACTAGTACCGCACATGGGCTCATACTTTCTCTTATCAATCTTTTTCTTCAGAAGTTCCTGTATCTGTCTGTTCAATTCTGCATTCTCTTCCGGTGTGATTCGATGTGCAACCTTGTTTAGAAAGCTAGCTCCAAGAATAAGATCCATATGATGAATAATAATCTAGATCAGTTGTAATCCTTGTTGCATATTTTATGATACAAGATCTTGCTATTCTGTCAATAGCTCAGTGACTTCCTTATCTGGTGGCCCTTCTTCTTCCAAGTTTCCATGCTTCCTTAGAATCAATGCAAAACACATGTTCTCATGTGTCAGTCCATCCAAGAATTTCCTTCCATTGACCAGATTGATTCTAACTATGCAACACACTTCACTTTCAAGTTCATCTTCCAATGGTTTCAAAGTGATCCTCTTTCCATTTGATGTTATGGTATAGGTATTCTTCCTCCCATCATGTATAGCTTTCTTATCATAATGCCAAGGTCTACCCAACAACATATGACATACATCCATTGGAATAATATCACACAGTACTTCATCATGATATGACCCTATTTTAAATTTCACTAGGCATTTCTCACTTACTAGTCCATCTTGTGCTCATCTTGAATCGAGGCTATCCTATAAGGTTTCAGATGTTTACTTATTTCCAAATTCAACTTTTTCAACATTTCCTTAGAAACTAGCTTATTTGTACTACCACTATCAATGATAACTTTATAGCACTTACCTCCTTCTTTGCATCTGGTCCAAAACAAAATTTTCCTTTGTGGCGCTTCTTTAGGTTCCTCCTTCTTCTAGAAAAATGGTCTCCTCATGAATAGTGATCCTCCTTTCTTAGGGCTTCCTCTGGAACTTGGTGTTCCCTCCAGTTCTTCCTCTATATATCTGATTCTTGCATGGTTTTCAATCTTCTTACTTTCTTGGTGACACTCAAATGCTCTATGTCCTTGTTTTTCTCATTGAAGATGTGGCCTTCCCTTCTGAAATCTACCTCCTCTTCCTTTCTACTTTTGTTCATGTCTCTTGTTTAGTTTTTCCTCAACCTTCAATGCAAACCGATATGCTTCCTCTACTGAATTCATCCTCACCAAACTCAACTCTTCTTGAGTGTTCATCCTTAGCCCATTGATATACCATGCCAATTTCTCCTTGCTTGCTTCACTATGTCGAGTCTTGATAATGATCTTATGGAATTATTCAATGTATTCTTTCATAGTCTTTTCCTTTTGTCTCAGGTTTTGAAATCTCTTCAATAGTTCCAACTCATAGTCTATAGGTATAAACTATTTTTTCAATTTTGTCACCATTCTATCCCATTTCACTATCTTTTCTTTGCCTTTTTAGTTTCTCTCCAATTGAACTTCCTTCCACCATATTGTAGTATGTCCTTTCAACTTAGTCTTCACAAATCTCACTCTCTCTAGATCTTCCATTTCCTCATATTCAAAGTATTCTTCGATGTCATTTATCCAATCGATCAACTCTTCAAAGTTTAGATTATCTATATAATTCACAATATCCATTCTAGGTCACTTTCCTATCTTTGAAATATCCTTCAACATCTTCACTTGATCTGATTCTTATTCTTTTATCATCTCTTTAGCTAGGTCTACAACTTGAACTTCATCATCATCACTCTCATCATTAGGTCTAGGGTTTAATCCTTTTCTCCTATCTTCTTTGACATTGTTCAATCCTAATTTCATTGTTTGCATCATTTCCATCATCCCATCCATCTTTCAGGAAACATCAATAGTAGTATGAATTCTCCTTGGATCTGATCCAACTGCCTCTTTGTTGGTGATCTATTGACAAACACCACTAGGCTACCTCAATTCAGTGATATATCCACACAAAGATCTTACATAATTCCTTTAGTCAACTTTGATCTTCTCTCCCAGATTTCACAAACTTTCTTTGATACCACTTGGTGCAATCAAGGTTGGAGGGTCCCAAAATTAGGACTATCCATCCTTGCAGCAAGAGTAAGAACAACGGAAACTCAATGAAATAGAATGATAATAAACATATATACATGAATGATCAACCAATTAGTCACTGGAACACATGCCCTACCTTTCGGCTTATAATTATAGAATGATTCAATGCTAAGCCCAAACTTACATGTTGATCAAAACCCTTATTGATCTTTGATCTCACTCTACTGCTATTATAAGTATCAATGTTCTCCTTTAATGCAACTACACAATGCATATATATCGATTCCCAACTCCCGAAAAGATCTGTGTCACCCTCAAAAGATTCCAAACCCCAAAGGTGATGAAACATGCAAGTGTCAACCAAAACATATAGGTCTCTATTAATTCTTGGAATCAAGACTGGGTCTGGTAATGCAAGAAAGAACAAGAATACAAATATTTTTGGTTGATGCAAGATTGCTTGCAACTGGGGGTGCTCTTGCATCAAAAATCCAAGCCACCGTCACATGCATGAAATGGAATATCATTAATTCTTTGAATAGAATTAGATATTGAACTGATAAAAGAAGATATTAAATTCATTTTGGTGATAGAACTAAGAAAATCCAAAAAATCTAGATTTTTGGATTTTTTCGGTATTCTCTAGGTTATAGTAATTTGGTTTTCGAAGGTCTTTGGAGTGCAATCTGAGGTCAGAACTTGCATCAATCCCTAAAATTCCTTTCCAACAATGCAAACAATTCTGAATTTCGAGCACCGAGTCAAAAGTTACAACCCCAACAAGTTGGGGTAAATAAATTCCTAGTTTTTGAAAGGTCCCCTCTTCACGTTGGGTTTATAAAAATGTAGAGAAGGTGGATTCACTACTCACAAGTTCTCTTCATTTAGAGATCCTCATGGGGATAACTACCCTAAATTACCTCAAGGAATAGTGTGAAAGTTCTAGAATCAGAAAGAGTAGATCATAGAGATTTTTTGGACAAACTAATGAGCTCTTGGTCAAAGGATGATAGCGCAGAATATGGATGACAATATGGTGCACTGGTGTCCTAGAGGCATGCGAGCATCTCGTATGGACCATAGAATGATAATTTCATAGAAAATATTAGAGTGACTACTTCTAATGTGATTGCTAAGAACTTCTAGAATGCGATAAAGTAAAAAAAATGTAATAAAACTAAAATGAAGTGAAATAGAGATGATAAAGAGAATAAGAGATAGAAATTATATTCTCACAACCACACAAGTGATGAAGCCTCCAACACATGAATGTATTCAATACCTACATGTGTAATATCTAGAGAAACTGTTGGGGTTGTATAGGGGTTTACCCCAATCAAACCCCCGTTTTGGTGTTCCCACCTCTAGGGACAGCTTGATAGATAAAGGGAGATGAACCAAAATGGAAAAAGTGTGTGGTGAAATAAAAACCCTCTTTAGGAGTAGAACCCACACCACTAAGTATGAGTGATAGAAGAAAACCCTGCTCGAGGAGAAAATAAATCCTCTCTCTTGAGGAGAACCCGTATCAAAATATGTGGATGCAATCAATAGGGGATGTGTGAAATAGAAAGATGCTCACAAGAATAAGATTAGGGAGATGAAGCTACAAGAGTCAAGAGTGTTGAAAAGGGTGTTGTGAGAGCTTTGGAGAATGCTATTTTAGCAAGAAATGAAGCTGTGGAAGCAAAATAAGAGAGGAAATGGTAGAGATAAGGCTGGAAAGAAGCTAGAAGCACTTATAAGAAACCATGGAATTGAAAAGATAGAATTAAAAGAGTGAGGAGAAGCAAAAAGAAGCTTCCTAGGTGGTTACAAGGAATCCCAAGCCATTACCACTGACAAGAGGAGGTGACAAGTGGAAAAAATGCACATAAATGGTCGTTTGAATGTTGAAACATTGCAGGATGCTAGCATAGCATGCAAACATCTGTGCGGTGCACTAGTGTTCAGACACATCACACTAAAAAATGATGAGAATAGGAAAAATGAAGTTTAACGCAAGGTTGACATGCAAGGGTAGCTATTGAAAAGGGGTGATGAGCATCTTGAGAGGGAAAAAGGCTTGTACAAGGGCTAAAATGAGCCTATACAAGATGCTAGGGGAGTGGAAACTAAAGAAGATACAAGAATGTATGTGAAATTGCAATGGGTGCAATTTTATGACATTGGAGAGACATAGTTATGCTACCAAGGAATTATCTTTAAGTGGCACATAAAGTGTTGCAATGCTTCTTAGAGGAGTGGGTTGCAAATCCACTTATTATAATTTTTTGACCTTAACTATTAGAATGGATATGGTGATAGCCTTAGATATATCCTTAAATATTTATACACCCAAAATGCATAGCCATTCATACACAAATCAAGGTATAATGACTACAATGTACACCTAGGTAGGTCATCATCTACTTTTCTCACTAGGCATAAATTTTCTCGATATGAGTGACCATCACTATAATGCTAGCAAGGTCTAACCTAGTTCCTTTCAACATCTTAATGCCTTAACAATGAATTTAACAAATTAGGGAATTAATTCTCATTTTATGTTTGACTAAAATATTAACATGGTTAGGTTAGAATTATTCATGGTACCAAAGACTCTTGACTAGATGTACTTTTCAAATATCTCTTCTTATAATTTCCATTATCTTAATATTAAAAGAATACTTATAACTATTAATACTATTCTTAACTTTTTCATTGTTATTGGTTTTATTACTACTTGATAAGGCTAATGCCTATATGGCCTTTCATACAACATTATCTATGGGATTAATTTTTGTACTAAACAATAACATTAATAGTCATCTTAATGCTAATACGCTGATGTGTATTTTTTTAAAACTAAACATACCAATATTGTTATCCTCTTTAAAGTCCCATGGTGGTAATACCAAGACAATAATCCTACTTACATTTTAGGATATACTCTATTCAACATACTAGAATTATGTGGGTGTCCACAACATGCATCATCAACACTTATGTTTACCAGTGAGTTTGCAACATTCATAGGTAGCCAAGATGGCCTCCAAGTGAGTCTATCTCACTCACCTCAAGTAGGGAGGTAAATATTAACATACACACATAATCCCTATGTGGCTATACAAGAAGATCGTTATCCTATGCTTCTTGACAAGGTTATAATTAGGCTATATGCTCAAACAACAGCATTCCAATATTATCTCTTATTCTTTTTATATCTGCTAAGATATTATTCTTTGTCATGATGATTACTTATTGATTGTAAGGGTAAGTGTGTTTTTACCACACTTATTAAATGACACTTCCTAGTTGAATAACATTTCTCATATAGATGTTAGTTTAATCTATTTAATTCATCTTTAAATTTCACCCTTTACATGGGGAAATTAATATTAATTGAAAAAATAGGCCTTATTGGAATTATTCGTTAATCATCTATTAACCATAATTTAAGAGTATTGTTCTATCTAAGTGAACATAAAATCATCACTAATGATGATATTAACTTAGTCATTATGTACATGATACTGCTACTATTCCACTTCAAATTTAGCATTAGAATAATGTTTCCATTTAACACTATTATGTTAATCCCTTATCAAGCATTGATAATGTTACCTTTATTTAGCGAATATAAAAATAAAAGGCAATAATATTTACTTCCCATTACAATACTAGTGACAGTACTAAAAAACCATCTAACAATAGTGTTATTTATTCAGGAGGCTTATGTTGGCTACTAACACTTGCAACATTTCTAATATGTAACCACATAATTACCATTTAATAACATTCATAATAAGGTCACTAAAACTACAATACTCATGTCAAATCCAAATAGTGATATGCTTTTATCATTCGATGACATTGATAATAATGTTACTAAAATTTGGAATGCAATAACTGCAAATACCATAATTAAATAGAATATTATTATTATCCTAAATAACAATTGTACTTTAATCACCTCTTTAACTCCCTTTTACTTAATATCAAATTCTACATGTTGTATTTGTTGAGAAGTTGTTTAGATGGTTTAGCATTGTTATCATTGATGTCAAAACCTTGATCTAAAAGGTTTTGCTTCAAATGATATACATAAATGATTCATCCTATCATATGCTATGATGTTGTGTAGTGTGGATGATTATCCTTGATTCAGATGTGGTAGTGCTTCTCTTTTCTGGGACATCCCTGGAGGATTGTTAATATAGTATAATCAAGACTAATATTTTGATGTTGTCTACTATGCTCAAAGCCTACTCCAAGTAACCTTGCTATCCAGAAATTCATGTTGCATGTTACAAGTTTTGGTATGTCAAACTGCATTTATCTAGTTCATACTAAAATTGATGTTGATCATGATTTTTTCTTGGTTGTGGCATTCCCATCAAATGAATGTTGATCGAAAATTGGTCTTGGTTGTGGCGTTCCTATCAATTGATGTTAATCAAAATTTGGTCTTTGTTGTGGAATTCTCATTGGCTCTGAAATATATTTCATGTAATTTAAAGTATGTTATCTTATATATGACCTATTCTTTGTCCCTTGGTAACGTGGTAAGAAGATCCTTATCTACGACCTATCTTTTGGGTCCCGTGCTAGCGTGCAAGGCCTTATTAAATATTTTAAGGTTGTTCCTTATGCCAACATGTTTTGTGGTGATCTTAATTCAAATTGTATCTAGCCAACTTAGGAGTTTTTTGGAAGCATGGAATGGAATTGTGTATGGCTGACTTATTTTGTTCTGCAGGTATATATACATATATAGAACATCTTTTTGGTTGAATATATTGCAGAATAAGAAGTGTGATATGTGTGAACAGTGATAAGGGTGTGAAGGATTGAGTGACAAGAAAAAGAGAAGGAAGTGAAGGAAAGTGTAGGAAGAAAAATCTATATTGTAGTGATTGTGCAAGGAAGGTGTGAAAGATATTCTTGACCAAATATATTGCAAACAAAGATTGTGCTCTTAATCAGAACTGAATTCATGCATATCTAGATGTAAATTCATCAGTTCACTTTTTTTAGTCAGAGTATTTGTTTTGTATCTTTGGCTATAATAGCCAGCTAGTGAGCCCAACCGACAATAAGCCACACTGTAGTGAGCCACCCTATAGTGATCCCTTGTAAAAATCACCTTAATTGGTGTCACCTTAATTGGTGTCACCTTAATCGGTGTCACCTTAATCGATGTCACCTTAACCATTGTTATTTTATTGAAAATTAGCATTCTCCATGGTTTTTCCCTTCTTGGGTTTCCTTGTAATTTCTGGTGTTCATTGTGCATGGTGTTGTTTTATGCTTTCAAGTTCATATATGCTTAATGAGTATATGAATGGTTTATGATTACTCCAGATTAAGTAATGAAAGAAAAGTGTTTTGTGATAACTGATTCACCTCCCCTCTCAGTTATCTGAACTGTTCAATAGTTGGTATTAGAGCTTGGTCCCTTGTAGATAAAGCTTAACCACTTGAGGGAGATCTTGGTAGTTTGAACAAATGGAAGGAGATTATTACTTTCAGAAATAACTGAAGTCAATATTGAGTGATATGGAAAGTACAAAATCTGAGAATGAAGAATTGAAAGAAAACCTTGAGGAAAATTCTTGCATCATACATAAAATAGAATAATAGAAGAAGACTACAAAAAATCTCAAAGATACCATCAAACAGAAAGAAGAAGAAAATGAGAAATTAGAGAAAGAGTTAAGGAGGATGAAATAAAAAGCTAGAGTGTGTGAAAGTAGCATGATTATGGATCAAATTTTGTCCTTACCAAAATGTCACAAGGATATGGAAGGACTTGGCTTCTTAGGAGTAAAATCAAATCTGAACACTAAGGGTAAAGATAATGTAGTGGAAGCTGAAGCAAGATCTGGTGTAACAAGCAAAGTCCAAAACTCTAGAAGATCTACAAAAGGACCTCCGATGAGGCAACCAAATTCTCAAAGGTACTTATCATTCAATGGTCACTATTATCTATGCAAAAATTTTGGACATAAGGCTATAGAGTGTAGAAGTAGGAAGGAATTGAATATTCAATGCTTTAATTATCACAAGTTTGGTCACAAAGAAAGTCATTGCAGAAGTTAATTATCTAATCTGTCTAGAAGGAATGAAATGAACAATCTCTTATATGGTTATTTGTATTTGTGCTATGGTTATGGTCATAAATATAATCAATGTAGACCTAGGGTTCACTTAGAAAATTCAGGACAAAGATGTTACAAGTGCAGTCAACCCAGATATTATGTTAACACATGTAGATATGTTGCTTTGGAAAGGACTGAAGACAAAAAGAAGGTTGCAGAATTAGATGAATCTAAAAGGAAGACTACTACCATTTGGAAGAAAAAGGAAATGAGTGTGGAGAGCCCTTTTCTGGTACTGAATCCTAGTACTAGCTCTTTCGGAAATTGAGCCAACCGCCTTAGCTCAGGGGGAGTTTTGCAATGCATATCTTATCGGTTCCCCCTCTCCAAAGAAATATATCTATGTATTTCCGGCATGACTAAGCTGGATCCGACTGATGTTGCAAAATGAAGTTTAATCTAACTGATTAAAAGGTGAAGTACAATTGTTGGTGTCATCGATACACATTTTGGCAGTGAAGTCATCATGATCAATTAAGGATAAAAGATGGAGTTTCAAATTATTTCTCAATGTTGCAAGGAAGAAGAAGAGTTTTTTCATTGAGTGATAAAGGATTGAAGAAGTCGAGCACGACTATGGAATCCATGTTGATTGGCAGTGAATCCAATGGGGGTATTCTGTTGAAGTTGAAGGGAGTAGAGCTGCATGATTTTGATCATCGAAAGATGAAAGAAATGGAACTAGGGTTGAAGATGGATGAGTTGTAGAATGTAAGTACTTTGGGTATGGATTTATGGGGAGAATTTCCTTGATTTGCTAACAGAGCTCCTAGTCTATCTTGTTCATGTTGAGTCGATTCGAGGATGACAATATTGTGTTGGACAACTCTTATCTAATCATGAAGGAAGCCATAGAAGCTATTATTGGTTTGTATAGTATTGGTGACCTCCTTGGGAAGAAAATAGTGAAATACAGAGATGTGGAGGAACTTACTAGTATCTAAAAAGACCCCCAAGCTCTACTAATAAATACCATTGTCGATCCTACAGTAAGCTATGCGTCTGATGACATCACTCATAAAATATATTTCTAAAACCATGAAGGTTTTACTTCGGCTATTGTTGTATATCTTGCACATAAAATGATGAAGGAAAATAAGCAGTTTGACTTGCGTAGCCTAATAATGGAAAGCCTAGTTGAGAATGTCAAAATTTCTTTGGTTGAGAGTTATCCTTTTTGGTTTGGGTCTCTACTCATATGTTTAGTATTTTAATTTCTGAGTTCACTACTGTGAAAGGAAAATATTAAGTGGAAGTTTGACATCCTTGTCAACAATCAAGTTTACAAATATTTGGAGTGTATGGAAGATAAAGCAAGTGCATGCAAAGTCTATTTCTCATCCTTGTAGAGGGATTTGTGCTCTGGTGTGATAGTGTCTCCTGCTATTCCCAGTAGTCAATTTGAGGAGGGTTCCTCCTCTAGTAAGGAGTTAGAGGTTTTCATTGGTGGTTCCCCTCCATAACCTAAAAGGAGGAAAGTTAACACAAAAGATGTCCTAGAAGAAAAGGGAAAGAAAGATGAATCTCTACCTGGATCTGACTCTTTCGATCGAGATGAAATTTGGTTGATGTTGAATGAAGATGATATGACAAAGGTTGGTGAAATGTGGTGTGCCTGCCCTCTAGTGGATAGGCTTAGAATTGATGATGTCTTGGTTGATTATTTTCTCAAAAGGGGTATTACCGGGTATGTGCAGGATCATGATGGGCCAAAACGTGGCAATGGGAAAAAAAATACATTTTGGATCGACTAAAAAATGTGGAAATACCGAGTTGACTTTTTTTAGGTTCAGGTGTTAGTACATTGCTCCAAAGTAATGCCCAAACCTAATTTTGCAAATCGGATATCTGATCCAAATCGGATATCTTATTTGAAAAGCCTATATAAATAAAAAACCTGACTATTAAAAGTCATTTCACACAATTTCGATGCGGGTGCATAGGGAGAAGAAGAAATCCGATATCCGTTTTCATGAGAAATCCAATTTGAAAGGTAAGTTTTTGGTTTTTTTTTATGTTTTAATCAATTTTCAATTAGATTCTTATAATTTTAAGTAGTTTTTATGAATTTAATTTTCAAAAGTAGGGTTTTTTATTGATTTTTATTAAAAACTAGAGTTTACAATGATTTTTAATTAAAAATTAATGTTTTCAAATGGATTTTGATTAAAAACCAGTGTTGTTGATGTATTTTTATCAAAAACTAGAGTTTGTTATGGATTCTTGTGAAAAAGTAGGGTGTTTTTTGGATTTTTATTAAAAACTAGGGTTTTTTAACAATAATTTCATTTATATTGTGTAATTTCAATTAGATTAATTAGTTTTTAACTTTAATAAGGTATTATGACTGAGAATGAAAATGCACAAGTGCCAAATGCTCCACCACCTCCGCAACCACCAATTGAAGACTTAATTGGTGAAAAATTGGGTCAATTGAGGGGGATTTGTGAAGTTTATAAGACAATCCCTCGATTGAGAGATATGACAAACACATTGAAGAAAATAATTAAAAATATAGAAACCCTCTCCACCCAACATAATGCCTTTCATTCATAGTGAGAAGACATGGGGGAATATTATGCATGTGGATTTTCCTACAATGATCTGAAAGATTTCCAAATAACCAAAGCCCAAATAGCCTCTTTATTCATTAACCCCCAGACCAGTTTGCCATTGAATATTAATAAACCATAACTTTCTATAAAATGGTGCACAATTAGGGACATTGTAGATAACTTTTGGGATCATTGGTGTATGGTTTTTGATAAACCACCGAACAACAATTTTGATATACCATTTTATTTTATTAAAAAATTATATGTTGAGTTTGTGTTAGGGCATCATGCCAGTTACTTTGACATTAAACCCTTCGAGGGAATCGATGGAGGTATGCCCTAAGATAGACCAAGGGTAGTTAGAGTAGTCCTACACCCAAATGTTCCCCTTCCTCCCCTTCCTCTGCCACCTCCAATATATCATCTAGAGATTATCCAGGATGCAACCACATAGACTATTCAGGCTATTCACTCTTTGAGTGGTCATTTGGTTTTGCATGCTTCTACAATAGCTCAACCACATTCTGGTGATGTTGGTGAAGGCTCGAGTGCTGCTATATCATCCTCCTTAGGTCCACATATTTGTGTGCCACATACTTGCACTATGTGCCACCAAATATGCTTGGGTCCTCTTGTACAACTCATTGAGCATCCCTTGGACACTTCTAATTATGACCTCCATGATGTGGAAATTATAGATCAATCGTAGGGGAGTGGAGCACACTCTCTAGAGTCCTCTCTTGCTAGAGAGGGGGATGTTGGAATAGTGACACAGGTAAGATTTAAGTTGTAAATTCATAACTTGCATTTTTTTTAAATGAATATTAATAAAAGATAGTATCAAGTACTAATATTTATTTACATGGTCTATTTAATAGTTGATGTCTAAGGAGGAGCTCACTTAGGTGATTGATATCACCCTTAGGGCCATTTCATTTGGCCTCGACATGCACATAGTATATATTTTCGCACTCACTTATTTACATTTTTTACTATATACTTGCTTGTCATTTGAATTGTCATTAATGAAATTATATAATAACTTATATGTTTATCTTATTTTCCTCTTGTAGGAAACACTTAGTGCGAGTGAGGTGCACCCTCATCTAGACCATGGAGGCACAAATTTATATAAGGGGAAGGTGATTGAACTCAAATTGGATTGAATTAAGATTTTTAAGATCTTATATTGATTATACATACATCGACATAGATTGGTAGTTTCAAATGTACCTGTCATTTTTATGTATAGGCAATTATGAGTTATACATTGTTGTTGACAAGTGACACAATGCCTAGAGGAGTAGGTATTGGAACACCTCAGGGAGTAGGTGTTGAAACACCTCAAGGAGGAGATGTAAAAACACCTGAAGGAGATAAAGAAAAAGATCAACCTAAAGAGGTATGTGTTTATTTTATTTTGAGTTTGGTAAATATGTTCCTATTACCAATAATCATATGCTAACTTGGATCAATTTTATGTTTTTGTTCACATATATAGATTGGAATTTCAAAACTTGGTTTGGTATATTCTAGGACTCCTAACCCTTTGAAGAGACGTATATTTTAGCTAATCAAGATTTCAATTTTAGAGTTCAATTAAAATCCAATGTATATTGATTTTGATGTTAATTATTTGATTTTAAATTATATAGTATAACTAATCTCAATTGAGGTTTGAATTTTTCTTGTGCAACTACCTTCAGAGCTAATGCGTGCTTCAAAGAGGCTCCATATTCATGATCCACCAATATTTTATGATGAGATAGACATTTTGGCATGTAAATTTTGAATAGATATTGAGATGGCATATGCCACATTTTGTAAAACTTTGTTTGAGTTGGCGTCGATGCCATTTTTGTATATGTACATACACTTGATTATTGGATAATTTGATATATAAAAGTTGACAATCAAAATTTAATTTGTCCCTCATGTGCATGATTAAACTCTTTGAAAAATTTATCTTGAGCAATGGTTAAATATCAATGTACAATAGCATAAAAAAGAATGGTTATATTATATAGTTTATATATATCATTGATTACATTGCATTACACATATTTCAAACTCAAATAATTACTTCACATGGCATAACTAACAACGAGATGTTCATAGATGAAAAAATTTCAATTACAATATAGTTTTTACAAAGTCAACCTAAGCAATTATGCAATTACTTCACATTGCATAACTAAAAACTATGAGCAATTGTCAATTACATTTGCTTGTCATGGAATTATATGAGACCACATTTCTTTGAATATTTTTTTCAAATAGTCTACTGCCTTGTCTATGCTACCACATTTTTCATACATGTCTACCAAAGATTTTTATCAAATAGTTCACTGGCTTGTTGGTAGGGCTTATTGGAACTTGTATGCTCCAACCTCACTCAATCCTAAAACCACTTCATTCCCTCTTAATTTATTTTTCTTAAACTTAAAACATAATTATATTATGTTGCCTCATAATTTGGCTTACCCCTTCCAGCTAGGGTTTCACACTTTTATTCTTCTTGGGTTACTCTTAATCACCTAGACCTCTTAAACACCATTAAATACACTTGTTCCAATAGTTTATAACAAGTTCCAACCTATTTTCATTCAACTTCTCAAAAACTCACTCTCTAGCCTTACTCAAAAGGCACAAAAATCCGTGTTTCTTAACAGGGAAGCCTTCTCAGACCACTCTAATCCCTTTATCACCCCTAAAAATGTGTTCCTATGCATACCCCTATCTAAGTCATGCCCATTCCTTTGAGGTACAACCTATACATAAGGAGGAATGGCCTTGTCAATTCATGAAATCTTACATGTTTTAGGTGCTCCTGCACCATACTCCCCGGGTACAAAATATTTATGCCCCATAAATCAATCCATAGGTCTACTCCTATCTTCTTCACAATCCCTTCAAATCTGATTCAAGTCACTTGCATGGAAATCTTCATCCGAGGGATTTTGTACCCTTCATGCTTTGCATTGTCTTGGTCTTTCCATGCTTGATCCTTCTCAAATAGATCTTCTTATTGATATTTTTCTTCATTGACACCTGCAAATGGTGTTTCCCAAGATTTGACACCTGCACACAAAAATTCAGTACATAAAGCTAAACATCCATACATTAGTATCTCTATTTCATGCTCTTCCATAAGCTTTTGCCATCTAGACATGTATCTCTACCCTTCAACTCTTCTCTTCACAATCTTTCTCAGGTTATTTATGGTTAGAACCATCCCCATAGTAGCATACATCTACCACACAACCAAATATGACAACCAAGGACAATACACTGTCCTAATACCATATTCCTTAAACTCTGCTTGTCTAGCCTTCACTAGGCCTCTCACCATCAACTCTTCCTCTCTAGTTTCCCACCTAATCTACTATTTGCAAGATTACACATTTGAAGGTTGATAGGTTGAGAGGTTAGGTGTTATATATTTATGCTAAATAAGGTCAATGAAGATCATTTAAGGTGTTTTAAGTTGAAGTTTTGAGTCTAGGGGTCCAATATGCCAAGAATGCATTCTTGCTTCAAAATTGTCAAAATTACCATGTAGTTTTTTGAAGGAAAATTATTAAAATTGTAAAGGGAAGTGCAAGATAGGAGTCTAGAAGTTGTGGTAGGGTTGAAGTAAAGGTGTTTGACTAGTTTTTTGCAACAAGCTATGGTCTCATGGCTTTTTTCTACACAAAAAATAACATTGGAGTTTGATTGGAGGCTTAAAACTACTTGTAAGGGCATCAATAAATCTTGTTCTACAACTTGTATGACCAAACCAACTGTTCCATCACATCTATGTGGGAAGCTTTAGGTTAGGTATGGTTCCCTTTTGCACCCAAATAGACCAAAGCAGTCCAAGCTATGTTCAATCAACGAAATCCCTTAAGAGTCCAAAGTGTAGAAGGGCAACAATCTTTAATGGAATGTTACTCAAAAACCATGATTCTTATAGACTCTTCATCTAAGGATATGGGATTGTGTTGGGACCATATAAAATAACCTCTCTCAGTTTTTGCTATCTCGGAGGCGTTTTCCCATGGTGATGAGTTTTTAGTTGAGAGAAAAGTTGTCAGATGCAAGGAGTGTAAAGTTGTAAAGTGGTGCAACTTTCATTCTCCAACTCGTACGACCAAATAGATTGTTCCAACACGTTTGTATGGGTACGTTTACACTAGGTATGATCCTCTTTTGCACCCAAATTTGTTGAATCACTCTGAGCTACATTGGACCGACAATTTCCCTTAAGAGTCCAAAGTGCTAAAAGGTAGCAATCTTTAACAGAGTGTTACTCCAAAACTATGATGCTTACTGTAACAATAGATTAAAATTAGATGTGTCTTTCGAATGACAATGAGTGGATAATATGAAACTAAAAAAATGAGGAAATAAACTAAAAAAACTAAACAATCAAATGGAAAGCTCTCATCGAATATGCGTTCAACCCTTTGAATTATCTTGATTGTTCTTCTCCATTTTTCCTTTTCAATATTCTTGCCCTCAGATTTCAATGTTTGAATGCAAGTATAACTTCATCGAGTGTCTAAGAAAAATATCAAAGATGAGTCTCTTCTCAAAAGTGTATTATTTTGGGAGTAATGACTTCGGGAGTACTGATTTCGGGAGGAGAGAATAATGATAATGACAAGCCATTTTATAGATTTTGTGTTTTCAAACGATCAACTCAGATTGAAAGAGAGATCGACAGATGAGATTGATGAATACCATGCGATGTGAGTTCTATGTCAGATAGAACATGAGTCAGGAAAGATTGCATGATAGAGACTAAGTTATAATGTGAGTTAGAACACAAGTTCAAGATCTTAATCTCCAAAAATTGAAGAAATAGACTTTGTATGCAAAAGCCAAAGTTAGAACTTGAAGACTAATGCATTCAAATGCAAACATGAGTTAATTAATTAAATAAAGATATTTAATTAATATACACATCATGCATATGAGTTGGAAGTATTTAACTGACTAGTTGTGACAGAGAGTTCTCTCGCAGAGATAATCAGATGTTGAATCCAGAGATAACTGGAGAGCTAAAAATAGATCTTGAATCAGAAGGTGAGTGAATGATTAGTCAATTGATTGATAGAAGAACATGGCATAAATAATTAAATATGAATTAAATGTTAATTTAATTCAACATTCGAAAATAAGAGACTTTAATTAAATAAATAAAGATAATTTATTTAATTTGACTATTTGAAAAGGATAATATAAATAATTAAATAATAAATATTTAATTATAGATAAAGGGGGTTAAATGAATAATTAAATAAAGATATTTAATTATAGTTAGAAAAGTATGATAAAGGGTAATTAAAAAGTAAATTATTTAATTGATAGATAAAGGGGTTAAATTAATTAGTTCGCAACATAATTAAATAAATATGATTTATTTAATTAATCAAGTTGAATAAAGATTAATAATGAATTAATGAATTAATTAAAAAGGGTTATTTAATTAATAGAGGAAATATGCGTTAGAAAGGGTAATTAAATAATAAACATTATTTAATCATGACCATGGATAATAGAAAATTATGTCGAAAGTAGTGTTCGCAGGCCTAGAACAATTTTTGGTGTCTATAGTTTGCCCCTCTTTGATACAATGTTGTTTCAGCATTGTGTCAAAGAAAATATGCCTTGATCGTGCCCCAACATGAAATAGGTTAAGGTATGCCCCCTTAAGAAAATTCATGAATTTTTGAAAGTTTAAAAAAAAATCAGGAAATATTCCCGATAAGTCAATTTGGTAGTCATAAATGCTTGGAGTTGATACAGACGAATACAGGTCGTTTGAAGTTGAAAGGTTAAGTGGCCAATAGATTAGGTTAGAAGAAATGCCATTTTTAATCCACCTATAAATAGGAATTGGGTCTAAACCCAATTCATTTTTACCTGGAGGAGATAGGAAAAGAGGAATTTTTGCTCTGACTAGCTGACAAAATGGCACCCATTCCATATGCTATGCATCGTGGTTATCGAATCCAGACATTTAGTAGGCTAGCCAACATAGGACCACAAGTATGTACCTAAAAATTACTCTTGAAAGTTAATTTTTCATAAGTTTTAGGCATGTGAAAAGTAATTAAGCAAATGTGGTGCATCGTAAATGACACATATGCCATCATATACGCCGCATTTGACTGCGAAATGACGCATATGCAAAATCATGTCTAGGCTAGGTTAGGCAGTTTAAGGAATGATCACATTTGTATGATAATGTATCGCATCTGTAGTTAGGAGACGCATATGCATTAGGAATAGATGCATGTGCGGTTATGAACCGCATATGCTTTTTTGCACCGCATATGTTGTAGTTAGGTTGTTGATGAAAAATGCACCGCATGTGGTTTAGTGAACTGCATGTGCAGTAGTTTTAAAAGGGATGTGGAAAATATGCACCGCATGTGAGGCGTAGTGCAACGCATCTGAAAAATTCACCGCATTTGTTAAAGTGAGCTGCATTTGATTGGTAAAATTTTCGAAAAAAAATTCGAAGGAGAACTTAAAAATTATTGACATCATAGTTTAAATGCAGACGGTTCTAAATCCTATTTATACGTGAGAGTCATGACCAGGCACATTCAATCTCAGATATCGGTTGACGAGTGCAGAGATTCAGCTGTTATGGACACTACGTCTATGCCACTGTTTGTCGATGCCCACTATTCGAGCGAACAGGGGTATGCTGACGGCATTGTGTGAGCGATGGCATTCAGAGACATCATCATTTCATTTACCGATTGGGGAGGCCACTGTCACATTAGAGGATGTGTATAGGATCTTGAGACTACCTATCAGAGGAGAGTGGGTTATGTATGACACCCAGTGAGGATTGACTGAGTTGGTGAGGTTTTATTACGTTGATGATATCAGTAGGCTCGAGATCGAGCACTATGAGATCAGATGGCCAGTGTTAGCAGACATATACAAGTGGATTGACTATATTTTATGTACATTGAGTGGGGGGATAGTTCTGCCAGACAGACGGGGTCATGGATTTCTAGTGGGATGGGGAGCTATGTTGGTTGGCATGTTAGAGAGTGAGATGAGGTATGCATGGGGTCCATGTCTTCTTGGGATGTTATACTTTCATTTACATGACATTGCTTACAAAGATGCACAGTGACTGAGCTGTGGGACTACACTACTAATGGTATGGGGTTGGGAGAGGATAGCTATTTTTCATCCTCTAGTTACCATAGAGAGACCGAAGAGATACCCTTATGTGTTCCGATATATAGGACACATTACTCAGACACATATGCGAGACACAGGGTATTGGCAACATGCATTAGATATTCTTGATCCATTCACATGGAGACCTTACATGGATTATGAGGAGTGGGTGGATGAGGATATACATTTGCGATTCTACAGACAGACACAGTACCTTATTAGGAGGACTATTTCTAGTGTACACTTCATTGAGCGACATTTTCTAGATAGAGTGTTGAGACAGTTCGGCGAGGTTTAGGATTAGCCTAAGAGTAGAGTAGAGTTTCCTTGATCATCCAGAGAGGTTCCATATTGGGCACCTATGATACCAGTAGCTACAGTTGAGGCAGAGATATAGGCACTATAACCAGTATAGTGGGGATGGAGAGATGGATTAGTAGACCCAGGTACTACAGCTGTGTATGACGCATGGTGGGTAGAGCATCGACCTGTTCCTTACACAAATCCAGATCAGCCAACACCTATAGAGAGACGAGGCATAGGGCCTAGAGGAAGGTCGAGGGGTGGAGGTTCCAGAGTGGGGAGAGTTGGTGGGAGAGATGGTGATGGTAGAGGTAGAGGACGGAGAGGGGGTGGGGTAGGTGGACTATCACCTATCCGTGAGGTAGTAGTTCAGGATGTACCGATGTTGGACATCAAAGGGGGAGTGGATGTATAGGTTGGAGGTGAGCATGCTATAGCAGAGGTAGTGGTAGAGGAGTGTGCAGAGGTGGATGTTGGAGTAGAGGATGTTGTAGAGGATTTAGATGTGGACATGGCTATAGACCCTCTAGTTGTTTTTGTAGGATACAGAGAGGATGATGTGGAAGATGATGATGAGGATGATGTTGAGGAGGATGCACCGATGGAGGACTAGGAGAGAGAGCTATGAGATCAAATCATGGAGGGGAGACAGGAGGAGGATTCTCCTAGAGATGGTGATAGGGAGGCCTTTGAGGAGAGACTCAGACTCATGATGATAGAGTTTGATGCAATGAGGCTGGAGAGAGACAGTGCCTACACAGAGAGGGTTAGTGCATATGCAGAGAGGGACAATGCTCGTTTAGAGAGGGATAATGCTCTTATGGAGAGAGACCAGGCTATAGCTCGAAGAAATGAGATAGAGCAGCAGTTCATAGAGGTTAGACGCCTTTGTATTGGGTCCGCATCTGATGGTATGGTATGAGAGATGGTCAGATCGGTGGAGAGAACCACTTATTATAGGGATCTTTATGAGGCCGTAGTGCAAGTAGAGAGACGAGCTCCTACATTTTTAGAGGTGCGTAGTCAAAGTAGGGGTCATACTAGGAGTTAGAGGACACAAAGTACTAAGGGGGTGGTAGGACCATTGAGGACAGGTCCATATGAGAGGCCTTCCACCTCACAAAGAGCACCTTTGAGTCTTTTCCCACCACCATCACCATGTGATAGCAGTGGTAGTAGGACACGATGACAAGGTTACATATGTAGACATTTGTTTTGATCAGAGAGCCTGTGAGCTCATGTTTTATTTATGGTTATATTTAGACATTGTACTATGACACATTATTTTTTGAGCGATATATATATGATTTTGATGGATTCTACATGATATGCAGTTCTATGTTATGGATGATGCTTTATTTCTTGATGATTATGTTTCCTAAATGATGTATGTACATGTGTTATGAATGAATGTTTCTATATGTTATGAATTATGCATTTAATGATGCTATGGATGTCTTATTTTACTTATGATAGTGGATGCAATGTTCTACATGATGCTTTTTTATATGTGATGGTGCTATGTACATGCAACTATGTGAAATTCTTATTTGAATGTATGTAATGAAGATGTTAATGTTTTTATCTATATGTTTCAAATGCAATGCAACTATGTGAAATGCTTATGGAATGTATGCAAATGCAAATTATCTAATTCTTTTATTGTGTCACAGGAATTTATCATTATGTTTGAAGAAGAGAAATTTTAGGATGAAATGAACTCAGAATGTTAGTAAGAAATAAAAAAGGTTAATTGATGGAGAAAAATATATAATGAAGGTTGATTGATTGAGAAAAAGATATAATCTTCAATATTGTGCCAAATACGCTATACCTGCTTGTTATCATCATTGGGTGGGACATGACACAAATGGATAGTACACACTATGATATGAGATAGAGCATAGTGTACAAAGTTATCCACCTATGAAAAATAGATAGTCATAGACAAGGAGTGTCTTAACTCAGACTAAGGACAAGATGCCCCAGTTTTTTTGTCGAGACAAACCATAGACAACAGAAAAATAAAAGATGGGTCATGAGACATCATTGCTCCTCTAAATCCTTGATGGGACATCCTTGAGGAAACTAGTAACATGACTCAAAAACAAATGTTAAAAATACAGTTGACAAACAATAGCCAAAGAAAAGAGTCCTGATACATTGTTGCTTCTCTAAATCCTTCAAGGGACATCCTTGAGAAAGCTAGTAACAGGATCTTGCACAAATCGATAAAAAGATAAGATAAAATAAGATATAAAGTCATAAAGCCAAATAAATGTATTCGCCAAAACTTGATCTTGTGGGATTGTTTGATGTTTGATGTTTGACATAGCGTAATGTGATAGAATGACACATACCGCATAAGACATTGAGTCTAGTTTCAACTTGGTGACTTCTATTTAAGGCATGGCAAAGCCTGGTTTCAGAAAGACACGTGTCGTATAAGATGTTGGAGTCTGATGACGTTGAAGTGACAAGCCACATGAGACTATGATAATTTGATGACGTCTGTTGACAAGAAAGACATATCTTGTTTAAGACATAGGTTGATCACTTTGACAATGTGTTTAATATTGACTTGATGACTTTGAGATGTTTTGTCATGTTGTTGCATGACTTGTTTTGATTACTTGACTGATAAACTATGTGTGTGTAGACAGTGTTTGACATGAGACGATACCCTAAACTATGATATGCAATTTGTGTGATGGTGATTGTGAATGAACCCTATTAGACTAACCTAGTGTGGTCTCAGGAGCTCATCAATTGATTAGCCTTGCCTACATTGTACACGTAGAGACCTCATAGTTCGAAAAGACCAATGACTTTGTATGTACAAAGAGTCATGATTTAAAGTGTGTGATACATGACAAACCTAGACTGACAGACCTAATGCCTCGGGGGCACATTGATTGATGGCCTTGCCTACATCTCAAGCGCAGAGGCAACGTAGTTCAACTATGTCTATGACTGACTTAACATGACTGACTTGACATGATTGACTTGACTTTGTTTTTGGGATTTTCTGACATTTTTTTATTTTTTTGGATTTTTGGAGTTTTCTAATATTTTTAGGATTTTTCAAGACATTTTCGATGGTGTGACATTATGTACAAGGTGTTAGGGCATAGAACAAGGATTTTCCCCCATTCGGGAATAAGATTTGGAAGATGGAGTGGGTAATATGACAGAATGGATGCTAGATGTCAATCGTTCCAAGTAATGGATAAGACAACCATTTATTATGAGTGATGGTGAAAAAGTCTGACTAGAATGATGGTAGATAGTAGAGCGAGCTTGACTACACATGGCGCCTGTTTGCCAGGTTTTCACCATGGTACTTATCCATAGCACCACCAAAGTGGTTTTCACTATTGGACGGGTTATTTCTCTTTAATTTTTTGATTTTCTCAAATTTTTTTGGTGTTACAAAGATGCCTATTTGCTAGGTTTTCATCAAGGTAACCATTTTTTGTTTTTTATTTTATTTTTTGTTATTTTTCTAGATTAAGACATGGATTCTTAGAAACTTAAGCATAGAACCTCTTTAGATGCAGACTGTTGATAGGTGACAAAAGCAGCTCTCCTTCAGGAGTAGAGAGTTGGTATGCTCCTGATCCAAAGGCTTCTGTGACAATACAGGGCCCCAACCAGTTAGGTTCAATCTTACTTGGTTTCTCTCGTTCAACTTGGTTCTTAGGATTCTCCATTAACATGAGGTCACCAATGTCAAAGTGTCTATTGAGAACCTTCCTATTTTAGCTATGACAAAGATGATTCTGATATGCTTGCAAATGATCTAATGCTTTATGTCTTTGTTCATCCAACAATTCTATCTCTTGTAACCTAGAGACATGGTATTCTTCATCGTCAATATGACCCTTCAAGGATACCCGTAGAGAAGGTATTTCAACCTCAATAGGTAAGATAGCTTCGAACCTGAATACAAGGGAATATGGAGTGGCGTTGATGGGAGTACGGATGCTTGTGCGATAAGCCCATAAGGTAGGATTAAGCTATAGGTGCCAGTCATGACTAGCGTCAGTGACAGTATTCTTAAGGATTCTAACAATTGTCTTATTAGATGCCTCAGCTTGGCCATTACCTTGTGGGTAATATGGGGTGGAGAAATGGTGTTTGATGTGGAATTCTTCACATAAATGGTGTACTTCTTGGTTCTTCAATGGGCGACCATTTTCTGTGATTATGGATTGGGGTACACCATATCGACAAATGATATAGTTTAGGATAAACTTAGATATTTGTGTGTCAGTGATGTAGGTCATGGGAATAGCTTCAATCCATTTGGTGAAGTATTCGATGGCGGTGATGATGAATTTGTGGCCATTTGATGATGAAGGGTGTATCTTACCTATGAGGTCAAGTCCCCATTGGGCGAAGGGTCATGGTGAAGTAATTGGATGAAGCTCTTTCGCTGGTGCTCTTATCAAGTCTCCATGTATTTGACATTGTCTACATTTATTTACAAAGATGTATGAGTCTTTCTCCATTGTAGGCCAATAGTAACCTAGTCTCATAATCTTATGGGCTAGAGTAGGACCACTTGAATGAGATCCGCATATACCCTCGTGTACCGCTTGCAAAGTTGTTTGTGCTTCTTCAGCATCGAGACATCTCATTAGGGGGTTATCTAAGGTACGCCTATACAGGGTTTCTCTAATGATGGTGTACTTAGCTGACTTTCGGATAAAGGTTTGATGTTGGTTATTGGACAAGTCTTGGGGTAAGGTTTGGTCAGTGATATAGTCGAATATGTCTTTATACCAAGGAGATGTAGGACCAACAATGGTACACACTATTGCAGTATTGGGGACATCATAAGCAGGGACCAAAAGCTGTTCAACCAGAAAATTGAACATGGCGCATTACTCAGAATATCCAACAAGGAACCCATGGTTGCCATAGCATTTGCAGCTCTATTTTGGATATGTGGTATTTGTTGAAAAGTTACATCATTGAAATACTGCTTGAAACTATTAGCCATTCACTTGTAAGGTGCAAGCTTTTCATCCTTAGTCTCGTAATCATCATTTACCTATCGTATTACCAGTTGAGAGTCACCAAAGACATGTAGGCTCTTAATTTTCCACTGAGCTACCATTTTTAAGCCTGTCACTAAGGCTTCGTATTCTGCTATATTTTTGGTACAAGGGAAAGCAATCCTAAATAATTTAGGAATGGTATCACCTTGAGGTGTGTCAAATTAGATACTAGCTCCTGAACCATGATTTGGATGTGACCCATCAAAGTACATATTCCATTTGGTTTTAATGTCAATGTTGAAGAAAAATTCATCTAGAAAATCTACCACTAATGGATGGTCCGCCTTTATAGGTGCATCTGCTAGTTGATCTACAATCACTAGTCCTTTTATAGCCTTCCTTTCAACATACTGAATGTCATACTCGCTAAGTATCATAACCCATTTAGCCAATCGGCCTGTTAAAGCTGCCTTACTTAGGAGGTATTTAAGTGGACCAATCTTTGCAATTAACATTGTTTGTTGATTGAGCATATAGTGCCGAATTTTTTGGGTAGCAAAAAATATTGCTAGACAAGCATGTTCTATTTTTCTATAATTTAATTCATAGCCCACTAAGGTACGACTAATATAATAAACTGCTCTCTCATGACCTTGATCATTGTGTTGTGTGAGAAGAGCATCTAATGCTGACTGATTTTTTGAAATGTAAAGTATCAATGGTTTTCCCTCTGTAGGTGGAATTAAGATTGGTGGAGTAAGAAAATAGTCCTTGATTTTTTGGAAGGCCTCTTGACATTTAGGTGTCCACACAAATGGTACTCCTTTCTTGAGTAGATGTTGAAATGGGTGTATTTTATCTGCCAGTTTTACTATGAAACACTTAATGGACTGTAATCTCCCTTGTAGGGTTTTGAGTTGACCAATGTTGGCTGGAGGAGGTATTTCTATGATAGCTCTTACCTTCTTTGGATCTACTTCAATGCCTCTTCTAGAGATGATATACCCTAACAGTTTCCCTGATTTCACCCCAAAGACACACTTCTTCAGATTTAGCCTAACGTTGTAATTCTCTAGCCTCTGGAATATTTTGTCTAAAACCTTCAAATGATCTTCCCTTGTTTCTGATTTGGCTATAATTTCATCTACATAATCTTCCATGAGGGTGTGTACAAAGTCATGGAAAATCGTAGTCATTGCCCGTTGATAGGTAGCTCCTGCATTCTTAAGGCCAAATGGCATAACATTCCAATAGTATGTGCCCCATGGACACATGAAATTTGTCATGTGTTGGTCTTCAGGTGCTATCTTAATCTGGTTGTATCCAGAGAAACCATCCATGAGGGATAGCATCTCGTATCCTGCTATAAGATCTACTATCATGTCAATATTCGGCAAACGGAAGTCATCCTTAGGACATGCCTTATTGATGTCTCTAAAGTTAGTGCAAATGCAAATTCCCCCAGTTGTTTTAGTCACTGGTACAAGATTTGATATCCAATCTACATAGTCTATTGTCCTTATGAATCCTACATCTAGGAGTTTCTTAAGTTCTGCTTTCACCAGTAGAGCAATTTGTGGATGCATTTTCCCTAGCTTTTGTTTCACTAGCTTAATACTTGGCTATAATGGTAAATGGTGCAATATTAGGTCTAGATCTAGCCCAGGCATGTTAGCATACAACCATGCAAAGTTTATCTATCTCTTTTTGAAGAAGTCCTTAAACTCATATTGTTCTATCTCTGTTAAAGAAGCTGCAAAATATACTATCTGAGGATTCTCTTACGTACCTATGTTGACTGCAACATCCTCTTCTACTAGCATCGATGAATTTTATTGTTCAACGGGGAAAATATTTAAACCTCTATCCTTGGGTGCCTCAGAGAGGTTTTCACCCTCAGATACGTCCTTTATTTTGAATTTTTCATCGTCCAAAGGCGCCTTTCAGTTTTCACCTAGGGACTCATCATTTTTATTTTCATTGTATTTTTTCTTTTCATTCTCATTTTTGTGACTAGAGGTGTAAATAGACTCCCCAAAATATGCTTTATCATTGAAGTCTATGGTAAAACCTAATTTATGATCCCCTCTTGATATGCAATCTCTAAGTCCCATGAACTTAGCAATTGCTTCGTCGTTCTAGAATGTATCTATGATAGGTGTACCTTGTTGATCCCAATCGATAAGTTTGGGATATATAAGGGGCATGTCATCATCGAAGTTCTTAAAGGTAGCTACTAACAAGGTGAGTATAGAATGGTTGACATGGTTGTAGAAGTTTTGGACCAACTCCTTCTTGTTTTTCCTCCTAGGGGTAGGTATACTTTGATGTGGGACTATAGTGTGGGCTGATTCCTTAGAAGATGGTTTGTCAGGTGCCCAAGATGGATGATCAAGGGTTTCCAAATAATAGTTATCTTTCCATTCTTCCTTGGATAAGTGTTTCTTAAGATGAGGAATAGATTGTTCTAGTATAGGTTTTATGTTGAGGTCCAATTCTCCAAATAGGGCATCTATGTTCATGGTACTAGTAGATGAAAAGGATTCCCATTCACCATCACTTGAGTAAGGGGATTCATCATAAACTAGAGGTTTATTGTAAACTAGGGGTTTGTCATAAACTGGGGGAAGTGGTTCACGAGATATCTCGATGTCTACACAAGCACTCACTTCCTCTTGAAAAGATGACGAAGTACTAGGAAACCCAATTCTAAGCGGTTGACACCCTAGCCCTAAGTATTTTCGTTGTGGGTAGATAGTGATCGGTTCTGTCCTTCCATTTTGATATAGTGCTAACCCACAGTGCCCATCATAGCCTTCATTTTAAATTATCTTAAAGCCTTTCCCATACTGGTCCTTTGCTATTTGAATAGATGGGGAGGGGTATTCATGTTCTTCTTGACATAACCAGGAATCACCTTGATCAACAATTTCTTCACTTAACTCTCCCCATTTGGTTAATGTCATTGTAGGGGGAGCATGAAATGTGACCACTGACTATCTTCTATCTACCATGGGTAGGCCATATGCCTTAGGTGGAATCAGTTGACTGATGCACTATGATGCCTTTATATTATATTCGCCACAACCCTTGTCGAGGATCTTGATTTTAGGAGTGGATGATGGTGGTTTGAATGAAATGGACTTAGTGAGACATGATGGATTAATGTATTGGGATAAAGTGGATGATGAAGCTTCTTGGTTAACTGGTACTTGTTGTTGTGGAAGGTCCCTTAGTCTTGTACAATATTGGAAAGGATTTGGACCACCATCAATAGTGATCTATGTGCAATTATACAGGAACTTAAGATATTGGTGGTATGTTGAAGGGATGACTCTCATTGCATGTATCCAAGGTCTACCTAACAAAAAGTTGTATGGAAGGGTGAGATCCAAGACTTGGAAGCTGGTGTTCATGATTGTTGGGCCAATTTTGATAGGGAGTGTAACAACTCCTTTGGACGATCTTTCCTCATCATCGTAAGACTTGATGACTATACTCTTAGAAGTGTCTACACAGTCTTTTGAAAATCCTAATGCCTTAACCAATTTTAGGGTACATAGGTTCAAACCCGCTTCTCTGTCTACCAAGACTCATCTGACTTTGGTTTGATGGACTAGGACTTCAATGTGTAGTGGGTCATTATGATCAGACTTTTCGGTTGAGTAGTCCTGTTGGGAAAATGTGGCATTATGCGAGTTGGTCAAATATCCCACCATTTCTTTGAAGAGATTGACATCCAAGTCCATGGGAATAGTAGTGTTCTATAATGCTTTGTCAAGTATGGCTCGATGTTCTGGTGACAAAGTCAATAGTTCCAAGATAGATATTTGTACCAGGGTTTTGCTCAATTGATCAATGAGATTGTATCTATACTTGGGCCTTTGTGTAGGTGGTTCAAAAGAAGGACCTGGAATAATTGTTTTAGTCCTGCATGTGTTCACATTACATTCTGGGTGCTTCTTAATGATGACAGTATCAACATGTTCATTTGCAACTAGGAGGCTATATATGGTCTTTCCTTTCCCATAGTCATACTTGGAGTTTGTGTAATTGGAAAAGGGATTGTTCTTGGTTCCTGAACCGGAGGTGTTTCCTTTTATGTGGTCATGTAATGGGTCTATGAAGACCTTATGATCACTTTTTTTAGTATTTTTTTGCCCGTTTACCTCTATGGATCCGTTTTCAACAAAGTCTTGAATGATATTCTTTAATTGGCGACATTTTTGTAGGTTGTGCCCTTTCATTCGATAATAGTCACAGAAAGCGTTATCATCCCACCATGAAGGTTTCAACTATCTAGGATCATACTCTCTTGGTTCCAAAGGTTTGATGAGATTATGTTTGACCAATTCTTTGAAAACTAACTCGATCGGCTACCCTAAAGGTGTAAATTCACGCATAGGAAATCTCCTTTGGGGTCTTTGTTGCAAGTTCTAAACATAATTAGCCATTTGATCTCAACTTTTTATCATGTCTGCATATTTATTGTATCCTCTAAGTGTGATAACCGGTCCAGTATGTATGTGTTAAGCATCAACAATGTCGTCATTCGTGACATTCTTGTTCCTAGACCAGAATTTGTTTCTATCATTCAACACATTTGGATGTTGGAAAATTGGGCTCTTTCCTGGTACTTTTATTTCACCTTTGTCAATAAGGCCCTTTGCAAGGATGATCCCCTTTTGTACCAAGTCAAGAAATGAAGTGCAACAGTGTACCCGTAAGCCACCTCTCAGTTTTGGGTTGATGTTTTTGAGGAATATTATGACCTTTTATTTTTTGGGTATTTCGACTGGACAACGGCTAGCTAGACTTCTCCATCTCTGGAAGAATGTAATGAATGTCTCACCATCTTCTTGTGTCATGTGTCACAAGGTTGCTATGGTTACTTCATTTCCTATGTTAAAGGAAAAATGTTCGACAAACTTCTCAGCCAATTCACCCCAGGATCATATACCATATGGCAATTTAGAAAACCATTCCAACGCCATCCCTATGAGGGTTCGTGGAAAAAGGTGCATTAAGTATGTGGGTCATATGATATGTCCATGCATGTCGTTGAGAATTCTTTAATGTGTTCTAAAGGATTCTTCCTCCCATTATACTTAGGCAAATTTGGTATAATGTATCCATGGGGGAAAGGTGTCATATAGAGTGCTTTGTCGAATGGACATGGACAGAGGTCTTGCGCTGAGATAGTTCATTTTCCTGACATAGACATGTCGTCCATCTTTTGTTGAAGAGTTTGCATTTGGTTTTGAAGGATGTCGACTTGTGTCAAGGACATGGTGTTTGTGTTATTTGGATCAATGTAGGTGTTCTGATACACCATGTTTTGTGACGGGATGTGATTTTGTGAGGGAATATATCCTATTAGGATGTGCTGATTTGGTATAGGGATATTCCCTGTCTAAATGGTCTTAGTTGGTATACGAATGCTTCCTGTCTGAATGGTCTGATTTGGTATAGGAATGCTACCTATCTGAATGATTTGATTTGGTATAGGTATGCTACCTGTTTGAATGATTTGATTTGGTATAGGTATATTCCCACCAACTTTGGATCTCTTACCAGTCATGTTGGTGCCAAAGGGGTTGGAGGAAGTTGCCCCTGCAATAAATTGTAAACCTTTTATTACATTGAAAGGGTTTGTGCTTACAATTGATGACGTTTGAGTAGATATGCTAGTTGGTATCGCTATGGTAATTTGGGGAATAGAGACACTTGATGTCGCAGTTTGAGTTGGTTGAGTAGACTGTGTTGTCAAAGTATGAATATCAAATCCTGGTGGTAGTGTGGCACCTTCTACTAGAAACTTTGCGAGATAGCATTGGGGATCATATAGCAAACATTCATCCATAAAGGATGCAAATTCAGGATCTTGTACTGCTGCATCTATTTCTTCTATGTAAATCTGCCCATGTGTGTCTCGAGTGACGTGTTTTTCAAGTAAAGGCTTGTGTGGGCATTTGCTTCCTGACAGTTGGTTTCCAAACGGATTGATAAATTCGTTGGGGTCTGTCATTGCTTTGTGTTTCTTTTTGGACCTTGTTTCGACCATGAAAAATTTTCTCAAAATGGGTAATGCAGACTATGTCTAAAAATTGATATGACCTATGTCTATGTTTTTGGATTTTTTTGACACTAAATGATGTTGCTAAAATGGTCTCTAAAAAGACGTATACTAAGATGACATATTATATGATGCACAATATGCAAAATCTCAAGTAGATTATGATGATAAATGAGTCTAAGATGAGTATAACCTACCACCTAATGGAGTAAATGCATGCAAAGATTTGTTTTTGACCAAGGAACCTAATTGGATGACAAGGATAGTTGATAAGGTGAATTTTTCAAACTAGACTATTGAGCTAAAAAGATCCACTAAATGGGACTAAAGTGACAATGTTCAATTATTGTGACAAATTGAAACATGAACGTTTCCAATGATGAGGAAAGTTATCTCTATTTCTACGATATGAAATTTCCTAGGAAGTATCTATATGCATGCGACTTAGGATGACTATGACTATGACTAAGATGATTACTATGGCTAAGACGTATATGACACCTAATGATGCAAGGTTTTTGAGAAAAATTTACCAGTTTATAATCCAAGGTTGATCTTAAGAACCTAAAGAAAATATTGACAATGATGTTTCGAACTTAGCTTGCAGTTTTTGATGTTTTCTGTTGACAAGCAAATTCACTAAATAGTTGTGGTTCGGATTCTGATAAATGTGGTTTTTTGATAGTGCATGTGGTGTTTCTAATAGTTGTAGTTTTTCCTATGACAAATGTGGTTTACGGATATACATGCGGCTCAAGAACTGACAGATGTGGTTTGCATACGCACATGTGACTCAGAATGTGACAGTTGTGACTCGTGATATGCAGACTATGAAAAGTGAATGTTTTGACAAGTAGATGTGGCTTTTCCCCTAATAGATGCGACTCAGTAATACACATGCGGCGATTAAATTGACAATTGCGACTCGGTTTTCTCACAGTTTGATTTTTCCCGAAAGTTGAAATTTTCCCGAAAGTTGTTGACTGAATTTGTTTGTTTGATCAAGATTTTGATGAATAGAATAGAGAACAAACACAACAATCAATGTATTTTCAGCTTCTATGATGCAAGGACTATTAAGACAAAAACATTTACAATCTAGGCTTTTAGGACTATACTTGTTGAATTCTTATTTGGATTTCTCGAGCTATGCATATTTATGGTGAATGACTAGTAGTTTGACCCCACTAGCTCCCCTCCATGAAACTCACTTATATGGGGCAGCCAAGCTACTATATCCATGAAACTCCCATGGCATACATTTCATTTCCACACATAAACAATAGGAATATAAGACAGCTTCACAGGGTTGACCCTACTGCACCAACAAGTAGGTAGGATTTTGGTAACTCTACAACAAGGTATTTAATAAGGGCATTCCATTTGTGGGACACTATCGAAGTGAGTCCATTTTTATCCATCTCGTCGGAATAGTGTGCGTGATTTGTGGGCTTTCCCCAAAAATTCACTTTTATATACCAGGTGGAAGTCACTTGGCTTTAGCGTGCTACCGGTCTGAGTCGTCTTGGGGTGAGTAATTTTTCCCACCAAGAAAGGCCCAATTTCTAGAGTTAGTAACCATTTCTCTTACACCCGGGATCGCATGACTGCGCATGGGGAGAGGGTACTTCGATTCCTAAATCGTAAGGGTGAAAAATACGTGCAAAGCACCAAACAAAGAATACAGTGGTTCTTTTTAATCCAGATGACAATTGTCTATCTATCAATTAGAAAATTCTTTTTAACCCACATGATGATTATCTATCTACCAAACAAAAGCTTGCTTAAATAATAAATTGACACAAAGGCATTAGGTCCTACATGCAAATTTATCAATAGTTCATTGTTCTTCAACTTCTGTCCTATAGAAAATTGTCTTAGGTTTTTAATGGTCTTCAATGCTTCATCCTGCAAACACTATGCTATTCCTCCTTAACGCAACTGAAACAAACATTAGAAAAAATCCAAACAACAGAAAAAGCGAAAACTGAAAATATGGATGTACAGAAATGACCAAAAACTAGAAAAAATATTACCGGGCAGATGCAGCTTTTGGAGCCACAAATGTGGGTTGATTGTTGACAAGCAGATGTGGTTTGCAAATTTTGTTGACAGGCAGATGTAGTTCATGACTTCATGGATGCGGTTTGTGATGGTGGATTTGTCGCTATTTTTCATAGATGTGACTTACTAATACAGATGCATTGTTTTGCGGAACAGATGCAGTGCGCCGTACGAAAAACCTGCAAAAAGGAACGAAAAATAGAAAAATGGAAAAAATGAAAATATGTGCAGATTTTGAAGCGTGTTCACATCGAGTTCACAAAATGTAACAATAGATTAAAAGTAGATGTATCTTTCGAATGATGATGAGTGGATAATCTACATCTAGAATAACAAAGTTAATCCTATTCTAAATAATAATCTAAAATCAAACAACAAAGAATGAGGAAATAAACTAAAAAATTTAATGGAAAGCTCTCACCGAATATGCGTTCACCCCTTCGAATTATCTTGATTTTTCTTCTCCATTTTTCCTTTTTAGTATTCTTGCCCTCAGATTTCAGTGTTTGAATGCAAGTATTACTTCATCGAGTGTCTAAGAAAAATATCAAAGATGAGTCTCTTCTCAAAAGTGTATGATTTTGGGAGTAATGACTTCAAGAGTAATGATTTCAGGAGGAGAGAATAATGATAATGACAGGCCATTTTATAGATTTTTGTGTTTTCGAACGATCGACTCAAATTGAAAGAGAGATCGATGGACGAGATTGATGATTCCATGCGATGTGAATTCTATGTTAGATAGAACATGAGTTAGAATGTGAGTCAGAAAAGATTGCATGATAGAGACTAAGTTAGAACACAAGTTCAAGATCTTAATCTCCAAAAATAGAAGAAATAGACTTTGTATGCAAAAGCCAAAGTTAGAACTCGAAGACTAATGCATTCGAATGCAAACATGAGTTAATTAATTATATAAAGATATTTAATTAATATACACATCATGCATATGAGTTGGAAGTAGTTAACTGACTAGTTGTGATGGAGAGTTCTCTCACAGAGATAATAAGATGTTGAATCTGGAGATAGCTGGAGAAGTAAAAATAGATCTTGAATCAGAAGGTGAGTGAATGATTAGTCAACTGATTGATAGAAGAATGTGTCATAAATAATTAAATATGAATTAAATGTTAATTTAATTCAACATTTGAAAATAAGAGACTTTAATTAAATAAATAAAGATAATTTATTTAATTTGACTATTTGAAAAGGATAATATAAATAATTAAATAATAAATATTTAATTATAGATAAAGGGGGTTAAATGAATAATTAAATAAAGATATTTAATTATAGTTGGAAAAGTATGATAAAGGGATAATTAAATAATAAATTATTTAATTGATAGATAAAGGGGTTAAATTAATTAGTTTGCAACATAATTAAATAAATATGATTTATTTAATTAATCAAGCTTAATAAAGATTAATAATGAATTAATGAATTAATTAAAAAGGGTTATTTAATTAATAGAGGAAATATGTGTTAGAAAGGGTAATTAAATAATAAACATTATTTAATCATGACCATGGATAATAGAAAATTATGTCAAAAGTGGTGTTCACAGGCCTAGACAAATTTTCGATGTCTACACTTACAAACTCTTCGTTTGAGGCTATGGGATCGTGTTGGGACCATATACAATAACCTCTCTTGGTTTTTGCTATCTCAGAGGCATTTTCCCGTGGTGATGAGTTTTCAGTTGAGAGAAAAGTTGTCAGATGCAAGCAGTGTAAAGTTGCAAAGTGTTGCAAGTTTCATTCTCCAACTCGTACGAACAAATAGACTATTCCAACACATGCAGATGGGTACCTTTACGCTAGGTATGGTCCTCTTTTGGAACCAAATACATTTAATCACTTTGAGCTACATTGGACCGATGATTTCCCTTAAGAGGCCAAAGTGCTAAAAGACAACAATATTTGATGGAATTTTACTTGGAAACCGTGATGCTTATAGAATCTTCGTTTGAGGATATGGGATTGTGTTGGGACTATCTATAATAACCTCTCACAGTTTTTTCTCTCTCAGAGGCGTTTTCCCGTGGTGATGAGTTTTCAGTTGAGGGAAAAGTTGTCAAATGCAAGCAGTGTAAAGTTGCAAAGTGGTGCAACTTTCATTATCCAACTCGTACGACCAAACGGATTGTTCCAACACATCTCAATGGGTAGGTTTACACTAGGTATGGTCCTCTTTTTCACCCAATTACGCCGAATCACTCTAAGCTACATTGGACCGACGATTTCCCTTAAGTGTCCAAAGTGCTAAAAGACAACAATCTTCAAAGGGCTATTTCTCAGAAACTATGATGTTTATAGAATCTCTGTCTAAGGATATGATATCATGTTGGGACCATCTATAGTAACCTTTGTTGGTTTTTTCTATCTCAGAGGCATTTTCCCATGGTGATGAGTTTTCAGTTGAGGGAAAAGTTGCCAATGCAAGCAGTGTAAAGTTGCAAAGTGGTGCAAATTTCATTCTCCAACTCATACGACCAAATGGACTATTCCAACACATCTGGAATGGTATGTTTATGTTAGGTATGGTCCTCTTTTGCACCCAAATACGTCGAATCACTCTAAGCTACATTGGATCGACAATTTCCCTTAAGAGTCCAAAGTGCTAAAATACAACAATCTTCGAAGGGCTATTTCTTGGAAACCATGATGCTTACAAACTCTCTTTCTTAGGATATGGGATCATGTTGGGACCATCTACAATAACCTCTCTCAGTTTTTTCTATCTCGGAGGCATTTTCTCGTGGTGATGAGTTTTCAGTTGAGGGAAAAGTTGCCAAATGCAAGCAGTGTAAAATTACAAAGTGGTGCAACTTTCATTATCCAACTCGTACAATTAAATGGACTATTCCAGCACATACAGATGGGTATTTTTACACTAGGGATGGTCATCTTTTGCCTCCAAATATGCAAAATCACTCTGAGCTACATTGGACCGATGATTTACCTTAAGAGTCCAAAGTGCTAAAAGGCCATACCATCTATTGTACAGTTTGTAGCTCAATGGTATGGCCCTGGTAGATTTTATTAGGACTATATAAGGTGAATATGTGGGTTTAAAGATCTAGAAAGGGCTATAGTTGAGTTTGTGAGTTGCCATGCATGGAAAAAATGAGTGAAATTAGGTGAAAAATGGTGGTTACAACATTCTAATGTCAATGAAATGTGGCGGCATAAATATTTAAGGTTGGATCAAGCTTCTGCAAGTCCTAATAGACGTTTTTGATGAGTGAAGTTGCACCCAAGTTTGGTTTTGATGATCAAATTGGAGTTTAAATCATCTTTAATTATAATTGTGTTCTTTAAAAACACCTAGCTCTTGCATCAAAAAAATATTACCCAATCAACTTGAACATCATGCACACCCAAATACCTTATTTCCACTTTTCTAGATCAAAGAATCAATTACATGGGAAATGAAATTCACATGAACTTTTTACATTTTTGTTTTTGGAAAAAGTGGCAAGCCATTGTAATTTATTATATATAAATAGGATATATTACAAAACCTAGTTCAAATGAGCATACTGAATGAAAGAACCAGGATATACGATATAGAAAAAATTTTAAATTTTTTTGCAATGGTAAGATTTTAGATCTACACATTGGAGTTTCGCAAATCAGATATCCGATTTGTGCCCACATAGACTTGAGGGTTAATGGTAAAGAGTGGGAGAGTGATAGATTGATAGAGGGAGAGGGAGAGTGGGAGTGGGAGGGAGGGAGGGAGGGAGAGT